>OU342790.1:32400000-33600000 GCA_910591515.1 Cerceris rybyensis
AGAGAAATATTATGTCAGGTTATGTAACTAGTGTTTTCGGATTGATAATTGACAGACACGTAATAGAACACATAAAAGACTGCACTCAAACGGAGGCACGAAAAACCTCCAGAAAAATGAAAACAGTAATTTTTGTATATATTGCAAACAGATCATGTGCGGAAAATGCACAAACAAAATTCAGTATGTCTATAAAAAATGTGCTCAATAAATGTGATTGCCATATACCGTTAATACCATTGCTAACATTTCCGTGGCAATTTAAAAAAATTGACTTTTTACTTGTTAATAATGAATCTAACTGTGAACCCTAGTGTTGTTTAATTTATATTTAATTTGAAAAAACTGATTTTTTAAAGGAAATGCGCATTTTTGCTTACGCGTCAATTTGACGCGTGATCGTAGAGATAGGTATATAAGAAACGCCCGTAAACCTAGTGTTAAGGGCACCATGAGCCCGCGCAAATGTTGAATGTTGATCGATCAACAATTTTTGTCTGGAAGGATAAAAACATACCGAATTAATTCAAACATCTAATACTTTGTTCCTCGGGTAAGGGTCTAGCCCAGTGATTCCCGAAGTGGTCTATATCGACCCCCAGGGGTCGATGAAGACCTGCAAGTGGTCTACGTGGGCGAAAAAAAAAATTGGGGGCCTATGAAATGAAAATGGGGGTCAATGGCAAGAAATTTCAAAAATTGCAAAAAACAGTACAATTGATATAACTTTGACATTAAAAAAATTACAAAAATATAATATTATTAATATAATTAATATCGTCGGTCTAAAACTATTTTCACTTGATCTCGGAATATTTTATACGCGTCTCACTGTCTCCATAGTACGCGCCTAACTTAGCGTCTCACTCACTCCACAGTGTGCGTTTTACTCACTCCACAGAGCTGTGAGTCTTCTAAAAGAGAAACAACGATCGGTGCTTTCACTAAGGCCGCGCGAAAATAGCCACTCATCGCATCAACTCATAAATTTTGTGTATTTTTGTGTATTACAGTGTAACCCCTGTAATCCGTATATCTTATTCTCAGGCCTCATTCAGATTGTTCGAGTTGTTTGGATTAACCACTTACGGTGCAAAGAAATTCTCAGTTGCGCGTGCCAGAACAGTCGAGCAGAAATCACTTCGCGGCGCGTTTAGGCACTTGTTTCGCTATCACTTTCCATTTTACAGTCTGGGGTTAATACTGATAACTTTACACGATGAAGAGCAAGCATAAACTGTGCCTCGGTAAAGAATTTCATTAAACAGTGGACGTGCCACGCACGTCATTTATCTTTCTATAACAATCGCCCAACGACGTGCGTAACACGTCGCTGGCGTTCCGGTAACAAAAGCATGTCGACGTCCGTGGCACGTCTTTCCACCGCAATTGGTTAACGAAGACACAGAAATTGTATGTTATATGATTGTATGTTAGGAAATATACTTCAATATAGTTACATAGACCCACAGCAGGGGGTCTATCTAAAATTGAAAAACATGACAAGGGGTCTACGAGAGAAAAAAGTTTGGGAACCTAGACCCTTTGGTGTAAGAAGTAGGATTGGATCATCGAAAGAATTTATAAGCGGTTACAATACGATGTTGCTGCCATTCATGAAAGAATTGTATCTCTAGCACCAATTGCAGAAGCTATTCAATGTTGCAATTTTAATATCTTGCAAAACCGAAATCCTACACTAAATTTTCCAAACTTAATTTAAATTTTCTGAATAATATGTAAAAATTCGAAATCAAATCTTCCAACACGTAACTTTAAAATCCTGAATCGTAAATGTAATTTTCTATATTCTAATTCAAATTCAAATATCAAAATCAAATCTTCCGAATTCTAAGACAATTTTTCTGAACTGAATCACAATTTCCAATTTCTGAATTTTTTCTAAACTCCTAAATCCTACGCCATACCTATCGAACCTGTCACATCCGATACAACGTAGTAATTTTTCCTCGATTTTCATACGGGTGTGTGTCGGGTGCCGCCTAAAGGCGGTGGCCGCGCGACGACCTGTGTGTACGGCTGTTGACTACAATCGACGTAATTTATATACAGGGTGGGGCAATAACTATTAGCACCTCAGATATCTTCGAAACTATAAGTTTCACAGAAATATTTGCTGAAATAAAATTGCACAGTACGAAGGGGGCGATCCGGTAGCGATAATAGTTTTTTTGCAGGTGGAAGTACTTCGGGCATTTGAAGGTCACCTTTATTTTTTTAAATGGATCGGTATGTTTTTGCTTCCGTATCATGATAGAGGATCTGAAAACGAGTTCAATGACCTATTATACAAGGTCATTCACGGTCATAGAAAGTAGAGAAAGGCGATAATACTTAGGTTTTTGTATTAAATGAAACATACGTTTATAGTAGGTGTTCGAAATGATGACCTTCACTGTCAATGCAACATTGGATTCTTTTGACGACTGATTGACTTGTAAGTCTTACAGCGTCAGAACTTATTGACGCACAGGCTGCAATAATTTGCTGTTGCATGTCGTAAGGTGTAGTTGGTACTTCTTTGTACACTTTCTCTTTCAGTGTTCCCCAAAGAAAGAAATCTAGTGGTGTTAAGTCTGGTGAACGAGCTGGCCACGATATTGGACCGGCGCGTCCAATCCAACGATTTCAATGAATAATGTGCTGGGCATCCATCATGTTGATACCACATGGTTTGTCGTGTAAGTAAAGGTAACTCTTCTAGTAAAAGACCCAATGTATCCTTCATAAAATTAGCATAGATGTTGCCATTCAAATTTCCATTGATAAAATAAGGACCAATAATTTTATCACCTATGATACCGCAACATACATCCACAGACCATTGTTTTTGATGTTCAATCTGTCGCAGCCAATGTGGATTTTCCGCTGCCCATAAATGCATGTTATGCAAATTAACATTCCCGTGATTTGTGAATGTTGCTTCTTCAGTAAATAAGACGGTATTAAGAAAAAACTGATTGTTTTGAATTTGACGTTTAGCCCATCGACAAAACTCAAAGCGATTCATGAAGTCGTTCCCATGCAATTCTTGGTGAAGACTAACATGGTACGGATGAAATTTGAAACGGTGCAAAATGGGAAGTACACTCCTCCTACTAATACCAGATTCGCGTTCAATTTGTCGCGAACTAATATGAGGATTTCTAGACACAATTGCGAGCACACCGATTTCCATTTCTGCGTCAATTACTCGTTTCTGGCGTTCACTTTCACGAACACTTAAACTACCGGTTTGCCTAAGTTTATCACACACATTTTTAAATGTTTGACGCGAAGGCTGAGACCGATGTGGATATCGTTCAGCATACAAGTTTTTCGCTCTTACAGAATTTTGTTGGCATTCGCCATAAATAAGAAGCATATCGACTTGCTCTTCAAACGGATACATCGTGCCGGATTGGCCGATTTATCGATACTAATGTGGGATGCGAGAAAGACAGAGAGAAAGACAAAAACAAAGTGCGTAGAATAAATCTGACAATGAGTGCAAGCGTTTGTTTGTTTTGTAACGGCGAAGAGCCTAGCGCCAGTCGAGAATAAACGATCAACGAAGTAAGGCGAAAGGAGAAAATTACTTTTAATTACGTTTTATAAATATTTTAATGTAAATAAAATAAATAATATTACTTAAATATACCTTTTATTTATCCTGGATTTTAATGAAACTTAGTGTTTGAAATGAAACCCTACACTAATCTTATCATGTTTATCTTATCCTGCAAACTTATTAAAGTGTCCTTCAAGCAGTGTTTACTCCCAGTGAAGTAAACGGTAAGCATTACGCCATACTCTACTGTTTACAATACGTATGTTTCATTTAATACAAAAACCTAAGCATTATCGCCTTTCTCTACTTTCTATAACCGTGAATGACCTTGTATAATAGGTCGTTGAACTCGTTTTAAGATCCTCTATCATGATACGGAAGCAAAAACATACCGATCCATTTAAAAAAATAAAGGTGACCTTCAAATGCCCGAAATACTTCCACCTGCAAAAAAACTATTATCGCTACCGGATCGCCCCCTTCGTACTGTGCAATTTTATTTCAGCAAATATTTCTGTGAAACTTATAGTTTTGAAGATATCTGAGGTGCTAATAGTTATTGCCCCACCCTGTATAATAGATATAATTTATAATTTAATATAATAATTTAATGTCTAAGTACCTCAAATTGCATTTTTACTTATAATAATATAATAGCAAAATTTGCAAATATGTAAATAACTGAATATTCATACAATATACTCATTTTCATGTTTTTCCTATAATACGATGAAACAGTTGTTATGTAGCTCTTAAAAAAGTGTACATACAAGACAATCACAAAGTGGCGTTGAAAAACGTTAGTCCGAATATCTAAGACTACTGACGAACAAAGTGCACACTTCGCGGCGCGGTGGCCCGTTCAGTGGCGTCACTCCAACGGAGCGGACTGCCGCACGGTGGTCCAGAATGTGAATTTAGCCGCGCAAAAGTCAAAAAGTCGATTTTGGAATTTCGGCTTTTTTTCTTGTAATATCGATTTTTAAATGTCCATGGACCTCAGATATAAAAAATTATTGAAATTGGATAAAAATTGTTGTTACAACAAACGCTTAAAGTTGAAACTTTTTCTGGAGGCCTTTTTCTATCGAAAAACCACGTTGTCTTCTTTCTAACATTCTGGCGAAACTATGCAATATTTTTTAATAATTATTGTTTCTATTTGAAGAGCATTCTTCCACGATAAAAATTCACGTGTCGAACATAAAATTATTGTTTGTAGTTTATTCAAAAATTAAAGTTGAAAACGAAAGAAAATCATCGAAGTTTTTTATCTTTTGCAGACAAAAACTAAAAAGTCCCACTAGATCCCACCCTCTGATTAACAACACTGTTTTCTGTGATCCTTCCCCTAAACGATCCTGTAAAAAGCTAATCCACCCGGATCCACCTTCGACGCATTTTTATTGTTTAAAGAGTCGCGCGCACCTCGACCAGGCGGTGCCGCGGGACTATCTCATAAACTTTTGGCAGATATAACATTGAAGAACGCAGGTAGACGCATAAAATCTTTGCAGAAATAACTTCTATATAGTCTAAGGAATATATGTTTTTTGTTAGAAGATTAAAAAAAGGATTCCATTCTTTAAAAGTATAATTAGCGAATAAACCGATTTTTTAATGTCGAATTTTCAGAACAATTTAACATAACTACGGACGCTCCTAATATAGCCATATTTTATAAAATAATGTTATTCATCGCCATTATTATTCGTCATCCTCGAACGCTCGATAAGTCCGAGCTAATTTATTCAATAATTAAAAAGAAATTATGAACTATAATTAATTCCGTAGAGCATTTTGTACCTTATTTATGTGTTCGACTTATAATATATAACGATCATCGCCCATTCATTAGCTGTTAGGCGTAAGTTTTCATCATCCAGATTAGTTAGATGGAAACTAACAATAAGAACGAGGGACGTCTTCTATCCATCGGGCGAATCAGAGCAAACCACTTATCAAGTGACTTCTTTCTAAATTCTCGCCGTAGTAGTTGCCCGCTGGCTTGGAAAATGGTCTGAAAATGCCTGTCTTCGACATAAGTGCATGGGGGTGAGATCACCATTTTCCCAGGTCCGAGAAGACAGCGTTTTCGTACAAACGACAAAGGCAGATGAAGTTTTTTTAATAATACAATACATCTAACAACGTTTAATCTAATGTATTAACATTATTTCTACCACGATTTTGTGTCTACCTATTTCGCACAGAAGGTGTCTTTTCGTTCGAATGCAAGTATTTGCCAAAACTGTTGGATTTCAAACTATCAGTTAAATGCAGATAGTTTGAGGAATATATTTATTGATACATTGATGTGTGTTTATTAGAGATTATTTAATCAGGCTGTAAATTCTAACAACGCTGTACAGCTAGTTGTAAAGGCACTGCATCGGTGTATACTAAAATGCAACATGGCGGAAAATAAGCGAATATCAAAGTTCTGCCGCAGCTCCTTTATTTTCCGTTACAACTATAATAAAATCGGGATTCTCTACTCTGATTATAATTGATATTATGCTGAAAAATGGTGTCGATATTTGTATGTACAGTGGTTTAAAATAAGGCACTCTCATGAATTAAGGTGTCAAAAGACATCTCATGGTAGAAATAAGTATACCATATGCATATTTTTAGATGTAGGATGTGCTGGAGGAAAATGATATCGCTGAATTAAATTAACAACTATTGTATGAAAAGTCAACAAATTAATAGTGGTGAAATGGAGAAGTGGAGGAATGGAGAAGGCAAAAAACTCGGTTGATTTAATCGATTGTAAACCACAGAATAGACGTAGGAAGCTGATGAAGAAACAGCGTTAGACATTGTAGGGACGTTTATGGAAAATGCAGAACAAACCATTTTGACCACTTTCGTAAATAATGTTAAAAAGGGGACCCATGGACGAACAGCAAGTCACATATTATAGACAAGTTCAATATTCAGTGAATTTTGGCAGCTACGATACCGCGACTTTTAAGGAGATACAGTAGAGTTCCGCTAAGAGCGTATCCGCTAAGAGCGCCTTCCCCTCAATGCGTGCGAAGAGTGTCCCCCACTCTCAACCATTTAAAAGTACAAACCTTATGTGCTCTTAAGAGACACTCGGTTAACAATTCGAGCTAGTGCGGTAGTGGGGACAGAGATTTCTTGGAATTATTTCCCCTACAGCCCCTAGGCGGCGCTCTTAACGGAACTCTGTGGCGGACGCTCTAGATGTAGGTTGCTGGGAGAGTCTTCTTATTTGTTTCTTCACACGAAATAAAAATCAAGGCAAACACTTTTTTGTAACATATATATTTCCTTTGGAAAAGTCCAAGACGTGCACTCGCTACGTTCAACAACAACCGAATAAAAAAATCAAAAAGAATCAACGGAAAAAATACAAAATAATATAACTAACTTAAGATAAAAATATAACTAGATTAACACTAGGGAGTTTTACATAAATAACTATGGTTGCTACATTACTCCCCCCCGAGCGAGTTGCAAATCAACTCGCGAAACGTACATTTTTCGTGTAAACCTTTACGCTCTTATTCTGTTCCGAGTTGCTTTCAATCTGTTCATAAAAAGCTGGTTTTAAACGTTCGATAGCTACTTTGACTTGTTTACCATGATAATCGATTTCAAAAATGTAATCTGTAACGCGTTTTAAAACTTTGAATGGACCTTCGTAGGGTGGTTCTAACGGTTTTCTGACTGAATCTACTCTTAAAAATACATGACTACAAGTATACATATCTTTATGTGTAAAATGTTTACGTGTTCCGTGATGTGTAATTTTGCTAGGTTTAATTTGTCGTACGTGTTGTCTGAATTTTTCTAGAAATATTTGTGGATCTATAGTTTCGTCTTCGTTGATAAAAAATTCTCCGGGTAAACGGATCGGCGCACCATAAACCATCTCCGCAGCAGATGCTTGAATGTCCTCTTTGTAGCTTGTTCGGAGTCCCAGCAATACCGTTGGCAAAATAGCAACCCAATCTTTTGTTGCATGACACATTATTGCGGCTTTTAAAGATCTATGCCATCTTTCAATCATGCCGTTGGATTGGGGATGATAGGCAGTTGTGCGAGTTCTATCGCATCCTAAGAATTGTGTGAGCGATTTAAAAACCTGTGACTCAAATTGTGAACCTTGGTCTGTGGTTATTGTTGCTGGAGCTCCGAATCTGGCTATCCAATTTGAATATAAAACATTTGCCACTTTGTCTGCTGTAGCCTCAGAGATGGGTATGGCTTCAGGCCACCTGGAGTACCTATCAATGATAGTTAAACAATATCTATAACTATCTACTATAGGTAGCGGTCCAACTATATCCATGTGTATATGAACAAAACGACCTGATGGTATTTCTATTTTTTGAGGTACCGGTTTATTGTGACGATGAATCTTGCTCTTTTGGCATGATAAGCAGGTACGGGACCACTCAGATATGTCTCTATTCATCAAAGGCCAAACAAAACTTTTACTGATCAACTTCCTAGTTGTTCTTCCGCTAGGATGTGACAGATTGTGTATCTTATTGAAAATTCTTTTTCTAAAATTAAAAGGTATGTACGGACGTATGTTATTCTTAACTATGTCTCCAAAAATGTATTTATCAGAACTGTCCAGAAATATTTTTTGGAAGTTCCATTTATTTGGTTTTTCTTTTACTATATCTGCCAGTTCTTTATCTTCCGCTTGGGCTTTCATTAAATCTTCTGTCGAGATAATGACAGGTAAATCTATGGTTTGCAATCGGGAAAAAGCATCGGCCACTATGTTGCTCTTACCATCAACATAAGTTATGTCAGTGGTGAATTGACCAATGTAGTCCAATTGTCTTAATTGTCGCGGACTGGCTTTGTCAGCTTTCTGCTGAAACGCATATACAAGAGGTTTGTGATCCGTTTGTATACACAGTTTCCTTCCTTCCACAAAATGTCTAAAGAACTTAAGACTCTTGTAGATGGCTAACAGCTCTCTGTCATACACACTGTATCTTGTTTGGGCCTTTTCTAATTTTCTAGAGAAAAACCCGAGTGGCTCCCACTTACCATTATTATATTGTTCCAATACTGCTCCTATGGCAGTATCGGAGGCATCCGTTTGGAGTTTCAATGGCGCGTTTTCTTTTGGAAAATGTAATAAAGAGGCTTTAGCTATTGCACTTTTTGCTATGTTAAAAGAATTGTCTGATTCATCGTCCCAATTTACCGGCCTTTGGTCCTTTTTCTTTGCCCCTTTTAGGCAATGATTGAGCGGACCTAACCACTCAGCTGCTTGCGGTAAAAACCTACGATAAAAATTAATTATTCCTAAAAATCTACGAAGATCAGCTAAAGTTTTTGGTTTTGGATATTGCTGAATCGCTTCAACCCGCTCTTCTAGCGGAGCGATTCCCTTATTATTAATCTTACATCCTAAATATTCTATGGACGTTTCCGCAAACTTACATTTAGAAATATTAATAGTAAGGCTATTTTCCCTAAGTCTACTAAACAACAAGCGTAAATGTTTCTCATGACTTTCCATGTTCGGCGATGCTACAATGATGTCGTCAATGTAACTCTGACAAAAATCCAGCCCTCTTAAGGTGCTGTCCATCAGCCGTTGGAAAGTCTGTGCCGCATTGCAGAGTCCAAATGGCATGACCATAAATTCATATAGTCCAAACGGTGTTATCACTGCAGTCTTTTCTATGTCCTCTGGTGCTACGGGAACTTGAAAGTATGCTCGTTTTAAATCTATTTTAGAAAATATCTGGCAGCCATCAAAATGATGAGCTGCGTCATGGATATGTGGCAGAGGATATTTGTTTGGCACCGTCATGCCATTTAGACGTCTGTAATCCCCACATGGTCTCCATTCACCGGTTTTCTTGGGGACCATGTGTAAAGGACTGGCCCATTGACTTTCAGATGGGCGGCAAATATTTTCCCTGAGCATCTGCTCAAATTCTGCCCGAGCAACTTTTAATTTTTCTGGAGGTAAACGTCTAGCTCGCTCAGCAAACGGATGACCTTTAGTCACAATGTGGTGACTCACTTTATGTTTTATATTAATTTTTGTTGTAGGCCTGGTTAAATCTATGAATTCTTTAAGTAAACTACTGAATCTGTTGTTAACATCTATCGTTGATATAGATGGTGAATCATCCTGAGAAATTGAAATATTTTTCGATAATTGTGTATTTCCATCTAATAACCTTTTGTTTTTTAAATCTACTAATAAATTGTATGAATGTAAAAAATCGGCCCCTATGATAGGTTTTAAAACATTAGCTATTATAAATCTCCATGAAAATTCTCTACGAAGACCCAGATTCAGTGACAATAGCTTTTCACCGTATGTATCTATTGTTGCCCCGTTTGCGGCGTATAATTTAGATGTGTCTACCCTCGAGTTTTTGTCGCCGAACACTCTTGGAAGCACGGAAACATCTGCGCCTGTGTCTATCAAGAACTCTGTATTGGTTCTCCTGTCCCTGATACTGAGGCGGTGCTTCTTGTGACCGTCGACGAGCGCCTCTTCCCTCGACGTTGCATTTAGTTTTCCGACTTCCTTTGGTCGGCTCCTTTCCAAATGCATGGTTGCTGGCATTTCCAGGAACTGCTTCCAAATTTGTGGTGGAAATAGCATAAACCATTTCTGTCGCGACTTCTTGATCTGCTTCTCCGGCGGGAAGGATATCTTTTATAGTATTGTGGTCGTCTGGCTAACTGCATCTCTATTCGAGCCAACTTTTTTGTAATGGCTGCCAGAACGCCATCTTGTTCCGGATCCGCTTCTTGAATGGCGTCGCGCTTGGCTTGGGGACGCTCTGAAACGGCGGCTACCTCCATCGACACTCGTTCGACGCTTTTGTCGGCTACTTTTGATAGACGATCCAATTCTGCATCGTCTATTATGGATAGTATATCCTGCACTCGTGTGGGTAATCGTTGGATCCAAAGCGTTTTTATAGCTTTTTGCCCGACATCCTTTCCTGCTAGTTGCGTCATCTCCCTTAGGAGTTCCGATGGCTTCTTGTCCCCTAATTCTATACCCGCAACTAGCCTCCTTAAATTTGCCTCGTCTGATCGTGCGAGCCTTTCTATAAGGGCTTGTTTTATATCTTCGTAAGTGCTTTTTTCGGGCGGAGCGTCTATCACATCTAATATTAGTTTCATTGTATTTTGGTCGAGATTTCTAATGATCGCAGAGCACTTGACTGGATCAGACTTAACATGATATGCCGCGAATTCTCTTTCCAGCATAACGAACCATAAACGCGGTTCTTCCCTCCAGAACATTGGGAGCTTCACGCTTCTGAATTCGCTGACCTGAATTTCAGTTTTTTCTTCAGCCATGGCGTCGGTTAAGGAGACGCTTTCCCAGAAGGTTTCTTCAAAAACGTGGAGAAAATCGGATTTCGGCACCAAATGATGTGGCGGACGCTCTAGATGTAGGTTGCTGGGAGAGTCTTCTTATTTGTTTCTTCACACGAAATAAAAATCAAGGCAAACACTTTTTTGTAACATATATATTTCCTTTGGAAAAGTCCAAGACGTGCACTCGCTACGTTCAACAACAACCGAATAAAAAAATCAAAAAGAATCAACGGAAAAAATACAAAATAATATAACTAACTTAAGATAAAAATATAACTAGATTAACACTAGGGAGTTTTACATAAATAACTATGGTTGCTACAACTCTACTGTATTTACGAAGACAATAGAAGCATTTATTTTAAATTGGCTACAGGCAGTCCTAGACTTACGCAGATTCCGTTTCCGCGCAATTCGTTATTTCGCACAATTTTAAAAATTAATTTTTTTTAAATTTTCGTCGATGTTGCAAAAATTGTTTGCCTTCATGCAGTCTGGTGGGAAGGTTAACAAAAATGGCTGGTTCACTTCCACTTCCACACGAATATTTGCTTAGTTTATTTGATACTATAATTAGAAAAAAAAGAAGTCTGTGATACAAAAGAAAGTTGGGTCTTGTCTCGAATGTTTCTATGGTCTCGAACGTATCTATGGTCTCAAAACGAATCTAATCCTCGGTCCCGAGGCATGATTTTATATATGTCCCTTCCAAGGTGGGGGTAATTGGTTTAACCACCCCTCTTCCACGATCTTCGATGGTGACAGAATTTTTACCCGGAAGAGGGGTGGAGATCTGGTATGGTTGGAATAGTTTATGGCACGTCGGATTATTGAGAACTGGCGAGATAGCAGAGTTCACAGAACTCTAGTTCTGTATCATCTCTCCAGCCTCGATTCTTGAAAGAGAATATTTGGTAACACAATATAAGCTGCCGAAAAATGGTGCTGATTGAAACATCCGTGCCATAAACCTCCAACCAAGTCCTTAACACAGTCGCTTCTACGGAATGCTGTAGCTTGCGCTCATTCATACATTGCTTACTTGATTTTCTTTAATATTGTAATATTGTTTCTAGTTTTGCCTACTGGACGTTACAGAATTTCAAGTTTACAAAGAAACCACATGAAAGCGCTTGAACTCTCCTCATTATCCTAATTAGGTATACTGATAAATAAATAATTTAAACTAAATTATTAACATTTTTTCTTTACCCCTTCTACTTTGAACATTCAACATTCGCAAACATTTTCAAGAACCCATTATGTACAAAAGTCCAAGGCCACCTGTAACAAATTAACGTAAATCACTCTCCTTGACGCAAAGCAAATAATTTGCAGCATCTCAATCATTGTAGTTTTCTGCAACATATGTACATATTGTTTGGATAAGCAAACGCTTTAATAACGTTATGTAAGTCATTAATTTGAAACAATATTACTTTACTTAGTATTAGATGTTCATACAGCTCTCTTATAACTAACTGTAAGAAATACTAACAAATACGATTGAAATGTTTTGTCTTCAACACTAGGTTTCCAAGACGGGTAACTTTAACGCTTTTCAAATTTCATGAAAATAATGACATAAAATTCCTTCAATTTTTTTTCCGTTACTATCTTTTTTTATTGACTTTATTCACTCGATGGGACACATGCATATATCAAAATTCATTTTCGTCAAAACTTTCTAATCTTTAAATTCTCCAGGTGGTATCCCTACATAGATATCTTTACGGTTACACTTCAATCTCGCACGATCGAGATGTAACCATAAATGTTTATAAATTGACTTCGCTCATGGAAACATAATTGTAGTAATTAATACAAACGTAATAAAAGAGTTAGGCCTGAAAGAAAATAAATGTAAACAATACAATGGAGATACTTGGTATCCGGTATCTCAAATCTAAAATTCTACATATTAACGTGGGAAAACCCTGATGCAAAAAAAGAAAAGGAGTATGTGAGTTGCAGTCATAGTGTGAAGACGTTTTTGAAGTTACAGCTACTATTACTTTGTGCATTTAAGAAGAAAGTATTATTATTGTAAGTAATATTATTATGGAATTGAATTTGACTGTGTTTTGATAACAACCCTTTTTTATTCATGCGAATATGTCTATAAGAGGTGTTGTGATATTAGAAAAATAATCGGTACAAGTGATTTGTGCTTTGACAGAAGCTGTGAAGAGGAAGAAAACGCAGTAACTCAGAACTAGGATAATATTGAGATTCTGGAATCAAATGAATGTTAATACTAAAAGAATGTTAAATATTATAAATCTTATGTAAATATATGTCTTGTAATCTCTTTCAATTTTTTTTTGTAAGTTCATAGTGTAAAAATACATTGCTTTTTAAGTTGTTTCTTAAGAAAATATCTTCGCGGTAGTCGCATACGACCGAATTTTTACACAAAAAATTTTTTTTAACGTTCATAATTGATTAGTTGTATATAGTTGTATATTATTATTTGTATAATATATATTAGTTGTATAATTCGACAATATTTCAAGAACATCTTCAAATTCTCGGAGGTACTTTTCGTAGAGAAAAATTCGTCTTTGCTGGTACGGATTAAGTATTCTATGTTCTTAGCAAATTCTACCACAATTTGGATAACTTTATAAACTTACTAAATTAACTTACTAAATACAATATATTGTATAGCAATTAATTTTATAAATTATGTCGTTCCCTTGAATATGATACTATGACTTTGTTGAAAAAAAGAAAAAGAAAATACTGACAATACATTTGAAAATTAACATACATTTTAGGTAACTCAAAAAATGGAATGTTTTTAAACTCACCTTTGCACGACCTGGAACACCCTGTATACCTCCTTCGATTACACAACGCTGCTTTGATCGCTGATCGCTGCTCTACCGGCAAGTTTCGGTTTTGCCTCACTTGCTCCCCCTTTTACGTACACTTCGCTTGGCTCTGGCACAGTCCTTCGCGTGTCGGCGGCGTGGCTGTTGTATGGATCGGGATGTTCAGATATCGCGCATTTTACTCTTACGTGCTTGCCAATCGCGACTGTATGAAACCGAAACACGAGGTGTTGTGCTCTGATTACCATTAGCATACTACCAAGCTATGCGTCTCAGAAATCCACTACCACAGCGGGGCTCATACGAGTAAGTTTTACAAAACAAACCGTCATATTTCGAGGTTAAGCCGATTTTCGCGCCTTTCGTTTGTGCTACCCCATCGTGTCACGATTCTACGCTTCCTCGCAAACTTCGACTCGATAACTTTCAATATTTTGCTTATTAATCATTAATTCGTATCCTTAAAATATTTACTAATTTATTGGTTAATTTTATGAGGTTTTATGGACACAGATTCTGGGCAACTTAATTTCTTTAAGAATATTAAAAAAATGTTTGCATGAAAAAGGAAGATAAACTTTTGTTAACAAACTATTTCCATTTGCTAACGATGTTAATTCCTATAATAAGATCAGTATTAGGAGAATCAGTTTAAAATATATGCTTGGCATTCTCAATTTGAATTTGGTATCCCGCAATTCATTAATGAATCAATTATTTAAGTGCCCCGTCCTTCGTGACTGCAATGGGGTAAGTGGCTTTTTATTATGATCAAGTACGACCATTGCAGAGTACTGATCAAATACTTGATATCATCGTTTTCTTTCTAGGTTACATTCATTTAATAATAATGGATGCATTTATGCACATGTTGCATTCTTAAAATATTGATATTACCATTATATACCTCGAGCCTGTATTTTTTTGGTTAAGGTACAACAGGTACTACAAATAAAAAGACTTAAACTTAACCAGTGAATTGCATTTACCAAGTATACATGTCAAATTACAACTCTATTTCGATCAGTTTGACGTGTATACTCATTGTGTAAAATAAAGATTACTACAAAAACTCAAAATTTTAGTAAAAAGTATTAAAAATGATATTTAATGGTGTGTTTACTTCTTATTGTCAGTAAAGTTGCTATGCACTTAAACGGACGAAAGGTTTTCAATATTATTTTGAGGATTCAATTCAACAAACAGATACTTCGAAAGTTGGCCGAGTTCAACTTGAAAGCATTCGCATTTTATCCGAAATCATTTCTTTAATATCATATCAGTTACATCTTCAAATAAAAATCTACTTTGGAGATATATCGCCCGTTAAAAAATTAAACTCGTAAGGTGGACCGACACCGATGAAGTGCTACTTTGTATCGCACCTTCTTCTGAAAAATACCGCGTTGAAAATACCAAATGAATTGCTTGTATTTTAACATTTAATTTTTCTTGGTTTCCAATTCTACTATTTTGTTATAATTTGGAAATCTCTAATATCATCAAATTTTTCAATAATGAATCATTAATTTTGTTAATAATAATGTAAGCCTACATTACTTTTCCTAATTTTGTTGTAACATTTACAAAACTTTAACTCTCTTGACGCTGGATGACGACACATCGTCCTCCTGACAGCGTGTATCCTGGGATTATTATTCAGTTTCCTCATATAATATTAGTTATCTTATTACAAATAGTAAAAAAAACGCAATTTGCGTTTTATATTACATGTTCTATATAAAACTACCACCAAGTGACAATTCTTTCTATTTGTAATTACTGTTTATTTTAAACAATTAACATTTGCGTTCTTTTTTCTACCAATGCTGGATAAATATTATTGCAATAATTTTAAAGAAACATCGAAATACATTTGTCTTGAATTTAATCAATTTTTCTGGCCAATGTTCTAAAGATTAGCACGAAATTCTGGAGGTAGCTGGTTAATGCATTTATTGCAAAGACTGTACATACAGTGACTCACAAAAGTATTCGTACCCTTCCCACCTTCAACTTTAAATGATTATTTTTATGTTTAACAAATCGTAACTTAAATTTTATTGATGGGGTAAGATAATAAATTTAATAAGCTTTCAATTGATATAATATTTATTTGAAAACAAACGTTCCAAAATAATATAAATATCATTCAAAGTTAACGTGCACGGAAAAAGCGCCACAAAAGTATTCGTACCCTTCAATCCTAAGCATATACGAACCAAAATATTTACAGTGTTGCTCTATTTTGATTCCTACAATAAGGGAAACAATAGACTGTTCGTCAGTAGAGAACATCACGTTGACGAGACAACATTCTCTCGATAGTTTTGAAAATGAGTCGAAAGAGTAGTGAAACTACAGTAGCAGAAAGAAAGTTGATTTGGAAATGGCACGAGAAGGGGATGTCATACAACCAAATAGCAAACACTATTGGTAGAAGTAAATCTACTATTCAATATATTATTCACAGTATAAAAAAGAATGATACGGTATTAAATAAACCACGTACAGGACGGCCTCGAAAACTTTCCGAACGAGAAGAAAGGATGTTAGTGCGGGAAGTTAAACTAAATCCTAAAATTAGTGGTCCAAAATTAGCTGCTATTGCTAATGTAGCTTTTAAAAAAAACGTTAATGCTGAAACATGTCGAAGAATCTTAAGAAAACAAGGTTTTAATGGGCGAGTAGCTCGAAAAAAACCTTTCATCAGTAACACCAATAGACGCAAACGCCTTCAATTTGCAAAAGAACATATGGACAAAGAGTGTGCGTTCTGGGAACGTGTCATATTTTCAGACGAATCAAAATTTAATATATTCGGTTCATATGGACGTTGTATGGTATGGAGAAGAGCAAATACAAAACTAAAATTAAGAAATCTAAAACCTACCGTAAAGCATGAAGGAGGCTCTGTACTTGTTTGGGGGTGTATGGCGGCTAACGGTGTTAGAAATTTATTTTCATTGATGGAATAATGGACAAAACTAAATATTTAAACATTTTAAAAGAAAATTTACCATCTAGTGCTCAAAAATTACAATTAGAAAATAATTTTTATTTTCAGCAAAACAACGATCCCAAACATACGGCCCACATTGTTAAACAATGGTTACTGTATAATACACCGCACATGTTGACTACGCCTCCCCAAAGTCCCGACGTTAATCCTATTGAACATTTATGGGCTGAGATTGAAAAAAGATTAAGAGAACATGTTATTACAAGTAAAGATATGTTAAAAGAAAAATTAAGAGAAAGGCTATAGGAGGATAAGTATGATCTAGCGGCCTTAGCTCCGATCATGCTCGCTTTTTTTTGTTAAATTAGTACCTATGTGAGTACTTATCACAGCAATTTTCAACCCTTAAAAATTCATCCCCAGGGAGTAATCGTTAAATAAACAAATTTTTTCAAAAATTCATAACTTGAGAACGACTACTTTGATTTTATTGAAATTTATTCAGGACGTACATATAACTAAGGTCTCTGATTAAAAAAATTTCAGACTTGATGAATTGACATAACCTTAGAAAAAAAATTAAAACATTTTTCAATGACTACTATTGGTAGGTTATGTTTGAGGCACAACTACCAAACTTTTTTTATAGCTTTCTAACACCATTTTGCACCATATATAATTTTGGTATAATTTATTTCTTGGTGCGTCATATCCAAAAAAAATAAAAAGTCTAATTTTAATCATTTTCAATTTTTTCATTATATTTTATCATTATAGCACAATCATGTTATTTTTTTTGGTTTTCTAACATCGTTTTACTCTATCTATAATAATTTCTGAATTCATAATTCTCAGCGTGTTACATTGGAATCAATAAAAGTATACAGTTTTTCTATATTTCGGCAACTTCCAAAAAAAAACAACAAAAAGTCCATTTACTACAATGACGATGATAGCGAATATTTAATTTTGATTCGGCAGATCGACCTAACGTTCTAATGCAATTTTCGTCCGTTGCTCGTGCTGTTGTGGATAGATGTAGCGGGGATATGCGTTTTAGTGGTGGGTATAATGAGTTAGGTATCAAGTCTGTCGTTCGCGCGGGCCCGCATGAGCGGGCAATAGCTACAGACATATGGAGCAAATCTTGCCATTGTCTTTATTACTTTTATAACTATTATAATCACTGTTTCTGTTGTTGTTGTTGTTGTTATTATTATTATGAATTATGAATTCAGAAATTATTATAGATAAAGTAAAACGATGTGAGGAAACCAAAAAAAATAACATGATTGTGCTATAACGGTAACATATTGAAAAAAATTGAGGATGATTCAAATTAGGCTTTTCATTTATTTTGCATATGACGCACCGAAAAATAAATTCTACCGAAATTATATATGGTGCAAAATAATGTTAGGAAGCTAACAAAAAATTAAGATGATTGTGCTATAATGATAACATAATGAAAAAATTGAAAATGATTAAAATTAGACTTTTTATTTTTTTTTGGATATGACGCACCAAGAAATAAATTATACCAAAATTATATATGGTGCAAAATGGTGTTAGAAAGCTATAAAAAAAGTTTGGTAGTTGTGCCTCAAACATAACCTACCAATAGTAGTCATTGAAAAATGTTTTAATTTTTTTTCTAAGGTTATGTCAATTCATCAAGTCTGGAATTTTTTTAAATCAGAGACCTTAGTTATATGTACGTCCTGAATAAATTTCAATAAAATCAAAGTAGTCGTTCTCAAGTTATGAATTTTTGAAAAAATTTGTTTATTTAACGATTACTCCCTGGGGATGAATTTTTAAGGGTTGAAAATTGCTGTGATAAGTACTCACATAGGTACTAATTTAACAAAAAAAAGCGAGCATGATCGGAGCTAAGGCCGCTGGATCATACTTATCCTCCTACAGCCTTTGGAATAATATTCAACCCAGTTACACTTCAAATCTCGTTCACAGCATGCCAGATCGTCTTCGTAGTATTATTCAAGCTAAAGGAGGTCCGACTAATTGTAAGTACTAATGTAATGACGAATTGAGGGATCCGCACTTAAGGTCCGCCAAATAAGAGAACTTATAACTTTTGGACGTTTATGTGTATTAAAATAACTTGACTCGTTCGGACAGCGATTCGGCGTATAATAGAGTTAGTGAAAAGAATGATATGATCTGACAATGAGTGAACTGAATGAACTCCTCAATGAACATAGAATACGGGGTTTTTAAGGGACTTTTGGAGACGGAGTGGGAGTAGTGATAATGATGGATGCAAGGCGAAGGTCAAAGTAAGAAGTAGGATTTCGGACTTAGAACGGTGATTTCGGAGATGAGTAAGGAGCGGTGACGATACTAGGGAGTTGAAAGGTCGGGATGGAAAACTAGGAGATCTGGATTTGAAGTAGTGAATCAGAGGTGACGATGGAAGTTAGTTTGACGGCGTACAAATGTTTGCGTTTACAAAATATTCCTATAGTTATCTTATATACTAAACAAGTGGAGGGTCGGTACATTACACTAATTAAAAAATTTAATTTGTAAACTGTCTGAATTTGATAGAGTACGAATACTTTTGTGCCGCTGTTTCAGAGCATGTTTCCTTTGAATGATATTTATATAATTTTGGAAGGTTTATTTTCAAATAAAATTTATATCAATTGAAAGCTTATTCAATTTATTATCTTACCCCAACAATAAAATTTTTGTTACGAGTTACGAAACATAAAAATAATCATTTACAGTTGGAGGTGGCAAGGGTACGAATACTTTTGTGACTCACTGTATATATATATATATATATATAACTTACCCAAATATTGTGCGATTTAATGATTTAAATATATCTTAATAGGGAGTATAGTATTCTATTAATGATATTGAAATAATTTGCAGACGCAGGAATAATATTTTAATTCGCATCTTTGAGTTCAATCAAAAAAATCTTATTTGAGAGGAAAACGCTACACCGTTTAAATGAATAGTAAATAATACTTTACTAGTATAATGAATATAACATGAATAATGATTTAGTTTTTTTGTAATTGTAAAAATATTTCAAATACTTATGCAGATTTCCTGAAAATGAATGAGGAACATGAAAGTTAAAAATGTGACACCAAAATACTGATCTGATTGAAACAAGATTTCTATTCTAGAACTATAACTTTAACACTTACTAGTTGCTTGAAATAGGTTGTTTTTGCGCTTTTCGACCGATTCTACTGGAGATGTGTGTACATATAGTTAGAATCGAATGTATTTCTGAATAACCAAAACTGTCCATCTGATAATGAGTTGTTTTCCATGTAATATTTAATACATCTGTAATTATTGTGCCAACAGAACAATTTATAGAAGTTGGATTTCCAGAATCGTTGATAACAAATTATTAGTTTCTATAAATATTTGAAAATTGCATTAATTTAGATTTTCATCCGTATATAAGAAATACTACGCGCTACATTTATTAACAGTAAAACCTTTGGAGGTGATTATTGTTATCTCGAAATTTACAACATTACGAACGACTGTCCCATAGAAAAATGAATTCAAAAAAAATTCCAAATTTGTACATATTAATACATTTTCAGCATGCTTTCCCCTATATAAAAATGTAAAAATCATATCCTGTTTCTGAAATTATTTGCGTCTAAAGCGTGTGGTCTCACGAGTAGTCATCTGGACCAGCGGTCGCCAAACTTTTTGACCTCACGGACCAGTAAATTTTATGAAATGGCGTTATTCTATGAAGTAGCATTTTTATAACTTTTCACGTATTGTTATGAATTGAATTATGTTTCAATGCATCTTAAAACATAACTTAACGTGATGAGTAAGTATATTCCATATTTTTCTGGGGACAAGCGAAATTTTTCGCGGATCACCACTTTGGCGACCGCTGATCTGGACTATATCAGACACTTGAGAATTTACTTGAGGAAGCATTTAGACCAGACAAAATGTTTTTCCTATAGTATAGATGAGCCTTAGGTTTAGTTTTATGTTTTAATAAACAGTTTAGTTGTTATTTAACTTTAAATAATAACATTACAATATAAAAAAGGTGATAAGATTGTTTCGGCTCATTTGTTTTTATTTTTGGTAAAATTAAACATTATACTTCATAGAAAGCACAGCATAAACATGAAAAAGGTTTTAAAAATATTTTCAGTATAAATGTCATCACGGTATCTTTTACGGTTCAAAAGTTATATTAAAATGTCACTCAATTTTTCGATCTGGCCCACTGCACGGCGGTTTTTCGAGGTTCTCGGGAGATCATAAATTGTGAAGTTTTGCTAATCTCATCGTTAGTTGTCATGGGTTTTTAATCCTATCCTTATATTTTCAAAAAATTTTGACGATATATGTAAATAAGATTTTTTTGTATTAAATAGTTATTTCTTTATTATCCCGATTTTTTGGCGCACAACACTTATGATGTAACACAGTCATTTGCTCGATAGTTTTTGCGGGACATCTACATAGTGTCGCTGGACGACATAGTGTTAATATTAAAACTTTTCATACGTATGTTTTAAATACTGCTGGAACGAATTATCGTTAATCATCGTCTGAAATACTTATTTACAATATAAGACATGTTTACCCTAAAATTTCGAACTCCCAAATAATTTTGCAAGCAGTATAATTAATATTAGATGAATTTGGACGGAAAAGTTAAACAATGGTCGTTATGACCGCCCAATTAAATACGTGTCTGTTAATTACTTTCGGTTAAGTATCGAGAAATTGCAAGATAGTGTTTCTTCTTACACTGCTTATTTGCATGATTATTAACGTGCGCCATTAATTAATATAATGCAAAAAAGCAAGCAATTTTCCAATACAAGAACAAGTATCTAACACATTTTTACACCTAACATTAAGAATTTGTAATATAGATGGCCTTTTGGTTTTTCACAATTGAATAGCGTATCGTGTTTAATTGAGAATTTATTCCATTGTTACACTCAGAGAGCTCTTTAATATCGTGTTTATTGTTCCTTGCCAGTACTGAGAAATCATGTAATGCGATGCCTACCGAAGACCTACGTTTTTGTTGTCTGCCTGTGGTCAACAGCATCTATTATAGACTTGTTAGATCCCACTCGATGATTTTATAAATTCATCGATAACTGGCGAAGTCAAATACAAAGCAATAAGTTATTTTGCTTCATTGTAAAATACGCACGAACTTATGGACCAACATTGATAATGTTTCTTATTGTTAGAAATGAAAAAATACTGGAGACTGTCAAGTAATTATTACGTATTTTGAAAATGATTTTTAATTAATTTTTATTGTACTTCATTATTCTTTTTTCATTATCTTTATTTGCATATTTAATGGCAATTAAAACTATAGGCGTTATAAAAATTCATACTTTTTCATGGGATATTTTCCGTATTAATTATTAATTACATCAGTACCAGGTGAAAAATTCGTAATTCTTAGTATTAACCCATTTGCATCATATGACAAATCCAAAAATATATCTTTACTGTCAAAGGGTCTAGCAGGATAAGGGGGTCAAAAGTGCCCTTGAGCCGATTTTATTCGACGATGGCTCATTCGATAGGTGACCATGAAAAACCATTGTACACAAATTTTTAATCCGATACCTTCACCGGGAGGGTAGTTATAGGGTAAAATCGAAAAATCAGTTTTTGCCTCATTTTCCCCAATTAATGTGGTGCAAAAAAAGACACATTCTAAACATGAATGTACACGTTAAGAATTTTTTTCAGATTTTTTCTTTGCAAATTCCACTCAGGAAAAATGAAAAAAAAAACAGAAAAAGATTTGTTAAACATCGATTTCGTATTGAAATCTTCCGAGCACAACTTTTTCCTTCTTACAGTAGTTGCCTAATGTTATCATTGTTATACCCTTATTTTTTCAGATTTCTTGAGTGCGGTGCATCACGGTCGGAAAAATGAAAAATCGATTTCTGGGGCACATTTTGGGCGGAAACTCGCACATTATTTGCCATTCTTGCATGATTTTAATACAGTATGTTCATATTGTGATCTTCAATGTTTCTGCACAGAAATATGTAGATGTTAAAGAACAGGATCGGGATAATTAAATAAATTGCTGATTGTATGGTCATTATAACCTAGCATTTTAACCGTTCTTTCAAAAGCATTAATGGCGCAGTGGCTATGGTGTTTGCCTGTGGAATTGCTGGACACTTTTTTGTCGCGGGTTCGAATCTCCATGTGGGACTCGTTAAAATATTTGACTTATTTTTTTTTATCGGCAACCGTCCACGTTAAAGGGGTGAAAACCACCCTCAAAGTTGGTGTCCTGAAACTTATTTATCGAATATCTTGAATACTATTAGAGATACGAAAATTTCGTACAGAGTGCAAATTAATGCCTTCGGATTTTGAATCCAATGGTATAATTATTTTTTTTTTAAATCCATTTGTTTAAATAATATGCTAAAGAATATTACTTTTTTCATCATTTTGTCAGTTAAATTTCAATCAATTTTCATGAATATTCGTTTGTGAATTGTATATATCGAAACACAAAATACGGATAAATTGAAAATTTAATATTTATACTGCAAAACAAGTTATTGCATTTTCAATTTCTAAGCTTGCGTACTTGTCAAGTTATTCTCTCGTACATACATGTATGACTGCTCTGAAAGGTCAGATTTTATTGTCAGCCACACATATTGCTTTTATATAAATTTAGAAAATGCGATTGATCAATTAATAATTTTTAATAATTATTGCAATAGTGGTATTCATTGTTATTGGTATAACAAATATTTTCTACCACCACGAGCATTCTAAAGCAGCTATATAATCAGTTAACGCAGTTTATGTTTGCAAATTGTAAATATATAAAGCACACCTCCCCAGAATTGATCAATTTTTCAGTTTTGTCAGATGTAGAGTCACATCAGTACCATGTATGACTATCCCCAACTGTAAATCAGCAATTCTTATGAAACTATAGTACAAGGTGGATTTTATGTAAATATTTGACACCTACTTTGTTTTATTGGCAATCGTCCACGTTAAAGGGGTGAAAACCGCTCCCAAAGTAACGAAAACTATTTTATCGAATATCTCCGAAACTATTAGAGATACGAAAATTTTGTAGGGACTGAAAACTAACGTATTTCAACCACGAATCCAATGGTATAAACATTTTTTTTAAACCATTTGTTTAAACAATATGTTAAAAAAAACACTTTTTTCAACTTTGAGGGTGGATTTCACCCCATAACGTGGACGGTTGCCAAAAAAAAAAAATACCTGTCAAATATTTTGACGAGATCTATATCATTCTAAAACTTCATCAAAATCGGTGTTTTACACCTCGGGCTGTTCCCTTGTAAGTCTAACAGTGTTTAAAAAAGTGATATTGTACCGTGGCGGCTCGCCAGACCTGGCATCTAGGAGGTAAGCCTGTTTCGGCAGAGTCTGATTCAGATCGCTGCAGATCGAAGCAAGGGAGACAACGCGATTTGGGTGGCGACAGTGAGGACATCGGCGTAAGCACCAGATTTCTAACATCTCTATAGTAAAAACAGGCTGAACTCCGACAGAATTACCCCCACCGCATGAGGAGATTCCCCTTGATGAAACGGAGCGCGCGTCGAGAATACAATGTAATACAATGTCTCGCTCCTCCAGACAAACTAATAAGAATATTTGATTGCTACGACTTTGTCGGGTGCTTCCTTTAAGAGGCTGAGCGAGTGGACTCCAAGAAACAAAACGGTACGAATAGGCGGTTGAAAACGAGAAGCTCCGCCGCCCAGGTGACAAGCCTGACGAGCCGCACGGTACCAAAACTTCCCCCTTTCTTGTCCATCTATATTCTCCAGTTTTCCATTTGAGATGCCGTAAAGACTCGGGAACACCCCTATTTTGTCTAATTATACCACAAACTCGTGTACCATTTGTCATAAGCAATTCTGCGATTTTAATGCTATTATAATAGTTGTCCATGTATACGTGGTGTCCCAAACTTATATTTTTATCTAGTAATGACATAATTGTTTGGTCCAATTTTTTACCTTCCGGAGAGTATATCTCCATGTTGCAAACATATCCGGTCCTTGCTTCGCATAGCATACGGCAAAGTAGACCGTACTTTATTATCTTTGCCGGATTGTATGTTTTTAAAGATAATTTTCCACGCCACGGAATAATAGACTCATCAAGAGAAAGTTCTTTCCTAGGCGTATATACCGACTTGAATTTATCTAATAAATAGCTCAGAATGGGCTGAATCTTCTCAAGTTTATGAGCACCAGTTATTGTTTGGTTGTTTGAAAAATGCCACGTCCTCCAAATCTGGCGAAACCTATTCCGTGACATTGTAGCGACGAACGATGGGGTTCTCGTATAAAAATCGGAGCACCAGTACTCATCTCTTATATCCTTTTTTACCTGGCCCATCATTATAACTAGACCCAGAAATTTTTTCATCTCCGCTAGAGTGATATCACGCCACTTTGACATTTTATTCGCCTCTCTCATATTGTCCTTATTTTGCTGGTAATAGATATTTGATTCATTGACCATTAATTCAAACAAATCATTGCCAATAAATAATTCGACAACTTCTTTGATGCTTTTCTTATCAGTCGGAAAAATCTTTGGGCCAGGCTCACCAGTAAAATCTGGTATGTTGGAAATTTCATCAACATCTGACCATACTTCTCTGTAATTATGCGATTCTGTGGGCATTTCACAATCAGTGGAATTATCGGAACCATCGGGATCGCTTGAATACTGTAATGGAACAGCTCTTGATCGTCTTCTTGGACCCACATCACTATCGCTATCCTCGATTATCACATCAGAATCTTCTGAATGTATGGAATAATCCGATAGAGAATCAGCAATATGCTCATAAAAAACTTCACTCATATTATATGGGTAAAATGTCACAAAAGAAAAAAACTCGTTATACTGTTCAACCAGAAACAGAAGCGTATGACTGGTGTACTGCTTGTGGAACACACTGCTCGAGAGTGATTTTTGCCTGGACTGCGTTTAGAGTATAATAAATGAAGATTGGCGTAACCATGGCAACTAAATACGAATATCATATTGGGAACTGACAAATTAAGGCACGCAGTCTGGTGGCAAAAAAGCAAACTATTAATAGCTTACAACGGTCGAGTAAACACATGGTAAATGCGTGTTGTTTGTATTAGCTAAAGAACAGCCACACATCATGCAATAATCGGCGGTATCGTGGGACTGGCGCTCAACCGCAAGACTACGAAATCCGCGTTTTCGCGGGACCGGCGCTCAACCGCAAGACTCCGAAACCCGCGTTTTCGCGGGGCCGGCTGTCAATGTGTTAACTTCATCATTATGACAATTGTGGAAACCTTGATTCAATCATCGAAGCATGAAAGAAAATGTAAACATTGTTTCAAAACATATAACGTAATGCATATATTCGGTTAAAAATAATTTCAACCTAAGATGGACTTGCACCACTTTCAAAATAAACATACAGGGTCCATTATGAAAGTAATGCGCATGATTTTATTGTGATGCGTCTATACAGCGCAGCGAGGTAAAATGAGTCGGAAAATGTGACGAATGTTCTACCCTTCCAATACACACCGTCGCCAGTATGCTCCGAGCAGTCTGATTGGAAGGACTTGCCTCCGCGTGAAGGGTGTTTTTCAAGTTTCTAACATGGCACGATGGAACGTTCGCTCGAACAGCGCTACGCAATCAAATTTTGTGTGCGGCTTGGAAAGAATGCAACTGAAACATTCCAGATGCTTCTAGAGGCCTTCAAGGACGACTGCATTTCAAGGTCACAGTCCGGGAGATGGCACAAGGCGTTCAAGGTGGGCCCGGAGGAGATCGCCGACGAACCCCGTTCTGGACGCCCAACAACGGTCAGAACCGACGACAACGTGAATCGTGTGCGCGAAGTTTTGCGCTCCGACCGTCGATTGAGCATCCAGCAAATCGCTGACAGCCTAACATGTCCACATTTTCGGTACATGGGATAGTGACTGAGGATCTGCAAATGCGCAAGATCTGCGCGAAGCTTGTACCGAAAGTCTTGACGGAAGACCAGAAAGAACTTACAGTTTTGCGCTGTCAAGAATTGTTGGATTTGATTCAAAATGAGTCGGACTTTCTTAACTCTGTTGTAACTGGAGACGAATCCTGGATGTTCGAGTATGATCCAGAATTGAAAAGGCAGAGCAGCGAGTGACACACAAAATCATCCCCCCGCCCCAAGAAAGCGCGAATGAGCAAGTCTCGCATCAAAACGATGCTCATTGTCTTTTTTGACGTCCGAGGAATCGTCCATTTTGAATTTGTACCGCAGGGAGAAACTGTCAACTCAGCCTTTTATCTGCAAGTGCTTCAGAGATTGAAGCGCTGAATCGCGCGCGTGAGGGCTGACATCAAAGACCCGGTCAAGCTCCACCATGCAATGCTCCTAGCCACACGGCCTTCATAATAACAAATTGCCTAGCCAGGACCTACACCCCGCTGGTCCCACAACCTCCTTACAGTCCCGACTTGGCTCCGGGAGACTTTTTTTTGTTCCCCCGACTAAAGAGAAAGCAGAAAGGAAAACATTGACAGTCCGTGGAAAATATTAAAAGACGTGTTACAAGGTTCCTGAGAGACATTCCTGTCGAGGAGTTTCAGGGTGCCTTCCAGGCATGGCAGACACGTCTCCGTCAGTATATTAATGCTAGGGGAGATTATTTTGAAGAATACTAAGTATTTGTAACGGTACGATAAATAAATATATTTTTCTAATTGTAAGACAATGTGCATTACATTTATAATGGACCCTGTATTTACAATACCGTTAATAGCTAAAACTTCCGTATCCCAAATAGTAGGCAATATAATTTTTTGTTATAAATTCTTTACAGATAAAAAGATCATATTAAGTTTTATCTACAATTATCATTATCTTAATTTTTTTCAAAAATGGACTTGCCCCACTTTCAAAATAAACGGCTCATATGTAGTTCACGGACCGAACTAATTTGTACTCCCAATAAATTTTTAACTTTGCCAAATATTTTAAGTTGTCTCGTAAAAATCATGAAAGTCTTTGCAATTCAATGTTTAGAAATCTGGTTTAATCTATTATTTAAAATTGCACTTGTATCATTTTTTAATTATGCTATCGCGAGACTGATCTTCCGATACCACTAAAAATTTGGAGTATAGAGGGTTAACATTGTTTCGTAGAATTTCAGGGTTGCGGAGAACCCTGATTGGGACACGCTGCTCTAAAGTATATAAAATGTAATCTATAGAAGCAATTTATAAATTGTATTATTTTGACTATCTAATAAGTATTATATTATCAAAGCATTAACGAAAATAAATATTTTTATGTTTTTTTTACGGTAGATTATATAAATGTGATCACTATGTAAATCGTGATTATCATAAAAATTATGAGTATTATATAAACCAGTATGACATAATTATGCAGATCATAGTAGATATTTCCGATTTCAATGATCATTTAATGTCTTATTAACCCATTCGCTTCCAGTTATGACACGTCTGGCAGATGGCCCCTATTACATTGTACTAATGAGCACAGATCTGCAATAATTTTAAGAACAGCTATGTTTTGGAACATTATGAAAGTCAAGATCATACTTGCAATTAAGCAATGCGTATATAATTGCAAGCGGTTTGATAGTTTCCTGGATACACAATTTACTGCTTAAGATACAACTAGCTTCATATTATTGACAGTGAATGAGATGAAGTCGTTATTTTGAACAAGATTTTACTGTACATGTTACCCTTATCGCTTTTAGTTTAAGAGATAATTGCAAAAAATTTGTACATTTTTTCTTTAAGTGATCTGGCTTGGGCTTATTTATAGATATGATTACAGTATATGTCCCTACTGCGATAGAGTTTATACGTCTCATGTTTCGACTTGATAACAGGGAGAAAACACAGAATTTTTAGTGAGGTTTAATACTGCAAAAAAGTATTGGTTGACCACCTTACGCCTGGCGGGTTAGTAAAACTAACCCAAACATTCTGATACAATTATGGCTGTAGATCAACCTAACGACCCTCAACTCATATAGAAAAAGTGATAAACATTTTTTTTAAATAAAATCCACGAGAAAGTAGTTACACAATATGTTAGAGAACTTCGATTAGCTCCCTTTTGCGATATCAAAGGGTCTAGCAGGATATCGGGTCAAAAGTACCCTTGAGCTGATTTTAATTGACGATGGGTCATTTGATAGGTAACCATAAGAAGCTATTGTACAGGGTATTTCAAAAATATTTGTCATGGCTTTAAGGGGTTGTTCTATACCTCTGGATCGATAGAGATTTACGAAAGAAACCAGCCGCAAAATTCGGGAAAGGGTAGCAAATTTTTTTTATTGGCTCATCGTATTCGTCTTGTTACGTAGGTAAAATGTCTGAGAGGAACCATGGGTCAGAAACGAACCGTTCTCTCACAAATTAACTTTTAATTCGGCCTTCCGATCAAAATTTCGCCCATATGGCAGCCTTCGAGTCACCGACCTTTCGAAAGGAAACACATGAAATACCCCTGCTAGCTCCAATAGTTGAAGCAGAGGCAACATAAACGAAGATAGAAAATGACTAGAAAAATGTCATTGACCTGCGTTCGGTGTTGGGTTCGCTCAAGGGCCCACCCGGGGAGAAGAGCATAAACACATGCACTTCTCTTCTGGTACGGTGACACAGTGCCCCATTTTCTAACTTCGTTTACGTCGCCTCTGCTTTAACTAATGGTGAAATTTTTATCGGAACGCCCAATTAAAAATTAATTTGTGAGAGAACGGTTCGTTTCTGTCCCATGGTTCCTCTCAGACATTTTGCCTACGTAACAAGACGAATACGATGAGCCAATAAAAAAAATTTGCTACCCTTTCCCGAATTTTGCGGCCGGTTTTTTTCGCAAATCTCCATCGATCCAGAGGTGTAGAACAACCCCTTAAAGCCATGACCATTAATTTTTTTACACCCTGTACATAAACCGTTTGACTGCTACGCGGCGCAAAAGCGCTGCGATCGTTTGTCTCGAAAACCGCGATCCAGCGCTTTTACGCTGACAATGAGAGTTTCAGTGTGTTTCTGAAGAAATCAAAATATGTACCGCAATTTTCGTGCATTCTTGCAAAAATTGCTTAGCACTAAAACGGTTAAATTATAAACTCTACAATTTAACCATTAGTCCTCTCGAAAGAATGTTTAGAATCCTAGCTCATAAGGATCATACAATTAACAATTTATTTAATTATCCCGATTCTGATCTCTAACACGTACGTTTTCATGTACAGAACAAAATAAAGGTTACAAAATGAATATACTGCATTAAAATAATGCAGGATTAGCAAATATTGTTCGTGTTTCAAGCTAAAATGCATTGCAGAAATCGGTTTTTTATTTTCTCGGCCGTGATGCAACGTACTCAAAAAATCTGAAAAAATTAGGGTATAACGATGATAACATTAGGCAACTACTGTAAAAAGGAAAAAGTTGTGCTCGATTTCAATACGAAATCGATGTTTAACAAATTTGTTTTTACATTTCTTACACGTAGAACTTGCAAAGGAAAAATATGAAAAAAAACTCTTTAACTTCTCCATTCATGTTTAGAATGTGTCAGCATTTTTTCGGAATTGAAAATCGGAAAGATCGGAAGTGAAGGTATCGGATCAAAAATTGGTGTACATACGTACTTGTCCTGATAAAATCGGCTTCTCCGCTAAAGCCAATACTGGCACGTCATAATACAGCGTATTATAATAATAATAATTCTATCCATAAGACTCATCCAAATGGATTTTTTTGGCTCACTGTAAACGATGTTTTCAATTGGTTCAGTCAATTAATATGTGCTCGAGCAAGCTTTACTCGTGCTGCCTTTTGTGACAATCACAATCAGTTAAGGGTGGTTGCTGCTTTCATTGGTTTCGTTTGATGAATTTATCCTTCTGTAAAATTCATTAAAATTTAAAGTAACTTGCAAAATTAAGCGTTTGTCACGGTAAAAAATGGTTCAGCATTTGCCACTTTTTTTTAGTTTTTCCGTACTTTTTCGGTTTTTTAACATGTTATATAGTGCATAATAACTTCCATTTAATAATTCAGAAATTTACTTATATTATAACTTTCTAATTGCAGTAACAGAATGATGAGAGCGACAACACATTCGTTATTTACAAATAACATTCGTTAGACAATATTGTATGATAGTAGGAAATATTAACTTCTGCATTTATCAAAAGTCGAATTTTTACTACTCGAAATCGCAGAGATATTGAAGAGTGAAAGTGTCTTAAATATTTGCTCATCAATATCAGCTCACTTTTGTTTTAATTTGTCTAAAATTTGTGTTATATACCATAAAAACTTAAATTTTGTATATTTCGGAGATGAAATACAATTTACAAGCTGCATAAGGAACGCATATTCAGCCTATAAATACACGAGTAGTTTTATTTTATTGTCCAGCAGTATAGATTGAATTTGTTCTAAACTACGACTTTAACAACAAATTAAAAAGCTGTTGAAATCAGTAATGTGTATTCTGATCTATATTATACACATTTACCAAAAATGTACAATTTAATTATTAGTGACATACTTTCTTCCTTTCATCGTTCTGTAATGTACACATAATTACTACGATAATTAGCGTAGTGGTATATAATTTGCATAAAATTAGTCGTTGACATTACGACACAGAGAATTTGACTACATATTGCCGTACAATCACAACTTTAAGCCTAACTACTTTCCTAAATGATAAGATAAGGGAAACGTATATAAAGATGAATGCAAATAAACATTAGTGATTTAATGTTAAGTCGTTTTGTCTTTAATAGGTATTCAAAAACTTAGTAATAAATTTCGCTGGTTTCATCATTTTTACTGAAGTAAAACTTTCCCTATTAAGATTATATCTTCACAAAGCAGAAACTTTAAAGGCAGAAATTGATATGCTGTCAGCGGGGCTTTACCTTTTCAATGCCGATATTTAAATATTTAATGTGTAAGAAAATTTCTAAATATTATAATTTTAAAGTCATATGAAATTACATTGAATTCAAGTGTCAGTGACCGGTGACTCCCATGGAATTCAACATGTTAACAACGAGGTAACAATTTGCGGCGCGTATAATTACAATTTTTACGTTCGCAGCAATAGAAAATCGTATTATAGCATATACATTTAGGATACACAAAGCAACTTAAAAAACATCAATCTCTTTCATTTCATACAGTTAACCCTTTGCTCTCACAAGGAGAACGCAAGGCCTTCGGGTCACCGATTTTACTGAAATTCTATATACTTGTAGAGTAAGTCGTTCTTATTAAGAATATACCCTATTATAGGGACAGACGGTCAATAGTTTATAAGATATTTATAATTAAAGTTTCATTTTTAGTATAAAAATTTAATAGTTAATTAAAGTTTCAGATATAAACTACGCATTTAAAAATGTAAAGTAAATATTCAGGAGATATAAAATAGATATTTAAAAAATGTGAATAAGATATTGAGGAGATATAAAATAGATATTAAAAAAATATTAAGAAAATATCCAGGTGATATAAAATAGATATTTAAAAACTGTTAAGAAAATATTCAGGAGATACTTACAGGACTTTATAGGAATGCCAAGAAAACTTTAACTACAAATATCTTAAAAACCATTGACCGTCCGCCCCTATAATGGGGTATATTGTTAATTAGAACGACTTACTCTACGAGTATGCAAAATTTAAATAAAATTGGTGGCCCGAATGCCTTGCGTTCTCCTTGTCAGTGCCATATTTGACGTTATCTATCAGTAACTTGCATCATTTTGCGAATTGTTTACTTGCGTCATTTCAATAGAAAAGTGTGAGGAAATTTCATTCTCCGTAATTTCCAACAAACTGCAATATTCCCTCAGAAGGGGCAACCGAGTGATATTCTAGACTCATAGATGGGGCATTCGAGTGCAAAAGGTTAAATATTGTTTCCGACTGAATCGGGAAATGGGATTCAAGTAAAACTTCGTGATGTGACATCCTGCAAGCTTATATTTAAGCTTCGAAGGAGTTGCTTGTAGAAAAAAACTACAACGTAGAACGAGAATAGTATTATCTGAAGGTAAAGGTCTGTTGAACTGACCCCGTGTGTCTCTTTATGGGGGCATACGAATAATATCACTGCAAATCCAAGTGCGTTATTTTAAAACACATAAACGTATTATTTCCTTGTAGTCACTATTTAGACGTTTCCCGGTGTGTTATTTTAAAACACATAAATGTGCTATTTTAAAATGTAAATATAAACACACACACACACACACACACACACATAGGTAAATCAATTATTCACAGAACTGAATAAAATTATATTAAATATTATTATTATTATTATTGTTCAATATTTTAAGAACATATTATATATATCATATATATTATTATATATACTATTAAATAACACAGTCGTGTAAACGATTTGATGAGGAGTATATCAGATACTAAACTGATAAGAACAGGTACTACACGTTTTGATCTTATTGTTAGTCAAAAGGCCGGGAAGCAATTCATTTCCTGAATTTTATTCGTCTTTTATTCACCAGAATATATAAAATGAACTTCGAGAAATTCAGATGACACCTCGTGGCGAAATTTCAGTACGAAGCGTCCAGCGATTGAACAAACATAATACATTTAAATACATAAAATACAAACGGCTAACACGCAAAACGTATAATTCTAACGAAACGTTTAATTTTAATACACTTTTGTGCATAAAAATGAAGTGAGTTTAAAATGTAACACACCAAAAAAATGCATTATTTATTTACTCGGATAAAACGAGTAAAATAATGCATTAGATGTGTTAAAACTACACGTTCCTTTTTTTCAAGTGTTTTATTTTAATGCACATAATTGCAATTACACGTTTAGACGTGTTAATGAAGTGTGCTCACACATTTTGGTGCATTTAAATAACCCGCTTTTAACACACTTGGATTTGCAGTGATGTCACTCGTCAATTCCCTGTATAGTTCAACGGGCTGACAGCAGAAAATTTCTACTGACAATGAGAGATACATAAGAACGGGAAAAAAATTTGTTTCGCTTATTTTCCCGTTACATGTAACAAAATATGTCTATATACATAAAAATTAGCATATCATGTTAAAAGTAGATAATACTATGATGTATTTTGCATATTCTAGAAAACTGTTTTCATTTCTAACAATTTTCTAGAATTCGTTTTATATACGAGCCCGTCGTTAGTTAAAGAAAAATTAGTATGAATTACATTTTTTTCATTGTATCATTTATTTTTATGCTTAATATAAAATCGTCCCGTAATCGTAATATTATATTTTTTGTAATCCACTTTTTTCATTTCACACTTAGGAACCGTTTTCTTCTATCCTATCACTTTAAACTATTGGGCATTTGTAACATTCTCCTTATTACTTTATTTATCTTTCATCACTGTGCAATCGTATATAAAAAATTCTTTCCACTTTAGACTACATAAGAATTACTATTATTAATTTTTCTGCCAGCATGGAATATATTTGCAAGAAATCCTGATTCCAATAAAAAATACGATTATGGATTCATTGCCATCGGCATTGCAAAGTAATTATTTTATTTCAAAAGTATAATTATTTACATGTCCTTAAAACGCGACAGACACTGTGTTGATTTTCACTTCTGAATGAATTCGCCTGAATATATTGTTCGTGAGATAAATAACACTTTCGTAAATATCATCTTCAAATAAATTGTGCGACTTAATGTTCGTTGTTAATTTCATGTAATTTCATTCTGTGATTATAACGAGTAACGTTGATAATTTTTCTGGTGTGATTATATTTATAAAAGTAATACATTTCTGAAAATATCAGTATTACGTTCAGCTGCATGATAACATGCTTTTGAGATAAATATATGTTCACGTTATTGTTCATATATATTTGTATAATAAAGAAGGTCAGAAATATTTGGACGTTTTAATGCTTTTACGTATGAAAGTTTTCTTAGCTTCATTGGCACGCCCTGTCGAATCTTCATTCGGCATACCTGAACTTCGTTCGCTCACGAAATTCTTTCACCGGTAGGATCGTACAGATGATGACAGATCCCTTCTACTTTAAATTTTGCAGCCGCTTTAAATTGTAAAAACTTTCGTGCTTTTCGTAATAATCTAATTTTGGTACATATAGGTACGATATTTTTTTTTCTCTAAAGCAATTTTAATTTCGTGGGATTTTATTTTTTGAGTCATAAATATTTTATTGATATTTAAACGTATGTGATTGAAATTTTAATAATTGAAGTTGCTAACTTATGTGTTAAACTTCGCTATAGTATAATTATCTGGTGTTCAAAATACAAAAATATATGCATATAAATATTCGCGCTGTCGCAAAGATATTTTGTACGGTTAAGTAGGGATGAATTGTATAAGTGTAAAAAATAAAAAAAGAATGATATACTAATCTTACAATTAACACGTTGCTCGCCGGTCTCATATTATTCTATCTTCAGAGAAATGGCGAAAAAAGGCAGTATTATTTCGTTTAAATTATACATTACAGAATGCACTTACATTTGATATCAACATAGATAGCAACATTATGAAATACAACAAATTTGGTGGCTGATATTTAGCCGACCTGCGATGTGTTAACGACGAATTAGTGGTTGCAAAAATTGGCATTAATCAATAACACTTCATTGCTTAGTAGACAAATTTTGAATGTAATTACTTCAATGCATTATTCATACATACAGCAACGATAATAGACAATGAAATGTATACCAAGAATGAAGTACACGTATACGCACGTTTTAAGAAGTGTCCACTTAACAAGATACGGCCCTGCGGCCATGTGAAAAGCATACTTAAGAGTGGGAGAGAAGTTTTAGGCGTTAGATCGTGCAGTTCAACGTCGATTGCCGGTGGTTGCACAACCTCTTCGTGTTTCGTACTATTCGGGATGATTCGACTCCGTCCAGTTACATAAAAATTTCATTAGTTTTCGCTAGTCGGAAAACTATACACAGTGCCGTAAATTCGAAGTGTTCTATTCTACAATAATTTTTCGTTCTTGTTTTGCTCAACGTTTGCTTTTGTGATATATGCTTTGTGTAATTTGGATTGGTTATAATTCCACTAGGATTCACTGATAAAAGGGTAATGACGTGTATACGGATATTAGCATATGAAACAAAGAAAAATCTAAACATTTGTTAAACATACTTTATCTGAGATAAGATTACGGTCATTGAACTTTCTTTGATCATAAATGAAAAATGCATCGATATTTTGAAAGTGATCACATTTTTTAGTTTTACTTCAGAAACCATGATTCTCAGTATAAAGAAATAGATATTGACATAAATACACGAATAAGTATTTTTAACTAACAAAAAAATTCATTTTATTGCATAACCTAAAATTTAAAAAATCTACATTCATATAACTTTCAAAATTGTAACAAGTTTTGTTTATTACGATCATTCTATTGTATTGTATTAAAATATAATTTTAACAACGTTCTTCTTTAATTATTCTTAGATGAATAGTAATTTATTCACCTCTAGGTATATTTTTATCTGTGTTGCTATATTATTTCAACAGTTTTGATAACAATGTTGCTATATTAAGATTGTGTGTGAAAAGTTCTTCAACAGTTTTGTTGTTACACTTATAAGTAACAGTTTGACCACATAACACTGGATAGAAGTTACATTGTTTATCTGAAATAAAGTCTACTTTATTTTATTAATTTTAAATTCTGGTTAATATTATATATTGTAGTAAAGTCTATTATATTAATTTTGTTTAAAAAATTTCGCTGATTTGGGTTAAGTAGAAAGACATGTACAGAACAAGAAATACAGCTCGAAATTATGTATTGCCCATTTCATAAATATTTATCGATTAATCTTGCCGATGTTTTTAAAATATTCGTCGGTAGATCATGTAGTGTCAGTAAAAGTGAAATTAAATGTACGTTCCGTCGAGCATAAATTGTCTCGGCAGTTCCGTTACATTGTCTGCCGTGCATATTTACTATTTTTCTCGATACGTTTTTGACCCATTTGCATCCTGGCTTAAACTGAATAACCTGACCTTCGTAACAAAAATAGTATCCTTTAACGGTAGGTCTATACATACCATTTCACTAAGCATATACAGTTGTTTGTATGTCATTTTTAAGTTCATTGATAATTCCATTTAGTTTGAATATTAACAATTATCCATTGAGAATAAGTAATTCTAACGACGCGTATATATTTATTTCAATAGATACAAAATTCTTGATAGAAGTATAAGATTTTTATTTCGCGTTTGGTGATATAGTGTTCGCTGAATATGCAGTTTCGGGACACAGATTGGTCGAAGATAAAATTCCTTGAGAGAGTCGAATTTCGTTTTAGTTGTTCTTTTTTAATGTCTTCTATTTTTGCATTGTAACACAAGTTAGGAACGGGCAAATTGAATCACTTCATTCTACGTCAATGTACGATCAATTAGATTTCAATGCAGGACGCGTGCACTTAATCACGCTAACTGGTTGCATTATTAGTTTTGATTAGTTCAGAGACACTTATTTTTAGTATCGTTGAGCTGAGAATGTTGGTATTATAATGAAAGTTACGTTCTCATTCTATTCGGGGGATTCTTATTGCTATTCTTGGCAAAATAACGCCAGTTTCTCCATTTTTCTTATATACAGGGTGCGACTAAATAACATGTACAAAATATGGGAATAAAATTCTTTTATATAAGGGTTAATCTTCGAGAGTATCGAGTTGACAATTCAATTTGTCCGGTTGTGTTACAGCTAATAATGTCCAGACAGGATTTAAAAGTACTCAGTATAAATAATGTCCACACAAAATTTAAAAGTTACTGAAATCAAGAAAAAATGGACAGAATACCTTTTAAAGAAAATTTTATCTCATCAGTTACAAAATTGATGGTACTGTGGGATTGGATTAATTGATGTTAATATTTAAGTAAAATAAGAATATTTATTAAAAACTATATACTAGTAGAATACACAAAATGAAATAAAAATCGTCTTTACAGCTTCGCGGTCAAAGTAGAACTGCCACATAATCGTCTGTTCTCAGCATTCATACACTCGTTCATACATTCACACATGCATTCCTTAAAACTAATCGTCAGTAAGGACCGTAGGGCCTCCGCAGAATGCGTCTTGTAAACAGTCGCCTAGACTAAACAGTCTAGGCGAGGCCCTATACATTTTTCGATACCACACTCGGCCATCCTGATAATAGCATTCGCCCCCGAATGCGTCATTTTTCGTATTATAATAATTTTTGGTCGTCTGCAGATTCCAACTTAACGCTTCAATGTATATCCCGTTCCTACCTGCACTATCTCGAAATTTTTCGAAAGTCCATTTACCTATGCGCATACAAAAATCTTTTCTCTTTATTATTAATGCAAAACATATGAAACCGCTTATGATTTTAAGAGTTTTTCCTAACAGATATACAAGTTCCTGTAGGAGCATTACTATCGGCACTTCGAAATCGTAACTACAATTTAGTTCGCTTTCCATGTGGATATAAAATTCAATAATTCTATAATTTTTTGCGCATCGTGTTTCCGAAAATTTTCCGACAGCTTTATCTTTCGTTCCTTCGTTATACACATAGAAGGATTCGTCCTCCGTGTCAACCGATACACACACCCACGCACTTTCCACTAAATTCAACTCCACTTGTGAAGGATATCCGTTCTCTTGTCTCTCTTCGTCTAATTTTGCCTCAGCATCGACTTCTCTATTCCTTCCAAGCTCTTCTTCCTTCTCGATCTCGATCCAACACTTGGTTTCTTTTCCTTCTCTACCGCGTCTCGATAAGGTTTCTTCTTCCCTCTGGATTATTTCATCTTCTTTTTCCTTGACCTTCGCCGCTTCTTCCTTCTTCACCCTTTCCTCCTCTGCTTTTCTCAATGTCTCCTCCTCTTCCTTCTTGACTCTCTCCTCCTCTGCTTTTCTCAGTCTGCCCTCTTCTTCGTTTCTTGCCCTCTCTTCCTCTGCTTTTCTCAATCGCCCTTCTTCTTCCTTTTTTGCTCTCTCCTCCTCGGCTTTTCTCAATCTCTCCTCTTCTTCTTGCTTTGCTCTTTCCTCTTCTTCTTTCTTTGCTCTCTCCTCCTCTAGTTTTCTCAGTCTGTCCTCTTCTTCCTTTCTTGCTCTCTCTTGCTCTGCTTTTCTCAATCGTTCTGCTTCTTCCATTTTTGCTCTCTCCTCCTGCTGTTTTTTGATCTTCTCCTTTTCTATCTTAATTTTCTCTTCATCCTCCCACTTTATTTTCTCTTCGTCCTCTTTCTCATTTCTTTCCTCACTCTCTCTCTCGATGCTCTGCGATTGTATGGGTACACCATATTCAAAAATCAGTGCCTCTTTCATTTGAGACCAGCTTTTCCAACATTTGGCGTACCGTACGAACGCCATCGCACCACTACGCATACGAGTTTTTGCAAACAATCCTTTTATCGCGTCCGACCACTGGCTATCTTTCGTCGCTGTCTCAAACTTTTCAATCCAGCGGTGAATAGTTTCAATATTTCCAACTCCGCTGAAGGTGTTAACCGAAGCCGCAACTTCTGCAAATGTCTTCGCAGAGCGCGTATGCTTGATCTCGCTAGTATCACTGCATTCTTCTTCTTTGTCCTCGTCATCGTCTTCACGTTGATCTTCCAAAATCAAGGCTGCTTTCACTCGTTGAATCAAGTCTGCTTTGATTCCACTGCTCTTAATTTTGCGTCGTTTGAGTTCTTCTCTGAGCTCGTTCACTGTCATTGCGTCGACATTTAAGCTTTTTACAGCTACCCCGTGTGCCGTTTTCTCGTGTATCATTTCCTCGTTGTTCATTTTGTATAACACTTTAGTACACAGTCAATAAATTTCACTTTACTTGGCTCACAAAACTCAATCCTGGCTGAGCCCCCAAAAATGTGGGATTGGATTAATTGATGTTAATATTTAAGTAAAATAAGAATATTTATTAAAAACTATATACTAGTAGAATACACAAAATGAAATAAAAATCGTCTTTACAGCTTCGCGGTCAAAGTAGAACTGCCACATAATCGTCTGTTCTCAGCATTCATTCAAACTCAAACATTCATACACTCGTTCATACATTCACACATGCATTCCTTAAAACTAATCGTCAGTAAGGACCGTAGGGCCTCCGCAGAATGCGTCTTGTAAACAGTCGCCTAGACTAAACAGTCTAGGCGAGGCCCTATACATTTTTCGATACCACAGTACTGATTGCTAATTCGGACGCATAAACTCAACATTTCGTTCATTATGATAAATGAACGAATACAAATTGGAAGTGTTCAGGCAAATAATATATTAGAAGAAGCTCAGGTTAGTGTTCACAAGCACAATGCGCATTATAAGTTGGTTAATAAACCGTAACTTATTGTCGCATGTAACAGTATACATACGCATCGAATTGTTAAATTTGATTTTCTCGCAATCCAATCCTTTAATGAACGAATTGTATTAACATAAGAATTTTATTCTTATTTTTTCATAAGGAATCATGGTACCCGTTTGTAAATGTTATTCAAGAATTCCTTGCGTGTTGGACTTTTTATAACTTTTTAAAACCAGCAACATTTAGTATACAGACTACTGTTGCCAAAATATTTTCGGGCAATCAATTATTTATTCCAAAAATGGTAAATGGTAGTCATCAAATGTACATTTAATGGTGTGGGTGTTTCTGCTTTGCTTGAAAGAGCCCAAAAGCTAATTGATCTTGCTATATACCATTTGATAGATCTCCCAAAAAAAATTTCTGCAAGGTATGAGATTGTTACCCCCATTATAGGGGTAGTTACCGGGTGAAATGTATTTTACAGTTTCTGCCAGATTTCTTTCTTCTGGCTTCATAAAAAGATTCTGAATTTTTTCAAATTTTTTAAAAAATTATAAAAGATTTAAAACATTAAGTTATTATTGAAAAGATGAAATTTCCACTTTTATATTTTTACAGTATTGGCATCATGTTACAGATATTAACGTAACTATTGCAGATGTTTAGCAATGGTAGAGTATAGTTAAAAAGATTAAAAATCAATAATTTTTTGTATTATTTTTATAGCTTTTGAGATTATTATGGTTATTAATTTGAGTTTTTAAACAAATTTTTAAAAATAATTATTCAGATTTTTATTCAGTAATTTTTCAGATTTTTAAGAGTGGTGGAACACAGTTAAAAAAATTAAAATCTGATATTGTCTTATTTTTCGTACACAAAGCAATGACACACTTCCAATTGAGGCTTTAAACGCGCAATGTAAATTTCTTATTATTAATACTTATTAGGAGACCTAAAACTTCTTTTATACCTAAGTACAATTAATGTAATACTACAGTTACAAACGAAATTAACGTATCATGAACCCGCGGACCTCCCAGTTGAGGCTAGGCTGTATCTGTTTTCCTTTTTATTCCGTACACAAAGAAGTGTATGCTTGGACTTTCAAAGTAACTTATTTACTAAAAGATCATTATATGCATTGTCCCATATGTCACATGTACGTGGAATGGCTCATGTATTGGTCATCTGGGTAACACGAACTGGAAGATTCAAATGACCATAGGTTTATGATACGATAATTACTACTATAATTGTAGTGTCTCTTTAACTGTGTTTAGATTATTAATAATTAGGAATTCGTGTGGCAATAAATTACGGTAAACAAAGTAATTGGAGCTGCAAATTTAAAGCTTCAACCTGAAGTGTTTTGCTTTTTTCCGAATTCCTCTTTCTTGCTAGATATTTCCTTCGTCTTCGTTGACCATCTGAATGTCGATTTTTATTAAACCTACCGGAGAGATAGTTCCCGAAGGAATATTAATAATTAAAAATAATTTTTTTTATTCAGCCTCTACCCGTATTAACGTGGTGAAAATGACTCCCGTTCGAATGATACAATCTTTCGATATAATTTTTCAGAGACTAGGCAGACGTCAATAATCTGTGTTCGGTGTCAGGTTCGCTCAAGTACACTCCTGGGCAGAAGAGCATAAATACTTGCACTTTTCTACTGATTCGATGGCTCAGTCCTCCATTTTCTAATCTCGTGTGTTTGTTTTCGAAAAGCTTATTTATGGAGCGAAATTTTAATCGCGGTTTAAAAGGCCCAATAAAAATTAATTTGTGAGAAAACGGTTTGTTTCTGACTCATGGTATGCCTCAGACATTTTGTCTACACAACAAGACGAACACGATGAGCCAATAATAAAAATTTACTACCCTTCCCCAAACTTTGTGGCTGGTTTTTCTCGCAAATTTCCATCGATACAAAGGTATAGAACAACCCCTTAAAGCCATGACCATTAATTTTTTTACACCCTGTACATATTAATAAACGTGACACAGCGGCAAAATGACGGTAATACACTTCTTTTTTTCTTTATGTATTTATGACTTTTTGATTCGAAAGCTAATTACAGAACTGGAACAATTCTGAAATACTTTCGACATTTTGCCTACGCAACGAAACAAATGCAATAAGCCAATCAAAATCTTGGTCTTCAATTTTTAACCCTTTCTCAGATGTTGCGGTTCGGATCTTTCACAAATGTTCATCGATAAGAACGTGTTGTACAATTCCTAGTAGGTCGTGACACATTATTTTGAAACACACTGTACGTAAATATAATTATGGAGCACATTACTCACTTTATAGACTGTCCTTAGCTCTACATGTTTTATGGGTAGGGGATGTTATAAAAATTTTTTACACTGAATAAACATTGAATTATTACGATACATAAAGGTATATAACTAAAATTAGAAGGACGAAATGTTATATCTTGTTAAGTTGTAATGAAGGTGTTAAGTGGAAAGAAGAGTTCCTTTCTTTGCGAAGAATATAAATTTTGTATTTATCGTTTTGTCATTCACACAGGAAACATAAAAAATGAGGGTAACAATCATAACATCAAATTGTTACCGTAAAAATGTTAACATTGTTGTCAAACTATTTCAATGCAAGGTGTACATTTCTGAGATTTACATACATACAAATGTGATCGCATTAATGTTTAAGTCAATAAGTAACAAAATTTTAATTTCAAAAACTAAGTATATTTCTCCACTTTGAAACATTAAAAAAAATTTTACATTCGAATGCAAAGGGTTAAGCACATTCAAAGTTGTGTCTTGCGTACTAGTAAATGACAATGAACGAAAGTGTGCTCCTGTTGGCTGTGGTTCGTAAAAAATGACTTGGCGATCACCTATTTGGCCACTCCTATTCTAGAGGATCGCAGATCCCCATTTGAGAATCCCTACTACCATGTGCTGCGTGCTGCATTGGCAGCATGTGCAGCTGTATGCGCTCATGAACATTGCAGTAGTTATATAAATTCTTACAACTTACAAATACAATTTACAAATATTACGCAAATATTGGAAAATTATAGTGTTACGTCCGAAACGAATTTAAAACTAACAGACGAGAAAACGGTAAATATTCCGCGAAGAAATGTGATCAGTGATGTAAGTCAATTTACGCACAATTCTGACAGACAAGACCGCTAGTCCGTTTTCGGTCAGAGAACCGAATCTCTTTCCACGGGACCGGACCCAAGAACGCGAAGTTGCGCAAAGGTTGAAGGAGAATGAAGATTAAAGGTGGGAAAGGTTGATAGCCGGAGTGTAAAATATAAAGAAACTTACTTTTATTTTAACGGCGTTGATGCCAAACCTCGGAGATACAGTTCCTGGTTTTGTCGCAATGTATAGCACTTTTTCTGATTCTGACTTTATTTTGAATACCTGCTTAATATAAATTAACGAGAAAGACTCTAACTAAAACTTTTTGGCGAAAAGGTGTGTGTTCTTGTGCCTCGAAAAAGTGTTTGAATATCGAATATAATCTTTCTGTGACTTTTTGTGTCTTGTGTGACTATCTATTGTGTAGTAATTATATTGTCTGTAGTCTAATTGTATTACATCAACTCTCTGTCGCGGCTGAGTTTCTAAGGGTCTTATACCCTTTTCGCGTCCCTACTCTACGATTTAAAACTACGAACGTTTCGAATTCTGATTGGGTCATGAGTCGAAAGAGGGGACACGAAATAACGTTGAGATTTTTAGGCAGGGACAATCACCACCTTTGATCTTTTTCTCGCAAGGGAGCCTCCTGAGGTGCCAACCACCGATTTCGATGAAATTTAAGTATGATGTAGTATTCGTCAAAATATTCGATACGTATTTTTTTATCGGCAGTTGTCCACGTTAAAGAGGAAAAAACCGCCCCCAAAGTTGGAGGGCTAAGTGTATTTCGATGAATATTTTGGAAACTATGAGAGATAGAGTAGTTTCGTAAATTGACGAAATTTGCGCTTTTGCATTACGAATTTATTGGTATAATTTTTTTCGCAAAATCTGCATTTGTTTAAACAATATGTTGAAAAATAACATATTTTCGGCCGTATTACCTATTTAATATCAATCAATTTTCTTGGGTATTTTTTTGTAAAAATTACACATTCAATACAAAATTACGGATAAATAGGAATTTCGATTTTTTCATAAATTAAAAAGTTATTACACATGAAACTTTGTCGTACGACGCGCGAAATAGAGTCCCTAAAAAAATTTTAAAAAATAGAGTCCCTATGCGAGGCTCTCTCATAGTTTCCAAGATATACATCGAAATACACTTTAGCCCTCCAACTTTGAGGCGGTTTTCACCCCTTTAACGCGGACAACTGTCATTAAAGAAATACGTGTCGAATATTTTGACGAGTACTACATGATACTTAAATTTCATGAAAATCGGTGGTAGGCACCTCAAGAAGTTCCCTTGTGAGAACATATTCCCATCCAGGGGAACTGACTGTGAGATTGGTTTGTCGCCTCCTGCCTTTCGCGATATTATAGTTTAGTCTACTCCTTCGACTCATTTTACGATCTTAAGGTATGAAGATTACCTTCTCGCGTCGCCTCACGGTTAACAAAGAACGTTTTGGGTTTCTTCTGTTACTAGCTTTTAAATTATAGAGTTTGTCCCGGAATGTTCATGGGAGATAAAACAAAGTTTGTTACGGATGTAAGAATATCAATCAGCATCTGCTATCAAATTGTGGCTTCTATTACCTTGCAAGTTCAATTACCATTTATAAAGACTTCAAGTTAAACGCGCAAGATAGATGTAAAGATGAAAATTAAATTTACGAAAAGTAGACAAGCTCTACCTTTCTATCCTAAGCTCTATCTTCTATGCTTTTTATATTCTGCAGATATCTCAAATGTTTGTTTAAATTCAAAGAAAATATCATTATTATACAGGGTGGTCCACGTAACTTGCGCACCTCGAATAACTTTTAAAGTGTGCGTTGTACAAAAGAATGTTATATACAAAAGTTACACGGTTTCAAAGGGTACACTATATAGTGTGTTAATTTTTTTTATAGGTGGAGGCGTTTCGGAGATTTGAAGGTCAACTTTGTTTTTTTAAACGGAATACTATATTTTTTATTCCAAAATATGGTAGAGTATCGAATTGTAAGCAAAAAAGTATTGACCATTATTAGCCTTAAACCTAATAGGTTACGAGTAATTTCACTTTATTACTTGACAATTTTCTTCGCGTAATATCAAGTTGGAGATTCAACTTTATCACAGATTTCCGCAGGACAGCGATGGGATATCACCAGACCTTACTCCTTTAGACTATTTTCTGTGGGGCGTATTAAAAGACACAGTGTATCGTGAACCACCAACAACACCTGAGAATATGAAACATCGTATTCGTGAAGCATGCATTACACTGAGTGCGGATATGATTCAGAATGCGGTTTCTTCATTAGTTGATTGATTGCATCAATGTATTAACGCCAATGGATATCACATTGAATACTTACGTTAGTTGCGTTAAGTCACTAGGTCACTCAATTAGTAAACACTGTCACGTAAACATCGCTATCCTGCGGAAATCTGTGATAAGGTTGAATCTCCAACTTGATATTACGCGAAGAAAATTGTCAAGTAACAAAGTGAAATTACTCGTAACCTATTAGGTTTAAGGCTAATAATGATCAATACTTTTTTGCTTACAATTCGATACTCTACCATATTTTGGAATAAAAAATATAGTATTCCGTTTAAAAAAACAAAGTTGTCCTTCAAATCTCCGAAACGCCTCCACCTATAAAAAAAATTAACACACTACATAGTGTACCCTTTGAAACCATGTAACTTTTGTATATAACATTCTTTCGTGCAACGCATACTTTAAAAGTTATTCGAGGTGCGCAAGTTACGTGGACCACCCTGTATAAAACATCACATTAATTATATGGGAAGGTATATGGGAAAGATTGCTTCATTTTCACTTGCTCCGTATTAATTGCAATACATTTAAATTAAAGTAAATAAAACTCTATATAAATGTATTAATGAACACGTTACAGAAATTCACAAAATTTGTTTTCTCTGTAAAAGATGCTACATGGAAGCTGCGTTTGTAATTCTCGTTGTTTTGCAAACAAAACAATAATTGGCCTTGGGAATTTGTCAACTCATATGCGTTATTGGTGCAGAATAGAAAGCCTTCTCTTATTTTCATGAAGAACGTATGGAGATATAAATAGTATATTATGACTTGAGTATAAATATACAGTGTGTCCAGTGATATAAGCTGCAACATGATGAAGTACAAAAGTGATATCTTATTTGACGAGATTCGAAGAAAGGAGACATCTCATTCGTTTCAAAGATGAGCTTTTAATAATAATCTAATTGGTGATAATTATACGGTGTTGTTTGCAAAAACATTTTAATTTCAACACTGGAAATATGGAACATCAAACATTATTTTATGCTACTCTGACAGCGGAGGAAAAGGCTAGAACGCAACCTTTCAAGAAGGCAAAATGGTATGTATATTTTACAGTAACATTTAGCAACTATGTACAAGGAAATATGAAACATTTCTTGTAAAAAATAACGAATACTTCCAGTTAAAAATACACCAAAATTTTAGTTACCGATATACCGAGGTTTCTCAGATCTTACTTTCTTCGTCTTCTTTCTTCTCATTATAATCTAGGTTTGTTGCTCTAATAAAAATCGTTATGATGGCTGTATAAGTAATACATTACTCATAAAGTCGTTTTCTAAAAATAATTTATGACATTAGATGTAGTCCTACTATTATGGACATATCCCAAACGAAGTTGTTACTTTCACAAATGGTTTCCCAATGTAACAAAACGATTATCTGTCAGATACCTTTTGAAAAAATAATATGTGAAATAAAGTATTGTATGGAAAATGAAAAGAACTGAAATACATTATTTCCTTGTCCAGTGAGGAAACAGTTATGAACTAACTGTTGATAGACACATTGACAATTTTTCTTTTCAGATCCTGGACCGTAATTTTCGAGATTTTCAATAAGCTTGTGCCCTGAGTTTAGCCAGAAATTTTGGGCGTGTCTCTGACGACAATGCCAAAACTTAATTTATATCGTATATGCGAAAAAGTCTAGAAATTAGGTTCCACAAATCGATGTGCTCGCGAACAAGGATTAAAATTGAAGATTATAGTATAACACTTACATCTTATACGTACTCCATCGCATAGCTTTCTTGACCGCGAAAGCGTTCATTATGGCGATATACTTTCGCCCCCTTATACAAATGGCAAAATTGGATGTCAATGCCTTCGCCAATACTGACCACTTGGTCGAATTTTTGTTTTGTAAGGTCAGAAATTGTTGGGGCGTAATTGGCAACGTGGGCCTTGAGATTGCGAGGGCAAAACTTTTAAATTCTTTATTTATTTCCGCAGCTGTGTAGAACCCGTCCACCTGGCAACCATCTTCAAATATCGAGAGGTGGCACGTGGCTACCAGATTTGCACTGAAGAATCTTTACGCTACATTTATGACACCTGCTATAAATCTAGCAGTTTTTTTACACCTGGGTCACCTTCGTAGTCCAAGGCTCTCTTCTGCCTGGGCCTTCTGTGGTTTTGGCAAAACCAATGCAAACTCCGCATTTTGGTAACCATCCACGAAGCCCAAGCAGAACTAATAATATTTCACCAGGGCCCAACATTCTTCATACTATCAAGTCACACCTTCCTCCTCGTAGACGTTGCCGACAGAGGAAGGGGTGCTTCGGATAGTGATAAAAGGACCAAAAAGCGACCCTACGCGAGAATCTCTTCCGTAACACAAGTATTATCACATCTCGCGCTCGCTCACATTTTGTCACTTGTTATCTTTAGCTATTCTTTCTTTGTTATTTGTTTTCCGTGTATATACTCGTTCTTCGTGTTGCAATAAACAAACACAAACCCAACATTCGGGAGTTCCAAGTTTATTATTCCGAGAGAAGATAAGAATTTGGCTCTAATGACTTAACCTCTTAGGGTCGGCTGAATGTTTCGCAGGGCTATTCCTCTGAGGCAGAGTCTGATGCGAATTACGTGTAAACGATGTATTATTGCATCACTGCAATGTGTGACAAACAATGTTGTTCTCTACATGTGTACATAGGAATGAAGTTTTAGATTATTAAATTATAATTTTTCTTATAGATACGATACACATGATTTAACGTTGATTCAAACGGTGAGCGAGTGAGTCACTATACTGGCGCGTCGTTCAGAGAAATGACATCCGCGAACGCCATTATAGTGGCGCGTCGTTCAGAGAGATAATATCTGCGAAAGCTACTGTAGTGGCGCGTTGTTCAGAAAGGTAACATCCGCGAAACCAGTATAGCGGTGCATCGTGCCTAAGAGGTTAACTGTCCGAGGAGTCTGACAATGTATTTAACCTGAACCGTGGCAAAAGGCACACGAGTCAACAGAAATTGTTGGTGGATAGGAGTTATAAATCACCAAATATACTTAATGGAGAGTGTTAAAAAAATGAATAAAAAGTTAGGCAGTGACAAGTAAGGTGAACTTAAAAAACAAAATGTCAGCCGTGCAATAGAACATATATTTTACACAATAACAAGCATCATTATGATTGTGTATATTCTTGAAAAGGAATAAGTACAAAACAATAAGTGGTCTGAAAGTCCCAGTCATTGCTGCTCTACATTGTAACTTTTCACTGATTTGCATTCCTCAAAGCCTTACATCATTTTACTTCAAAATGAATAAGTAAATGGAGATACAATAAGACAAACGACCAATCAAAAATACGCAGTGCAATATGAAAACACTAAGTGAACAGCATTATTTGCACCGGTTTCAGCCATTTAGAAAAGAGGTCTAATAAAAGGTCTATAAAACTCAGGTCGATAAATCTGATTGTGAGAAGAACAGGAGATGTCCATGCTGTAACACGACAAAGATGGAGGGAGAGAGAGAGATCGTTAATGTATTGTTTAACGTGTGGTACATGTCTTGCAGCTCTACCGCACGGTCCCCATGGGCGCGGGATCGGAATACGCCCGATTAACGCATATGTATATTACATATTACCAGTTTAGTACGAAGATTGTACATCATAATGGTGGGATCAGAGACTTTCTTAACTCCTACCGGCTATGCAGGTCGGTTCCCGAGATGGAAGGTACTGCACCTCACACAGCGACATCCGTATCTCGATGGCCCGCTAATGTCTCGCCAGCATATGCCTCTTTAAACTACCACCCTCGCGATGGACCTACCCACGGCTGGGCCGGAGTGGGCTAAAACTCCGTGGGCAACCCAGCCCCCGCGGTACCAATACACCCTTGGTGAGGGAGCACGTTACTCAGGTCGGTGGGGTCGCAAAGCCCAGCGGGGTCACCCAGGCCACAGACTGGGGACCCCACACCTTGCCGTAGACAGCTCGGGAACCCCCGAGAGCGCGAGTGCCCGTACCCGCCCAGCTACAGAACTGGACGGGCCCCTGAGGGTAAAATTACTCGGGTCCGGTGGGGTCGTAAAGCCCAAAGCCGGGGGCTAGGCCACTCTCGAAGCCCCACAGCTCCCTGCCGAGGGAGGGAGAGAGAGAGACAGAGATTCATTCATTCCTCACAAGGAGAGGACCCCAACTGTCCGACTTCGATTTTAACGAAGCTTTGCAAGATGATAGCATGTAGGTCCCTAATGATTTGTGTAAAATATTAGCCGTAGTTATGCAGTAGTTTTAAAAATATAAGCGATTAAAGTTCGTACCTGTTTGTATACTATAAATGTGAATCTGGTTACAACAGCTGTGGTGGCGCAGTGATTGCGGTTTAAGGTTCACGAGCCGAACATCTTGCGTTCGAGTCCCCGTGACGGACAATTTTTTTTTTCTATTTTAATTTGATGAAATTGCGCACGAAACATATGGTTTCCAGACTTATATTCTAGGCTCGCTGCATGGCAATCGCTATTGAAAGTACATCGAAAATACGGAATTGAATCAAACTGCAGGGTAAGGATTCCAGAGACCTAGAACATTAAAAGTAAAGAAAAGTGGCACCCGCGTGGCTGAAAAAACGGAAACTTTCCGAAACAAATGCTTTCTCGGACTGTGCAGTAAGGCTTATAAAATTAAGATTGTACGCCTTAAAAAACGCACGACTAATGCTTCCTCCAACGGTTTAAAATTAACTAACTTTTATTTAGCTAGTTATACAGTTTGAATTGTCTTCGAGGACTTTGAAGATTAAATATTTCGGAAAGCTGTTAAAAGACAGTTTGCGAGGTCCGAAACGTACATAATGTAAATGTATACATTGCAACTGTACGATAATTGTTATTCTGCATTGTGTGCAATTTTATCAAATTAAAATAGAAAAAAAAATTACCCGTCATGGGAGGACTCGAACGTACGACGTTTGGGTCGTGAGCCTTAAACCGCTGCCACTGACCCAACACAGCTGTTGTAACTCAATTTACATTTATAGTATATGAAGAGGGATGAACTTTAATCGCTTATATCTTTAAAACTACTGCATAACTACGGCTAATATTTTACACATATCATTAGGGACCTACATGCTATCGTCTTGCAAAGCCTCGTTAAAATCGAAGTCGGACAGTTGGGGTCCTCTCCTTGTCAGTGTTTGCTATATTTTGATTAGCATTTAATCCCAGTTAGCCCATAACATAGCGGCTGACAATGAGTAAGGTTTCGAATGTACTTCGTTCTTTATATGGAAGGATCTGCTTTTGTACACTGTGTTGCTTATATAGCAGTCCAAAAATGTAAGCCGAGCTAATGCCACATATTTAATATTCTTGCCACGGCCGCGATTACTCAAAAACCACGCTGTGTGTTACAGTACTTAATTTCGCTGTAGTTTGAAAAGAAATGTGATCTGCTTTAAACAGCTATTACAATGTTATTGGATCTACCATTGAATGCTTTATACTATCGTTTTACGTTAAAGTATTACAACAGTTAACACGTTAAGCGCCACACCGGTCCCTAGGGACCGGGCATTGACTTTTCGTTTATGCTGACGCTGATCAATGAAAATGAACAATTAGTTTTTTACCTAAGTTACGTTGTCGCGCCTAACCGAGCCACAATTAGTGGAGTTAAGTATAAAGTAGAACATTTTATCAAAAATTAATGTAGTATGTTAAAACAAATAGAAAGATATCTTTTCTAATAAAGGGCTTAAACGGAAAGTGCTTTAGGAACGAGCGTGGCGCTTAACGTCTTAACTAAAAGTAGGATGTGAAAAAATGTAAAACTCATATGTAGCTACAATTTTATATACAACTAGTTTACATTTCATTATGTAAATTATACTCCTACATATTCAATTTGCATACGAAGCACATTAACTGTAAATCACGAATTTCAATAATGTTTCACTTTATTTCAGTGTGTCATGGGAAACAAGTTAATTTAAAAAGAGTTTCAAGGTTTTTGAAATTTCATATACTTCATATTCCTTTATCATAAACTTTTTATTCATGTAGGGGAGACCGGGGTAAATTGAACCATGAAAAGTTTGAAGTGATGAAATAATTTATTTTTACAATCAATTCCTTCCTTAATAATTTTAAAATAAACTTTGATCTTTAGTAAACACTATTCGGTCATGATAATTAATCAGACTAAGAGGAAATTATTATTATTGATAATTATAATGAAGTATTTGAAAAGGTTCAATTTGCCCCAGAACCGTGGTAAATTGAACTTGAATCGGGGTAAATTGAATTCATGCGAAAAAATATTAGAATATCATTATTTATACAATTGAAATTGTTCTATTTGAAAAAGTACAATATTCTTCTGTTATTAGACACTAAAATAACTGCAAAATATGAAAGAAATTGTAGTCTATTAATTCATAAAAACTTATAACACACTTTGTGTCAGACAAGACGGGCATTAAATCTATTGCGCATGTTTTACGCGCAATCTTCTCCTAGCGACATCTATTTAGAACAATAAAGTGGTCGGCACATTTAAAGTGGATACAAAGGTTAGGAATCATTTTCCAATGATATAAAAAGAAAATTAGAATTTTTACAATAACTCTTTTTAAAAAATTCTTGTTAAATTATTTATTTATTTAAAACAGAAAATACAAATATGTGAACATTTAAATTTTTCAACATTAAATTATTTATATCATTTAACCGAAAATAAAAACATTTAAATGCTTAAGCTAACGAATATAAAATACTTTATTTCTTTGGTTGTTTTGCATATTTCTCCATAACCTCGTTAATACAATTATCACAAAAAAAATAAGCATATTTTATGGAATTAATAACACAGTTTTCATGAGCCCAATTTTTACATTGCTCGCATCGAATCCATTTCTCTCTGGAAGCAGATTCAGAAAAAAGTTTAGCACAAACGAAACATTTACAGTCTTCTTTCCTCTTCTTAGAAACAGATATGTTCTCTGTTTCTCGTTTACGTTTACCTACTTTATTTATCTTATTATTATCATTGACAGGTACAGCGAAGTGATCAGCTGCTTCTACTTTTATAATTTTTTGTTGAACTTGTACTTCTAATTCTGTTTTATATTCATCAGATGTAATAATAGCAGCCTTGCCATTACGTTTGACAGATTTTTTAACTCTCTTATTATATTTCACTTTTGGCAAAGGAACAATATCAGAAGGTTTTATTAATTTTGTCTTCTCTGCCGCAGTCTTAGAATTAATTTTTCTTGAAGTAATATTCTTGAAAACATTACAGCAAGATTCTTCTTTGGGTACATCGTCATAAACTAAAAGTTCAGTTGATGAAACAACAGTATGACTAGTACTTAGTTCCTCATCAATTTAGTCTTAACACCTACTTTATTGCTCAATAATACTGATGTTTGACAATTAGGAGACTCTTCATCAAGTGAAGGTGGATTAGTCCCACGAGTATCACTTATTTTTTATTCATCTGGTACATCGATATCAGTAGTTAACGATGCAGCAACATCTTCTTCTTTGAATTTATTTACATCTAAAGGACAAATACCCGATGACTTAAAACCATTAATTGCGTTTTGAGGTACAGCAGCAGCCCTATATGCTTTTCCAAACCATTCTCCAATATTTTTTATTTTGATTGTCACACCTGGATTGTTTCTCAACCATGTTGTACATTGTTGGCTGTAGAATTTTTTCAATGGTGCCATAGAAGTCAAGTCTAAAGGTTGAATTCCATGTGATGTATACGGTGGTATGCACAAAATGTGAACATGTGATTTTTTAGCTGCATTAATAAGAGTTATGTTTTTTACATGTGTCACATGGCCATCTAAAATTAAAAGAACTGGATCATCTTTTGAAGGTTTAGTAAATTTTATAAAATGATTAAACCAAATTGGACAAAAAATATCTGTTTGCATCCAACCTGATGGATGGAAGACAAGCAATGTATCAGGTGGACATCCAACTTTAAACTCTGGGTTTGCTTTTTTTCTTGGAAAAATCATCAAGGGCGGAACAAAATTTCCAGCTGCATTACAACAAATAACACATGTAACTGTTTCTCCTCTTTCTGCGGACGTCACAGTACCAACTTGCTTTTTCCCTTTTACACTAATAACTTTTGGAACATTACTAGGTACTGATGTGATGCCCGTCTCATCAACATTAAAGATACGACTAGGTGAAAATTTATATTGATCCATTAATCCACTTAGTAGATCAAAAAAAACATTAACATTCACTTTGTTGAAACCACTAGCTCTACTTAAAGATGTTTTTTCTGGGGATCTTTGAGATAAGTCTGGATGTCGAGACATAAATCCTTCATACCAGTCTTCTCCAGCAATTCGACTTTCATTATTAAAACGATGAGCAATTTTATTAGCTTCTGCAAATTCGAAGGCTACACAACGAAGTTTTTTTGCTTGCAAACCAAACATGCGTTTATCCATATCAATTAGGTATTCTTTCAAAAGCTTTTCTTCTTCTTCATCGAATGTTGGTCTGAATCTTCCAAGTTTGATATCATCAGGTGTGATTTCGAGATCTTCAGAATTTTTTATTCTTCTTCGAAGAGTTGACACTGGTATCCCATATTTCTGTGCTACTTGGTTAATGTTTTTTTATTTATCACTTGCACATTCCCTGATAGCTTCGCACAAATCTTCTTTTTTCCAATACTGATATACTCCTTTCTTTTTATATTTCCGAGGCATGATAAGAGATTCTAGAAAAAAAGAAATAAATATTCAATTTGCGTCAAGTACAGGTTTTAGATTGGAAAACTTTCTTAATCTTACATGTCAAACACTATGAAAATAGCCATAGTTATATATATGCAAATACGTCAATAAATGGTATATAGTTAGTATTAAAAAGCCAAGAATTTACAAAAATAATTATTTCAACTTACCAAAAGTAAAAACAAACACTTAGTGTCCACAGCGATTGCGCATTTGTTATGCGCAGGCAATTGTTCCGTCACGAAATCATTTTGCCCCGACCAATTTGCCCCGAATCACATTTTTATAATAATACTTATATAAATAAATATATTTTACACGTTAAATATTTTTATGATAGGTAATAAATAGTTTAAAGATTGTAGAACTCGATAAAATAAATTTTAATGTATTAACTTAATAAGAAGTAGTTGTAAACTAAAAATTAAAATCGCAAAAATTATGGTTTGAAAGCATCAAAACCATAATTTCGTGTTTTTTTCTCAGAAACACGACAATAAGAAGAATCAATGACTTCTTTATCTTTAATATGCTATTAGACATTATTATTTTTAAATTTATGTATTTACATGTATTTATATTGAAATAATTACAAAAATTCAATTTACCCCAAAGTTCATTATACCCCGGTCTCCCCTATAACTTTAAGTTTTTAAAATAGACGGCGTTTCGTTTATAGCGCATTTCAGTAATTGCATAATGATTCATATCCGCAAATCAGCGTTTCGAAAATTTGTTGGTACTATACTTCCTAACATTTACTTTTCACCATACGTTCAATTTACATTACTATCATATTTCCACATGCAAAAGATGCATGCCCTCTTGAAGAATTTTGAGCCTGAAAAAAGATCGAGTCTTAGACAATAGTAATATGTTTTTTTACTCGAACAAACTTAAGTTCAATAATTTTATATAATAAATATTTTTTCAAACTCACATATTACACTCTAATCTTATGCATGAGTAAATACGATATGATATGTACCGACTTTTTAGTTCTTTGTGCGGACGTGTGTAACTTACATGTTTGTACATATAGAAGATTTTCCTAAAGTGTATAATTTACCTTATGCAGAAATAACAGCTTTTTCACACATTTTAGAAAAGCTTACAACTTTGCACAGTATTAATGAATACTGCTTGTAGATTATGGGTTTTGATTGCTACAGTTGACCTTGTTATTATGCATACGATTAAATAACATTCATTGTTTTAGAATATCGCTATTTTCTTGAGATATTTGAATATCTATCTAGTAAGTTAACACTAACGTTCCGAGTATTTGTATGCAATGCATGAAAAAGTCGGTTTAATGAATTGGAACAGCGTTACAACAGTACGCTTAAACAATTCACAGATATGTTGTTAACCCATTTGCATTATAGCGCGGATTAATCCGCGATCAGCGACTGTCTGCACATACGACCGACCACGCGCGGTGATATGGCCAGTCATCAGTTGAACGTCGCAGATGCCTGGACACGGCACCTTAAGTAGGCGCATGATGCAAATGGGTTAAAAAATAGTTAACAAATTGAATATATGAGATATTTGTACCTGATTATGAAAATGGCCTAATAATAAGTCAAAAATCCAAAAAAAAGTGAGTTTATCAGTTATTTCGTATTGTATTATTTTACATTACCGTGATCTGAAATTAAATAGCGTTAATAATGAATTTAAATAGCGTCGACTATGGCTCTGAATAAAATTCAGCGCAGTTTAATTATGACAGTGGACTAACTAGTAAGTCAGTTATACTTTGGTGAATTTACAAATCGTGTGCAACAAATTAATTATTATAAAAACCAGAGTAAATATCCTCTAAAATCTTTTATTATATAGTACAACAATATTATTCAATTTGTTCAAACCCAAACCATTAAATATCTCAAACGAGAAACACATGACTTACATCAGGCCATTTTCATAATAAAGACACATAAAACAGCCTATCTCACGAACTCTGTCCACTTATATATCTTCCTTATTTCAAATAATACGAGAAAGTGTTAGGCATAGAAGTTGTTGAATTTTAAAAAACTACATAAGGAATATGGTAAAAATGTTATTTTGCAAATGGAAGCAGAGAAGATTTAGCAGTCACTTTTGTTTTTTTAAAATGGAATGTCCAATCTTTCATACAATATTACGATAGATTATTGTACTCTAAATACAAACGTACTAAAATGCAGTTGTTCTAAAACTTACCCTTTCTGCGATACTTGACTTTTTTCATAAAGCATGTTCGAAATGTCACATCCTCGTGAGTGAGCACATCCTCGAGCACGTTATATAATGAAATAACAGAATGAAAAAAGTCGAATACCTCAGCAACTGTAAATATTAGAACAAATATACTTGAGCTTTTTTTACTTACAATTAGACTACCTCAATCTTTCATTGTGAAAGTTGAAAAAAAAAATAAAAAATTGGAGGTTTCGATTCAAAGAGCAAAGGTGACCGCCGTATCTTCTCTTCACTTTCACTTGTAACAATAATATTTATACCACATCACATAGTTTCTCAAACCCTGCAACTTCTACCCGTAACATTTTTTCATGTTATTTGAAATAACCAAGGTATTTCAGTTGACAAAACTATTAACAGTGATAGATCCTCAATTTCTACAAACTTTCTTCTCCGTTCATTACAAAATAAAACAATTTTTATAAAAGCAAACAGTATACAAATATATATATTCATACATAAGTATTATAGAATTGTATTTGTTAGTACTAATACAATATCAAATAAAATATTGAATACCTTAAAATGGAAGGGTATTCCGAACGTTGAAAATGGGCAGGTTACAATAAAGTGAATGATATCCTATGCATTGCATTAACTAAAAATTCGTATTAACCTATTAACGAGTATAACTTTTATCAGTCAGTAACATTTAAAGGAAACCAGAACAATTCCATGTAATGAAGGTACATACATAGAATGTCCTCTATACGTATTCGGTGTATTCGTACACAGACCTGGAATTATTCAACCAACGTAATCGTTGACCCAAATGTCTCCTCTAATGTACAAGCTGCAATTAACCCTTTCGCTACGGAGTACTTTTTCGCAAACTTGTCAAACACGACAGCAAGCAATTCCGCCGCGTACGAATAACTTTTAATGATTAATGACATCATATAAATAATTAATTCTTTGTCGAAGTTGCAACGCATATAATACAGAAAAAATAAGAACTTATGGCATTTGAAAAATATTCAATTACAAAATATGGTCTAATAATTACTTAATGCTTCGGGCGAAATTTTGTCGAGTGACTATAGTCACCGCTAGTACCCAGCCAATGTCAGACGGTGGGTGACCATAGTCACCGGTGGTATCGAAAGGGTTAATGGAATTTACGTATAAATTAACCGAGTCACAGTCTCTTCTATGCTGGACACAAGCACAAGCTTGTGGGTGTAAGAAGTGTTACAAATTGTTTAATATCTATCTCCATAAATAACTATACCATACTCATAATTAAGTTTTTGACTTTTTGAACAAAACGCCTTACGCTGCTAATCTTCGTTTTATATTATATGACCTTCGCGCTTATTCCATGAAAACTCTCTAATAATATTAATCTCTATGGATAGAATACTTGCTAATTCATTACCTAAACGAAAGGTACTTTACACGGCTCGCGTGGTGGGTCATTGACCTCGAGTGTGGTAAAGTGATAAGGAACATTTAAAAATCGCAAGTCTATGAGAATTTATATTTTATGGTTTTTGCATTGAATGTTTACATTTGGATTAAATGAGGGCAGGTTTTTGATGCAATTGTGAAACATTTTTTGCCAATAGAATTTTCTATGTTGAAATGAATTGCATGATAACAAGTTAATGATAACAATGTTACATAGAAAGCCTCACTGTCAATTTCATTAAATTTCATTAAATTTCATATACGTTGTAGGGAAGAGAGTAACATTCAGTTTTTTGGAGAAGTCGAATAGCGATTTGTGGATAGTTCAAAAATTACGAAAAACAAAAAATTTTGCTCGTTACATTTGTACCTATATACGAAGGACCGATGATTAACTGAGAGGAGAAAACACCCTATGTTTTATGAAAAAAGTGCAATATTTAATAACAACACGAGACAAAATAATAATAGACTGATTATTTCAAAAGCAATGAATGCTGCATGCACGCTTCCTGTTTTTTCGCTTCGCCCGGTTTAATTTATTTTTAAGGAATCTGCCACACTTTTGTTCTCTAGACCACATATATGTATTAATTCGTTGACTACGTGCAAAACCACCGCTATACCACTACCCACATATATGTAAATACGTCTGTATATAGGTATTTACTTGAATATCTAACATGAAGGTTTCACTCTCGCGATCTGCGAACACTCTAAGCCAGTGGCAGCGAATCTATGACTCACGTGACAAATACTGACCCCCGCGGTAATTTTTATAAACTTATGTTTTTTATCATAAAAGAGAGAGCAGACAATCAAAAATATTAAAAAAATAAAGTACATATATCTAATGTCGAATTTATAAAAAAATATTTCGAACTAGACATCGGCTAGTTGAAATCCGAAAAGAAAGGAATTTTGAATCATCCTCCCCTCCCCCTTTTCAAGTGACGCACAGTGTGTAATTTGGCCGATTTAGCTAGACAAAACTATTTTTTGTAATAAATTATGGTTTTTGTTACTTTTACTGACTTTTCTATTACTAAACAACATAATGTTATACTTAGCGTTAATAATAATACATATTTCAATAGTTATTTAACGTTTATACGTAAAATAAGAAACTCTCAACTTTAAAAATTTGTTGTATTTTAACCGTAAGGCTTATTTTAATTTTTTTTACGCAAAATCATTCTGTAAACTCCCCCAATTGCAACGATGCATATCATTTGTATGTTGTAAAGATTTAAATATGTTAAAACAGTGATCCAAGCGGGGCAACGCCCCCTTTTCGGATTTTCAATTGTTTATTCCTTTTGCATTGAATACACAAAATTGCAAAAGTGTAATGAACAGTACACTTTGTCAAAACTTAAATAACTTTCCGAAAGAGAACCGAAATGCCGAACCACGCGGAATAAAACAATAAAAACGTGACAGATGTCATCATTTGTCTGTAATGGCTCTTCCCATTTTCAATTGTTTATGCCTGTAGTTTTAAACACACCAAATTTCAGAAGTGTAATAAATAGTACACGTTGTCAAAAGTTAAATAATTTTCCGAAAGGGAAACTAAATTCAGATGCTGCGAACTTAGTGAAATTTGACACACTTTTCAAAAAAGATCGCCATCACTGCTCTAAGCTAACATACATAACTTTACTTTACTACTATTATCATTACTATTCAGTTATATTGTTATTAGTTGCGTTGTACTATATGTGATATAACGTAAATAGATACATAACCAAGGCAAGGGTTTGGAAATTGATGACCCAATTGAAAAATGGAAATTTTTTTAAATAATCTTAAGAATTATAACGTTTCAGTTACAAGGCAATTTCATTCAAAGTTATTGCTCAATAGAATGTCAATGCGTTCAAAGATATCAGCAGAGATCAAGGTCATTTGATATGTATGTGTCTCACAATTTAAAACAAAAGTGCACGGAGTGCATGTAGTTGCAGCATTAATATGTAAGCTGCAGAGAGCAATACTCTATGACAGAATGACACGTTGCACTGTAACGGATGGTAATAACCAAAGGACATTTTGAACCATATCGAATTTTATGCGTACGTTAGTAGCTTTGCCGCCTTCCTCTGTTGGTGCCGAGAGAGTCTTTTCTCAAGTTAATATAATAAAAACGAATCTGTCTAACCAACTGAAATGTCGCTCTGTTGCGGACAGAATTTTGACTAAACTAATTTTGCAGCAGTATAGGCTAAATTGTTCCAATACTGTTACTAGATTTTCGGGCAGTGACAGTGAATTCAATAACTAAATACGGATATCTGTGAAAGCACGGTTTACATATCGCTAAAAGATTTTCATTTTAAGTAACTTAAAAATTCTTTGAAAAAATCTTGGAACTGTTGAGAAAGATGAGCGTTTCTTTTGACATCATTGCAGGAGAATAGTTATAGAAGCTACATCTTCGTTTTCTTTTATACTATTTTCGGAGGGGAATGAGAAGCGGGGATCTAAAAGTGTTCATGGAAGGGATCGTAAAATATTTTTTTACTCCTATGTAACCTTATGTAACTTTCTTAACACATTGTGTACAGCACTCTGCTCGCTCTACGCGCCCGGGTCTGCACATTTTTGAACACTTCAGAAATACTTTATACGATGCATATATGCACTTTTTTAATTCGCATTTGGTATTATATTCATATAATGTATTCAAAAATATTACTATTTTAGGATTTTCTATCATAAGTTTATTGTTTGCTAGATTAATATTAACTACAGGAAACGAAATAAGGAAAAAATACGTCTTATCGTTTGAACATCTTATCAACACAATGTCTTTAAGGCCTCTCTTAATTTGCAAGAGAACGGTTCGTTTCTGACCCATGGTTCCTCTCAGACATTTTGCCTACGTAACAAGACGAATACGACGGGCAAATAAAAAAATTTGCTACCCTTTCCCGAATTTTGCGGCCGTTTTTTTTCGCAAATCTCCATCGATCCAGAGGTGTAGAACAACCCCTTAAAGCCATGACCATTAATTTTTTTACACCCTGTACGTAAAATGAAAAAATAGAAATATTTCAATGAGTATTGATTATGCTGTGCTTTGTCGGTAGAGTACTAAAAATACATAACCACTATGGAAAATTCTATACGTGCCACAATATTAGAGAGAGAGAGGGAGAGCCTGTGAGATGATGAGGGTCTATGACTGTGTATGTTTGTGTGTGTGGGGTGTAGGGCCTTCGGAGGACTCCGAATGCATAAGAAGGCCCAGAGTATATTTTAACGCGATAGAGAGCAGAGAGTTTATCGAGCGACACAGTGAAGTATTTTTCAGAGTTTAACAGCGAACAGTGATCTAGAGTATAGCGTAGTATAGTTTTAGTGCATTTAGTGTGTTTTAGTGTATCTTTGTTTTTATTTCATATTTTATATACTTTATTTTTAATAAAATATTTATTATTCCTAAACGAATAATAATTGCTACATATCTACAGGGTGAAAACAGCCCCCAAAGTTGGGGATCAAAAAGTTATTTTTTTAAATATCTCGGAAACTATTTGGTGTACATCAAAAATTAAAAATGCCAATTGTTCGTTTCCCAATGGCGGATTATTTCAACAAGGTATCGAGTTCAGATGTGGCAGTGAAATGATCTTTCTTACATTACGGCAGACATTCGAAATGATGACAGTTTGCATCAACACGGTATAAAGTTGTAATCTTCCCGTCGCTGCGTCACGTATATACATACACTTACTCACAAAAGTTAAGAAACAAGATAGTCATTTGGAAATTCTTGTTTATTTTTAATTCCCTAGAATACATATGTTAGAATTAAAAGTAACATGCAGCGATGACATATCATGGTGTACATATCGTTTTTAACTTTTGTTAAAAGTTTTGTTTCGTTTCCTCAACTTGATATTAATTGCGGTACTTATAAAACAATAATGGGAAAATAACTCATTGTACATTTATGTATGACGAGTAATCTCTTCGTGTTATTTCGTATTCCAACATATGTATTCCAGAAAATTGAAATTATACAGGAATTCCCAAATGACTATTTCGTTTCTTAACTTTTGTCAGTAAGTGTAGAACGTCTTCTTTTCTACGACGATGGGGTTCTTCAAGGACGTTCTTTGCCCCCCCCCCCCCCCCCCCCAGGAACGAGGGTCATATTCATCCCTTGCTGAACAAAGTTCTCTTGACGGTAACCAGGTGTGAGAACACCCCGCTTGACATCTCGCTGACGCGGAGTTTTACATTGGTGTTGCGCGTGAAATGTGGGATCAGGCCTCGGATGACTCTAGTCGAGCGTAAATCCGAACCCTCACTAGATTGCCGTGAGGTCTACCAAATGACGACGCTCCCCGCGAGTATTTAAAGTTAAATTCACGAGGATTATTCGGGGAGAGTGGAAGGACCGTGGTTAGCGAATCACTCCGAACTTTGGAGATAAGATTTAATGAGTTAATATATGACTTGTTACAACACAAAAAGTAAAACTTAACAAAAAAAAACTTTGAAATTTAATTCTACGTATATATTGCGATTATTCGTGAGTATGATTAAGTGTTAACGATTCGGAGACGGAGGAGTGACTGCCTCTTCCAAAAACTGGAAGGGATGTCCTCGGAAAATTCTCCCTCCACCGTCAAGTTACGCCCCCGAGAATGAGATTTTCACGCCACCGGAAACTACGGCATAAGTCTATATTCGAGAAACTTTGTTAATATTATTCGGAACGCGCGGGAATTTGGGCGTGATGTCGTTGGACATCCCTTGACTGGTGGAGGGGGTAGCGGTTCAGTCCCGCGCGGAGTGCGGGCTCTCTCGTCGCCCCCTCGGTTAAGAACCAAGGGTGGTGAGCCTCGCGAACCCGTCAGCGCGGGCGACACTTTATGGTGCGGCAATTATCCATTGAGGTGCGGAGGAGTGAGCCAAGGTGGCGAACGTCTGGTGCGCACGTGGGCGCCTGGATGGTAACGGTACCTCAAAAATGGCCTTCATGCTCGCACCATAAGCCCACTGTCTCTATGGAAAAAAACCTCTGCATGCCAGGTAAGCGTTGGAATGCCTATGTGACAAATACTTCCGAATCGATTCGTAATGGGAACCGGCTGACAGGCCTGTAATTCCGTCAAATTTGACGGTCGCAGCTGCTCGGGCATGCAGAGACGATTTTTAACAAACAAATCCATGAGACAATGGTTGTGGATCGTGCGAGGGTAGCAAAAATTGGTTTAACGTTTGACCCCTTAATCACAATAATGTGACACTCGTCGCGGAATAAAAAATTTTGAAGTTTTCGAAAAACTAGCAAACTGACAAGGAGAACGCAAGGCCTTCGGGTCACCAATTTGGTTGAAACTTTGTATACTTGTAGAGAAAGTTGTCCTGATTATGAATATACCCTATTATAGGGGCAGACGATCAATGGTTTTTAAGATATTTACAATTAAAGTTTCGCCGCCATACTTACAGAGAACTGTAGTCCGCAATATCATAAGTAGCCGTGGCGTAGCGGCAACCTTCTGGGTTTCCACAGAAAAGATCGGAGTTCGAATCCCGTAGCGAGTATATAATTTTTTTTTAATCAATTACACCTTTGAACTACTTATATTTTACACGTAGAAATTGTTATTGAATTATGATGCAATTTTAAATAAAACACAACACTTAAAAATTCTCACTACACACAAACACAATAATCGTCACAAAACATAAAAATTTTATTTATAAATATTGTCACCCACAATTATGGTAATTGTCATAAAAACATGGAAAACACAGTACCTTCCAACACTTTGCACATCGAATAAAAGCAACACTTTTGCACAAACACTCGCACTTTTGCATTTCTTTTGGAAAGCATACTTGATTAACATTTTCAAAAAGTTGAAGCTTTTATATAGTGAACATTTTAGACCTGTTATTTAAAATTATTTTGAGTTAGAACATAATTCGATATGAATTCCTACATGTAAAATATAAGTAGTTGAAAGGCGTAATTGATTTAAAAAAAAAAGTATTTTAATTCGCTACGGGATTCGAACTCCGGTCTGTTCTGTGGAAACCCAGAAGGTTGCCGCTACGCCACGGCTACTTACGATATTGCGGACTGCAGTTCTTTATAAGTATGGCGGCGAAGCTTTAATTGTAAATATCTTAAAAACCATTGATCGTCTGCCCCTATAATAGGGTATATTCATAATCAGGACAACTTTCTCTACAAGTATACAAAGTTTCAACCAAATCGGTGACCCGAAGGCCTTGCGTTCTCCTTGTGAGAATATCAGTCGATCGAAAGATGAAATTATTTGTATACTATTAATATGAAGTTTAACTATGCAAAACGCCAGAAATCTGAGAGAAATTTTGATTGTAAGAGTTAATTCTGAGTTATTGTGGACGCAGTCAAAAAAGAAATCGTAGGGCAAGGTGTTGAGTTAATGCTTCAAGCGTATTTTTAATGTTTCATGTAGAAAAATTTCATTCATTTTACTTATCTATTTGCCAAACCCTCAGTGAAAGGGACTTGGAAAATCATTGAAACACCTGGTAGTGTATCGTATAACGTTATAAAAGTGAGGAAGTGTTTTCCACAAAAATGTTGTTTATCGATGAAACATGCATCACAAATCACGGTCAAATAAATCTGAGAAATATTCATTACAGGATAATTAAGAGATCGTGATGGTTTAATCAAATTGATACGCAAATGCCACGGGCTATAAATGTTTCCGGTGGAATTGCAAGCAATAGGATAATTGGTGCTCATTTTGTCATTAATATGCAAACTGGACAAATGTACAGTCAATCTGTGAATTGGGAGGTTTGTTAGAAGATGCGCCCTTGAATAGTAATCTTCGATGATGGTGTCAGCACCACTGATGCCTGACACATTTTTCGCGTACGGGATGTTTTAAAATTATAAATCGCGATCTACCTGGTGTTGTTCTGCACCTTCAGAACAGCAGACATTCACGAAAAAAGCCGCAAAATTCGAAAAACAAACTCGTCGCGTAGATAAAACGCCTGAACGCAATTGTGTCTGAGAAATGAATCGTTTTCTTGTAAATTAACGTTAAGGTTGCAATTCCGTGATTGATTTTCCAATGAAGGGGACAACCTTTGCGGATAAACACAAAGAAAAGTCAGCATTTGGAATATTGTTGGTAAAAGACGCAAATGAGAGGAAATCACGTTTTGACCGATGTCATTCGATCATCGAGTCTCGAGGTGTACAGATGTGTTATTCGAAGATCTGACTAATCATGAATCACTAACCAGGCCAAAAATGGATCTTGTATAGAGTTTAAACAATTCACGTCGTCCGAGCAAAAATGAAGTTATTAAATTACTATTTTCATTAAAGCATAATTTCCTATAAATCAAATATTTCATGTGCGGATGCGGTCCCCGTTTGGTTGCTAAAAGAAATCGTCTCGTACGTAACACACGCATACATAAAAAAAAGCTTACTATTGCGGGGCCAAAGCGCAATGTCTTAATATTGCTAATGTACTTAACTATTGATTTCGTTTGCGAAAACGTGTAGAAAAAAGCATGCATACATAGTAAAAAATATATACGAGGCCTGTTCTGAAAAATACCGAACTTGTTTAAAAAAAACTTTATTTTTAATTGTACAGATTACTGGTCTTTGTCCCCTTCAAAGTACTCCCCTCCACTATTCACACATCTATCCCAACGGTATTTCCATTTCACGAAGCAGTCCTGGATAGCTTCATTTGAAATGTCCTCTAATTGTAAGGTCTGTGACGAATTTGCTTTGATATCATCTACAAACCGAAAACGGCATCCTTTCTGCATAGATTTTACTCTGGGAAACAAGAAAAAATCACAATGAGCCAGGATTGGCAAGAAGAATGGTGGGGGTGACCAGTCATCTGATTTTTTGCACAAAACTCTCGAATTAACAAAGTTGACTAGGTCGATGCATTATCGCAGTGCAAAAGCCATGAGTTGTTTCGCCACGACTCTGGTTTCTTTTTGCAGATTTTTTCACGTAACCGTTGTAAAACGACAAAGTGCACAATTCCTTGACAGTCGCAAAAAGCAGTGATCATCACTATCACATTGGATCGCGACTGACGTGCTTTCTTGGGGCGTGGAAATCGTTTCTGTGACAGTCTTTCCCAGCTTAACGAAAAATTTTACGTTGCATCGTTGTTCTAGAAAATGGCGTATTTCAAAAATCAGCTCATCACTTAAAGACGTTGCACTTAAATACAAATTACACGAAAACTAAAGGAGACATTAACAATCCAGCAACATGTGATGACAAAATGAGGATTGATCAACACAATGCTGCCCACTGCAAGGCTTTAAATATCACCATTGACGCGTAATTCAAAAAGGTCGATTTTATTCTGAACAGACCTCGTACATAGCATATGTAAATAGTAAGACATTCATTGTTGATAGAAGACATGATACGGGCTACAAAAGTTATGGAAGTAAAGGCTGAGATTTTCGAACCTGATAAGCTCAGTGATTCGCAATCCACCGAACACAATGTTTTGGCCGTAGAAAAAAAAGTCGGAAGAATAAAAAGAAAAGAAATGAAACGCATTCCTTTGTAAGGCTTTTACGTTGTGTTGGAACGTATTTAAGGACAAAACGTAAATATGTTGTTTTCATTGGACTATATACGGTGACTTAAAAGAAGCGAACGACTTTTAAACGGTAGAATAGACTTTTTATTTAAATCTTCAATTTACTTTAAGAAACCAATATTAACTTGGGGTCTTGGAGATTTCCCATTTTTTTCAGTTTCAAAAACGTGAAATAAAAATTTTATGCATATTTGTGATCGTGCTGTTTCTTTCGCGTCACTGTATGTCTCTGTTCGCAAGGGATTTGCCATATTTTATTTGTTATTATATGAATTAATAATTAATGATTGAAAGAAAGTGATAGTAATTCTATTGATGCTAACTGATATTTTCAATGATATGAATGGAATCAATGATAAAACACCACGTCAACTTCACACATTTGAAGATTGTAATTCAACGTGTCCGTCATTCTTACGATACAGAAATACCCTGAGAGCGGGTTTGGGGGATACAATATCGATTGATGCTGTTTTGAATGATGTATAGTCCAAAGTATTACAAAATATTTCTTCTTTGTTGGCTAATTGAATCCCGCATGTGTTGAAAGCTACACCCTCAATATAACGAAATTTAATCCCTGGGCCGAAAGACTTTTTTTAAACTTAATTAATTTTCTAGCATACTGAAGTTCGCCTTTGGGCCTATAGTTGAGCTTCTTCCGATGACAGTTTTCCATAATAATTCCCTTATCATAAACCAGGAGCACTGGCAAGAAAACCACCTAGCACTGCTGTTCGTGTAGGGTCATCGGTAATGTCTTCATTGAACTGGACCCAAGAATTTTCTGAACCTCCGTTTGACCATATTATTGACCAGCAGTTTTGCGCTAAAATTATGCATGACACCAGCTATTTTTTCGTGATAGAGTAAAGAAGTAAAATAATCAACATTAACTTCAGTGTACTTTATTCATACATAATGAATTGAAATGAAACTTTGCACATATCTGCTATATATTATAATTTATACATATTGCATATTTCGGTAAATTTTTGGGCGTGGTATAGATATAGCAGTCACCTACGTGCAATGGGATGCAACATGTTTTACAAATATACAGGGTGGTCCACGTAACTTGCGCACCTCGAATAACTTTTAAAGTATACGTTGCACGAAAGAATGTTATATACAAAAGTTACATGGTTTCAAAGGGTACACTATGTAGTGTGTTAATTTTTTTTATAGGTGGAGGCGTTTCGGAGATTTGAAGGACAACTTTGTTTTTTTAAACGGAATACTATATTTTTTATTCCAAAATATGGTAGAGTATCGAATTGTAAGCAAAAAAGTATTGATCATTATTAGCCTTAAACCTAATAGGTTACGAGTAATTTCACTTTGTTACTTGACAATTTTCTTCGCGTAATATCAAGTTGGAGATTCAACCTTATCACAGATTTCCGCAGGATAGCGATGTTTACGTGACAGTGTTTACTAATTGAGTGACCTAGTGACTTAACGCAACTAACGTAAGTATTCAATGTGATATCCATTGGCGTTAATACATTGATGCAATCAATCAACTAATGAAGAAACCGCATTCTGAATCATATCCGCACTGAGTGTAATACATGCTTCACGAATACGATGGTTCATATTCTCAGGTGTTGTTGGTGGTTCACGATACACTGTGTCTTTTAATACGCCCCACAGAAAATAGTCTAAAGGAGTAAGGTCTGGTGATATCCCATCGCTGTCCTGCGGAAATCTGTGATAAAGTTGAATCTCCAACTTGATATTACGCGAAGAAAATTGTCAAGTAATAAAGTGAAATTACTCGTAACCTATTAGGTTTAAGGCTAATAATGGTCAATACTTTTTTGCTTACAATTCGATACTCTACCATATTTTGGAATAAAAAATATAGTATTCCGTTTAAAAAAACAAAGTTGACCTTCAAATCTCCGAAACGCCTCCACCTATAAAAAAAATTAACACACTATATAGTGTACCCTTTGAAACCGTGTAACTTTTGTATATAACATTCTTTTGTACAACGCATACTTTAAAAGTTATTTGAGGTGCGCAAGTTACGTGGACCACCCTGTATCTGGTTCCCCTGCGTCTTCCTTGCAAAACACGGACTTTACACGTTGTAGTTGGTTTTTTTTAATACCAATGACTATTTTTTCTAAAACTTAGTATTTTAATTACCCCCAAAACTGAAAGGTGAATCAATGCAAGGACCTCTTTTACTTATTGTTAGAACTGTGCAATTTTCGTCGGTCCCATCTATCGCATAATTTTGTGGTATAGTAGGACTCCTCGGCAATCTACGGCATCGGGGCGAAAATTCCCGGAAAAAGATTGTAGATTCCCAGCCCCTCCACTGAGTGACGCTCAGTGGAGGGGAGCTTTAAAAAAGAACAGAAAACTCTTAACATATCTTTGTTCCGCTCACTCTCTAGCTGAAAAAAGCGGGGAAGTAAAAAGAGTGGTGGTAACTAATTCTCCGCCCAAAGAGGGGAATGAGATTCTAGGTTCCTCGATTGCCGAGGAGTCCTACTGTATTACTGTACTACAATTGCAAAAAAAATCAAAACCTAAAGAAACATCACTTTTCGTAATAAATTGAACACAGTAAACAAAAATTTGACAATATCCTATATTATCCTGAGTTTCAACAATTGTAATTGTTAATACATGTGCAAACACGAGTTAACTCTTGATCGATCAACAACGTTTGAGTATGAAAGTAGGGGTTAACGTGTAAGTGGTCAACAATGTGTTAAGAACCGCTCCTCAGTCGAGAACGAGAACTAGGTCCTGCGAATTTTGGGGGGTTGCCGATGTTTCTGTATCCCCTTTAACCCTTTGCGGACGGAGGCATTTTGGAACATCGAGAAACAATCAATTATTTAGCGATGAAAAAAACACTTTTTCATCGGAAAGACAGTCTGTTAATGTATACAAGTTGAAAATTACACTTTGTAAAATAATATTTCAACGATTATATTTTAATTTTTCAACTCTAACCGTTTATATATGCACCTACAAACTATAACCAATTTTTTTCTCAGGGCGGATATATTCGCCCGTCGTCCGCAAAGGGTTAAATGGAGGTGAGGGCGCATGCCAACCTGCGACAGAATCTTCTAAGAACGCATTGAACGGAGAATTAGGGGAAGCCATTGACGACCTGCCGAGTATAAAAAAATATGTTCACGCGTGGAAACTATACACAGAGTCCACTCAAACGTCCATTCGCATTAACCCATCGACAGTTTATCCCGTGACAGTCACGGGCGGAGCGTCAAGTATTAAACGGTTTATCCCGTTTCGTCTACCAAAGATATCTAATTGTAAGTCTATGACTAGATTCTTTGTTTCCTCTGTTTTCTAAGGTTATTCTAACTGAAGAAGGAGGCAGTGTTTTCGAACATAAGAAAAACTAGACATTTTTTGGGCCAGAATTCGTAATTTTTCCAAACTATGAAAGGGTTAATCACATTCACGTACGATTTGTACAAATAATTCTATCACGGCGAATCTGAATTTCTAGTTTGCATTGAACAAAGACCGCATTACAATAATCGCATTACACTAGTTTGTACATTTGGTGAAGTTTTAAAATATTTAATAGACTTTAAAAAACGGAAGGCTCATCGCTAAATCCACCAACGGTTGGTTTCATCCGTACTCTGTAACGGTGAAACTAGAAGTTCCCTGGGTCGCGATATTGTTCATTAATGAATTCGAACATCGATGACGAAGTAAAATGATAAAAGAACAGAATTTGGAGATGAGTAACGACAGGATTGATGAGTTCAATTTTATCTACAATACTGAATGACATTATAAAACCTATTAATTGTAATGTAAAATAACCTCATTATAATAAGGCTGTTTTCTTTATTACTGCTGTGAGATGAAGGAACAACAAATTGAAGTGAGCCGACAAAAGAAGGAACGTGAACTTATGTTTTTGTGGTGCGCTTGGACACAAAGGAAGGGCATCCATACATGCCAAAATGATATTTTCATGAAATAAAAACACTATACCATACTCAAATTTAATGAAAATCGGCGATTTACATTTCCTGACGTTCCCTTATAAGTCTCAAAGACCTAGTAAAATCATCATACAGGCATTCCTCGAATGGCACAGTTAAAAGTGACAGCAACCGTCGAATTATACTGTTTTGAATAGAACAGGACGTCTTGAAAATTGTATCAATCGTTGGTATGAAATAACGCGGAATCAATTAACAATGTTATACGAAGGACACCTGTGCCAACGTACTGCAGATGGTAGGGAGGTTAACGAAAATGACTGCTTCACTTCCACTTCCACTAAAATATTTGCTTAGTTTATTTTACACTATAATTTAAAAAGAAAGTTGGGTCTTTGGTCTAAAAAATGAAAGGTCTCTAAAGGTCTCTGTTTCTCAAAAATTGAAAGGTCTCTGACCTCTCGGTCCCGAGGCACGATTTTATATACGTCACTTCCAACGTGGGGGTAATTGGTTTAACCACCCCTCTTCCACGATTCTCAATAGTGACAGAATTTTTTCCCGAAAGAGGGGTGGAGATCTGTTATGGTTGGAATAGTTTATGGCACGTCGTACTACATATTGAGAAATGGCGAGATAACAGAGGTCACAGAACTCTAGTTATGCATCATCTCTCCAGCCTCGTTTCTTGAAAGAGAAGATTCGGTAACAAAATATAGGGTGGGTCTTGGGAGAGCAGTCATCGCGAGCAGACGTGTTTATTTACGCTCCATCTAGGTAGTGCTCGAATAACCGGCAAATTCCACGTGTAGTGTATAAAGTGAATTCCTTATATCTGTTACAGTGTGTGATTTAAAATCCACAAGTGTCTAAAAATCTCACATGATGGCCTCTGACAACAGGGGTCACATATCCATCGATAATCAAAGTTCTCCTCAATCCTCAGTTAATAAGACGTATGCAAAAGTAGCGGCTAACAGTTCAATTCCAAGGAAAGACCAGGCCATTATACTTGATTCCATAGACGGCCTCTCTAACGATGAATATATAGACGGTTTGGAGCAACTAATCAACCCCAGTAACATAATGTTTATCTCCAAAATCTCTGGCGGAAGGGTATGTGTATTTCTATCCAGTGTCTCCTTAGTGGAGAAGATATCCAATAAGGCTATTCAAATAGGTAGTCTCTCACTGAAAATTAGACCGTTAATGGAAAAAAACAAAAGAGTGGTAATATCCAATGTCAGCCCTGTCATACCAAATGATTTTATAGCTGATTTATTAAAAAGCAAAGGATTAACATTAGCCTCTCAAATCAGCTACATTAGGGCAGGATTAAATAAACCGGGTCGATCTCATATATTATCGTTTCGACGGCAAGTTTTCATCAAGGAAGAAGACGAGCATCTCCTACCCGAATCTCTACAAATATGCTATGAAGATACAAATTACTGGATATATTTAAGTACAGACTCTACAAGTTGCTTTGTATGTAAACAGAAAGGGCACATTGCTAAGGTATGTCCTAATACTACAGAGAAATCGACTGTTGACATTCCTACAAGTATGGTCAATAACGCCGAGGTTTCCAAGGACTCAGTGTCTCAGATTCCAGAAATCAACATGAATCACTCGAATACAGGAGTAAAAAGAAATGCCCCACCGTCAACCTCCTCTGATAACACTATTGACGAACCATCATCGAATGGTCCATCTTTAAATCATGATGAAAACAGATCTTCACTTAATCCGGAAAAATTAATTAAAACAGACTTTTTAAAACCCAAGGCCAAAAAACCAAAGAGAATAGACGCTACTTGTCACAGCGTTCCTTCTTCAGAAGAAAAGTTACCGAATCTAGAAGAAACGTTACTACCAGCAAAAGATCTATTTGAACAACCTTCTTCGTCTTTAGTCCTAGACTATAATCAATTCAAACGATTCCTAGTCAAAACTTTGGGACAACACAACCTGTTAAATATTGCACAGGAATTCACAAACGATGTAGTAGGTTTGATTAAAATGATCGACGTAGTAAGACTTCAACTGGAAGACCGATCTCTTAAGGCAAGATGTTCCAGAATTAAAAAAAAACTTCTACTGCAATCTGCTGGTGACCCTGCATTGGATTCTGATCAATCCCAATCGTCTGACAACTCGTTCTACTAAAAATGGATATATCTTCTTCAATGACTCATCTGCGTCACAAATACCTTAAAATTATATTCGGTAATTTATTTTATTCATTTAGAAGAAAATTAATAAATTATACTCCATGTCATTGGTGCCTTTGAAATTAAGAATTCTCTTTTGGAACACCAGAAGTATTCAAAGAAGAAGATTAGAGATAGAAAGTATTATTAAAGACTTCGATGTGTTTATTGCTGTGGAAACATGGCTTAGTGCGGATGACGACTTTCAAATAGCGGGTTTTGTGCCTTTCAGGAAGGACAGAAACTACTCTAGAGGTGGCGGGATGTTAATTTTGGTTCGAAGGAGTTTTGCTTTTATAGAGTTAAGGAACATTACGTCCCCTCATCAATGCGTAGAGATATGTGGAATAAAAATTAATAATGTCAAGCCGGTTTTGGATCTTTTGGTTTGTTACAGGGCCCCGGGTTTCACACTTACCCAATCTGAATGGAATAGTATCATTGGCAATATGGACTCAAATCAAAACGGCATTCTAATTGGTGACTTTAATGCTCACAATAAGAACTGGAATTGTTACAATTCTGATGCGAATGGTTTGAGACTTGGCAATGCTATTGATAATGGAAACCTGTTTTTACATAATGAAAACTCTTTTACACATATTGATTTATATAGAAGTACAAAATCCAATATAGATCTTGTTTTGTCCACAATGAGCATCGCGGATCAAATTCGAGTGGAGGTGGGAGATGAGACCCGAGGTTCTGACCATTACCCGATTTGTATATTAGTAGATACGGATAAGGAATATTACAAGAAAAAGTCATTTAAAATTAAATCTATTCGCACTGATTGGTCGCGTTTGGAGTCAGTTTTGCAAAGTGAATATGAACTTTTCCTCAATAGTGATTATGATCAACTATCTTCTAGCAAAAAATATGAGTTCTTTGTTAACAGCATAACTAAGGCAATAAAGTCTATCACACCTAAGAAAAAAAATATGAATTTAAGCTCAGGGAAAAGGAAGAATCCGGTCCCTTGGTGGGATATTGAATGTGACAAAGTTAAACGATTAAGAAAGGCATCCTACAAAAAATGGCTACACACTGGCAATATGCAGGACTTAATTGAGTATAAAAAGATGTGTGCCTTGGCGACAAAGATTTTTAAAAAAAAAGAAAAAAAAATGTTTTCAAGATTTTGCAGAAAATATTAATTCTCAAATGGACGCTTCTTACATATGGAATAAGTGTAGAATTTTCAAAAATAAATGGACAAAAATTAACCCGAAGCATGTATCAGATTATAAACAATCGGACAAAGTAATATGTGAGGCTATTAACAAACTAAGTCCTTCATGGGTCTGTACTGATCCTGAATGGTTTCCCCAGTGTCCTGAAAACGAATTTTTTGATATGCCATTCGATTATACTGAGTTTAATGTTGCATTGACCTCGACGAAGGATAAATCTTCACCTGGTATGGACGGAATTGATTACGATATCATTAAGAAAATCCCAATCAAGTTCAAGTTACTACTTCTGGATATTTATAATCAAATGATCGAAACAAGGGATTACCCTTTACCATGGAAACAGTCTTTTGTGCACTTCATAAACAAGTCTGATGGCGAGAGTGTCCGGCGTATTTCTTTGACATCGTGTCTGTGTAAGTTATTTGAAGCTATGATAAAGAACAGGCTGATGTGGTGGGTTGAGCACAATAATCTGTTACCTATAGAACAAAGCGGGTTTCGAAAAGGTAGATCATGTGTGGATAATTTAGTGAATTTATCATTGCAAGTAGACGAGGCTATGATAAACAAAAAAGAGGTCCTGGCAGCTTTCCTGGATGTTCGCGGTGCCTTCGATAATGTCAATACTGAAGTATTACTTTCCAAAATGGCAATGATAGGTTGTTCTTTGAAGTTGATTAAATTTGTTAAATTTTTAATACACGAGAGATACATTTATGCTGATACACTTAAAAATCGCTATAGATTGGTTTGTAAGGGAGTTCCTCAGGGTGGAGTTCTCAGCCCACTTCTTTATATAATTTACGCGACCAGTATCATACAAAATCTTCCAAAAAATGTCACAGTGTCAAAGTTCGCAGATGATATTGCAGTTTACACAATAACTTCAAATACAGAAAAAGGATGTAAGCTAGTTGAAAGAGCAGTGAATGTTATGAACAACAATCTGTTAGATATAGGTTTGGAGCTAGCTCCTCATAAGACAACTTTAATACATTTTAACAAAAAAAATATACAACCAGGAAAAGCTCAAATCAAAATTGGAGATACTGTAATCAAATCTAGTGAATCAGCTTGTTTTCTAGGTGTTATATTTGATTACAAGTTGTCATTTGATTTACACATAAATAATATACATAAAAGATGTACTAGAGCTCTAAATATTGTTAAATTCCTATGCGGTACGTGGTGGGGCTCTGATCCTAATATTCTGATTATTTTGTACAAAAGCTATGTCCGTTCAATTATGGATTATGCTGGCTTCGTTTACTTTCCAACTCGTAAGACTGCAATTGAAAAACTGGAAAAAATACAGTTTTGTGTAATAAGAAAGGCCATGGGTTATAGAATTACCACACCCACAAACATATTGCTGGCTGAGTCGGGTTTACCATTGATTCACGAACGTATGAAACACTTATCTTATTGTTATTTAAGTAAAGTATTATCAAACAAGAACTCGTCAAGCTTCAGGGCTATAATGCGGTATTACAGAGTATGTAAGAAAAATGGAGCTAGACGCAAACGAACTTTGGCAGTGTGTATTGAAGACCTTCTAAAGTCTGCTAAGGTGATTGAAGCACATGATTGCTTCAATGTGTTTAGTCACGATTTTAAAACCATAATGACATCAATTCCAATAAATATAGAATTCGGCAAAACATTGATCAAAGAAAACTGTCCGAATCATAAGCTAGAAGAAGAGCTGTTAAAAAATAATGCCACAGCTGTATATACAGATGGTAGTAAAATTTCTGACAGAGAGTTTGTGGGTACAGCGTGTATTTGTCCTGATTTAAATGTGGAAGTCAAGAGGAATCTAAGCAAAAGAGCTTCCATTTTTACTGCCGAATGTACCGCGATAAATGACGCTATAGATATTGCTATTAAAAATATGGATCGTAAATTTGTAATTTTTTCTGACTCACTAAGTGTTTTACAAAGTCTGAATAGCTGTAAAATGAGAGTCAAAACAACCAACATCGTACTCGAGATTAAAAGGAAATATAATATTTTGTTAAAAAATAATCGGAATAGTAATGGCATTAAATTTTATTGGATACCCTCCCATAAGGGCATTCATGGCAACGAACTTGCGGATAGTTTAGCTAAATCAGCTACAGAAGCCTATAACGTCCAAACACTGACAATTCCATTTACGGATTTGTATGAAGAGTTCAAAAAGAATGCGCATATACAAACCGAAAAAATCATGAAAGAACAAGGTTTGATAAAAGGGAAAATATTTTTCAACCATTATTATACAGGAAGGTCTGAGCCATGGTTTAAACATGAAAATCTTTCACGAGAATTTATTGTATCTATTAATCGGTGCAGAGCTGATCATTATGGCCTTAAAGCTTCTTTGTTTCGTGTAGGAATTATTGGTGACCCGACGTGTGAGTGTGGTCACATCAGTCAGGACATTAATCATATTGTTTGGCAATGTGACCTCTTCGACTGGCAGCGTGCTAGGCTGGTTTACCAACTGCGAAAAATTGGTCTCCAATTACCTTTATGTTTGGAAATGTTAATCGCCCGACCTAACATTAAAGCCTGCTTGCTCGTCTTTAATTTTCTTAAAGACTGTAATTTACGAATTTAATTTGATTTGATATAGTCTGTAAGGATATGTAATTAATGTAAAATTTCTATGTAGGTACAGCAGAAATAGATCTCAGATGAGATCTGAAATGCTTAATAAAAAAAAAAAAAAAAAAAAAAAAAAAAAAAAAAAAAATATAGGATGCTCAACAAATTTTGCCGATTGAAACACCTGTGCTATAAACCTCCACCCAAAGTCCTTAACAGCAGTTTTAAATTGTCTGAAAAACCCTGGTTTAGGATATGGGTTTTGCAACCTTTTTTGGACTACCGCCCCTTCTCCTGAAAAAACACACCGGCTCTCGTTCTGGAAGTTAATAATGTAACGCAGAGTTATCTAACTTTTTTAACTGATAGCCCACTTTTTCAGATAATTATTATATGGTACCCTTCTTAGAGAAAGTATACGATATGATATATTGAAAAGCAAGGACAGATTGTAAATAAATTACTGATTACATGGATACCGGGTACGCAACAAACTTACCTACGTTTAGTATGCGATGCTTTAGTACTCCAATACTTAAAATTCTAGAACTATTTTTTGAATCATAAAATCGATGTGTTACGTCTCAGAATCGTACTTCGCGGAAGCACGCCTTCGTCGTTTATATTCGAGAGGGGACTGATCGCTTCGACGTCTCATTCGCTTCCAAACAGTCGCTCAATTCGTTGATAAGCAATAATTCGAGAGCTCGGTTGCTCGCCCACTAAACACTTTTGATTCAACATTATTCATTTAATTATTTTTAAGTATTTAATAAATAGTCATAGTGTTTTTTAGTATATTTCAAATAGTTTAAAATAATTTCACACCCTTCCTTTGTACCTCGCATCCAAAGTATAAGAAAACTAGAGTGGTAATTCGTGAAGCCGCTCGTTGCAAACTAAGAATTGCAACTAACATTGACATTTTTGGTCCTTCGAGCCGGATACGAGTGCATTGTGGTGGACTATACAGTGATTCGCGGGTGTGAGACAAACTATAAGACACGAAACATTGACGGCGTTTTGGTGATTCAGTGCCGAACGATACACGACTTCCTGGGATCGTACCAGACAATACGCAGACGAATTGTAGACCACGGGTTGCAGCCGTCAACGCAGGGTGAGTCTCCTATTTTTTCCTGTCAAATTCCTCTTAACACGGTAACTACCTGCCATGGAAGGTCAGCTAAAAACATATAAAAATCGAAGAACCTTGCTGAAAGGCGCATTAACGCGTATGGAAAACCAAATAAACGATTTGGATCTCAATTCGCTGAGCGTTGCTCAGATAAAGGCGCGACGTGAAACTCTCGTCGAAAAAGCGCGTGCGTACGACGAAGTACAGACGGAAATCGAGTTACTGGAGGAAAAAGAAGACGTCGCCGAACGAAATGCATACGAGAATCGGTACTACGCGCTACTAGAAAAAGTAGATAAACAATTGGAAGAAGAGCGGAACACACGATCGCCAACTCCGAGCAGTTCGCGAGATTCCGTGACTCGCAATTTAGCTTCGCAAATTCGTTTGCCCAAGATAGAGTTGCCGCGATTTTCGGGCTCGTATAACGATTGGTACGCATTTTATGACACATTCGATAGTTTAATTCAAAGGAACGAATCTCTCAACGATATTCAACGGTTTCATTATCTAAAATCCGCATTACACGGCGACGCGGCGCATGTAATCGCTTCTTTGGAGATCTCGGAGGCGAACTATCAGGAGGCATGGCAAATGCTAAAGCATCGGTATGATAATCCGCGAGTAATAACGCAAAATCATTTAGATGCGTTATACGAACTACCTACGTCACAAAGGGAAAATCGTGCGTTATTACGACAATTAGTCGATGGGGCTTTGAAGCACACCAGAGCTCTTAAAGCTTTAAAACGACCGGTGGATTCATGGGACGATTGGCTGGTAAACTTAATCACGAGAAAATTAGATTCGGTAACGCGCAAAGAGTGGGAGGCTAAGTTGACGAATCAGGAACTGCCCACCTTTAAACAATTAATGGAATTTTTGACTCACCGCTGTCAGATACTCGATGCGATTGCGAGCAAGCATAACATTCACGCGACTACGGCAAACGAAGGCCAGGTTTCTCCTCGTATCAGAACTGCGACTCATTTAATAACAAAATCCGTTTCTTGTCAGGTTTGTAAATCTTCTCATCATATTCATCAATGCAATGTTTTCCAAAAAATGCCCATAAATCAGAGAATTAAGGAAATTAAAAACGCGGGTTTATGTTTCAATTGTTTGCGCTCATCATCGCATAGTTCAGATACTTGTACTTTCGGGAACTGCAAGAAATGCGGGAAGAAGCATAATACGCTACTGCATCTTCCAAAAGTATCGGTAGCGGGGAAAGACGTTTCAACGGCAGATGACAACTTTGTATCCAATTCGGTAGAGCCTGTGTGCGCGAACGTAAATCACTCTACGGGGCCGGTGTCGTCGTCTCAAGTACTTCTTTCTACCGCTATTATCGATATATACACGAGTGATGGCAAAACAGTGCGAGCTCGAGCCCTCTTGGATAATGGTGCTCAATCTAATTTTATTACAAAGGATCTAGCTACGCGTTTAAATCTTGACAGTCGAAAATTAGATATATCGATAGCAGGTTTCGGTCAATCGGTCGCCCATGCCCATGAAGTTGCCACGGTCAAAATTAAATCACGATTTAATGCATTTACGCGAACGGCACAATATTTAGTCGTAAACGAAATAACGCACAATTTACCTATTTCGTCGATTTCAAAGGAAACATTCGATATTCCGAAGAATATCAAGTTAGCCGATCCAACATTTTATAAAAGTTCGCGAGTAGATATCTTAATCGGGTCGGAAATGTTTTGGGAGTTAATTTGCGTCGGTCAAATAAGGGCAACGGATAAGCACCCTTACATTCAAAAAACTCAACTTGGATGGATAATGGCCGGTCGATCATATAATTTAAACGCCTTACCACAAAAAACGACGTGCAATGTATCATCGATCCGAGAAATCGATGCATTGCTTACGAAATTCTGGGAATTAGATCGATGTTCTAACGAAACTAGCCTCACGAAAGAAGAACGGGAATGCGAGGAACATTTTCGCAAAACTTATAAACGCGAATCCGACGGAAGATTTGTCGTAGAATTACCATGCAAAGATAACATGCTTCCGGAATTAGGCGATTCTTACGAGATCGCATTAAAACGTTTCCACTCGTTGGAACGAAAACTAAAACGAAATCCGTCGTTAAAGGTAGAATACGCGAAATTCATACGCGAGTATTTGGATTTGAATCACATGTCACGTGTCAACGACCAATCGCAAGACAAAAATGTAACGGCATACTATATGCCGCATCATGCCGTAATAAAAGAGAGTAGTACAACAACAAGGTTGAGGGTAGTTTTCGATGCCTCCTGTAAGTCGTCGTCGGGAGTATCCTTAAATGACGTTCTTATGGTGGGACCGACCATTCAGCAAGAGTTGTTCGCGATCGTTGTCAGATTTCGAGTTTTTAAATACGTTGTTTCCGGGGACATCGCTAAGATGTATCGTCAAGTACGAGTCCATGAATCGCAGACAGCTCTTCAAAGAATTCTATGGCGAGATAACGAGAGCGATAGGGTCGAAGTGTTCGAGCTAAACACCGTGACATATGGCACCGCACCGGCGTCTTTCTTAGCCACACGATGTTTACACGAGTTAGCATCGCTGGAAGAGCACAATTTCCCCGTAGGAGCGGCAACGATTAAAAGGGATTTTTACGTAGACGATCTCATTAGCGGAGCCGATACTATTACAGAGGCGAAAATTCTACGTGACGAAGTAACGCAAATTTTAAAGACTGCAGGATTCGAATTACATAAATGGGCATCCAATTCATCTCAAATCATAGAAAATTCACAGGACAAAGTTCACGATCATATCTTACCACTCAGTAAGTCCGAGGACGTCAGGACGTTAGGGATTCAGTGGAATACAGGACGTGATTCTTTACAATATTCGATAACACATAATTCCTGCCCAAGAATTACAAAAAGGAAAATTCTGTCTACGGTAGCAAAGGTTTTCGATCCATTGGGTTTAATCGGCCCAATTATAGTAACAGCAAAAATTTTGATTCAACGCCTATGGCAATTTAAGGTCGATTGGGATGAGTCGGTACCTCTTTCGATACATACTAAGTGGAAGCGTTGGGAGGACGATCTACCGAAATTAAACAACTTGCGGGTTCCAAGGCGCGTCATCACGAGTCAAGAGGTAAACAGCATTGAATTACACGGCTTTTCAGACGCGAGCGAAGAGGCCTACGGTGCATGCATTTACGCTGTGTGTACCGATACACGAGGAATAAAATCGAGCGAGCTCATTTGCTCAAAATCCAGAGTCGCGCCATTAAAAAGTATTTCGCTGCCGAGACTGGAGTTATGCGGTGCGCTTCTCCTCGCAAAACTAATACAAAAGGTTTTACTGGCTTTACCGATAGCTATACGACATATTTATTGTTGGACGGACTCTACCATTGCATTAGCATGGATACGATCATCGGCGAGAAATTGGGTAACGTTTGTCGCTAATCGCGTGGGGGAGATCCAGGAAGCATTGCCTACCGCGTCATGGTACCATATACCCACACAGCAAAATCCTGCCGACCTCCTGTCGAGGGGTACATCATCGGGAAATTTGATATCTTCTGAGGTCTGGTGGCACGGCCCACAGCTTATTCTTTCCGACTGTAGTACGTTTGGCAACACGCAGCCCAATCTTAATGACTTTCAACCGCCGGAAAAGCGAAAGGAAACAGTCGTGTGTTCCAACGTCACCGAAATTCCAGACAGCATTTTTGATAAATTTTCTGACGTGGATAAACTTGTCAGAGTCGTGGCGTATTGCCGTCGTTTTTTGAAAAATGCCAGGGTTTCATTGGAGCAGCGTTCCAGCGGGCCGCTGAGTTTTTATGAACGTCATCAAGCGACATTGTCATTGATTAAATTGATACAAAGATGTAATTTTTCCGACGAGCTTCGAATGCTGGAGAAGAAACGCGAACTACCGCCAAGTAGCAAACTGCGGTGTTTAAACCCGTTTCTGGACGATCAAGGCATAATTCGAGTGGGTGGACGACTACGGAACGCGAGGATATCGTATTCGTCTAAACATCCCGCTGTACTTCCCAGTAATCACGAATTCACTCGGGCAATAATTTTACGAGAACACAAACGGCTTCTTCACGCGGGTACACAGCTTACATTGTCGGCTACGCGAACGAAGTATTGGATACTTTCCGGACGAAGCACTGTGCGAAATGTTGTTCGGAAATGCGTTGCGTGTTTTCGATTGAATCCTCGAAGTCCGCAATATCTAATGGCGGATTTACCAGCTACCAGGGTGACACCATCGCGTCCCTTCACCAATTGCGGAGTGGATTATTGCGGTCCATTTCTAATTAAAGATGGAAAACGACGCAATGCTCAAAAGCGTAAGGCGTATGTATGCATTTTCGTGTGCTGTGCAGTAAAGGCAGTGCACATAGAGGCCGTATCGGAGATGAGCACCGCTGCGTTCATAGCGGCGCTCAAACGATTCATCGCTCGTCGAGGAAAACCAGCAAATATTTATTCTGACAACGGAACTAATTTTGTCGGTGCAAAACGCGAGTTCGATCGGTTCCGGGAGGCCGCGCTGAATGACGCGTCTCAACTAGAAATAACGAATTTCCTAGCGACGGAAGAAATAAGATGGCATTTTATGCCACCACGCGCACCGCATTTCGGAGGACTTTGGGAAGCGGCTATTAAATCGGCGAAACACCATTTAAAACGAATAATGGGAAACGCTTCGCTTAATTTTGAGGAGCTATGCACGCTATTATCGCAGGTAGAAGCCGTGTTAAATTCCCGTCCTTTGACTCCTGTCTCTTCCGATCCCAACGATTTAATATACCTCACCCCCGGCCATTTCCTCATAGGAGACTCGCTGGTTAGCAGTATAGAACCAGATTTAACAGAAGTGCCAGTAAATCGTTTGTCTAGATGGCGACTTTTAGAGCAACTCCATCAACACTTCTGGAAAAGGTGGAGTAAGGAATATCTGGCCCAGCTAACGCAGAGGTCCAAGTGGCAGAGCACTCGAGGGGAGCAGATTCGGGCCGGGCAAATGGTGCTCATTCGGGATGACAATCTTCCGCCTCTACATTGGCTCATGGCTCGCGTGGAGTCTACCAAGCCAGGACAGGATGGAGTTGTGAGAGCAGCCGTGTTGCGAACCTCTAAGGGCCACCTGTGTCGGCCCACTACAAAACTGTGTGTCCTTCCGATCGAGTGTTAATTACTAAGGACTCTATTCGATTTTAATTATTGTATACATTGATAATCGTTTTATAGGTATTTTGGGTTTTCTTGTTTCTGTTATAATAATTCACTATTAACGGTTTGTCATTTTGTATTATTCGTATTTTATATTCATTTGTTTTTTTTTTTATATGCATATGTTAGTTATTTCGCTTTCATTTAATCTTGTTTAAACTAATTTGGTTTTATCCTATTTCATACATAGGCGGAAGTCGTCGAGACGATTAGGTTCTATTTAAAAAAAAATTAAAATTATATGGGAATCGATTGGAAGGTTGAGCCTTCCAAGGGGGGCGATATGTTACGTCTCAGAATCGTACTTCGCGGAAGCACGCCTTCGTCGTTTATATTCGAGAGGGGACTGATCGCTTCGACGTCTCATTCGCTTCCAAACAGTCGCTCAATTCGTTGATAAGCAATAATTCGAGAGCTCGGTTGCTCGCCCACTAAACACTTTTGATTCAACATTATTCATTTAATTATTTTTAAGTATTTAATAAATAGTCATAGTGTTTTTTAGTATATTTCAAATAGTTTAAAATAATTTCACACCCTTCCTTTGTACCTCGCATCCAAAGTATAAGAAAACTAGAGTGGTAATTCGTGAAGCCGCTCGTTGCAAACTAAGAATTGCAACTAACATTGACACGATGATTTCAAAGCAGGCCTGCACAAGATTTGTATCCCAGAGTCGTCCTTGGAGGAGCGCCGCTTGCTTCCTCCGGCCGCATATCTTTGGTACCACAGATCCCCTCATGCTGACATGTGTGCGAGTCACATATATGGAGCATGAGGTAACATATGGTATCAAAGACGTGCGATCGAAAGAGGTAAGCGGTGCTCCTTCAAAGACGGTTCTGACGTTCAAATCACGTGCAATCTCGTTTTAACCCTTTGCGGTTGATTTCGGTGCCGCCAGTCGAGCGGTATCGTGTCATTCGTAATCGCCTAGCGTGCGGCATGCTGCGGCACTGGAAAAGGTGCTAGCGATTTTTTCGGGCGTGGAGATGTGCGTCATTAATGCATATATAAATGCAGTGAGTTTTAATATCCATATATTGGCTGTAAATCTCGAACAGAAAAATTACTGTGAAACGCTAAATTTGCTTGCGTTTTGTCGGTACTCCCACGAAACAAATCTGCCGACCGCAAAGAGTTCAAGTATGAACACTAGGTTTGCCGGTACTGACTTTTATGTATTCAACGGGACGAATATATATTAATTTTCTCCAAAGCTTTCTAATTTTGAAATTGTTTGTGTGGTATACCAATTTCCCGTGTCGTTATATAGAGACAAGTATATAAAAATTGTCAATAAACCTAGTGTTAATCAAATTTTTCAGCGCATTCTTGCGAGAATTCACTCAGCAGCCCTAGAATAAAAAGAAATCCTTAGGTTTCTTCAACGCCCACCGGTGAGCACAAGCTCATGGTCTAAATTTTAGGCCCAAAAAATCTATTGTTTTAAGTAGGACTGGGGACCACCCAAAATATTCTATCATTTACGGTTGAAAGAAGCATATACTGTATGTATGGCGATATCATGCAGAGCGGTTTATGTGCATACGCTAAACTTAAATTTATACGCGCTCATAATGTTAGGTCGAATCATAAGTAACTTTCGTTTTTTATGAGACATTTATTTTGCTGTCATTAAATAACAGAATTATAATAATTTCTTATGTAGTCTCCGTTACTAGGTATAACCTTCTCACATCTTCCTGGCAGTTTGTTAAGCCCTTCCTTGTAAAATGTGGTTGGTTTGGACTGGAAGAAACTTGCAAAACACGACAATGCGCGACCACATACCTATGGCTAGGGTGACTCAAAAAAAAATTCTTCGGCTTGGATGGTCTATTTTACCACACACACACACACACACACCCCGGACCTTGCCCCAACAAATAATCACCTTTTCTTTTCGTTACAAAACTTTTTGAATGGAAAAACATTCAATTCCGAAGGACAGGTCAGAGAGGCCGACGAAAACTTCTTCCAGTCCAAACCAACCATATTTTACAAGGAAGGGATTAATAAACTGCCAGGAAGATGGGGGAAGGTTATACGTAATAACGGAGAATACATAATAAATTAATATAATTTTGTTATTTAATGAGAGCAAAATAAATGTCTCATAAAAAAACGGAAGTTACTTATGACTCGACCTAATTGTAATAGGATTAACGATAAATGATATTTTTTTATTATTATGCAGAAGCTATCTTTAATTGTAAGATATTAAACGCCGAGTTGTCAGTTAACTCTTTGAGGCACAGAAATTGAGAAAATAGAATGATCTACGTTGCACGAACATCTTTTTTTTTAAATTGAACAAAGTTGTTTTATTTTTATTAACAAAGTTATAAATTAATACAAACTTTCGAAATAGGACAAATATGTCCTATCTTTACGCATCAAAGAGGTGGGATTTTAACATTTTGTGTATCAAAGATTTAACTTTCATGGTAGTCTATGATTGACACGAATAAAAAATTATTTACATCGAAAATAGTCATATTTATTTATAATGATCTCTTCCTTTCAGTGTGATGATGTCCGGGGATTCGTCACCTTCGAGGCAACCGAGTATGCCTTTGATAGACTATGACATGCCGGATGAAGCACGCCCCGGAAAAATTATATCGACAACGCAAACGACGCCGACTACACCTACTACACCAATGACAACGAAACCCTCGAGCCCTGGCATTGACACCGAGACGATAGAGAAAGCAGTGTCAATCGGACACACTGTTCTACTGGTTTCCCAAGCGGACCCGAAAATCAAGACGAACGGATTCGACTTAGAGGTGGAGGAACCGGTCACTCAACTCGAAGACGACTCTTGTGTCGTAGACTGTATATACTTCACGCAGCAGTGCTGCGAATGCGTGATACTGTAAAGGGTCAGAGTTCTCTGCACGTAAAGGCGCCCACCCACGCTCCTGGTCGAGAACACTATGGGAATTACCGTTCATTCTCGATCGACTGAACCTATACATATCGAAAGAACGAGAAAACCCAGCCTTCCGATAATGGATTTTCTCGATAGTTTCTCGGTTGACCCGACAAATTTTCTACGTCGACAAAACTTTATTATTTGTAAATTTTGTCTGATGCATTTGACGACTAGCGCCGATAAACGACATCAATCTTTCCACGACTTTGGCATTGAAGAATTCGTTCTATAATAATGGACGCAAAAAATTTTGTGCACTATATTTGTACTAGTACCACTTCATCTCGTATCTTTAGCAAACAGTTTACGATATGTGTAATATGATACCGACGATGACCCTCAACGATCGCGAAAAGAGCGCTCGTTTTGCATGAGTATGTGGGAAAATGAAGAAGTCACATAGGTATTTGAGTAGTCGCATATATTTTACGCATTTCTTGTAACTGATGCAATCCTCGAGGCCAGTCATTCATATCTAGTATAGCAATTCGATATATCTATATTTATGTGTTAATAAATTTGGCTGAATCTTCTTATCTCTTAAGACAATTATTTAAATAAAAAGTGGTATTGAATAATCTATGCAATTGATTAAATTGTTGCAGCTATTGATGCAATAAAATTATATTTATATTTAAGAAATGTACAAAATTTTTTCAAAATTTGGTAAAAGATAGCGGAGAATTTTTTCTCAATGTTCAGAAGTCTATAACCTCTGTGATTATTAGTGGTTTGATATCATGTATATTGATATAACGTAAAATTGTATCTTATAGTAGAAGGAAGTGATGAATGCTGCAAAATTGCAGATTTGTACAATGTAAATTAAATGTTGGGAAAAAATAAGACTTACCTTCCCAAAAGGAAGATATAAACGAATATATTCGAAATGTAGATATTTATTAAGATAACTTAGATAGAACATTCGCTTTACTTTCTTTCTTTCATTTATATTTTTCGGCTTTAACTGCTATGTCAGTTTACCGGATATACGATTTTGAAAATTACATAAATTTTTATATACATTTATTATAAATATTAATGAATAATAATGAATCTCTAACAGCTAATGTATAGGACTATAAAAGGTCACAGAAAGTATGAAATTTAGTTACCTCGTTTAAAAAATAAGTTTCATGGGACCTAAAGTTCTTACAAAGAAATACTATTTCTTTTGTAACATGTAATGCCACTCGTGCTCAAATTGCTAAAAATTAAAAAATTGTAATAAATTGTTATTAATTTATTAAAATAAATTATTGTTCAAAATACGTTATAAATTTGTCTTATTAGTATAAATATTATTTTTCTACATTTTCTACAAAATCTTTAATAAAACCTATTGTACACCCAGAAATACCTTACGTAAATATACTTTCGCGATATATTTAAAAATGTATTTTTATGCCTTTTTTTCAATTATAAGAATAATTATTATCACTAAATGATAGTTCATACGTGGTATTTCAATTCTACTTTCGTTATTCTCGAGCATTGATGACACTATTTAATCATTAATAAAAATGTAGTTGTAAATTAATCTAATTATATTTTAGAAATGAATTAATTGTATTAATCTAATCTAAATTGTATTGAAAATATTTTTAACATTCTGACTTTTCATACTCAATTCTCAACATTAATATTTTAATAATTGTTATATGCTGCTGAAGTGGAAAAGTATGCAAAATATACATGTGTTATAGCAATTATGGCAGTGATCTGGATTATTTATCTACATATTGCTAATTGTTTCAGAATGTTTATACTTATTTGAGCCACATATTAATTCTGTATAAGAAAACTATTAATTCTATTAAACAGTTCAATTTTTCAACAGTTCTACTAAGTAGCCATACAATATTATGCTGTGCACAGTTGCCACACCAAGCATGTGATAAGTTCAATTATTTAAATAATTGGACCACTTTCGTAATGATATCGACATATGTAGTTTTTAGAAAAATATATGATGGGTCTTCCAAATCTTTTTAAACATAGAATTAAATATTTATGCAAGGTATTAATTATAATTTATGTGTTAATAATATTTGGGGCAGTGTAAATTGTTTCCTCGTATATATCTAAGTTGTGATGTTACTATTTCCCAATGAAAATTGCTGGGAAATGGAGAAAGACATTTTCTGTAAAGACTATACAAGTGCCGTAATAAACAAATTATTTTAAGTAAACTTAAAGCTATAAAGAAATGCACTTTGAAGAAATGTCACATGTATAATACTTACCTCATTCGCTTTGAAATTCTGTGTAAAGGCATATTGTTTGAAATGTAAAACTAGAAAATAATGTATGTTTGTTGGAAACAATAATCTTGGATTATATAAAATATGTTTATAAATAATGCGAACATGTAAACGTTGGCAGATGTAATAAGAATAGCTTTAACAATGGATAAAAAATTTCATTTTTTAACCTTGTCATACACTGCCATGTGACTTGTGATTAATGACAATTATATAAAATGTTTGCAAATACTTTTTGCAATTATTTACGATTGAGAATCGTAGAGGTGTAAACGTAACTTTCATTTAAATAATTACAAAATGAAGTTTCTTTGCATATGTTTTCTTCATTCACATAAATTACATCCAAAATTTACTTCAACATCTGTTTTTCAGCTTTTTATAAAGCGTATTTTTCTATAAAAATACTTCTTTCAAAGCAATCGTTTAATAATAAATGATAAAATATACAAAGTATTCGAAGTTAAAGGACAACTGTGTGTGGCATTCAAATAGTTTATTTCAGAAACACTGTTATATTGGAATAATTCTTCGGAATTACAAGAATATTGCTACTTTAATATTATATAATGAACAAATAAAATAGGATACTTGAACAATACAGAAGTAATGTAACGTGCATAATTATATCTCCTTCTAAGTGTAATTAAAACCACATTTTTTAATAATTCTACATCCCATTTTAACTAGTACTATTGTATAGTCAATTGAACAAAATTCCGTGTGAAAAAGGTGTAACATACCATTATACAAAATATTTTTGCTAATGAACTTTTTCACTTTTGCAATAAACTGAGTTCCTGATACGTGAGATTTTCTTTAAAAAGAATTTCTTTAACGTATTAATAGCACGCAATATTTTCCTACTTCGTATTCAGTGAATGACTATACACATTAATACTATCATTCAATAAAATTTATATTACAACTTTTATTGTATATAAACATGTGTTTTATTTTTAAATAATGGCAGTAGTGAATTATTTAAATTGCTACATACACTTGCACAGATGTACACTTTTGTGATACATTTTCAAATATATATGTCTCGTTTTAAAAGCTCTACAAAAACATAATTATGTTGTACTTCTTGATATATTTTTCTTTATTGATTAAGTCTATCGTTCCAATTTTCGTAAGATAATTGCGTAGCCGCATCTTTCTAACATTTTATACAAAAATGTACAATAAATAAAAATTCCAAGTACATATGTGGTACGTTAATAAAGGACTAGATTATACCTGTGAGTTTCTTCTGTAACCTACAATAATTTTCACGTGGTATATCAACTCACAAAGTACATATCCCCGAAGTATTGTATCATATTGAATGCATTATTTCTTCCAAAAGATTTTAATAATAAATGCAACCAAGTAAAGATCAATTTTTGAGTCGTCAGAACATTAATGTAATTGATAGTAACAAAATTTGCAAAAAAGAAATGGAAAGTTATATGTTTGCGAATAAAATTAACGAATAGTTTACTAGATGACTACAATGTAATTAAATATATGCAAAACATAAATTATCATGAATATGTATGTATATAGATGTCATATATTCATTAGTAATTATTTAGTGTGGCGCCATCTGGTTTCATTTAAAAGATCGTATTCACTTCATTATGCTTCGATTAAAAAATATATGTGTCTACTCGCAGCGGTGTACTGAATCAGTTTTAAAAACTACCTGCAATTAAACTTGTATAATTGTTCACTTTGCACTTATTAAAAAAAGTTTCTGTAATTGTTCCTTCTCTATGTGGAAAATGTCACACTATTTTCTGGTATTAAATCTGATAATAATATGAGAAATTAATGGATTAAAATTGAATATATGAACTTTCTATTCAGAATATAACAAAGACAGCAGTTTTGACAGAGTTTCTACAAATATAATGTACAATATCATCTATTATAAACGTCACACAACAAATCACCTATTGTGGAATGACACGCACTAATTAATTGCGGAATATAAAGTATAAAATTAGCAGCAAATGGGACATACGTTTTTAGCCATTATTAACAAGTTTTTCGTATAGTTTTGTGTAGTGCGAATAGAAAAGGCATAGAAAATTTGTTTACAAAAATTGGTATCTAAAAGCTGTTAGTAGCAGACTTCAATCTAACTTGAAATTGTATTTAGGATTTTAAAAATCTATCTACTGCATCAGCGTAGGTAATTCCTTGTCGAAAATGTATTATCAGAGTGACTATTGACTGGCCTCAAAAAGATGTTCGTAAATCGACTTATAGTACAGTATAGTGTTTAGAAATCTATTAACATTATGTTACGATTCGTATATAGGTAGTGGATGTCCTTCTGAATTAAATACCCATTTATCCAAATCTATAAGTTGCCTCGTGTCATCAAATAACAAGTATAAATATTTCAAGGTTTCGGCAAACCAGAAACTCTCCGTCATGTCTTGCTGTCGTGTATTGTACGTAGTTCGTACGTTGCCAATACTTGTATAACCCTTCTCAACTTTTGTATAATTTTCAAAAGCCTGTGAATGCATGTCCAAACAATAAATAACTAACACAACTGTATGATTCACAAATTGTTTTACAGAAAATGAAATCCATACCAGTTACTTACTTGAAATATTTGCCAGCCCCAGTCTTGGAATGTTTTATTCCCCGTAAAATACCACATATAAAAAAGGCTTTCGATAAATTCTGGTCTTAATAAATTATGTGCATCGTTTATTTTTACGTACATGTCCATTTGCTTTTCACCTTCTACATTCTACATAAAACAGCATGAAATTAAATTATTCTTTTATAGTTATATTACTTATTTCATATTGCTTGTTAACACATTGCGGACGGGTCACGAGATATCTCGTTTTCATGTTTTTTTTTATTCAATCGGCAACTAAGCCACCAGCCGCAAATATTTCTGTCACGTTACGATGGTAACGAAGCCTCTCGCATTCCGAAACAAAAGCGAAACAATTGAATCATTCCTGGCATGTAGAAATAATCGGTCATTATAGCCAGTGCCAGTGGATCTGTGCCGATCGTCGTACGCATCGTATCTTATAAAGTGTTTTATTACTGTACATTTTGGAATTTCAAACTTCTTGTTTTAAATTTGGAAGGTAACAGTTTTTTAAGAATCATCTATATTTTCAATCTGTTACTGATAATTAGTTACTGATAATTACAAACAGCATTGCACAAAGGAGTATGCTTTACCAAATATCACACTCTAAAGCAATATTCAAATTTGTAAAATAAATAATAGTTAAAATGTAAAAAATCTTATATTATAAACAGATATATAAACTATATATATAGTATTATTTAAGAATACTAAATGTAAATTAGAAATGTGCGTATCCGCTTCCTGTTACTAGCCAAGCATGTTTTTGGAGCGTTCGAAAATGTGCGGTCTTTGAGGGCGTGTTGACGCGCGGAGCCCCGTCCGCAATGTGTTAATTAATAGTATTAAACATTGTACCTGAATATTGAAGTAAGTAATTTCTGGTGCAAGAAAGGTTGGTTGAATCGCGTATGTTTGATAACAAGTTTTAACTAGTTCTTCTGCAAAATTCATATGATCTGGAGCTAATGCGTGATGTACTCCAAGTGCTAATGTGCCTCCTAAGTAACATGTGAGATGATCCTGTAAAGAATAATATGTACGTGTACTGAATATCATTTTTATACCAAGAACTGTTAATACGTATTTTCTGTATTAACCCCTTGCACTCGGCGCTTTCTTGGGCGTTAGCTGCTAGCAACTCGACGGCACTTTGTCGTGAAAAAGTCTCGGAAGAACTGGTATCACATTTAGCGTCACGTTTAGCGCGTTTAACGTTGGAACCAAGTAGTACATTATAATAATCTTTGGTTTATACGAAATGATAGCCATTGAGAAACATAATTTTTTGCAAACAAATCAAAATTTTGATTCGTTTAATTATCTACTTTAAACCAAAATGTATTGGTTTTTATAAGTTTCGCGATAATAAGTGGTTTGGCGTCTTCCACTTAGCGTCTTTCTGTCGGAACAAACAAAGCAGTCTTGTCTCCTTTCTCTGACATTACGAACATGTAGCTTTTTGTTTGGTCTATTATCCAACGAAGATGACATTCTCGACGAACGCACTTCATACGTTCTCTTCCCACGTAAAAGCGACTGCTATATTTCTCATATATCTTGGTACTTATTCCATATTTTGATTTCCTTTTCTGTGTCATGCCAATAGAAAACTTCAGCGGAACATGCATTCCTCAAAAAGTTGCGCTAGAATAAGTTTATTCTCCGTAATCACTAATAAACTTTGATGTCCCATCAAAGGGCATATCCGAGTGCTATGCTAGATTTACCATGTCCCGTAAGAGGGGATAGCTGAGTGCAAAGGGTTGATATTATTCTTAAACAAATTACCATCTTTGGTCTTATCTCTTTATTTGCTCCAACTAGTTCCGCAATGAAAAGATACTTATTAACAGCCGTCCGTTTTACAAGATGTTTTTGAGTCCCAGCAATGCCTAGCAGGTAATCGTCTCTTAAACTGTAACGAATCAAAACAAAGTTTATATTTATATATTTATTCACTAACGTCAAGTTTTGAATACTTTCAGCTAAACTGAAGCATAAAATTAACGTCATAATCTTTCATATTTTGATCAATAATAAAAAAAAAAAATACTAACTAATCAATGGTCTTCCCAGTTTGAAGCCACTGTTTTAATAGATATTCATAATAACTATCTCCACGTGCGCCAAGCGTAATTGTTGCATATTCTCTAAATTGTCCAGTATTAGCATTAATAAATATGGGCACTAAACCATCATATTTTTCTAAACGGTGCACATGTTCTGAAACCTTTGCTACTGCTTCCTGAAGAATAATGATTAAAATTTCTAAATATTCCAGAAACAAACATCCACACCTAGGTTGGAAGTTCTTTTTCAATAACCTCATATTTAGGATCTCCTGTACTGCGACTTAGATCTCGAAATTCTAATTGAATGGAAGTCACTTCGCTAGTACTACTATCAGGACCCCATTTTGGACTATGTGCAGTTTTGGTACCAAGATTTACATCCGAATAAGGAACCCCAGATGAAGTAGAAAAGGCAGGCATCATACGTTCACCTAATAAGATCTAAAATTTGCACACAAATGGAGATCACATTTAAATCTCATTATCTTATAATGAATGTTATAATACTTTTGGTTGAAATATAGTAAACTACTTACTGCTTTATTTAAAAACAGCCTATCACCTGAAAGATGATACGCAGATAATAAGCCACCCAAGACTCTGATCGTAACTTCAAATAAATTAACGTCCCTATTTATTGTAAATACTAAATTTTTATCGACCCATTCTCTTGCTTCTAAAAATTCTGCAAAGAAAGAAGAAATATTCAAAATGTTGTTCCTTTTCAAATAATTGGAGGAATTTGAACAGTATGGAGTCATACCATTATTTAAACCCATTATATACATAGTATCAAGAGAATCAATTATAGTCAGACCTAAACCGAACCACTCATGATATTTTCTGGAGATAGGTTTTACATTATCATGACCCCAAGCATACTCCTTATATCCATTCCATGAATGCTTAAATGCTGCTACTATTGCTTTTTGCCTATCATTTTGTGGACCTGTATAAAATTTTTAAATATAACAATTATATAAATTAGAGATAATCAAAATATATGAAATGGTTTTCAAAAAAAAAATAAATGTCTAAAACTCTACAATGTAATAACATAATGACGATATATAAATAAGGTGTTGTATTTTGTATTATTATAATTGATATCATTAAAAAGTAAATATTTAATTTGTTTTTTTAAATAGATATATTATACTTTCTAACAATGCAAAATGTATATCATTTTCTGACATAATTTTTTAGTTTAATATTCTAGTTTCTAACGGATTATTATTTTGTACATCTACAAATGATTATGCTGTATTTATATTTTATATGTTAAGTCATAAAGCATTGAATGAAGTAATATTCCTTATTGAACAATGTATGTTTTTCATTTACCATTAAACTTAAGAGCATTTGATTTTGGTTGAGGTGGTTCTCCAATTTGATCGTCATCTACTTGATTAATTTCCGGTTGAAATTCAGGTTCTTCTATAACCTCACCATTGACTTTCTGTTCTTGATTTACATTATCTACTACAATATCTTCTATCGCCTATAAGCAATGTTGTAGTTCAAGGTGGTGACTACAAAAAACAGAAGACTTCTTGCAACTACAGACATACCTTCTCATATTTTATAGTATCTTGTATCACTTCTATATTGTTGTAATCATTTTCATCTAAAATAACACTTTTTGTGTCACTAGGTAGCAGATAAAATATTGCAAGTACAACTGTAATAATTACAAAGTAGAAAATATTCCTTTGAAATCTCGATAATTGATTCCATTGCTGTAAAGAATACGACCCAAAGTAGATATAAATTATGCTTATTTAAAAAGATCTTTTTAACAAATATTGTAACAGAAAACTATCAAAGAACACTAACGATCTTGTGTATACTTACTCTCCAAAGACTACGCGATGTACTTCGAGCAAAGAGTGCACTGTCTTGAATATTCAAACTAATGTAATCAGTTTTTCCTGTATCTTTCGACGGATACATATTTTCTTTGAGGTTAAGATGTTCTGGCGGATACAATGACCCGCGTAAGAACCAGAACGCTTAAGATATGACAATGTTGCCTATATACATTAATTATGATAGTATTCATTTATGTAATATACACAAAGAACACTTAAAATATTCTGGACGTTCATCACTTGTTATGACGTTTCCGGAAGATCATAGAGAATAATATAACGTCGAATAACGTGTCACTGATTGTGAGTGCGTCAGCAGCTAAGTCGGCTATCCGACTTAAAACTTACACGTTGATCATATTGATCAATGATAACAGATAAAACGTATTTGAAGAGAATTTTTGTGCCTACATATAAATTTTTCGAATGTGCATCTAAGTTCCATTCAGAATCAATTCTAATTCTTTTGTTTATTTGGTATAGTAAGATGGGCAAGGGTTTTGTATACAACTAAACAAATTTGAGTGCACTGATGCGATTAATATTCATCAATTCATTACATAGTATCATAATAAGCAATTTTGGTTATTAGCAGCACTCAAATAAAATAGTTATGTGCAAAAATAGCTTGAGGAAGAAAACGAACAAGTAAAGTAATATATCTGCATGTGCAAAGTGCACTTCCGGACAAAATGATAAAGCTCACTATTTCTTTAGAGTTATTTTGATCAATAAATAGCTACTACCATATGAATACAAATAATAACTAGCAAATGCTATAAACATAGTTTTAAATTGTAGTAGAATAATTTTTACAATAACAAAAAAGGAATAACTTTAAAAAAAAGTGACCACTCCCAGACAGACTGGAATATTGCAGCAATATTGCGAATCTTGCACAATATTGGCAACATTGCAGCAATGTTGCTGCAACATTGCAGTGGCAATATTGCAGCGGAATATTGCCGCAACATTGCACAGTGGAACGAATCGACCATCTAGGTGGAAAAAAATAATAACTCGACAACCGTTCATTTCAGAGAAAAATGTTTTATACAAAAATTTCATAATATCGTGGAAAGAACATTGGTGTTATACTAATTTTTTTTTTATATTTCTTCAATGTTATTTAAAGATCAACTTAATGTTTTATACAAAAATCGGTAGATTTTTTTATAGACGTTCATTGTACAGGAAAAATAAAGAAACTTTTGTATAAGACATTTTCTTATTGGACTTTATATTAAAAAGATATTTAATGAACAAGATCCTACAAAAGCCTTTTTCGATAGGCGGACTGTCCGCAACATTGCCGCAATATTGCTGCAACATTGCAGTGGCAATATTGCCGCGGGAACATTGCAATGGCAACATTGAAATGTATGCTCAACATTGATGAATATACCCCATTATAGGGGCAAACACTCAATGGTTTTTAAGATATTTGCAATTAAAGTTTCATTGCCATATTTAAGTGGAACTGTAGAACGTAACATCAAGAGCTGCCGTAGCGTAGCGGCAACGTTCTGGGTTTGCACGGAAAAGACTAGGGTTCGAATCCCATCGTGGGTAAAAAAGTAGGAGTAAGTAAGAAAAAAAAATCCCATTGCAAAGTGGCTTTCCCAGTTCAAAACTAGAATAAATCGTTCGAGAATTCAAGAACATCCAGTTATCCGATGACACCGATGGCAATTCGGAACAAATAAACAAGATAATATAATTATTAACATCAAGCGTAAACTCAGTAATAAATCAATATTACTTTGTTTTTTTTTAAATTCAAAATGTTTTTTTTTTCTATTGAATAAATGCAATTATCATAAATAAATGTTTGTTCATCCAACCAATATTCCAGCAATATTGCTACAACGTTCGCAATATTCCCGCAACGTTCGCAATATTCCTGCAACGTTCGCAATATTCCTGCAATATTCCCGCAACGTTCGCAATATTCCCGCAACGTTCGCAATATTCCTGCAACGTTCGCAATATTGCTGCAATATTGCTGCAACATTCACAATGTTGCTGCAATGTTGCTGCAATATTCCCGGCAATATTGCTGCAATATTCCTGCAAGCTACAAAGAGGCGGACATAGGAATATTGCAGCAATGCTGCAATATTGCTGCAATATTCCAGTCTGTCTGGGCTGTTAAGTATCAGGGAAAAAGAATGTGAAAACATACTTTTTTTTTCTCTCATGCGATGCACTATTATTCACCCACTTGAAGTGATTTGACAAAAACAAGTTTAAAATAACAGTTTCAGACCATGGAGTTTACAATAGATATTAGTAAAGAAAATTTAAAAAACAATTTGTTTTCATCGCGAAGGCGCGAGCATCTTGGATTTTACACGTCGGAACGCATATTTTTTTACCGTATAGTAGAGGACATCGAGACGAATTTAAAACACAAATATATGCATAATATTTTTACTGTACTTCACTTTTAAACATTATTTGTATACTACTCCCTTCTTCTAAGGAGGTAGTTATAACGGAAACATAAGGAAATTGTAATTTTTAAAAAATAAAAAACTTTGAATAGTTCATGATCAAAGACCCGTTGATTTTACCTGCCACTTTTTTGAAATTCTACGTGTTATTGTAAATTGCTTGTCACGGTCGTCCTATGTAAGGTAATGCATTTATGCTATAGGACTATAGGACCACAGTATTACATTTTTCTTACTTAATACGCTTCATTCTGTTCTGTAATCATCTTGCCAATTTAGCAAATAATATCAGCTGTAGAAAGAAGTTTTGTACGATTTTTCGGTAATGATAGGATTTTATTTAAAATAACGTGTAAATGCTTAATCCAAGGTTTTGAATTAGTTGATCGCCGCGAGCCTTTTCCGAGTCGCTCTGCCTGCTTCTCCCAACTACCTGTTTTACCCACTGAACTATAATACTACTGGAACCAGTGATGCCAGGACGTGGGATTTTCTCCCACGTGGGAGTCATCGTGCGCATGCGCATGCTGACGTCACAGCTCGACAGCGGTTGTTTCCATGGACGTATCTAGTAAAATGTCCTCTTCCTGTAATTTTTACCGTATTTCAATTGTCACAGGGGTCTAACGATACCCCATTTTCGAGTGAAGTATATACGTTACTGAGAATTGGGTAGCGCGCACGGGTGGGAAAAATCCCACGTCCTGGCATCACTGACTGGAACGCGCGCTCAGTGATGCCAGGACGTGGGATTTTCTCCCACGTGGGAGCCGTCGTGCGCATGCGCATGGACGTCACAGCTCAGCGGCGGTTGTTTCCATGGACGTATCTAGTAAAATGTCCTCTTCCTGTAATTTCTAACGTATTTCAATTGTCACAGGGGTCTAACGATACCCCATATTTAAGTGAAGTATATACGTTACTGAGGATTAGGTAGTGCGCATGGGTGGGAAAAATCCTACGTCCTGGCATCACTGCGCGCGCTGGCTATTCTCTCCCATGTAGAAGCCGCGTATCGAGAGAGATAGCGACACCGGGTATCTTTTGCTCTTTCTAACCATACTGCGCATGTGCACAATTACGTCACGCTCATCAGGGTACACGGGCTGCAAAAAGTTTGTTCACTCATCTCAGTTTTAGTACGTTTCATCGGTGTCATGTGTTTCAATGGGAGGGAGAAAACTTTCAGACGGGACTGTACAGACAGAGAGACGGCTACCCAGAGTAGATATCTCTCTCGATACGGGTTGGCAGCGTCAGTGCGCGTTCCAGTAGTATTATAGTTCAGTGGTTTTACCCAACTAGGAATGACTTGCCAGGCTCGGGCCTATCGCACGAGTATGGTGGCGCTATAGAGCGCCATTCGCCTCTGATCGCTTGCGCTGGAAAGACGCCGCTGCACGCCGATGACGGGAAAAAAATCGATGCGCGTGTCCCGTCGACTGACGTTATCTGTCAACGAACAGCAGTTTCAGATCGCGTCACATCGCGTATAGGTTAAAATAAAAGTATTATTAGTAAAAAAATATGATCAGATATGTCTTGAATTAAGGATGATTTGTTGGTATATTAAGAGCGATGAGAATCCTATGAAAAAATTATATATTATTCTTATAAGTCTTCTGAAACGCCTAAAAAAATTAGAAATTTTTTCACAAGCTCGTTCAAAAGTTATAACATTTTTAAATTATAACAAACTTAGACGTACGTCAATGGAAAACATGTTATCAGAACAAGTTAAAGTAAAAAAAATCATTGAAAATACGATTCGAAAAATCCACAAAATTGTAAACTAGTTGATTAAATATCTACAAAGCACATAAGCAATTAACATTTAGTGGTTTCAATATTATTTATAGAGAAAAATAATAAAAATGAGTGATATTTATGGTATAATTGAATGCAGAGCGTAATTCACAGTGCAAACATGGTAACCTCGCAAACAGCTACGGGAAATAAAATTAAACTCGACTATAGCAAATTAAAAATATGCTATAGGCCAGCGTCAAGAATATTTTGCACGCCCGAGCCGTCCTTCGAGAAACACCGCCTCCTTCACCCAACATACAGCCGAGATGTCACTGATTCACAACCACTCTGTAGGCGTCACGCTCGTGCCTATCGGCACTGGCGTGGTGCCGCATTTGGGGCGACATTCGTAGTTAATCGCTCGCGCTGGAAAGACGTGCCTCGCGCGTCAGTCGCGGAGATAAGAACGACGTGCGTGGCACGTCGACTCAGAATATTTGTTGAGGAACAATTTCAGATGGCACTACGTCGTATGTAGGATAAGACAAAAGTATTGTTAGTGAAAAAGTATCCTGAGATATGTTTTAAATCAAATACATTTAATATATTTTAATGTTTTTGAACTTCTGGCGATGGTTTTTCCGAAATCGACCACTTCATTAAATCTTACGACATAAATATAGTATTGCGTCCCAGTACGCACATTAGTAAATTAATTACTAGCGCAAATTGTTAAAAATAACTATCCGATACTAGAACGCTAGGCTTCCTCGTATTAAAGAATACATTGTTGCCGTCGCGGCCGCTGCAGCCCATGCGACGTAGTGCCATTTGAAACTGTTCCTCAACAAATATTATGAGTTGACGTGCCACGCACGTCGTTCTTATCTCCGCGACTGACGCGCGAGGCACGTCTTTCCAGCGCGAGCGATTAACTACGAATGTCGCCCCAAATGCAGCACCACGCCAGTGCCGATAGACACGAGCGTGACGCCTACAGAGTGGTTGTGAATCAGTGACATCTCGGCTGTATGTTGGGTGAAGGAGGCGGTGTTTCTCGAAGGACGGCTCGGGCGTGCAAAATATTCTTGACGCTGCTATAGGCTATGTTACAGCGTGAATTTAAATGATACTAAAATGCGTCGAAAAGTTGGAGCGATCAAAATCGAATCACTCATGACTACCAACTATTAAAATGTTGCGATGTTGTCACGTTTCACCAGATAAAAATTTAACTTATTTTATTTAATTTGTTTAAATAAAATCAAATTTATGATTTTCTGTGGTATGTATCTGTCTTTTAATTTTTATTTAAATACATTGAGAAAATTTGTGTTAGTGTTTTTTTATGTAAAAAATTTACGTATTTTTTTTAATAGTTAAATTCTGGGTACAGCCACTATTAAAAGTTTTTTTATGATTGTGACAAATATCAAAAATTTCATTGAACAATTAATTAAAATCAAATGAATTTCCATTTTATTATAAATTTGATATTAAAAATAAGGTTGGGAACAAAAGTTATTTTGTTAAAATGCCATGTTTTAAAAGATATTGAGAGATATTGGTTTAATCAAAATCTCACATACTCATGTCTCCGATTGTACCTACAAATCATCCTTAAATGCGATTAACAGATTTTAATGTTTTTGGACTTCCGGCGATAGTTTTGGCGAATTCGGCTGAGAATGGTGATAGGGATAACATTGAAAAACTTATATTTGAGAAGTTTCAAACCGGTACCTTGCGATACTTCTTAGTTATTTAATTTTGAATCGCCCTTGGCCAATTAGCTTTATTACTCTATACTGGCACGTTAATAACAAGAACAATTAAGCAATAAAAGTGATGGTTAAGACGTTTTCGTTCTTATTAATGCCAATTGGATTTTGTAATTGCTACACGGAACCTTGGAGGAATTTGGATACCTCCTGACCGCGTGCTCCTCGAAGACTCAGCAACCGTACAATGTTATACAATATTATATAAACCTAAAGGCGCATGTAGGCGTAGCTGGTGTTTGCAGGAGTTACTTTTCCATTGTTTAAATTAGATGCCCTCAATGTTTCCATGGGTATTTTGAGATACAATATAAGTTTTTCAATGTTATTCCTATCACTATTCTCAGCCGAATTTGCCAAAATCACCGCCGGAAGTCCAAAAACATAAAAATCTGTTAATCGCATTTAATTCAAGACATATCTGAGTATACTTTTTTACTAATAATACTTTTGTTTTAACCTATACGCGATGTGACGCGATCTGAAACTGTTCGTTGACAGATAACGTCAATCTACGGGACACGCGCATCGATTTTTTTTCCCGTAATCGGCGTGCGTGGCGTCTTTCCAGCGCACAGTGGTCGATTTCGCCGAAATCCTGGCCAAAACCCCAAAATTTTTTTTTAGAATTTTCAAAATTTAGCAATTGCGTTTGATTTGTAACATATCAGATCATTGTTTTCCATTAATAAAAATTTTTATTGAACAATACTCTTAGAGATATGCAATGTCAAAGTTGGCACTTAAATAATGTAACGTTTTCACGTCGAAATTGAGAATACGTTTTCAATGTGAAATTAAAGTTTGATCCACTTTTTCAGTATTGGTAGCTATTTATTATACTTTTAATTTATAAATATCTTGGTTTCATTTTTTTATTTAATATTTTACAACTGTGATGGCACAGAATGTAAATCCTATATATTTTTTTCCTTCTGCTAGTGAAATAGTTGTGAATTCCAAAACCATCCAAGCTAATTTTTTTTTAAATTAAACTTTGAAGCTTCCCGAAGAAGACCTCGTTGAGTTTTCTTGCGACTTTTTGCGATTCTTCGAGTTATTGTTATTTGTTTGTCGCGCGCGCCATGCTGGGGAAGAGCATTTATGACATAGGGCCGGGCTATCATAAGACTAGTGATTTTCGAGCCGATCCGACAATTTTTCGATACTCGCACCCACCATATTAAAGCCGCCATTTTGTTTTTGGAAATTCTGAGTTCGGATTCTTAATCAGCGACCAGAAAAACATAAGACTACTGATTTTCGTGCCGATCCGACAATTTTTCGATACTCGCACCCACCATATTAAAGCCGCCATTTTGTTTTTGGAAATTCTGAGTTCGGATTCTTAATCAGCGACCAGAAAAACATAAGACTACTGATTTTCGTGCCGATCCGGCAATTTTTCGATACTCGCACCCAACATATTAAAGCCGCCATTTTGTTTTTGAAAATTCTGAGTTTGGATTCTTAATCAGCGACCGGAAAAACATAAGACTACTGATTTTCGTGCCGATCCGACAATTTTTCGATACTCGCACCCGCCATATTAGAGCCGCCACTTTGTTTTTGGAAATTCTGAGTTCGGATTCTTAATCAGCGACCAAAATAATACTAATATACCAATTTTCAGCTAAATTGAAAAACTCCTTATATTTTTGGCCAGGATTTCGGCGAAATCGACCACTGTGCAGCGCGAGCGATCAGAGTGGATCAGAGGCGAATGGCGCCCTAAAGCGCCACCGTACTCGTGCAATACGCCTGGGCCTGGCAGATGATTGGAAAGAGAAGCTTGGTTGGGTAAAACAGTTGGTAGGGAGAAGCAGGCGGAGCAACTCAGGAAAGGCTTGTGGCGATCACTAATTCAACACCTTGGTATAACATGCAACATGAGTACGAGAGTGATTCATCCACTTTGAGGATAAAACTTTTTCATATTTAATCCTCTTTTTAAACCATTGCTAACGTATTTGTGAGATTTTTCTGATTAAAATGATATCGAACATGATGTATTTCATAATGTTGTAATGGCGAATTTTGTGATTCGCGATCAGGATCCACGAAACAAAAGAGAACTTAAACTTTTGGACTTATATATATTAAAATACTCGATTTGATTCGTTCCAAGAGATTTAGTGTTTCGAATGATTAGATGAGGACTTGTGAGAGCCTTGTATTAGATTTAGGATTTGGAGTTAGAATTAGAAGATGACTCTCACAATGCGTTGGAGTTAGTAGTTATGTACAGGGTGTAAAAAAATTAATGGTCATGGCTTTAAGGGGTTGTTCTACACCTCTGGATCGATGGAGATTTGCGAAAAAAACCGGCCGCAAAATTCAGGAAAGGGTAGCAAATTTTTTTTATTGGCTCATTGTGTTCGTCTTGCTACGTAGGAAAAATGTCTGAGAGGAACCGTGGGTCAGAAACGAACCGTTCTCTCACAAATTAACTTTTAATTCGGCCTTCCGATCACAATTTCGCCCATATGGCAGCCTTCGAGTCACCGACCTTTCGAAAGGAAAGACAAGAAATACCCTTGCTATCTCCAATAGTTGAAGCAACATAAACGAAGATAGAAAATGACTAGAAAAATGTCATTGACCTGCGTTCGGTGTTGGGTTCGCTCAAGGGCCCACCCGGGGAGAAGAGCATAAACACATGCACTTCTCTTCTGGTACGGTGACACAGTACCCCATTTTCTAACTTCGTTTACGTCCCCTCTGCTTTAACTAATGGCGAAATTTTTATCGGAAGCCCCAATTAAAAGTTAATTTGTGAGAGAACGGTTCGTTTCTGACCCATGGTTCCTCTCAGACATTTTACCTACGTAACAAGATGAATACGATGAGCCAATAAAAAAAATTTGCTACCCTTTCCCGAATTTTGCGGCCGGTTTTTTTCGCAAATCTCCATCGATCCAGAGGTGTAGAACAACCCCTTAAAGCCATGACCATTAATTTTTTTACACCCTGTACTTGAACTAGCGTAAGAGTAAGAGACTTTGAATAGAGAACTGGTTGTAGAGAACTGAGCATGTAGGGTTTTTAAAGGTTTAGAAGAGGAGAGGGGGTAGGATGACGGTATTTGGGAATCCAGGAGTAGGAATAGGAAGTTGGACCTTGGATATGGATGATGACTCGTGGATGAGTAAGGATCAAAACAAGGAATAGGATTTTAGACTTGAGGTGGTGATTCTAGAATGACTAATAATGGTGATGAGTGAGCCGCGTACAATACATTTGTGTTTACATAATATTCCTTAAAGATATCTTATATACTAAACAAGCGGAGGGTCGGTACATTACAATGTGAAATATGCAGAGATTTTATGAGAGAAGAGAAATCAATAAACTAACTCACTATTTATTAGTATATACAAATAAACAGTGCTAAATTTGTTATTTTTTAAAACTATTATTACTATTTCGCTATTTACTGAAAGTTCTTGGTACGCTTGTCACTCTGAAAGAGAAGTATGTAATTTCTAAATTATGTGCATTTATCTGAGTTCGACATAATTTTCATCATTTGCATTTATGTATCACTTACATAACACATAATCTGTCATCAGCTGCTCTCTACCGATATTCCTTTGAAGAGCCAGTGCCATTGAACTCGGCTAGAAACATTTGGCTACCACGTTGCACACGACTCCCTAAACTGTCGAACTCGGGGTAGAATAAAATCACAACTCCGCACTTGGGTCCTACCGAGGTATCGTCATAAATTATAGAACTTCTCTGTCTTTTTACCTTCTTTACACTTTTCGTAAAACCGTTACTGGGTTCATGAACGGATATAGGAAATAGTGGAAGAACTTTTCCCAATTTATTTGTGAGATTTTTTTTATTAATCCTTAACGTTCCAACTTTTAAGTGTGAATATCGAAATTCACCTTTAAATAACATTGAAGAAATATAAAAAATAAAAAATTAGTATTACACCGATATTCTTTTCACGATATTATGAAGCATTTGTATATAACATTTTTTTGTAAAATGAACGGTTCTGAAGTTATTATTTTTTTCCATCTAGATTGTCGATTCATTCCACTCTGCGATGGTGCCTGAGAGGCACACTTGGAGCGATAAGGGTTAAAATGATACCTTACACGATATGTTTTAATTGAGTTAAATAGTGAGGAAATATACCTATAGTAAATAGTGAATAAATATAATTGGAAATTTGTCGTGTGAGGTATCATTTTAATTAGAAAAATCTCATAAATACAACAGCAATGATTTAAAAGAAAAAGAAATGAAATATGAAAAAATTTTATTCTTGAAGTGGATGAGACACTCTTATTCCTTTTGAATGCTGTTACATTGTTTTCTCGTCGCGCGTTCTGTTTCGTCAAGGAGCATCTCCCTATGTGGTGTAATTCTACCGGAGTTTATCCTGTTTTTACTAGAGTAGAATCCCTCTAAGGTTGCTCTCTCGCTAATGTTGACAGGATACTCCCGTTACTGTTACTTGTATTTTCCCCTACTTGGACTTCTTATTACCCAATAGAATTTTGGTTTCGTGGCGCGTCATGTAGGTTATGGATGTTTACATGATCCTTCGCTCAAGTTTCAATTCTGCGCATGCTTATGCGCATAGGGGAAAATAAGTCATGAAAAGTGGGGATAGGAGGGAGTGTCAACATTAGCGAATGATCCTGACCCGAGTTGTCAACATTAGAGGGATTCTACTGTATAGAGATGTTAGAAATTTGGTGCATACGCCGATGTCCTCATCGTCGCCACCCAAATCGCGTTGTCTCCCTTGCTCCGATTGGCAGTGCTCTCTCTTCGTCTTTTAGTTCGATTTGTATGTGTAGCTCTTTTAACGAATTGCGAGATAGAATGTCAAGTGCCTTCGCGTACATGTGACAAGAGGCGTGACCCTTGACGCCAGGTGAATTAGACTCTGCCGAAACAACCGATCCCAGATGTCAACTTGGCTGGGTCGATTTGACTTTCACTCTTTTCACTCTTTGACTCTTTTGTATACTGTTGATGCGATCTTCTTGGACTCGAATTCAAGTTCAACTGTACATACTTTGTAAATTAAAATAATTGTTGAGAATTATATAGAAAAATAAATGACCATAATTTTATTAATAAAATAAATGTGATAATATTCTGAACAACAATCCGATTAAAAAAAATTGATTTTCCCTTTGTGAATAAAATGAATAAAAGATGTAACTCTTAAGGAGTCATAAACCTTAGGACGTGATGGAGTGGCAAACATCTTGTTGACAGCTGTTTTCGGCAATAAAACTATAAGTATTTAAATACGATTGGAGCTCGGTCAGGGTGCGCACATCTGTTTACTGTTTGTAAGTAACACTGTCCAACAAATTTGAAACTTTTTTCTGTTTTCCAATATCCACTACATAACTCTTAAAGAGTTCGTCGTCCTGAACACGAATCCGACAATGAAATTTCTCTATCACCCTCTGTTTTCGAAAAATATCGGCTTTTATAAAAACGGTCGTTTTCCGTAAAGAAGCAGGTATTATGTGAAAACTAAGAACCTTAGAAAAACTAAGGTTATTGTTCTTGGTCTTAAAAAATAGAGGAGTGTTTCCCGAGTATGTGGGTGTAAGCAATTATATTATGCTGTACTTGTTAATAGCAGTAAAACACTATCAAAAACATACGGATTCGCGAAATTTTAACGCATTCACTTTGCATTTTCAAGTAGAATACTATTGCCACCACAAATTTACTGTACACTTTTGGATTCTCCGCGCATTTCTGAATAAAAAAACTATCGGCGGAAAATGTCATACTGTTTTCGTTACGGCACAATTTAAGAAAATATCCATCAATAGCGTGTTCCGACCGTTTTCCCGCTAGGACGCCATCGCTCCGCAAATCTGCCTTATTGTTAGATACGCATAGTACTTTCACGGACCCCGAACATTGATAGATTTCCTTGAGGTGGAATTCTCAACCTCTCGTCAAATCGACATATTCAATCCCTGCTATCTCTGTTAGCTACCACGATGGATATTTGATGTAATGGACAAAGTTGGGCGTCTCATCAAAATGAAGCTACTTACAAAAAATTAGCTTGTTAGTAATAAATGATAAAATTGCATACTGGGATCCTGGACTAATAACTATAACGGGACTTTGGACTTATTCGGAAGTAGTTGGTAAATTTGAAATCCTCCATCAGGTGTTGAGGGCATGTCGTTGTCTTCCCTCCCTTGAAGTCCTCGAGGGGGTGCAGAAAATTAGTTATCATCCAATAGTTGCTCGTTTTTCAAAGACTCCACCCCCATCGAAGATCAGAGATTTCATACACGACTTCAAGAGAGGGGCGCATCATAATCAACAACTTAACACTTACAGTTTGTAAGAGTTAGAAATCTTAACAGTCAGAGAGACAACAGTCGCACTTTTTTTTAGCAGAACTCACACGACCGGAGCAACGAAAAGATTTTTTCATTTTTCTCACGCTTTTTTCACGTTTTTATATTAATATATAATTATATAGTTTTTGAGTGTATTTTTCTTGCGAGTTTCTGTGTATTTTATTTATAATCTAAAATGCCACGGCAGGCTCTTGTGACAGTGGAAAAAGCTGTAGAAAGGTTAAAAAAGTTTATATCGTGTTTTATAACGAGTGATTTACCCCCATATAAAAAAAAAGTGGACTCTTCATTATCTTTACAATAATGTTGTGTAAGATCGCCGAGAAATTCTCATTTTGGCGCGATTGGCAATGGGGGTGGATCTTTCATTGCCAACAGAACAGATGAAAAAGAAGATGAATCAAGTGTTTCAAATTTTGGAAGTTCTGAAACCGAACCAAGCGAAACCGATAACTTAGATTCTTTCGCAATCATCTTATTGTTAGACAAAGATGAGTGGAACGCAATGAAACCGGAAGGTACGTATACACAAATTTGATATTTCATAATAATGAAACAATAAAACAAGAAAAAGTAACAAAAAAGAGTTATTAAATTATTTCATCAGCAAAAATACTTTCAGTATTGTATGTGTGTTTCGTGGCGTCAAGGTCGGACGTGGATGACTTTAACGACCACTACTCTCACTCGCAGTTCGCGTCGATTATACTTCGCGAATGAATGATTTTTTTGCGTGTAATTCTCGACCGACGGAGAATTGTTCGTTCGTGAAGATGATTGTAACTCCAAAATATAAAATAGCAAACTATGACGGTTTTCGTCGTCAGAGAGCTCGGTATCGTTTGCGTTTCGGTGTTCGGAAGGTAAGTGACTTCGAGGATTTTTCCATCGAAGTTCCTCGACGACGCTATGGGCCGGATATCCCCACTTGCTAAATTTTCACGACATTTCAGCAGGTGGGTTTTTCGGATTTTCCGGGCAGTGCGCGATGTTGATTGGCCGCACCTTCCTCCGAGAGGAGTGACCACCCCCATGGGACCCCCAATGAGAAGGGCCCCACGGAGACGGAAGCTCGCCTCCTGCGAATACGTGGTGGAGGAAAGTGCAACCAGATGTGCCCAAAAAATCCTAGTCCGGCCGATCGGCAGAATTTCTCTTCGAAGGCGCGATTTATGACCGATTTGTCATCGCGAGTCAGCGGCCGTCGATGGGACCGTTCGGGCCGAAGTCCCTGACAGAGCACGACGGATTAACGAAAACGTTCATTCAAAACGAAGGCTGCTTAATTCCTCAAGGACCGGAGTTCTAGCCGCCTTGGCGCACGATGGTCGCCAAATGTTGGAAGTTTGTTTCCGTACGACGGAACAATGTGGATTATTAAATTTCACCTTTTGAAATAAATTATCAAGATTGAACTTGACTTTTTTTTATTGTGTATTCGTGATAATTTGTTCAAATTGGAGAAAGATATTTATTCTTACATTTTCAGACTGTAATAAATAGAAAAGCTTTTTATTAACGTTTTAGATACAACACTAGATCATAAAAAACTTTGTTTCGGCAAAAAGTGTGGACAAACATAGTGGACATCGCCGTCTCGCGCCAAACAAAAATTCCGTGCGCATATGTTTTTAAACGAGCCACAGTATCTCGTAGCGTTGAAAATTTTATTAAAATATACGGTATGTGTAAGGGAAAGGAATGCCGCAATCCTTTCATAGGCATAATAAGAAGAGAACCACGTAACGATGATCGGGTCGTCTTAGAGATACGTACCCCAGACACAAGGAATTATGTGCACGAGACAGTGAAGCGACCACTTAATGGTAAAAGACGCCGCGATATTCAAAGGGATGTGCAACTCGAGGGAGTATCCAATTATTATTATTATTATTATTATTATTATTATTAACGGGAATTAACTCTTTGGTATAATAGTTTGGTACAATGTGTTAACCAATTTATATGTAATTAGTGATACTGCTTAAAATTAAAATTAAAACTAATATTAATGCTAGTACAATAATAGTGTTAGTGGAGGTAAGAAATAATTTTACAATTTACGGACCGCAATGTTAGCAGAATTTTTAAAGATAGCGAACGAGGATGTGTAAAAGTCAACGATGTCACAAACCCGATTCGAGTTCTGACAGATTCGGTTTATACAGTTGTTTTTGCCATAGTTGGTATGATGAGGAGAAGTTACAAAAATCGAGTTTTTCCTTGGACGGAACATTGGAACATATATATTAAATTGTGATAAAATATCTGGCGAGGTCACCAGGTGATGCAAGGTCTTGTAGGCAAAAAGAATGTCTGCAAGAGTGCGTCGTTGTTCCAATGTTTGCAACCCAAGGCGCGTTTGGATAAGATCGTAGTTATGGCAAGAATAACGTATAGGCGAACTAGTTAATCTAGATGCAATTCTGAGAAATTTATGCTGAACTCGCTCGATTTTCTCTATAAGGGATTTACTATATGGAGACCAAACAGTAGACCCATATTCAAGATGAGGACGGACCAAAGATATATAGAGCGTCCGAAGTGTGTCGATGCTATTAAAGTGTGTTGATGTGCGGTATATTAGACCGAGGATTTTTAATGCAGTGCTAACAACTTTATCGCAGTGGGGACGAAAAGAGAGGTCACTTGAGAAGGTTATTCCAAGATCCCTAACTCTATCGACTGTGGTTATTTGTGTGTTAGTCAGTGAATACGGGAAATATGTAACTGTGCGTTTTCTAGACAAATGAATAACCTGACATTTAATTATGTTGATGTTAAGTCTGTTTTGATTGCACCACAAGCAAAATTGATTTAGATCATCCTGTAGACAATTTGCATCACTTACACTTCCAATGGCCCGATAGATCTTTAGGTCGTCAGCATACATTAATATCTTGCTATATGACATTATACTATATACGTCGTTAATAAATAAAGTAAATAGCAGAGGACCCAAGTGAGAGCCTTGGGGTACTCCTGCTAGCGGAACAATTTCCTTAGAGATGCAATTTTTAAATTCAATTTTTTGAGTTCTATTAGAGAGATAACAGTGTAACCAAGACAGTAATTTACCATGAAAACCGTAGGCTCGGAGTTTAGCTATAAATATGGAGTGGTTGACGGAATCGAAAGCTTTACTCAGATCGGTGTAGATTGCATCAACTTGCAGTCCTGATTCCAGAGTATTTGATAAATATTGCTGATAAAGAGTAAGGTTTGTGGTAGTGGAACGACCGGGTACAAAGCCATGTTGTTCGTTAATTATTAGATTCTTGCAAAGAAAGGAAAGTTTATTAGTAATAATGCCCTCGAATATTTTGGGGATGATGTTTAGCTTGCTGATTGGACGATAAGATGAAGCCTTAGAAATGTCACCGCTTTTGAAAATGGGAGTAATCAGTGAAGCTTTCCAGGATGAGGGGAAAATACCCATCTTTAGGGATTTATTAAATAGTATCCAGAGGACCCGCGAAATGATAAAGGAGCAAGACTTAAGGAAAATAGTAGGAATTCCATCGAGGCCAGCACGTTTGCTCAGGTCTAACGAGTTTATTGCTTTGAAAACCTCGCTAATACTTATGTCTAAGTTAGAAACATCAATGGTTTTTGAAAAATTAAACGTGTGGGATAAATCACTAGAGGTAAAGGAATAAGTAGTGCGAAAATAATCAGCGAACAAGTTAGCAATGTCCGAATCAGTATTAGCTACGTTGTCATTGAAGGACAGTGATGTGGGAGAGGAATTAGATTTTCTCAATTTACGTATAAAACTCTAGAAAGACTTAGGGTTATTTGCTAGTTTGTGTTCAGCTTGAGAGATGTGATTCTTCCAGCATTGTACAGTTAACGACTTGCATTTGGCTCTTAATTCTGAGAAATTTAAATATTCCGAGTATGAGTTAGTAAGTTTATATCGTTGATGTGCAATCTTTTTTTGCTTGATTAATCTAATAATTTCGCTAGAGAACCAGGAAGGGTAAGAGGATGAGATATGTGTGACGCAGGGTACGTAATGTTCAATTGCGGAGTGAAGGTGCTGATATAGATAATCAACTGCATCGTTTAAGGATAAGGAGGGAAGCACCAAATCCCAGTTTATTAGGGATAGATAGCTGTTAATGAGCGAATAATCAGCAGCTCTAAAATGCTTTCTAGTAGTCCGTTTTGGTGAAGAGAAAGTAGAGACTGTAATGGGTAAGGAGAATGTGATAGCAGGGTGATAAGGGTCTTCTGGTAATAGGAGTTCGATGGATTTAGAAATTGACAGGTTATTAAATGAAGAGATGATCAAATCAAGTAGGGATCCATGAGAATTGTAAATGGTATTATGTTGAGTGAAGTTATGAAATTGCATATTTTCATGTATTATTACATGAGGAGGGATACTGGAAGAAAATGTAGGTAAAGTAGGGATCTTATAGGAATGGGAATCATGGCCAGACGGAAAGGCACGGGGAATATTGTAATCCCCCGTTATGACAAAGTCCGCGTGGGGGAAACGAAGGCAAAGGTCATCTATAGTTTTGCAGTGTGTGGAATAGGCTGTGTGCGAGGAGTTTGGGGGAATGTAAACAGCGCAAACAATAACACTTTTAAAATTTAAGCGAACTTCAACGACGAGTTGTTCAAGGGAGTTATCCGGTAACGTTATATAATTGCTAGTAAAAGATTTATTAACGGCAATAAGTACACCGCCACCTCTAAGAAAACTGCTTGTAGCGTTATTTCTATCACAGCGGTATATGTTAAAATTATCGAGTCCCAACTCTGAGTTAGAAATTCCCTCGTGCAACCATGTTTCAGACAATATTATTATTTCATACTTGAACGTTACAGAAGCGAGTGAGCATCGAAGGTCATGAAGTTTCGATCTTACGCCGCGAACATTTTGGTAGTAACACAAAGGGTTTCTAACTAGTTTTTTTGAGATTGCCGAGATGAGGTGTTGACAATTCTTGGTGTGCTATTGACGTAGCGAATGGTTTTTCCAACAATACCAGAATCGTTGAGAGATTGAAGTTCCTTCCTGAGGTCAGTTAGATGCTGGCGCTGACGTCGGCTGGAGTCGCTAGATAATCTTGCAGGGCCCTTGTAATTGTGTTTATTACGAAGAATCGATAAGACTTCTTGTTTTGATCTTAGTGTGACACGGAGTAGCCTTGGGCGATGGTCAATTTTCTTACCGATTCTTGTTATTTTTATAATATCATACTCAGACACGTTAGTAGATTTAATAATATCGTTTACGAGATCCAGATCATTTATTGTTTGATTTGAAATGTGGTTACCAGTACTAACGTCAGTTTCTTCGAGATTGCTTATGATGATATTGTTCGCTCGTTTTTCTCTATCGGCAAGCTCACCTATGATGTCGTTCTCGATTGACCGTGAGTCAGAAACGGAAAACGCAGGGGAAGAAGATATCTTCTTTTCGATATCACTGACCCTGGAGGCAAGGTTACAGTATTCCTTGGTCAATTTTTCGATGTCAGTTTTAATACACTGGAGGATCTCAGCACGAAAAATGTCAAATTGTCGTTGAATAATATCACTTAATTTCGACATTAAAGACTCTTCGAGCACTGAACTGGCGGAGGGGCGCCGAGTAGAGCAATCAGCAAGAAGACCATTTGCAGTTGGGTGCCCTGTTCGATTTATGCATCCTGGGTGACAGGAGAGACCGCAAATTTTGCACGAGATTGGTTTTGCAACCCTTGTGCCACAGCCCTTGCACTGCACGTTATCCATAATATTCCGTATAGTAGCAGAAATTCTTATTAGACTTCGTATAATTACGTATGGAAACAAAGCCCAGAGGTTGTTTACAGGGAGCGTTTGTATTAGCGTCTTACCTACTTGACGCGTGAATGTATACTTTTTATATACTTGTATACTTATTATAGAAAATTTTTATTATATAATTTTTGTATACTTATTATAGAAAACGCCAAGCGAGGCCTCGCGAGGGAGGAAATGGTACTAGGTAGAGAAGAGCCATCTTACTTGCCGAATTCCGACGTTCTGCGGCAAGCAAAAAAAGAATTCATAGACGCGGAACTCGGGATTAATCCGATGGATCGCCGAGATTTAATTAGAGCGGTGGAACAAATGTCAGGCAGACCTGAGCTCGCTGGAGTAATTAAATACACAGAGTCGAACCCATTTCAAGTAATTTATCAAACCCCATCGCAAGAGTACATGTATAACGAGTTTTGTAAAAAAAAAACAACATGTAACAGTAATGATCGATGCAACAGGCAGCTTAGTTAAAAAAATTCAACTGGCCAATGGATCAAAAACCGGACACATTTTTCTCTATTTTATTGTAACTAACTTTAATGGAAAAACTGCACCAGGTTACCAAATGCTGTCAGATGCCAATGGGCATGAACAAATACGGGGTTGGCTGGAAAAATGGATTCTAAGACTTAAGGCGAAAAGACCATCAGTTGCTATCGCAGACTACTCAAAAGCATTATTACTGGGAATGTGCCAAGCCTTCAACCAAATTACATTAAAATATTACATTAGAAAATGTTTTTCAAGATTAAACAAAAAAAAAAGATTTGAGTCATTTCACATATATACGTGTGGATGTCGCGCATCTTATACATTTAGCAACCAAATGGAAATGCTTCAAATCCATACGAATTCCAGAAGTAAAAGATTTTTTGTGAGATGCGTGGCATTAATGACCGAAAATGATACAATAGAAACCTTTGGCCAAATTTTGCATCTTACGTCTGTGGTGGCAGGTTAAAAATGGAACGACGCCGACATAGAAATGCTAGACACAATGCCAGCAAAATTTTTCAAGGTCGTCGAGTGCGCAGGCAGCTGGAAAAAAATGGCTTTTAGGGAAAAAATCTTTGACGTTCCTTCGTCAGCTGAAGATGAAGAAGCTTTGCCGGATGAAGTCGAGGCTGACGATAATGAGGAAGTATCTTCTGGAAAAGAAGGGATTGATGAATGGGTCGATGGTATTTTACAGAGAGCCTCACATGAAAAAAAAGGAAGTGATATAAACCCCTTTTATTTACCGGACTTTCTTCCAGCTATTAGGAGGATAGCAGTAGAATTTCCTCTCTGGACAAATGTATTACCGCTGGGGAACAAAATATCCCATGTCAGTTCGAGCTGTGTCGAGGGCTATTTTAATGATTTAAAAAGCAGAGTCTTGAAACAAAGTTTGTACAGGCTCGATAGCTTTCTAATAACACACATAAGAGATATTATCGGCGGTAACCTATTGTTTGTGTCGAACATGAATGATCATATAAGAAAGGAGCAGGCGAAGAAAGAAATGCCGACCTGTAAAGGAGCAATAACTTTTTTGAAAGAAACTCAAGACATGTGGAACCATTCATATCATAAGTGAAACATGATATTGATACCATCAGATGAAGAATCTAACTTTGTAAAAAGAGAAAGAAAACATTCTGATTTACTTAAAACAGATTTCATGAATGACTCGGATCTCCAGTCGAGAGAAAATTGGAGAGGAAAAGGTGTCACTCCCACAGAAGAAATTCGCGTACCCGAAATGGAAATTGAAATACCATGTGATGAAGTAACGTACGAGGAAAAAATAATACAACTCCAGCAGTTGAAAAGAAAAGCAAATACTTCCAACCTGTACCAGACATTGCTCTGCTCAATACCATCGAAAACGGACAAAAGCGAAAAAAAATTTATAAAAAATGTTTTTTAAAAAATAGAGCGTGTTTAGAGCAACCAGTACAAGTGAACGGGAAACCGTATTTCATAACCATGACGTGTGGGTTTGATTCCGTAGTCCAGATATTAATATCTTGGGGCTGTGAAAACTCGCAGTATTCTACAAGAATACAAACGTCAACAGACAATATATTCCAATTTCTAACACGTTACATTGCAAAAGGAATGTGCCCCGAAATTTATGCAGATAGGGCTAAAATATTAATAACACTTTACAGTGCTAAATGTAGAATGGACATAACAGGAGCAATGCACTACATTGTGAATACAGAAGACACCGTCGAGGATACTGTCAACAAATTATTTGAAGATTCCTCCAGCGCAACAATAACAGAGAGGTGCAATACATGCAAGACAACTAAAAACATAAAAAAGATTTACATAGATCCCAACCATAACATAATCATTCGATATGGCTACAGCGCCTTGCAAAACGCATTGCAATTTAATGCACAGCTATTTAATTTGTCATGCGAGAAAGGTTGCAAGGGTCGACGCACACGTGTTAATAAATTAGGATTACATTTATTTATTGACTGCGGCGTGTGCGAAAATCTGGACAGCACCCACGGAATCCGTTGTGCCCTCGCTGAAATTCCGAAAAGGCTGCATTTCAAAGAAGATGATAGCAAAAGCGCAGAATATCGGTAATGAATCTTAGAAACTTTAAAAAATTTTACCAAGTGATAAAACATTATATGTTATGACTTTTCATGTTTCAGTTTGATTGGCACGGTGGGATATACACCAGGGCATTTTATTGGATATTATTGGGGCCTTAACCATACCTGGTATCGTTCGACAACCTCAAGAAGTCTCCTGAGCGGCGGAGCTTCTCGCTAAATATCGCCTATTCACACCGTTCTTTTTATTTAATCCACCGTGCTCAGCCTCCTGAAGGAGGCACTTCACAAAGTCGTAACACTGAAATATCTTTATGACGCCTGGCGAATCAGATCTTGCCGAAACAGGCCTACCTCCGAGGAGACTTCTTGAGGTTGTCGCGTCATACCATGTCGCATCCTGCGTCGCGCCCTCCCCTTGTATTAACTTATATTATAAAAAATAAGAATAGATAAGATCGGCACTCCCAGAAGGAAAAGCTAAATGCGGCCCTGGGTTTATGACCACACACAGGGCCCAGAACATCGGCCAGCACAACCGAACAAAAGGGTGTACTGGCAAATGTCAACTTCCCCCCTACTAACCAGGCGAAAGTAGCCGAAGAAAATAGCCAAGTTGCTTAGGCTAATGTAAAAACAGATAATTATTAGCTTTTCCTTCTGGAACGGAGGATAAACATTCACGATATTTGGATTCACCGGTAATATTAACAAAAAACATTATCTCATATATATATATATATATATATATATTTCATGATCAATTAAATAAATTTCCGCATTATTCTTAAAAATCAAGGTATAAATACCGTTCAAAAACCATTAGAATCCTAATATCGTGAATACAATAAAGCTGTATATAAAAAAAAAGGGGAACCTTGTAGTTTATTTATAATTAATAAAAAAAAGAGAAAAGGGAAGGAATTACATACGAAGGGAAGGAAAAGTGGTGAGGAAGGGATTCTCCCTCCTCTTGTAGCAAAGGAAACCCTGGGACCAATCAGCACCCGCACTGGTCCCAGGATTTTCCTATAAAAAGACAGAGAAAATCACGGACGAAGAAGTACGTAAAAAAATCTTGACGAGGTCAGTCGGAGACAGTTTTCCTTCGTGTAGTTCTGGTTCCCTATATTTCTTGTCGAAAGTCAATCGTCTCGTTTCTCGTTTTTTTTTTGTTTGTTTCCAAATACCTTTTCTCTTCCAAGCTTGCGCTCTCGCCATAGGGCGTTCGCTTGGTCCCTTCATATGGGTTTGCGCTCTCGCCATAGGGAGTTTAACCCATTCTTTTCTAGCCTTCCTATTCTCTCTAATATCTTTCATTTTTGGGGTTAATTTGGGCGGATCCCAGGGTAGGACCCCATAGGTCCAGTGACACGAAAGAGGCGAGCAAGGTCGTGACGCGACAACCAATTTGATGACATCGCTGCCAAACCGAACATTGTTCCACAAATAACGGAAATAGAACCACATTTATTAATCTATATACGAGAATGTATTTAAATAGCAATAATTCTATAGTTACAATACGATTTTGTAATTTTTTTGTTATTTGTTTTTGTATTATATAATAGTTGGTAAATGTGCAATAAAGTTAATAAAAAAATACTATCATTTACTAAAAAGTAAACGTGTGTAGCGCAATTTTCTCCTATCAGCGACATACCTCGATGACAGAATTTTTGAATGCATATGGTAACTTCGAATTCTGCAGTATCAACCGCGTTTGTGGTGTTTATAGTTTAAATTTGGGACTGGCTGGATTAAAATTTAGTTTCTTGTAAAAGAAGAAGGGAAATAGAAAATGGAAGCATATGGAATGATAATTTAAAAAAAAAGGACAAAAACGCATACCCGAGAAGTGAACCCGACTCTGTCGGCACGTGAGTCGTTTTTCAATTAAAAAACAAACACTCAAACGATTCTACATTTCTAAGAGTCCTCTACATACATCGACATGCTCTCTATTTTTAATTGGCGCATAAGTCTTTTATTATATTTTAATTATCGACTGTGCATTGCACCGGGTGCCGTACCATATGTGAGCGTACAAGCCACCACATTTTTAATTTTTTTCTATTGAAATAAGCCTCGTTAGAAGTTTTTAATGTTCTCTCAAACTATTCCAAATGATTTCAAGTCGATCAAAAAAAATAGAGCCGTACGTTTCATTTTTACAGATTTAGAGAAAGTGGGGGCTAACTTCAGGCGAAATTTTCAATTGAATTTTTCGAAAAATGAATGTTCATGTTCAGAAACGCTAACTACGTCATCTACGTGCATTTGTTGTTCTAATAATTCTTTAAGATCGTCGTTAGAAAGGCTTTCACCTGTTGTAACTTACAATAATTCATCAATGTCCTGCGCAATAATATAAATAATCTTTATATTAAAACAATACTACCGCGTAATACTGAAACACCGTTAAGCGGGGTCTAACTGTACTTGTTCCAATTTACATATCTGGCTGATGATATCCTTGTACAGCTCGTGCATTTGAGTTTTGATGTGTCTTTCTACGTATACAAATTTTGAATTTATGTATGCGAAAGGATCTAGATTATTAAGATTAATTCCTGTTTTTGCCTTGAAGGTTTTCCCATTGTTGATTTCAAGTATGAATAATTTCTGAAGTTTTGTCCGGATCAAATTGTACCCACAGAGCGGTATTGCTGTGGTTTTCATGAGAGCAAATATTGTCTCTCCAGATGTGACGGTGTATAGGGTGGCTTCGGTGCTGTTTGACGAGCTTATTTTTAACCCTTCACCTTCGTACAGTACGTCATAACTGTGGAAATGACAACCGTCTTGTGGAATAGGAGACCAAATAGCAATACTAACGTGAGATTCTATGCACTCACCCTGTGATACTGGGCATCTCGTATCTGAATTTAGGATGATCTCGTCGGTAGAAAGTTTGATGGCAGAATATTCATCCTTCAATGTGATTTTGAGGGCTGCTTGCACCACTACGTTGTTCCAGGTCCCGTAAAGATCACTGTACTGGCCTCCGATGCAAGTTCCGTCGACGTTGAGTTGTCCTGACAGCGTAAGGCTGCGATGGTTGGTGCGATTTCGGTTTAATCCAGTAATCTGCACGTTAGGAAGTATGCTGGCCATTCCTGTGACTTGCATTTGTTTGCATAAGTAGGGTAGGACTTCCATTATATATTGTTGTCTTCCGTTTAGTACTATGGATACGTGAGAGTGCATTCCACAATGGTAAATTATTCGCTCTATTTCTACCTTACATCACATAAACTCGGTGTCTGCGTATTCCGTTAGTTGTAAGAGCTGCAGTTTGACACTGGCTTTTCTGGTTCCAAGACGTTGAATTTGTACGGTGCTACCTCCATGAGTGAGAAAGTGGTGCTATTCAATCCTTTTGTTCCACAATTGTAACCCACGATGCTTAGCGCTGACGGGGTGAAAAGTAGAAGAATTACACTGGCGATGAGAGTTGCGTCCATGATCGCTGCTTCGGTAAGACCGGTAAGACTGTGCGTGACTGTGCGTTGAACTCGTCGCTCTACTCTAGTTCGTATCTCGCGCGCGGTGTAGTATAAGGAGTGGGAGTACCATTGCTCGTTCCCTACTAGTTCGAATGTACGCGCGGCTTCTGGTTCTTTTACCCCTCTCCTGGGTTTATTCGTTCGCGTTTTTCGATTATTGTGGCGGGGTTTTCCTCCCCTGATTTTTCGGCTTATAAAAAGGGTTAACGGGGCCGATGGAGGTCACTAAACTTAATTGTCCCGTTACAATATCCAGAAGTTCTCAAAAGGAGGGAAGATGACATTTGACAACGTACAACTGTGGTTGTTCGTAAGTTATTGTTGCATATAATGAGTACATTTTCTTTCTAGTATATAAAATACAAGAAGAACATGACAATAATAACGTTTCTAATTTGAAATTTTTTTTTCGCATGTTTCAGTCGATGTATGGCCTCAACGTTCCGGGGTACGTGAATATAGAGAAGAAGTGCCTAATTCGGGTCTGGCGTCGGGTTGCGAGGAGGAAAGCCGAATATTTTTGGGGGGCCCTCTCGGGCAAGCCTGATATTTTTGGCGTCCGAAATTTGTTCGGGCTGGAGCCTTTAGAAAGATCCCCGTGGAATTCTTTCCCGAGGAATACGAACGAATTATATGATAGATGTAGAGGCGTGTAGTAGGTGGGAATAAAAGAAAAGAAAAAGGAAATGAAGTGTTTCGTATCTTAATTTTCTGACTTAACCCCTCCTTGCGTGTTTTAGCTTATCTAGATGTACGATTCGCGTCTTATTATTATTGAGTAAGAGTTTAGCGTTTTTGTTACCGAATAATTCCGTTATTACATGCGGTCCGGTATAATGACTACATATCTAGTTTTCCTTTTATCGTTTCTTTTAACAGGTAAACTTCGTCGGTTACTCAGAATTCTTGAGCGTTTGTCTTCCGATCGTAATATCTTTTAGTACGTTCCTTTGACTTAATTAGATTTTCCTCCGCTATTTCTTGCGCTTTCTTAATTTTAATTTGGAGATTTTCCGAGTACGCTTCGTACGTCTCGTTTCGTAAGTTCGGTTCCGTAATATAACTCGAAGGTATGTGTGCGGTCTTGCCAAAAATCAGTTCGAATGGAGTGCATTTGGTGCCTTCGTGGGCACTGGTATTATACTCGTATGTGTTACTTCCCGAAACCGAATCTTTTTAATTTTTCTTCAAATTTTACTTTCTTTTTCATTTCTTTCTTCTACTCTATATTTGCAAATACCATCGGTATTTTGGGATTTACCCCTAAGCAAATGTGTGTAGAAGAAAGACAATTCAAATTCCGCTACTGTAAGAATGCAAAGTTAATAAAAGTCAAAAGATGAGCTCGACTCGCCACTATCGTCCGAGTAATCACGAGGTGTGTAGGCGTTAGTCCGTGAAGACGTATATAGTGAATCTTAAATTCTCTATTTAAGCATAGTTCGGTTAACATATTGTGATCCGAAGGACTTAGTTTTTCACGTAAAATAGTAGTTCTTTCATTTCTTTGTTCCTCCTATTATTGTACCGCGCGTTATAATTGTAGCTCAACTTAATCTAATTTATCACTAAATATAATTTAAATCTAATTCATGATATAACATTCGGCTGCCTTTTGTTCGGCAGATTCTTTCACAGGTATCATAATGATGTGATTTTTATCCGTTTTAATAATTCGAGCAGTAGCTATAATCGCGTCGTGGACTGGAGGAAGTTGATGCAAATCTTGTAATTCTCGCGATCATTCGTCGCTAGGCTCACCTCGTTGGGAAATAAATACGGCTGTAGCCATTGTTCGATCGTGGATGTACGAATGCAGGATAAAGCACGAAAGGATTTCTGGGAAAAAAATTTCATTTTATTCATTACCTCTCTTTCGAGGAAGATGGATAATATACAGATAGGATCGGTAGAGCGGACAATAAGGTTTTAACGAAAAACGAACAAACATAATAGATTTAGAATCGACCGGAAAATCGACTAGGCTTGACTATGAAAATGATTCTGTACAAATATAACCTTTCGCGATTCCACCCGTGACTCTAATTACGCGGCTCTATTTTACCGACGGGCGTCCAGGATATGCTCTGTACTCTCTCGTTCGGTAGGCGTCCAGGAAAAGCATCCGTACTCTCCATACCGAAACGAGGACCCAGGAACACTCCCGTACTCTCCCGTGTCGTCACTGTATTTGGGCGTCCAGGATATGCTCTGTACTCTCTCGATCGGTAGGCGTCCAGGAAAAGCGTCCGTACTCTCCATACCGAATCGAGGACCCAGGAACAATCCCGTACTCTCCCATTCCGTCCAATCTAACCGGGCGTCCAGGAAATGCTCTGTACTCTCTCGATCGGTCGACGTCCAGGAAAAGCGTCCGTACTCTCCATACCGAATCGAGGACCCAGGAACAATCCAGTACTCTCCCATTTTCCCTCTAGCAAGCGTCCGTACTCTCCTGCCAGAGGTCCCTATTCTGCATACCGAGAGCGACCGTGGATTACCTCGTTCTCTCTCTCGGAGCAGAAGAAGAATTCTGTCGTATCGTGCACCTTCTTTTATACTGGGCCGTTGCTACCCTCGGTCTCCGAAATCAACAACCCCGTCGTCAAGCCTGGTCTCGCGGTCTCGCGCTTCGCGCCTCCACTCCCTTCCGCGGTCCATTGCCGATCTCCGATGCTTCTCGATGCTTCTCGATGCTTCTCGATGTTTCCCGAAGCTTCCAGAAGCTTCTCGGTGCTTCTAGATGCTTCTCGATGCGTCTCGATGCGTCTCGAGGCCTCCAGAGGTCTCTCGAAACCTTCCGAAGCTCGTCGCTTCGAGCCTTTATAATTTTCGCCACGCTACACGGCTATATTATCTTTTCTCATGGTAAGCTTATCTCGGATGTATATGAAGCGTGAGTCAGATGTACCGTGTGAGAAACTTTCTGTATCAGGAGGTTGTTCGTCGGAAATATCGGAGTCGTCATCTTTCGTAGCAACGTTATTGTCTCCGTTCAGTTCGGGGTATGAGTCGAGGATTCGGGTGTCTTGTTCACCGCTGGGAATGGTATGCAAGGGTAGCGATTGTTTAGTCTCGATGATAGGATTGCGTGAGAGAGCATCCTATTTGTTAACGTTATTTTTCCCGGCCTTATAAATTATTTTATATTCGTACTCCGCTAATTTCAAACGCCACCTAAGCAGTCTCGAAGTTGGATCTTTAACTGAATTCATCCAGACTAATGGTTTGTGATCTGTAATTAATTGGAATTTTCTACCATAGATGTATGGTCGGAAATGTTGTACCGAATATACGATGGCTAAACACTCCTTTTCGATTGTCGAATAATTTAGTTCTGCACCGTTCAAAAGACGAGAGGTGTCAGCGATTGGAAGATCTTTCCCTGGAAGCCCTTGACTAAGAATACCTCCGATTGCATGTCCCGATGCGTCCGTCGTAATATTAAAAGGTTTATTAAAATCTGGATAATATTATAAGATGAAGGTTGTTTTTGTTCGGTCGGTGACGTCAAATGTGACAAGTTATGTATTTTTCTTCGTAATGAAGGACGTCTGTTTGTCTGGGTTGCGGCTGAGTCGCAAAATTTGAACAAGGAGTATTTTATTTAAACTCCGGTCGACAAACAGCCGTCCTTCATTACGAAGAAAAATACATAACTAATCTGGATATTGCAATATTGTTTCAACGCAAAGGAGATCTCTAAGCGTATTGAATGCAGTTTCTTGAGGTTCGCGCCATTCAAATGGTACGTCCTTTTTCAGCAAGTTAGTCAATGGCTTCGCGATATGTGAAAATTTGGATATAAAGCGTCTGTAATAACCCGCGAGGCCTAAAAATTGTTTGATATTCTTTGAGTTTTTCGGTCGAGGAAAATCTTTTACAGCAGAAATCTTCTTTGGATCGGGTTTTACCCCGTTTTCGCTAATAACATGACCAAGATATGCAACTTCTTTTCGCAGGAATTCGCATTTGTCGGGTTGTAATTTTAAATTAGCTTGTTAGCGTCGAGTCCTTTGTAGAGGAGACGCACGCGTTAAAGGTCAATGCTCTGAAGCAGTGAGGAGAATATTTTGCACGCCAGAGCCGTCCTTCGAGAAATACCGCCTCCTTCACCCATACATACAGCCGAGATGTCACTGATTCATAGCACTCTGTAGGAGTCACGGCCGTGCCTATTGGCACTGGCGTGCTGGCGGCACGTTGGGGCGACATTTATATTTTAAAAATTTTGCGACAGAAGAATGCCAGACCTTCTCGCGTCATCGGGGCGATACATTATACAATGTAGTCTCTCGGCAGTAACTGTTAATAGGTTTCCGCATTACCCATGGATATATACCAATGCACTTTTTTGCAGAGTTATCCTCTGAAGATCCATTCTACTGTATCGATGTCCTTTTCTGCTGAATCGTTTTCGGACGATCGTCTGTGCTCCGATTGTCCTGACGACAGGAGTTCAAATATTTTATAACAAAAACTGTAAAAGAGTGAGTTCTCCACCGACTACGAAAAGAAACGGTTCGTTTACGTTTTTCTTTAATTTATTGTTTGATTTTGCCCGCCCCTCCTACAATTTCAGAAGTGGGATCCAACTTATTTATGCAATTTACGTTATTTACGAGTGAAGTGTATTAAGAATTTTTTGATTAATTATGAGCATGCTTACGGTACCGAAGTTAAAGGAGATGCTGAAGACCTTGGATCTGCCTACAAGCGGTCAAAAGGCAGAATTAGTGAAGCGACTGCTGGATGCGGGGGGAGCCCTGCGGAATTGCTCGGAGCAGTGGAAAGCCCAACAGAAGGGGCGTGCGGAGGGACGGAAGAGTCGCAGCAAGCCGTCGCCGGAGAAACAAACAGGCAAGGTCAGAATACTGTCATTAATATTTCGAGTATCCAACGAATGCAGAACGAGAGGGACGCGGCCAGACAAGAAATAAAACTGTTAAGAAAGGAGTTGGAGGTTCTTCGAGTTACGCCGCGTTTGGAAGCAGTGGAAGCAGATCCGCCGACCAGGACGATGGTGAAAAAATGGAAGGACGTCAAGGACATTATCGGAGAATTCGACGGTAACGTGCGGGATTTCCATCGGTGGGAGAAGCAAATGAGGAAGCTGCTTTCCTCGTACCAGTTAGACGAGCACCACGCGAAGGCGCTCATATGTAACAAACTGACGGGTCAAGCGCAAAGGTGGTATTACACCAGAGCTGACTGCGTCGAGATGAGCCACACGGAGCTTTTACAAGCACTGCGGGAAATGTATGGGCAGACAATAGACGATCTAACTCTGAGGCGCGAGCTGGAGGCTAGGAAATGGAAGCCTGGAGAAAGCTTCAACGATTATTTACATGAAAAGGTAACGCTCGCTAATAGAATTCCGCTTCCCGAGAGGGAAACTGTCGCGTACATTATCGATGGCATCGCGAGACCGGAATTACGTAAGCAAGCAAAAATGCACTGTTTCCGGTCCATCGATGCTTTGAGAAATGCGTTCGCGGATGTTTCGCCGACGCGCGAACCGTCCTATCACTACCATACACAACGCCGGGTGGAAACGCAACGCCAAGGGGAAACGCGGGAAGCGGAGAGGAGCCGGCCGTTGGACCAGGAACGAAGAAGTCCGAGAGGTTTGGAGCAGCGGTGCTATAACTGGGCCACGGAGCTCCATCCTGTCACGTTCTCCATCGTGGCAGGGGCTTCGCTGTGATCGGATGCTATGCATCACCCACGATGGGCCTTGGCCTACTCGAGGAGTATCTGGACGAGGTGGGCAGGTGTGTGGAGGCCTGCCGGCCTCGCCAGACTTTGGTCCTGGGGGACTTCAATGCTCATGCGACTGCATGGGGCAGCCCCAGGACTACTCCGAAGGGTGATGTATTGGCCGAATGGGCGACGAGCCGTGGCCTGGTTCTCTTGAACCAGGAAAACACGAGCACATGCGTTCGCGCCAGGGGTGAGTCGATAGTCGGTCTATCATTTGCCACCCCTGGTATTGCGCGTTGTGTGACCGGCTGGAGAGTAGCGCAGGAGGTAGCCACCTTAAGTGACCACCTCTATATCTTTATAGACCTCGCCTCTCCAGCATCGACCGGTCCTCGTCGTCGGCTCGATCCGACATCGCGCTGGGCGTTAAAACGCCTAGAGAGGGATGCCGCGGGGATGGCGGCCTCCGTTGTCGCCTGGCAGGAAATGCCGGGCGAGGTCCTCGACGAACCGGAGGCGGGTGACGACTGGTTTCGGGGCGTGATGCAGTCCATCTGTGACGCAACCATGCCCCGAGTCGGTACCTGGTGGTACTGTCGGTGTACTGGTGGTCTGAGGAGATCGCGAATCTCCGCGCTCGGTGTGGACGAGCCAGACGCCGGGACACCCGGACCCGTCGGAAAAGACAGGTCACAGAGGAGGAGATTCTCGAGCGGCGCCTGGAGTATTCCGAGGCACGCTGAGCTCTGAGCTTGGCCATCTTCGACGCGAAGAACCAGGCATGGAAGGAGCTCCTCGACGGTCTGGACGCTGATCCGTGGGGGCGCCCGTATAAAATGGTCATGAGGAAACTCAGGCCATGGGCGCCCCCGCTGACGGAAAGCCTCGACCCTCAGTTCCTACGGCGGGTGGTGTCGGTGCTCTTCCCTCCTGGGGAGGACGATGCCGACGAGCCCGCCGAGGTCTCGGTTACCAGTGAGTACTGGACCGATGAGCTAGGGGTCACAGACGGGGAGCTCTCCGGGGCCATCCGGCGCATGACTGCCCGTAACACGGCACCAGGCCCGGATGGTATCCCTGGAAAAGCCCTGGGGTTTTCGTGCGGTGTCCTTCGACCCGGCCTCAAGCGTCTCTTTGACGCGTGTCTGAGGATGGGTCGGTTCCCCTCGCGATGCAAAAAGGCGAAGCTGGTCCTCCTCCAGAAGGAGGGGAAGCCCGCGGAGCTGTTGAAGTTGAGACAGAACAATACGCTGTACTGCATAGAGGGAGTAGTATGTAGTAGGGACGGCCGCGCTATTTCTTACCGCGAGTTAGTCTCCGATAATCCTTTGACAGAAAAGGTGTCAGAGAAATAAAAGTAAAAGTAATTAACGAGAACAAGTGTATTCTTATTTAAAACCTGCACTCAACAGGTTATGGGCCCAGTGTTATTTAAAGTCGGGCTAAAGGAAGAGTTTCTGACCGGATAGCAAAAAAAAGGTGATTTTTTGATACAGCAAAGCAGAGTAGTAAACGCGTACTCAGTGTAAGTGCTGGAAAAATCAAGTGCTATTGCGTCGCAAGGAAAATGGAACTTAGCCGAATAAGGATCGAAAAACTGAGAGATGCTGATAACTGGCAGGAGTGGCAGTTTGTCGTTCGGACATTGATGGAGAGTGAAGACATAATACAAGTATGTGACGGTACTTTACCTAAGCCTGTACAGGGAACCGAGAACTATGCGGCGAAACTGGCCACGTGGACGAGCGCGGACAAGCTTGCAAAGAAACTTATTGTTACGACCCTGGAATCAAGACCTCTGCAGTTAATTATGAATTGCCAATCTGCTAAGGAAATGTGGCAAAAACTGCATAGCGTTTTTGACATGAAATCAGACGAAAGCTTATCTCTGATTCAAAAAGAATTCTTTGAGTTCCAATGGGATCCGACAGGAAATGTGGCGCAACATGTATCTCGACTCGAACAAATGGCGAGCAAAATGAAAGCACTCGGTGGAGAAATACCCAAATCAATGGTCATTACAAGAATCCTTTCGACGTTGCCGCCGAGGTTCAATCATTTCCACAGTGCCTGGGATTCAACAGAAGAATCGAGAAGGACGATGGAAAATCTTACAGCACGGCTTATGACAGAAGAGTTACGAATGCAAAGAGGCAATGAATCGGAGGAGTCTACGGTGGCCCTTTTTTCAAAAATGAATTTAAAGGGTGGTACTTCCAAAGGGCCGAGAGTTTTCAAAAAAGAAAAATCACATGCAGCAGGTGAAAAAGGAAAGGTTGGCTGCTTTCTGTGCGGAAGAAAAGACCATAAGCGAAAGGATTGTAAATGCTGTTATAAATGTGGAGAAAAGGGACACTTTGGTAAGAACTGTACGAAAAACGAAGGGCACGAGAAAAACGAAACGGCGTGGAGTGGATCTGCACAGGCATTTACTGGGAGTATCCAGCAAAACGACACAGAGGACTGCTTCCTTATTGACTCTGGAGCATCAGATCACGTATCGAATCGAAAAGAATGGTTTACTGATTATTGTCTTTTTTCAGAGCCGTTAAATATATATATAGGAAACGGTCAAACTGTGTCGGCACTGGGTCGAGGAAACATCCAAATCGAGACGAAAACAAAACAAGGCAGGTTACAAGGAACAATGTACGACGTCCTTCATGCGCCCGGTATGAAATATAATCTGTTTTCCGTACGAGCAGCAGCGAAGCGGAATGTTGATTTCTCGATTTGTAAAGGGGGTAAGGAATGTATATTTACACGCGAAAACAAAGTAATAGCTGTCGGCATAGAAATAGGAAAATTGTATAGATTAGATGCGCGAGTCCTCGAACCGAGCGTTGTTTGTTTGTCGATAAAGTAGACACACTACAGTTGTGGCATGAACGATTAGTTCATTCAAATAAAAGACATGTAAAGGCATTTCTAAAGGAAAAAGGAATCGAGGTAAATTCGAATGATGAATTATGTGATGGCTGCGCATATGGAAAGCATCACAGGTTGCCTTTTAGAAGTAGAACCGAACGTGCAACTGAGCCTAGAGAGATAATTCATTCGGACGTGTGTGGAAAAATGAATGTAGAATCAATCGGGAAAAGTCAGTACTATGTATCGTTCAAAGACGACTACAGCGGGTATCGCATGGTGTATTTTTTGCGTCAAAAATCAGAAGTGAGCAAAAAAATTGAGATTTTTTGTAACGAGGTAAAGACGCGTTTCGGTAACAATATAAAAGAATTACGTACCGACGGAGGGGGTGAATATGTAAATAAATACGTTCGCGATTTTTTGGAACACGCCGGTATTAAACATATAGTCACTGCTCCGTACACTCCAGAACAAAACGGTTCTGCAGAACGCGAAAATCGTACCTTAGTGGAGACCATGCGATCAATGCTGTATAGCAAACTAAATCTTCCGCAATCTTTATGGGCAGAAGCCATCAATTGCGCTGTATATGTCTTAAATCGAACAGGGCCGAGTAGAATAGAGAATAAAACGCCATACGAATTGTGGTTCGGTAAAAAGGCAAGAGCAGATTATTTTAAAGTATTCGGTACGGAATGTTTTGTCCATATTCCTAAAGGAAAAAGGCGCAAGTTAGATAAAAAGGCGTATAAAGGATTATTTGTTGGTTACACGGAAGGCGTTCACGGATATCGCGTATGGGTTCCTGAACTTAATGATGTAACAATCAGTAGGGACGTAGTATTCGGAGACGAAAATGTATTAAAATCCGTAACAGAAATAGAGTCTAAGCGCTATAATTCGGGACAGTCAAACATGGCAAAGAACATAGATAGGCGTCAAAGCACTGAATCGCGAGATACTAGCGATCAGGATGAAGAGCGAAATGAAAAATACGCGTTCGGGAGAGTAGGGGAGAGCGGGGTTCAAAGTGCCGGGGGTAGATTGTGCCGATGAGAATATTTCAACGCGAAAAAGAGATAAATACATTCTGCTAGTGCATCGTGAAATGCTTTACCCACGCGCACAATCGGCAGTAATTTTAGTTGCATCTGCATCGCGGCTTGAGTAGCTCATAGCCACGTGCTGTGCCGGTGCCACATAAGTAAATATTTCCGTGATAATAGTTTTTGGTCTATCTCTTACATTTTGTAAACTATTGTTTTGAGTATTTTTATAATTTGTTGACAATTTATTAGGGAATCGTAAGGACACTGTAAAATAACTCTGCGTTCAACATATTTTTAACAATCGAAGTTTAGGTGATGATGGTACTAACGGGGTCTAAAGTGCCGATGGCCGGGGGTTCATTGTGCCGCGGCATAATTAATCCCGTTTAGGGCACAACTATACCCATATAATTCTAATTACTATTTATATTGTTTTTAGGATGAGAGTCTACAAAAAAAAGAAAAAAAATTTAATTTCAGACTGAGAAATAATTTAGGTATATAGGTTAGATACTACGACTGATTAACGTTAAGAAGAAAACTATTATTTTATTTTGTTTAACTAGTGTAAAATGTTGAGTTTTATATTCTAACTTGTAAAGTTTTATTTCAAATAAGGTAAACAGGGTACACTGTTGACAACCTTGAAATGACAGTCTTATTTATGCAAATATTTATTAAAAGAAGAACATGATGATTATTTGGTTAAATTAAAAGATAATGTTGAGTTTTATGTTGTAACTTATAATTTTTTGTTTCAAATTTCTAAGTTACTATGTTGATCTCATTACAAAGTACAAATGTCAAACTTATATAAACTAATGTTAGTTACAAATTGTTAACTTATCAATAAATACACGTTATTTGCAAATTAAAAGTCTATTTGTTGTTTTAACTCCCATTTAATTGACTGCAACACAATTAAAATATAAGCGGCACATCTTACCTCACTGTCGGCACAAATCGCCCCTTGATGGGGTAAATTGTGCTCCTCTGACTTTTTTTATATTATAGCCTGTCAATTAATTGATATTGAATATACTTCAATATAGCGTATGGTTATAAAAACTACATTAAATTTCGCATTAGATACTATACAAAGCATGAATATGACATTCATAGTGTAGGTGCTATCTTGCATTTTAGTAAAATCGGCACGTTGAACCCCGCCCTCCCCTACTGCGGGATCGGTCAAAATTAAAACAACCCGACTTCTATGGAAATCCGGTAACTATGTTAGCCAACGCAGATCCAATTAGTTATAAGGAAGCGATTAACTCCGAAGAGGCGAAAAATTGGATAATTGCAATGAAAGAAGAAATGCAGTCGTTGCGTAATAACAATACGTATGTTTTGGTAGAAAGGCCAGTACACAAAAACGTTATACAATGTCGGTGGGTATTTCGACGTAAGGTGGGCGTAAATCAGCATGATATCATCTACAAAGCTCGACTTGTAATCAAAGGTTGTGCCCAAAAAGAGGGAATTGATTATATGGAAACTTTCAGTCCAGTCGCACGGTTTGAAACAATAAGAATTATGCTTAGTATTGTAGCTCACGAGAAATTATATCTTCAACAGTTTGATATAAAAACAGCGTTCCTCTATGCGCGAATAGACGAAGAAATATATATGCGACAGCCCGAAGGCTTCGAGGATGGCACAACACGTGTTTGTAAACTATTAAGAAGCTTATACGGTTTAAAACAAGCGCCGAGACGATGATCCGAAAGATTTACAAATTTTTTGAAAGAATGCGATTTGGAACAAAGTTGTGCTGATCCGTGTCTGTTCCATCGTGCAAAGAATGGGAACAGATTACTTCTGGTCCTGTGGGTAGACGATGGACTAATTTCGGGGTCCTCAAAGGAGGAAATTACTAATTTCTTATTAAAATTGCAAAGTCACTTCAAGGCGAAAATATTGACTGATGTTAAGTTTTTCTTGGGAATAGAGATTTTGCAGCTAAATGATGGATCTATCTTTATAAATCAGGCTAACTACATACAGACGATTTTGAATCGCTTTGGAATGACTGACGCAAATCCGGTGTCAACACCGATTGACCCAGGATGAGAAGAAAGTGGTCTCAGTGTAAATGTAGTAGACGTACCATACCGTGAAGCGGTGGGATGTTTGATGTATCTTCAAATAGTCTCAAGGCCAGACATTGCATTTGCTACTAATATAGCATCTAGAGCGCTAGAAAAACCGACTCAGGCTCATTGGAATCTAGTAAAGCGTATTATAAGGTACATAAAAGGAACAAGTAATGTAGGTTTACATTATAAGACAGTCGGCGAGTTTGAGTGTTTTAGCGACGCAGATTTTGCGGGTGACCGAATGACTAGAAAATCAACAAGTGGCATTCTCTGTAAACTAAGTGGTGCAGCTGTGATCTGGCAGTGCAAAAAACAAAGTAGTGTTGCGTTGTCCACAACCGAGGCAGAGTATGTTAGTGCCTCACTTGCGGCGAAAGAGATAATCTGGGTGTCACTATTACTCAAAGAAATTCAAATAGAGAATAAGGCAAATACATTGCATGTAGATAATATGAGTGCAATTAAGCTTATTAAAAATCCTGAGTTTCACCAAAGAAGCAAGCACATCGATGTACGATACCATTTTATACGGGATCTGTATGAGAATGGAACTATTTGCGTGAAATATATTCAGAGCGATAAACAATGCGCCGATATTTTAACAAAGCCACTCGTAAAATCAAAATTTGCGGCAATGTATAAAATGTTAGGACTAGTTAATAAACATGCGTTGTTAGAATAATTCTGTGCAACTAACTCGTATTGTTCGGTCTCAGGGAGAGTGTTGAAGTTGAGACAGAACAATACGCTGTACTGTATAGAGGGAGTAGTATGTAGTGGGGACGGCCGCGCTATTTCTTACCGCGAGTTGGTCTCCGATAATCCTTTGACAGAAAATGTGTCAGAGAAATAAAAGTAAAAGTAATTAACGAGAACAAGTGTATTCTTATTTAAAACCTGCACTCAACACATACCCTCTGCGTATCGGCCGATATGCTTGCTCGACGAGGCTGGCAAGTTACTCGAAAGAGTGATTACTGGCAGAATTGTCGGGCACCTGTCTGGGGATGGCCCGGACCTCTCCGAGGCCCAATATGGTTTTAGGCGGGGTCGCTCTACTGTCGATGCGATCGACAGAGTACGCGGCCTCGCCAGACTTGGAGTGGACCGGGGCGGTGTTGCTCTGGCGATTTCGCTAGACATAGCGAACGCCTTCAACACCGTCTCTTGGAAAGCTATAGGTAGGGCGCTCGATTACCATCGAGTGGAGGCTGGTCCGAGACTATCTAAGGGACAGGAATATCGGGTGGTGCGGGAGGGATGGTGAGGAGTCCCACGCCGTGCATCGGAGTGTCCCGCAGGGATCCGTTTTGGAGTCCGCTCCTGTGGGACTTAGCCTACGATGCTGTTCTGCGGATCACCCTCCCCGACGGCACGTCATTGGTGGCATATGTGAACGACACAATGATCATTGTCGTCGGATCGGATTGGAGGAGCGCCATAGGGGCTGCCAGGCTGAGCAGCGCGTCTGGAACCGTTGGCTGGATTGGTTAGACGATTCGGCCAACGCGGAAAGTTGCGCTGCTAAGGCTATTCGCCCGTTCCTTCGGGAATGGGTGAATAGAAAGCACGGTCGCCTCACCTACCGCCTGACACAGGTGCTCACCGGGCATGGTTGCTTCGGTGAGTACCTGTACAACATCGGGAAGGAGGATACCGCGTAGTGTCACCACTGTGACTCGGAAGAGGACACTGCGCAGCACACGCTGGAGGTCTGCCCAACGTGGATGGCTCAGCGTGGTATCCTAAGGACTGCCGTAAGGGGGGGTCTCTCGCCACAAAATGTGGTGAGAGAAATGCTCCTCTCGGAGGAAAAATGGAGAGCCGTGGCGACCTTCTGCAGAAGGAAGCCGCGGAGAGGGATCGGGAGGGGCTCAGGGTGGCAGCCAGATCTACTCGCCGTCCGGCTCGGGCGAGAAGACGGTAGTCCTAGGAGGGGGGGGGGGGGGGGGGGGGGGGTGATGATACGAGCATGCACAGCATTGCCTCCCTTCGGACAACCGATAGCATCCACCCTGCGCCTAGCCATTCATTTTATTTATTTATCTAAGTATGATAGGAATGAGTGACTGTATTTATTTGCATGAGTGTGTCGGGGGCTAAGTATCTGGGGAGGTACATGTATCCTCCTCTCCGGAGCTTGTTTTCCGGCGCAATATATCATGGGCCAGGCATGGGTTGAGGGACCCTACCTGGCATGGACATTGTCCACCATGATGGGATGCGAAGCCGTCATGTGTGCTAACCGCATGACGGCTTCGATTTTTCGGGATGACCCGGTGTGGATTGCATCCGCCATCTTCGCCGGGATCAGAATTTGGCGGGCCGCGCAAGAGTTGCGAGCCGATGCCCGGGGCCCGGCTACAAGACTCAGCGAGGTTGCCATGGGGTTTTAGTGGGTAAGAATCCCACACTACCCGTCGTCCCCTCAGGCGGCGGGTGTCTTTTGAAGATTTCCCCATGCAAAAAAAAAATGTCAACCTGAGACCATAAATTGCGTGACGCAGGAGCAGCCCGAAGGCGACGACTTCCGGCGGACCGTAGAATTACGGATGGAAAAGGAGGACAGCAATTTGAATATGAGGTTTGATGCGTTGATTGATTCCGGGAGTCCTATTAGCTTTGTAAAAGAAAGTTTCATTCCGCGCAGATATATGACTACGGAGTTTGCGCGCGACAAATTTTGTGGAATAAACGGGAGCGGATTAAATATAATAGGCCGTGTAGATGCGACACTTTTATTTGAATGCCAGGACCACAAAGTTACGTTGCGCGTCGTGTCAGAAAATACGATGAGAAGGTCTATGATTTTGGGGCGTGATTTTATGAGGTTAGCTAAATTATCGTTGAATTGCGAAAAGGAAAAAGAGGTTAAGGAAATTAATGATATTATGAATATTGAAATAGAAGAAGACACGCGCACTATGGCGCAAGACATGAAAATAAATTAAGATTTGCCGCGTGATATCCAAATGCGAGCGCGGGTTTTGTTTGAGGATTGTTATCTTAACGCGCAGAGACCGACAGTACCGACCGTGGAGAATACCATGAAGTTAGTCGTGACTGATTGTAAACCTTTTTCGTGTACGCTACGGCGACACTATTATGTAGAGAAAACTAAATTACGCGCTATTTTAGATGATTTAACTGCTAAAGGAGCGATTAGAGAGAGCATGTCTGAATTCGCGTCGCCGATCGTTTTGACAACTAAGAAAAACGAAGAATTAAGGATGTGCATCGACTTTTGGACTTTGAATAAAATCACTGCACGAGATAATTTTCCACTCCCCTTGATAGAAGATCAACTTGACTTGATAGAAGGGAAAAAATATTTTACGACCTTAGATTTAAAAGATGGATTCTTCCATATTAAAATGCACGAAGATTCAATTAAATACACTTCGTTTGTGATGCCTTTAGGACAGCGTCAAGAATGTAGGATAAGACAAAAGTATTGTTACTGAAAAAGTATCCTCAGATATGGTTTAAATCAAATACAATTAATATATTTTTTAATGTTTTTGAACTTCTGGCGATGGTTTTGCCAAAATGGACCACTTCATTAAGTCTTACGGCATAAATATAATATTGTGTTCCAGTACGCACATTTGTAAATTAATTACTAGCGCAAATTGTTAAAAATAACTATCCGATACTAGAACGCTAGGCTTCCTCGTATTAAAGAATACATTGTTGCCGTCGCGGTCGCTGCGGCCCATGCGACGTAGTGTTATCTGAAACTGTTCCTCAACAAATATTCTGACAAGGAAGGTATTCGAAGTGCAACTCACGGATTCGAATAAAATTTTGTGGGTTTGTAGAGTGATCCAAGACAAGAAAAATGGTATACTCCATTCGTGCCCAATCGCCCTTTAAGGGCATGAAATTTAACCTCAAAGTGAAATCGACACTTGCACTTCCTCGCTTATATCTCCTAAAGAACAAAAGATAGAAGAAAATGTTTTAGGTAAAAGTTTAACGGTAAAAGGAGTGCTATAAATTTGCATTAACAAATTTTTAAAAACAACTTTCCTTCTTGGAAAAAAAATTTTTTTTTGCGTTATTTTAAACAATTTTGAAATCTTTTTGGTAATGAAAAATGTGGCACTTTTTATTCTGAATTCAACCATAACAATATTTTTATTATACACTGCTAGGGTTACAGAGATACACGACAAAACGTACTCCCTAGCGCGTGGTACCGCGCAATAGTGCGCTAACAACATATAAAGTTACATATTAAGAATGCTCATTTTCGTTGCAGGACATAACTATGTGACGAAGATGGGTGTGGTAACATAAAAATCGCAAATTATGAAATATTACATAAAGATTAATGACTTATGATATAAATCGTACTACATCGCATATATACACAAATAAACATTTTTTAAATGTGACAAATTACAAATATGACAAATTTAAAAGTACTCTTCGTGTCAGAAAGCCAAATTACAATGAGCACCTTTAAGCGCCTTCAGTATCAGAGAGCCAGCCAGCGTCAAGCGCCTATAGGCGCTCCTGGGTATCACTAGCGCAAAATTTCTAAGCGCCTATAGGCGCTCACAGTAGTGAAATGGTTAAAACGATGATATACGCATAGGCACTTTTTGCACCAAGCACATCTTATAATAGCAGGCTTATCACCGTTAATCGTAGCTTTTTTTTTATTTTTGGGTATGAAAAAATTTTGTGAGAACTTGTTCCAATTGAGTTTTACCATATAATCTTTTTACAAATTTGCATCTACGAAATAATATCATCAAACTGCAATCTCTCACATCGAATCAGTTTTCATCTCCGAGAGTCCGCGAATTATTATATTTAAGAACTCTTGGTATAAAAGTGGACACCTAGAGGAAAGATTACAACAACAGTTTGAAAATCCGGTAGATTTCTATTTTAAATTTCCTGAAGCAGATAAACTGCCACGTTGTGAATTATGTGGTAAGCCTGCTATTATAAGATGTGCTTGGTGTAAAAAGTATCTGTTTGTAGATCACTTTTTTAATGAAGATAGTATTTCGTCTTTTTCACTTTACGAAACTATGTCGAGTGAAGTAGGTACATGTATTCGCGTGTGCTTACAATGTAGTAAAATGTTAAATAAACGTTTAAAACATATTTATGTATGTATATATGGGATATAGTACGATCTGTATTATAAGTCATTAATCTTTACGTAATATTTCATAATTTGCGATTTTTATGTTACCACATCCATCTTCATCACATAGGCATGTCCTACGACGAAAATGAACATTCTTAATATGTAACTTTATACGTGTTAGCGCGCTAGGGAGTACGTTTTGTCGTGTATCTGTGTAACCCTAGCGGTGTATAACAAAAATATTGTTATGGTTGAATTCAGAATAAAAAATGCCACATTTTTCATTACCAAAAAGATTTCAAAATTGTTTAATATAACGCAAAAAAAAATTTTTTTTCCAAGAAGGAAAGTTGTTTTTTAAAATTTGTTAATGCAAATTTATAGCGCTCCTTTTACCGTTAAACTTTTACCTAAAACATTTTTTTCTATCTTTTGTACTTTAGGAGATATAAGCGAGGAAGTGCAAGTGTCGATTTCACTTTGAGGTTAAATTTCATGCCCTTAAAGGGCGATTGGGCACGAATGGAGTATACCATTTTTCTTGTCTTGGATCACTCTACAAACCCACAAAATTTTATTCGAATCCGTGAGTTGCACTTCGAATACCTTCCTTGTAAGCTCGGCACTCGGCTCGAGCCGTGACATAAACACAGTGTTGACATTCAGCTACGACCAGTGCATATAAGTTTTGGACAGGGACTCTATAGCAGTGCATATATAGAGTTTGGTAACTATTCAATGTTTACGAATTTAGAAAGGGGTAAGCAATGGGACAACGTCCCCCCCCCCCCCCCCTCTAGAAGATGAAGGGGTTGATGAAACCGAGACTCGTCTTCGATGCACACGCGATTGACGGCGATGAGTCCGTTTCTACGAACGTTTTAAGGAGCATTCTTTGCCCCATGCACGAGCTGATGAAACAAATTTTTACGATGCCTAAAGTTTGTTAAATGCCTGTGCTATGGAGAGACACGTTCCTCAAAACGTTTGTACATACATACGAACAGAGTCATCGCTGTCACAGTTTTTATCCTTTATCCTTTGCATCTTCGACGGGGTGGTTTTTCACTGTTTTCCGCTTTTTAAATTCGCGGTCAATTTGAGCTGTATGAAAATACCGAATTGTCATTCACGTCAATAAAAGCACAGCAGTGTCGACAGGTGTGCAATGTTTAAATGCACTGTGCTGTGTTTACGTCGCTGCTCCAATTGAGCGCCGAACTTAGAAAAGACAGTAAGTATAATTCAAAGCATATCGTATTGGGTATCATCTTAATCAGAAAAATTTCACAAATACGTTATCGAAATTTGCGAAAAAGAAATATCAAAAATGGAAAAGCTTTATCCTCCGGTTTGTGAAATTTTTCTGATTAAGATGATACCCAACACGATATGGTTTGAATTATACTTACTGTCTTTTCTAAGTTCGGCGCTCAATTGGAGCAGCGACGTAAACACAGCACAGTGCATTTAAACATTGCACACCTGTCGACACTGCTGTGCTTTTATTGACGTGAATGACAATTCGGTATTTTCATACAGCTCAAGTTGACCGCGAATTTAAAAAGCGGAAAACAGTGAAAAACCACCCCGTCGAAGATGCAAAGGATAAAGGATAAAAACTGTGACAGCGATGACTCTGTTCGTATGTATGTACAAACGTTTTGAGGAACGTGTCTCTCCATAGCACAGGCATTTAACAAACTTTAGGCATCGTAAAAATTTGTTTCATCAGCTCGTGCATGGAGCAACGAATGCTCCTTAAAACGTTCGTAGAAACGGACTCATCGCCGTCAATCGCGTGTGCATCGAAGACGAGTCTCGGTTTCATCAACCCCTTCATCTTCTAGAGGGGGGGGGGGGGGACGTTGTCCCATTGCTTACCCCTTTCTAAATTCGTAAACATTGTATAGTTACCAAACTCTATATATGCACTGCTATAGAGTCCCTGTGCAAAACTTATATGCACTGGTCGTAGCTGAATGTCAACACTGTGTTTATGTCACGGCTCGAGCCGAGTGCCGAGCTTAGAAAAAGACAGATAGTAGAAGAGACAGAGAGGCCCAACGTACAGGGGGACCGGCCCGAACCTATCGCTGAGTTAATACTAATTGGAGGATTGAACTTTTCCATTTTCAATTTTTTTGTTTTGGAAACTTCGTTAACGTATTTGTGAGTTTTTTCTGATTAAAATGATACCAAACACGACATGTTTGAATTATCTATATAGCAAATAAGCGATTTAAATATTAAGTAAATGTTGCTCAAATTATGTCGTGTTTGGTATCATTTTAATCACAAAATTGTCACAAACACGATAGCGAAGTTTTTAACGAAAAATAATCAAAAACGGAAAAGTTCAAGTCTCCAATTAGTATTGCGTCACCGACACGTTCCGATAATATCATTTTACACTGCCTCGTCGTCGAACGTCGAGGTTCGACCGAGGGGGATCCCCCTATGTGGAGGGGATGGCCGCGATGCATTTATCCAGGGAAATCTCTTGTGCATTTATCCAGGGATTACTGTAATCCGATTCAATCTGATCAACCCTTATTTAACACGTTGAACGCTATTGGCATTTCACTAGTTTCATCATTTTTGCTGAAGTGAAACTTTTTCTATTAAATTCACATCATTATCTTTTTAGCGCCAATATTTAATTTCGCAATATGTTAGAAAATTCATAAATGTTCCAACTTAACACTATTCCTACCGACATTTCGCATATACCTATTCCTACCGCGACCGGTCAAATGACCGGTCTTTAGCAAAACTTATATTTTTTAATATAGAATGAAAATAACAGCCAATTTGACAGTATAGATATATAGTGTCTTTTATTCAGTAGTATATAATGTACATATTATTCGTTTTCACCGGATTTTTTGCAAATCGGCATCTCTATTATACATTTTCCACATACGTAGTTTTCACATTTTAGATAGACTTTGTTAGGCTTATTATCTTTACAATGTCTTAGCTGATATGTTTTTAGTTTACGGAAACCTGTAATTGCATTTGTGACGGGTGTTGGTTGATTCTTTTTTGCTTAGCTGTAGCAGTTTTTTGATATTCGATGGAAAGTTCTGCTGATTGAAGTAAAACTTCTTGTCTCGAAATATCTTCTCCCGTGGTTTCTTTATATAAAACCCATGCATTTTATTCAACTGATAAAATAAAAACTAAAACATAAAAATGTAAATCAAAATGGATAAAAAAATGAATAAAAGATGAAGTATGAAACTTACTACGAAGTATTGTTGGTTTTGTTCACTTTTTTGAAAATTACACTTATAACACGTAATACAGTATAAAATGAGAGTAGAATAGTACTAACAGAATAAAAATAAAAATTAACAAGTTACAAAATTTACTGATTTGAATTGGAGAGAAGACACACACACACAGACACACACACCCTCTAAGGCATCCCCTTCCGCTATTTTATTTATTTCACGATCATAGTAGTAAAGACGGTATAAGAAAATCTACGGTTCTTGACCACTTCGGATACCAATGAGGCAAATAAGCACCGCAAGGCCGATTGGTGAGCGAGAACTCTAAACACTTGGAAGTGCTGTAAAAGAGTTCCTGGAAGGCACTTTTTGGATAAAATCATGTCACAACTGCATTACCTTTCATTTGAAACGACTCTATCGTTTCGAAATTGAATCTTTGAGAGAATACTATTATAAAAAGATACATATCGTTCAACCGGTCAAATGACCGGTCGTGGTAGGCAAGGCAGACTACAAATTTTTCTCAGAAAATAAACAATAAAAAAAGAAGTGAATATTGAAAAATGTATTACACGTATGTTTCAGGAAAAGTCGTAAAGTTTAAAGGCGATTGAATTACGTTGTATATAGGAAATTCTAATCGAAATTTTAAAAACGGTCATTTGACCGGTCGCGGTAGGAATAGTGTTAAAAGTTACATGAAATTTCATTTAATTCAATAGCTCCCGTCACCGGTGACCTCTATGGCAGTCAGCGTGTTTAATGAGCTTTCCTTAAACAAAAGTGTTTTTATGACATGCGTGTGAAGGAATTAGGATAAGGTACAACAATATCATTCAATTAAAACAATAACAAATACATATATTTCTCGAAACGTGGTACAGTAGATTTTTACGTTGATGGTAGTATTTATCTTTTACGTGTTTTATTTTCGTTTTAATGGATCGGATGGTGATTCATCATAGACGCGGCGACGTCTTCTAACTTTCTTCTTTTTATTATCATTGTTAGTTTCTAATTGCAGCAAAGCTGTCGGTTGCGTCTACCGTATTTCTAATTTGCTACCATTTTATTTGTTACTATTTTCAGATTGCAATGTGTATATCAACCATGCTATCGCGCTTCTTACTTGTCATTAATTGTGCCGAGATCCAAGATCGGCCGCCTGTTATGCTAAACATAATTAGTAGCAAGTTGTACTAGAAGGTACTTATGAACATTGATCTCTGTAAACATAAACAAGTTTCTCTCTTTAAGAAATATCCGATGACTGTTGACTAACGTAACTCATGTAACATTGAAATAACAAAAACGCACGATTGCCCTTCATGATTTATACGCTCATATATTTAGATAAAATAACCGGATTACCAACTATCAACAGCGTTCAATTTTATTTATTATGTGATCAAAATTTCATAGCAATGATGTATGGATTTATTCTATTATATGTACCAAAAACAACATTGGGGGATGTCAATACTCAGAGTACGTATTTGGAAAAATAAATAACAAATATTGCATGAAATTTTTGATATCCACTTAAACGTATATCTATTATTTTTTTATATGCGTAATCAGACAAGATCGCTCAATATTTCTTAACTACGAAATTTCATTCGCATCTAATTTTAGACCTTTAATTAAGAAACTTTTTCCGAATCTATTCAAAGACTATTTCATTGCAATGAAAATATGCTATTGACATACTCCGTTGTTTTTGAAAATCAATTAACATTAAGTGGAAATTAGTTTGACTATTGTGAAAAATTTCTTACTAGTATACAGTACAAACTCTGTTGATAGTACAATTGTTATTTATAAAATCTGACATGATTCAGTAACTATATCATTTTGATCGGTAAACTACGAAATTAAAAATAATTTGGTAACATCGATACAATTGAATAAATAAATTGATTTTACTCGTTCGAGCAGAATGTACAATGTAGATAGTCTATCTGAACAGACCATCGACATATGAATAATAAGGAAATAACGGTAACAGGTTAATACATTTAAAAAGATAAGGCTCTCTTTAACTTTAGGATACAGTGAAAAAGCTGATTTGTCTTTCGAAAGTAGAATTGCTCTAATTCAAAGCAAATCTGCTGTTAACAAAGTCCATTATAATATTTCTTTTCTCAAAGAAACAAACATATCTCATAATCATTGTAAATTCTTAAAACTGAAATTAAGTAATCAATATGGTATGTAAAAGTATCAAATTGATGTAAAGACTAAGAGTAACATAAATCGTTTCACGTTATAATTCTTTAACGTAAATATTCAAGTTGACGTACATTGCACTATATGAAAGTATCATTGTTTGATTATTGTCCGTGAGCATTGCAACCAGCAGAATTGCTTATTTCATGTATCAACAATAAACGAAACATTGATTAATGTGAATTATTAGATAAGAAGCGCACATTTGAGTTTTACTCACGGCTATTTTGCTCTGCCTTATTAGTTCCGATTTTCCGTTCAAGGAAGCAACTAAGATCATAAACTTTTTAAAAATACTATTCTGGTTATTATATAATTCTTTCATCGTGGTCATTATTAACACCGAATATTACCATAAAAGATCAACAAATTTATTTCAATATGTGTTTATCTAATCAAAATAAAGAAATTTACGCACACTTGTTTGAAAATACAAATCAATGTACATATATATAACTTTATATAATTTCATTTTCCGAATATTCGACATATCCTTGTTCTAATTAATATTTTATAAAAATGTTTCCTACAAAAGTTGAATAACTTTACGATAACTAGCGTAAAGTAATAACAATTTTATTCATTTGGAACAGCTTAATAAGTTTGTTTCCGCTTTTGTATGCATTATTGCAGCTTATGTGTTTGCACACAACTGTCAGATGAATAAGAATATCAGTATTCTACAAAATTTCTTCCAAGTCATTAAAGGTTGTCTAAGCAACCGTTTTTGTTCGATTCCCTATAGCCCAAATTATTTGAATTATAACTCGATGATAGCGCCTTCATAAATAATAAGAGCATTTTAAGTGATAAAATAATTTTATATTACAAAAGATAGTGTATGAGTAACAGTAAAAGTAATGTATATATAGTGTGTTACTTTAAAATCTTTAACTGTCCACTAGGATATAAATTCTGTTTAATTTTTACCGCTCGAAAGTGCTACATGCATTTTTCTTATGCTGTTATGCTATCTAAGATCTTTGGTAGTCTTAAAGAACACATTGTTTTAGATTGTTTAATTCGTCTTTAAATTTGCTGTCACGTACAAAAGACTATAACAATATATTTAAGAAAAGAAACTTGATCCCCTCATTTCATTGGCGCTTGCTTAAAAACCGCTGTAGGCAACATTTTTATGAAATTTTAATTATAAGAAATATGTTTGAGATGATAAAGTTGTTGAAATATCTTGTGTATGTACATTCATTTTTAAAATTTCTTCGGTTCAAAAATTGATTACAGTGAAAAGTAAAAATGTTATTTTAAAATGTTTGGAAGAGGTCCAACTGTGCGTACTTCTACGTGACATATTTTTTTCCTTCGCAGGAAATTTAATAAAACTATTCCCTGTTTCATTCATTGCATTCATCGTGTTGCTTTCCTCGCAAACGAGTTCGTTCGAGCGATCGAATGGCATAATCGAGCTCTACATAAAGGAAAAATTATTTATGAAAAGAAGCACTTGATCTACCTTACAATAAAAACAACTAGAATCACTTGTATACCATCACCACGTGGGATACGCTACAATAATTAACATTTCTTAGAGAACTAGGACCTAGTCCGTGCGCTGAAAAGCGTCGTTCTCTCAAGTATCCTTCGTTCGTAATTTCCTCTTACAAATTTTTCGATTCGGTTTTTACGAAGCTTCATCGAGTTTTCTCACCTCCCTTGTCTTCCTCTCGTTATTATTACGTCGTTTTCTCTAATATCGATTTCGAATACTTTCGAAAAATATAACATGATTAATCGCTTGTTCGACTAGAATGAAAGGTCTACTCCGCGCGAAAATGTTCATTTTCTTTAGTGAGAAAAAGCAACAATACGAGTTTCTTATACTCAGAGATCTGCTCTTTCTTGAGAGCATATTAAAAATTCGAAAATACTCCATCTTACCGTAGTTTGTCTATCATCTTTAATTGAAGGGTATCGTTTTCCCGAGCCTCATGTATCTCAAATGTATACCATGCATTTAAACAGCAAACGGTTTCAAATTTCTGCATTGAATTAATAGAAAACATGTGTTTCGCATTCAAGATGTAAAGACATTTCATTTTTTTTATCATATCCATAATTTAACGTGGTCCATACATTAGTTATAACGTACAGTTGCGCGTAGTAGTACGATAGTGCTTATTATTGTACTTTTCACGTTATGACGTTATAACACCGAAAGATGCCCAATTATGAGTAATTAATTTCGATGGAATTTGTTTGAAAGCACTTTTACGGTGAAGAAAGAAGAAGGAAGACTGAGAAAACGAAGAAGAAACATTGCACTACGAATCTACTCACGGTCGGATGTCAAAGTCTTGTCGCGTTATAAGAAATAGGCTTGAGCGCGTTGCGGCGGCAACTTTGGAAGCGCTTGTAGCTGCTTCATTTCATGTAGTAAGTTTTCACGCCTGCATCTATATATTTACGCTCAGGTAGGTGCGTTTTGGTTTTATTACACTAAAGTGCGCTCTAGCCCATTCTGCGAGGCATTACGTGTACGCGTGCTGGTATTTTAATACCATTGAGACACGCCGTATTCGATTATTCTCTCCTTTCTCCGTTCCTGCTATAACTTCTTTCTTCTTTCTAGCATTATGTTTTGGTACTTGTACCATGGTACGAAAAAAGGGACGGCCAGAAAAAAGACGATTCATCGATAATTGAAAATTCGTTCAATCTTAAATCTCTTTCACGAAGAAAGTTTTCGTGTCTCTCAGAGTACCGAATCCTCTGTTCTAGCACACATGCACATGCACTTTTACGTCTCCGCATATAAACGTGTATGTTCGTATGTATGTATGGGTATATGTATATATCATAGGCTTCCAAAGTTGCGTGATCGGGAGTGGTCGTACAACTCCAACTTCCTCGTGTCGGTAAGCAAATTGCAATTAAGTGCGCGTTGTTTTTCATTTCGTCACTATTTGCTGTTAATTTTATATTTTCATCGGGAATTCGGTAATTGCCCAAAATTAGATGTCGAGAATTGTTTCTTACAAAAAAGAAAGCGAGAGGTACATATTCGTTGAATATATCTGTAATTCTTCATCGTAACAACTTTGAGAGTCTACTGTTGATATATACGCATATGTTTGATATTGTAAGAGATGATATACCGATGTCGTTTACGTGTTCGTATATGTTGAAATTACATATACGGGTATCTGTGTACTTATACGCATATAAGTGTATACGCATATGCGTATTAAAGTTAACCGTGCACACACTCACACTCACAGACATACACACAGGCGTGTATGAATGTAAACATATAATCTAACTATACATATAACTATGTACATTTTAAGGATTTTCGGACGATTGGGAAAAGAATAAAAGGACGGGGGTGGGAAAGGAAGGTCTGCGTGGGAGGGGGAAAGGAGGGGATCGTTTGGATGGTAGGACTCCTCAAAGAATATTTTCGGGATTACCAAGGAAAGTGGGTTATTGATTTTTGAAAATGGTCTTTACTGGTGCTCCCTTTCCTTTGATTTCTTCAGGACAGGCAAAACCTAAGTGCTGCGACTATAAGTGTGGGAGGAACCGGCACAACAAACGCTCGTGTCCGCATCTTCTTCTATATCACGACGAGCTGTTGCATGCCCAGCGTGGTGTTAGACATCCGTGTATTTGCTCAACTTGTCGCGCAGCAGCATGTTCTCGTTTTTTAATCGGTCCAGTTCTTGCCGCAGACCCATATTCTGTAAACACCATAAATTCCAAATTACGAATTGTGGTTAGCGTTCTCTTAATTATGGCTTAGAAAACAAACAAGAAAGAAGAAGAAAGATCTATGTACTTTGGAATCGTATCAGTCATAAATTACTACTGCACCGAAGTTGTATCTTTCTCTTTGAAATTAAACAACGAATTGCCAGATAAGCTGTATTTTTCTCATATGCAATGTATGTACCGTGCGGCTCCACAGCCGTGTCACCTGAGCGGCGGAGCTTCTCGTTTTCAACCGCCTATTCGTACCATTTTGTTTCTTGGAGTCCACTCGCTCAGCCTCTTAAAGGAAGCACCCGACAAAGTCGTAGCATTCAAATATTCTTATTAGTTTGTCTGGAGGAGCGAGACATTGTATTACATTGTTGTCTCGTCGCGCGCTTCGTTTCATCAAGGAGAATCTCCCCATGTGGTGGGGGTAATTCTGGCGGAGTTTATTCTGTTTTCACTATAGAGATGTTAGAAATCTGGTGCCTACGCCGATGTCCTCACTGTCGCCACCCAAATCGCGTTGTCTCCCTTGCTTCGATCTGCAGCGTTCTCTCTTTTCGTCGTTTAGTTCGATTTGTATGTGTAGCTCTTTTAACGAATCGCGAGGTAGAACGTCAAGTGCCTTCGTGTACATGTGACAAGAGGCATGACGCTTGACGCCTGGCGAATCAGGCTCTGCCAAACAGGCTTACCTCCTAGGTGACACGGCTGTGGAGCCGCACGGTATGTACTACATCCTTTTCATTCCAATTTGTTAGGGAAGCCGTTTATTTGATTGCCGCATGCGTCCTTGGATAGGCTCAGTCTGCTACTCCTATTCGCGGATTCAAAAGCTAGCTGATTGGCGAATCTTCCTCGTATTAGGCGCGACCCTATTGGCATTAGCGTGGTGGTGCATTAGGGCGACATTTGTGTTTAACACATTAAACGCCATCGGTATTTCGCTAGTTTCATCATTTGTAGTTTTAACGTCATATAAAATTGCACTGAATTCAACGGCGGCAGTCACCGGTGATCCCCGTGGCATTTAACGTGGTAATCACTCGCGCTTCAAAGACATGCCACGCACGTCGATCACGGAAATCAAAACGAAGGAATCATCTGGTAATCGATTTCGGCAAAATCATCGCGAGAAATCCGAAATCCGCAATCCGAAATCCGTACTATAATTTCACATTGAAAACGTATCCTAAATTTCGACGTGAAAATATGTGATTGTATTAATGGAAAACGTTGCTCTGATGTGTTACAAATCGAACGCAATTGCTAGATTTTGAAAATCGTGAAAAAAATTGTTGGGGTTTTGGCCAGGATTTCGTCGAAATTGACCACTGTGCGTCGTTTTGATTTCCGCGAATGTCGTGCATGGCACATCTTTGCAGGCTGATACCTCAATACGCTACCACGCTCGTGCCAACAAGTTTGCGCTTAGCAAAAGAAAGGTTCGTTGATCTTTGTTTAGTGAAGCAGGCGGTTGGAAGGAGCAGGCGGAGCTCCTCCAAGGTCGCATATTGCGATCAAATATACGACTACCTCGACGGGACACCCGCATCGTTTTATTTTCCGTGGTCGGCGTGCGTGATACGTCTTTTATTTTCTGCGCGAGCGGTCAGATATGAATGTCGCTTCAATCCGCCACCATGCTCGTGACAATAGGCCCGAGCCTGGCAAGTCAATCCTGGTTCGGTAAAACAAATCGTTGGGAGAGACAGGCGGAGCGACTCAGACAAGGCACGCGACGATCAACTAAATGAAATCACTGATCTAGACGATTTGTAATATAATATATCATCACTGTTGAGTAGTAAATAAAATTATGGCGATAGAACACATCCGGATCAATGGATCACGTAACAGAAGAGTACCAAATAAAATGTACGAGAGGAACATTTTTCCTACAATAATGTAAAAAGGTGAATAGATACGAAAATTGCGGGCCGTGCTAAACTTATTACTAGATTGGTGCATATGAAACGTCGAATTTGATCTACACATTACACCTTCGCCATATTTTGTAAATATGTTAACCATAAAATTAATAATTTTATTTTTGAATCAAGTTATTTGATCTATATGCTCAATATTGAGAGCTTTTTTTTTGGAAAACTCTTAATTTCTATAAAAAATATACTTTTTTTTGCAATGTGAACACTAGGGAAACGAGAATAGTAATTAGACATGAATTTAAACGTGGGAATAGTGTTTCTGCTGGAAGTCTTAATAGAAAGAAAGCATATGACAAGACACCTGTTAACAGAAAAACTGTGCAACGTTAAATAAAAAAGATTTGTTTTATAATAGAAATAAGTCACTTCAAGATGCGTCTCATGATGTACCCACAACCGGATGCAATAATTATAAACATATATATGTAATTGCAGAATTTCCTTTTCTGAAAAGTAGTGGAAGGATTAATAATGACAGATGCTGTCAAAAATTGAAAGAATGCACAAAGAATTGAAAATACTGCGTCTGGTTTCAATTAATCGGGGGAAGTCTACGTTAATATACAACATCGCAAGACCAAATCCGTCAAAAGGAAGTACAAAAAGATGTATTTATTTATATATTTATTTATTTATTTAAAAAAAATTTGTGTGGAGTCTATGGGTTATTTATTTATATAAGATGTGATTAATGTTATTTATATGATATGTATGTGAATGTGTAATATATAGGGTGGAGGACAGGAAGTACCCCGTACCGATGAAAGCTGAATTGCAGGGTCGGTGCGGGGTAAGCTAAGGTGGAAGACAAGAGGAGTGGTTTTAGTGGGTATTCCGGGTTCTTCAAACCCTGCGAATCCAACACTTCCCCCAGAACGGGGGGGGGGGGGGTGGTGGTGGTGGTGGTGGTTGCGCGTAAAAGCATTTCCACTCCTCGTTAAAAAAAAAAGACCGCTATAATCCAGAAAAAATTCAATAATGGAAATGACCATAAAAGTGTCGTTTACAATTTCATTGAATCTAGAAGCTCCAATTTCATAAAAAATCGTATAAAAAATTTTGCGGATCTTTGGCAGATGTGTATTAATATAAATGGAAATTATTCCGATTTATAATCATTTACTTATTTTGCAGTATTTTGCAAAATTCGAAATTCGACATTTCATATGTACCAACTTAATACGAAACATCTGACCCTTTCCTGTGTCTAACAATTAATATATTTTTTAGCGAGTCAGTGCGTTATCTATAATTATACATTTAAAACTTAAAATTAATATTAACCGTATAGAGCTACATGTATTTTTCGCTGTTGCATAGAAACATATAGAAGTGAAGAGAGATATTCTTTTAAAACGCTGTACCTACTGATATGTTGTATAAACACCAAAAAAATCAATGTTATTAGTTCTTAGTTTCTAATATCTAATTAAATCTTATTAGTTAAAAATACTACAATTAAATTTGGTTTGGTGTAAGTTTTCGTTCACAATAGCTATCCAAGTATTTGTAGGTGTAGTTTCGCGGGAGGACAACTACTTGCGCAAATAAGATTATGAATATTGATTATTGATATGAATTGATTTTATTATTTGAATGGAATTTAGAAATTCCGTTGTACTAAAAAGATTCTGAAGAATGTTTTTGTAGGACTTTTATGGTAATGATTTATTTTTAATACATCTGTCTTCATTTTGAGTACTTGTAAAACACCATTTTAGTAAAATAAACGTTCTGTTTGTTAAATATGGAACAATAAAATTGAATACAATGAATATGATATTTGTATTTTTCGGTTATTTTCAGTGTATCTATACATAATTTAAGTATAAGGGTTATTAGAAACCAGTCGCAGAAAGAACTTTTTACTAAAAGTGATCACGAATCTAACCGAATATCCAAACACGGTGTCGTAATTCAGGAAATAAAACTTATCAAACGACAGTATTGAGTTTTTCAAGTACCTACGAACCCATTGGAACTTCGTAAACAAAAAATACGTCTGAAAAGAGTTACCATCATCGACAAATCGATTTGTATTCCTACAACTACAGAAAACATTCTTTCAAGGCAGTTCGATCAATTCTATTCTGCACCAAACTAGTGTAGAGGTACCGAAAGCGAACGGTTAATTCGTTTTCGAAATACAATTTTTTTTAATTTGTGGGGCGTGGGAAGACTCACTTCTTTCTCGAGGAAGCCGGCCCTGAGAGCTATCTGGTTCTCCTTCATGCGGCGTGCGTCTCGCGACCGTTTTGCTGCCATGTTGTTCTTCCTACGACGCGCCCAGTATTTGTCATCCTTTAGGTCATCCGGAACAAACTGTAGCCCGGCGTAGAATCGCATAAGACGAAAGAAATTAGTTGTGTAGGTAGAAAACAAATTCAGAGGAAATCTAATAACGTATATACAAAGCAATGTAGTCACTGTGATCGAACTTAAATGGTATTAATAGAACACAAATTCATCGTTTTAGCTATTCCACACGAGTTAGAATTTTTCTGAGTTTAGCCTACATATAATAGTTACAGCAGTCATAATTTTTTAACTGTCAATATTGTACTACACTTTTTTCCAAGAATAATACTATTTTTTTCATCATTGTCAAGAACTTACTTTTCAAACTATTTAATTTATTTCAATTTTTTTTCAAGTTAAATTCAATGTAGGTACGTGTTACTCTGAAATAATATGTTACTTAGAAAAACGTGGAAACTGTCACTTTAATTTTATATTGAAATAGTTATATTTCGAATGAAATATTTATAACATACTGTCACTTTCAGTTACTTAATTATATCTGAGTGTTTGTAATTTGCATGCAAGTGAAACTATGTATCTAACCGTTAAATAACTGTATTTGGTAATATTTTACACTTCTCTGAACAAAATAACATTATGGTAATGATACGGAATCATAGTAGCCATCCCTATATTATAATCAGTGCTCATGCAATCACAATCAATTAAAGTGATACGAACTATAGATCGGATAAAGCCCTAGGAATTCTAGTAATATTTTTTTAAGAAGCGAATAAAGGTTAATATTTAACCTTTGGTTGAAACCGGATCAAATCGGTAAACGTTGTAGTCATATGGGCTCAGAGAGACATATGTGGATAAAAAAATTTAATAACCATTAAAATTATGGAAGTAATTTATTAAAGCCTTAAACCTTTGGGTGGGAGTCCACTAAATGTTTGATTACTTTAGAATTAATGGTAGAGTATGCAAGTTCGTAAACAAATATTTCATTGAGTGGCGATTATTATTTTCTGCATAGGAGTATCACTCAATGGTAGAAGATTATATTCATCCTTAACACGTTGAACGCCACAGGTATTTCGTTCGTTTCATCATTTCTACTACAGTGAGATTTTTTCTATTGAATTCAGGTCGTTGTAAAGCAGAAACATTAAAGATATACATAGATAGATACTCGACAGACCTTTATCTTTTTAACGCCGTATTTAAATATTCAGTATGTCCGCAAATTCATAAATATTGCAATTTAAAAGTTACGTGAAATTTCATTGAATTAAATAGTGTCGGTCACCGGTGAGCGTCATGGTAGTCAACGTGTTAATAGATAAAGGGACAAATGAATACACCTATTCAGTTATTATCTAATAATGCATCAATATGAAAGCAAAAAACTTAATTAGCATCCGAATACTTGTGTAATAATGCAGGGTTTTGTTTCTTCTTTTATTTGTTCCGATATAATACCAAAGTGCACTTTAAAATCAATTCCAAATAAACGGAACATAAAAACATAGAAAAGAATGATCTAAAATAAAACAAAAGCAGGGAAGATAGGGAACACTAGCTCACCTGTTTCCGTGATTTCTTGATCATAGGTTGGGGTTTGAGTTCCTCGTCGGAGAAGGCCCGAGTGCGTGGATCGAAGTCTCGCCCCGATGATGCCATCGAAAGCGCTACAAGAGACAAGCCATATTGTATTCGTGACGAGTCCTCGGAATCTGTCGCGCGAAGGGGGAATAATCGACAATATCGTCGTTAGTCTAGTTTTATTCGTATGCCAAAAAGTCTTGTACCGAAGCCATGACAATGTCAATCCTGAGACATTGCAAAATATTCTTTTGCACAATAGGGAATGTGTTACATATATAGTCGATCGAGACATTCAGTTTGGGCATGTCACACGAGTCCTGTTAAACTTTTCGCCATGGACGTCTTTTACGGCGCAGTAGGAGATAAGACGCGGTAACAGAACTACTGTGACAGTATTTAATGAAAAAAAGATCTTTCCTTCTAATGCTACATGTCCAGAGATTCGATGCGCAATAACTCCAATCACTCATCATATGTACCTATAATGCGCTGTATTTTATTCAAAATGACTATAGCCATGTATCAGTGGAATTTCATGGAGAACGACTGTATCATTGGATAAGTGGTTTGCTCCGATTCGCCCGTAGGGTAAGAAACATCCCTTGTTCTCACGTATTTTCGATTCTAACGTGCCAGTGACCGAAACAGCCACACATTAAAAGCTGTAGACGGGAATAGGCGGTGCGAGAATAGTATTCCTTCCCCCGTACATCATACTGAGTGACTTTTTACTAAATTCGGCCAGTATGTCAGTGGCATTTTATAGTGAGTAACTATAGTCGCCCGTAGTAGCAAAAGGGTCAAAACATCGGGAAAGCGACTGTTTCCAAGACGTTGACTATGGTCTTAAGGCAGTCGCAGTGGATCGATGAACCCTTAAAAACTATTATGTAATTTCTTCTTTCCTTTGTTTGTTAATATATATATTGTTTTTTTTTTTTGCTGTGAGTTAATTCCTGCCACCTTTGGGCTACTACATGCATAATGGAATAACAATATGCACAGACTACTGGAAAGAATCAAACGTATTAAGTTTGATAGAAGTAACCGAGAACAATAAATAATTACACAATTTGTTTTGCTTTAATTAGTTTAATTTTTTGCTTTAATTTAAAATTGTTTAATAGTAAACGATTGAAATAGCGTGAATAATTTTTAATGATTTGCACAAAGTGGAAACTTGCAAGTATTATATGATTTTTTGCTAATAAAATGATTAAAAATATATAATAACACTCAATGCATTCGGTTAATAAACATTTGCATCGTTGTCTAATAGGCAAACAATATTTTTATGCAACTGTAAAGTATTATATCTTAAAATAGAATTACCATCTGATATGATTTTGTCATTAGGAATATAAAATGCCCTTCCTTTAATGTTTGATTCTCAATTTTCCTGAATTAATAATCTGTTCAACTATTACTTCTTTCTTAGTGTCAAAATACAAAATACTCCTATTCGTCTTATATTGGAAACTGTCCGCACCTGATACTGCTAACGTATAAATTCTGCAAAACAGGAACATATGTATACACGAAGAAAAATAAGACCATTATGTATCATCTATAGATTGATATTACAAAATATTAGCATACTATCACAAAAAGAATAGTAAAAGTACGAAATGACAAACGACAAAAGTCGCGTCGAATCGATCGAGAAGAAGTCAAATGAAAAGTCAACCATTTGCATGGAGTTATACATATAAATATATAGATCTCTCAGGATCGTCATCGTGATGGACGGTGGTTAGATAATATGCACAAATATACGCGAGAAAGGAAAATAAAATAAATGTACTCACTGGAGTCTGCAGGTGAGGGAGGATTCAAGGTGTCCGGGGAGCAGCACTCGCTAGGCGAAGGTGATCTCTCACGTTTGGTGACTGGTTCGAGATGGAGGCTAGCTGGTCCTTGATGTCCGGCTGCTTCGGTGTTGTTGATCTTTTGCAGTTGTCCACTCTGCATCGTACCCTGCCCGCTACCGGCAACACCATCCACCGGAATACCGTTCTCTGAGAGGAACTCGTCGAGATCTACATACTGTGAAAATAAATAAATTTTTTTTTTATTTTAACAGCCAGACCATTTATTGAGTTTCTTATTCCTGTATAAAATTTGTTTTTTCGGGTGGTTAAATTATAATATACATAAGTAATCGTGTACAAATTAAAGATCGATGAAAAATTTTCACGGCTTAAGGAACAATTCCAAGACACATGTACTATATACCACTGGCCTACAAATTCGATCGGACTTACAGTTGCCTGATGTATATTTACGGTTATTCTTTCAAACTGAAAGTTTCTTATAATAATTTACATTTTTTGTCTGCAACGTTTAATAAGTTTTTTATTTATACAGGATAGCGCAATGGAAGCGAATAGATCTATATCAATAGAAACAACTTTATATTGAAATTTTCAACTTATTTTAATACAGGAATATTAAGTCTGGTTGTTGGAGACTATTTAGCTTAAGTAAATAAAATTATGTGTTGCAAGTAGTATTTATTTCCAAAGACAATAAATAAAAAATGTATGAATTTTAAAAATCTTGTTGTTTCCTTTGTACCTACGTATTATATATTTATCCATATTTCATTGGATGATACTTAAATCAAATATCGATATAGAACAATCTAAAAGTACAAGGAAGTAGTTTTTTGACAGCATGACCGTATCCTTACAACAGTTTTAGCGAATGTTTGAGAGTATCTTATAGATCAATTAAATTCTGTATTACAAAATGTCAAATAGAGTAAAAGTCTAAAGTACTTTTCTGTTAAAGATGATTTATGACTTTTATCTAAGAAAAGTAGAATAATATTGTATATAAATTAAAAGGTATGAATAATGCATGATTACGGTACACTTCTTGAGGTGTATAATTTGGAAGGGATTAAGATAGATACATTATAAGTGTTAAGGCCCAAGCCCTTAATGTATAAGGTTTATTACACGGACTAAGAGGCAACTATTTTTGAGAAAAACAGTTAGTTTAACGGGACGCAGAAGTGCCAGATGTGGAACTTCTGCGGACCCTCTTTTCCAAGAAATCCTCGCCTGCGAGTTTGATTATTTCCAGATTTTCAGCAAAGACTCAATGGTTATTGCCGTGCAATAAACTCGGTGCGACGGAGCGAATTCCTCGGCCGTCGAGCAGCCCTCGAGCGGGCCTTCTCCTCCCGCAGGCCTTTACCCCTCCATCGGTCCCAGAAGGGGAGCGCGCGCCAAAACCAGCGCTCGCGCCAAATTCACCACCCGCTAGTTATTTTTATAAAAACGATCTTTTCCGTACAACTTCCGAGGGCGCAAAAATCACATTCTTGTCAGCAAGGTGCCCTCGGAAGGGGAAGCGCGGGTAAAGGCCTCGCGACATTCTCTCCTTAGAAAAATCGTCAGTCTACGAGTAGCGTCTCGAAAACTCACATTAACACCTCCGGCACGAGTAGCGTCACGTCCGGATTCTGCAACTCAAACACTCTTAGTTCGGCAACATTCGCATATCCGTACACGAGTAGCGCCTCGTTCGGATCACACATCACTCACTAAGTCATCACACTCATCATTCAATAAGTTTATTAATATCAGTTCTTGTTATCTGTGTTAAGTTTGCTCAATTTTATAATAAACCATACAGTCCACTAAACAAAGAAAGTTATTGCTCAATACACGGGAAGGGCGAAACTGTCATTTCCACAAGACCACGCTCAAACCCGTAAACATTGGTCCTTCGAGCCGGATATACCAGAGCTTGTGAGCAAACTACCAGTTAAAGACTGTGAAAACTACGAGGTGTCGGTGACCAGAAGATCTTCCTGAGCGACAACGTGATCGCTGTCGGACCTGCTCACGATCGAAGCATCTCCGGCCCATCTTCTTGGACTATCACCGAGCATCAAAGTCACCGACGACGCCTGCTGCCGCACCGACGACGCCTGCTGCCGCACCGACGACGCCTGTTGCCACGAACGCTGAGAGGCAACGTTACAACGCACGCTATCACGTACGCTGCCACGCACGCAGCCCTATCAACGAAGGGATAAATTCGCACGCCGCCACCGGCTCAGCTGCAGAGATTGGAAGCTGACGGACATCCAGGAGTCGCACGAGGCTCAATCGTCTGCACGCCATCCCTTCTTCAATCCGTAAGTCCTCATACAAGTTTTTACCGCGCTAGCATTGTGTAGGAAAAATGGAGGCAAATCTAAAACAACTCATCTTCGAACGCGGTTTAGTAAAATCGGCTTTGACCCGTTTTAAGACAAGCCTCTCCAGCGCGGCGGGAGAGAGCGAACTCGAGCAGCTAGAACTCGGTCTAGAAAGAGCCACTCCCATAATTGAGAAATTCGAGAGTATACAAAATCGAATCGAATATTGCGTTGCCAACACGGAGCAGGAGGAACAGCAAATGGCTGAGCGCGATCATTTTGAGCAATCATATACCTCGTTAATTAGTATTACTAGATCGCGCGTAAAACGGCTACGCGCTCAAAATCAGCCTCCGCCCACGCCTCAAAACAACAGCCCGTGTATCGCATCTCCGATGGCAATATTCGAGGCGCAAGGCAAGCTCGTATCTCCGCTCATGAGCTTACCGAAATTCGACGGTTCTTACAATAAATGGCCAAAATTCCGCAATACTTTCGAGTCGTTAGTGCACCGGAGTACCGCGTTCACGGACGTCGAAAAATTAAATTTTCTGGATACGGCGTTAGTAGGAGACGCGGCGCGAATTGTTGATTCTCTAGGTCTCTCTGAAGAAGGCTATGCAACAGCCTGGAAATCATTGAAAGATAATTTTGACGATCCCCAGGCGATGGTTCACCACCATATAAAGGCCTTGGTGAATCTACCAAGCCTCACGTCCAGTTCTCCGAAAGCTTTACGACAATTAAAATATGACGCCAGCAATCATTTCAACTCACTGCATTCGTTGCTCCCGACGACCGAGCACGTCGGGGAATCAGTAATCATTCATTTACTCGTCAAGAAATTAGACGCAAAATCCAGGCAAGAGTGGGAAAAATATCAGGACGATTTCGCGGAACAGGTTCGATTGCAAGAATTTTTCTCATTTCTTGAAAAACGATTCAAATTCCTCGAGAGGTCAGACAGCGACGCGCCAAGCTCGCATCCTATCCCGACGGTTTCAGGTAGGCGTCCCAACCGCGGTTTGCCTGAGCGACCCTCCGCGCACGTAACAAGCAACAGCTTTACGTGCATTCTATGCACCGGTCCTCACGCGTTGTATCAATGTAACCAGTTCAAGGCCCTGAGCTCCGCGGCGCGTCATGAAAAGGTACAACTCCTGAAGGTGTGTTTCAATTGCCTGCAATCCGGACATCGAACCGCGATGTGCGTTCGCGGTACCTGTCGAAAGTGCTCAAAAAAGCATCATACACTGCTTCATCCGGTACAATCATCTTCCGAATCAGTGCAACCTGTCCCGACACGAAGTAGTTCTGCGCAAGATGAACGATCCGTTGCGTTACATCAAACGAATACCTGGCGTTCAGGTCCGAGCCAATCCACGCAAGGCCTACTATCGACGGCCATTGTTTACGTTCGCGACCGCGCAGGTAATAATCACGAGTGCCGTGCTCTCTTAGACCCGGGGTCCCAAATGAATTTCATTACCAAGGACTTTCACGAGAAATTGCGTCTTCCTACGGCACCGGCCAACATTGAAATCACGGGTATTGGCCAAACCGTCTGTCGCGCCGCGCGTAGATGCAAATTAACGATAGCTTCTCGTTCCACCAATTACTGCCGATCAACCGACTGCGTAATAATCCCACATGTTACGCAACAATTGCCGTGTTCCTTCATCGACCGGTCCGTCTTAGTCATTCCCAACAACACGAGTCTCGCGGATCCTAATTTCCACGCTCCCGGAAAAATCGACCTTCTCATAGGAGTCGAAGTATTCTGGGACCTTCTTTGCGTGGGGCAAATTAGGCTTGGAAAGAATTTGCCGATACTTCAAAAAACGCTGCTAGGATGGATAGTAGGCGGAAGTTTACCTCTTCATCGTGAATTGCAGCCGCGCAAGGGATCGTGCCATGTAGGAAGCCTCCGAGACTTAAACGAACAACTAACGAAATTCTGGGAAATTGAACAATGCGAGAAAAACCCTTCGTCGCAGGTAGATACGGACGACCCGTGCGAACAGCATTTTCGCGATACAACGAAACGGGAAAGCAGTGGTCGTTACGTCGTGAGCATTCCACTCAAGCGGGATGCAACCGCACTTGGCGATTCGCGTCAAGCGGCAGAAAAACGGTTTCATTCGTTAGAAAGGAAATTCCGTCGTGATCCTCAGCTCCGCGAAGCTTATGTAGAATTCATGAACGAATATGAACGAATGGGTCACATGTCTCCAGTTCCAACTACACAAATTCACGCTTCTCCGTCTTTTTATCTTCCGCACCACGCGGTACATAAAGAATCGAGTACGACCACCAAATTACGCGTTGTATTTGATGGCTCCGCAAAATCTGCATCGGGCGTTTCCTTAAACGATATTCAGCTGGTCGGCCCTACGGTTCAGGACGATTTAATAAGCATCCTTCTGCGCTTCAGGAAGCACCGTTTTGTCATATCAGCTGACGTTTCGAAAATGTACCGCCAAATCCTCGTTAAACCCGGTTACGTATGGAACGGCATCTGCCTCCTACCTGGCTACCCGAACTCTTCGGCAGGTAGGCGAGCAACACGCCTCAAATTTTCCCTTAGCTAGTCGCGCAGTGTTAAAGGATTTCTACGTGGACGACCTCTTAACGGGATCGGACTCGATAGAAGGGGCGCGTCAACTACGTGTAGAAATTTCAACCATCTTAAGCACGGCGGGATTTGAATTGCGTAAATGGGCCTCCAACGAGCCGCGCGTCTTAGCTAGCGATTCGGAGTCATCGGTAGAAATACACGCTGATAAGGACCCCAGAACGTTAGGCCTGGTGGGGGACGCGCGATCTGACAAATTAAAATACGCAGTCAAGACCCTCAGTCACGACCGCCGCGCCAGCAAGCGCAGCATCCTGTCAGATATAGCGCAGATATTCGACCCTTTAGGCTTGATTGGCCCGGTTACGATCCAGGCGAAGGTGATCCTTCAACGTCTGTGGCAGCTTCGAGTAAGCTGGGACGAATCTTTGCCTCAGGATCTTGCCAGTCAATGGAAAACCTTTCGGGAACAGCTTAGCTGTATCAACAATATAGAGATCCCTCGGCATCTTTTCAATTGCACGCCCAAAAGTACTCAATTGCACGGGTTTTGCGACGCCTCCGAAAAGGCATACGGCGCTTGTATATACCTTCGTTCCTTCGATGGACGCGGTCAATGCGTAATCCGTCTGGTTTGCGCAAAATCCCGCGTAGCCCCATTTAAAACTATCAGTTTGCCGCGCTTGGAGCTGTGTGGGGCATTACTGCTCGCACAGCTCGCGGATAAGGTAATTAACTCTCTTGAGATCAAATTAGAATCTCAACACTTTTGGACCGATTCGACGGTCACCCTCGCGTGGATCCGTTCTCCTCCCACCAGATGGGCGACATTCGTTGTTAACCGGGTGGCAGAGATACAACGCCTTACAGGTAACGAAACCTGGCGCCACGTCCCTACTTCCAGCAACCCGGCTGATGTAATTTCCAGGGGCATCAGGCCCTTCCTGCTGACATCCGCAAAAATTTGGTGGGAGGCACCCGATTGGCTAACTCGACCTCATTGCGAATGGCCGGCGACGGCGCCCGCTCCTCGGGATCTACCTGAGCTTAAAGGCGCCGGTCTAATAGGAACAGTAGCAATACCTGACAACGACGTAATTAAAAGGTTCTCCTCATTCACGCGCCTAATCCGTGTATCAGCGTACTGTTTCCGTTTCATAAATAATACAAGAGCTCGATTGCATCACGATACCACGGGAACCACGGAGTTGCTTACTGGATTTCTTTCCGCGAAAGAAATATCAAATGCAACTGCTGCCCTCGTAAGGATAGTGCAGAACGCAGCCTTCGGTCCAGAGGTTCGCGCTTTGAGCAAGGGTGATAAGATCTCGCAATCAAGCGCATTAGTATCATTAAACCCTTTCCTCGACGAAGCGGGTATGCTCAGGGTGGGCGGCAGATTGTCTAACGTGCCAATTCCGTACAGCGGGAAACATCCGCTGATATTACCGTCCAAACATGCACTCACAAATTTACTAATTGCATACGAGCATGAAAGACTGCTGCATGCCGGATGCCAAGCAGTAGTATGCTCTTTACGATCACGATACTGGATAATATCAGGCAAAGGTTCAGTAAAAAGGGTTCTCCGAAGATGCATGCGCTGCTTTCGCGCTAAACCGAGCAGCCATCAACCCATCATGGGAAACTTGCCCGCCGCCCGCGTGACACCTGCCCGCGCATTCTATATCTGTGGCGTCGACTACGCCGGTCCCTTCCTCATGCGAGAAGGTAGCCGCGGCCGTACGACCTTGAAGGGATACCTCTGTCTCTTTGTTTGCCTTGCAACAGAGGCAGTTCATTTAGAACTTGCAATCGACCTGACGACGAATTCTTTCTTGAATTGCCTGCGACGCTTCATCTCTCGACGGGGTATATGTAAGAATATCTATTCCGACAACGGGACAAATTTCATCGGCGCGCGAAACGAATTCAAAGAGCTCGCGACACTGCTCGCGAATAACCATCACAATCGACGTGTATCCGAATTCCTCGGTACAAAAGAAATTCAATGGCACCTTACGCCGCCCCGATCGCCACATTTCGGTGGCCTTTGGGAAGCTGCTGTTAAATCGGCGAAATACCACTTAAAGCGGGTCATAGGCGAGACGCGTCTAACATACGAAGAGCTATACACATTGCTGGCGCAGGTGGAAGCCTGTATGAACTCCCGACCCCTCTCCTCCGTTTCAACGGATCCAGCGGATCTAACCCCTCTGACTCCTGCTCATTTCCTTATCGGCGATGCCTTGACCTCGTTTCCTCAACCGGACCTCCGAGATGTCAAGATCTCCCGCTTAACACGATACCAGCATATTCAGTACATGTTGCAGCATTTCTGGTCCCGTTGGCGAACAGAATACCTGCACCAACTGCAGCAGAGAAACAAGTGGCGCTCATCAGAATATTCGGGACTAAAACCAGGGTCTTTGGTCATCATCAAGGAGGATGCCCTTCCGCCGCTACGACGGCGGCTTGGACTGATAACGGAGCTCCACCCGGGACCAGTGATGCCAGGACGTGGGATTTTCTCCCACGTGGGAGCCATCGTGCGCATGCGCATGCTGACGTCACAGCTCGACGGCAGTTGTTTCCATGGACGTATCTAGTAAAATGTCCTCTTCCTGTAATTTCTACCGTATTTCCATTGTCACAGGGGTCTAACGATACCCCATATTTGAGTGAAGTATATACGTTACTGAGGATTCGGTAGAGCGCATGGGTGGGAAAAATCCCACGTCCTGGCATCACTGCCCGGGACGCGATCACACAGCATGCGTTGCGACCGTGCATACTTCGGACGGTGTCGTCAAGCGAGCTCTCAACAAATTATGCTTGCTGCCTGCTGCAGAGGATCCGGAAGCAGAGGAGCAATGATACGCGCATAATGCATAATCTTCCGTATATTTTAATGATTGTATCATCCCTTTAGCGTATCATATCTGTTGTAGATTAACCTAATTCATATCAATCATATCGCATACACACTCACTCTCAAACATATTTTGACATGTGTACATACACGCAATTTTGATTAAGTTCTGTACATACATACGATTGTAACAGTTTTGGGTATTGAACGCGGCGCGTTCAAGGTGGGCGGTATGTTAAGGCCCAAGCCCTTAATGTATAAGGTTTATTACACGGACTAAGAGGCAACTATTTTTTAGAAAAATAGTTAGTTTAACGGGACGCAGAAGTGCCAGATGTGGAACTTCTGCGGACCCTCTTTTCCAAGAAATCCTCGCCTGCGAGTTTGATTATTTCCAGATTTTCAGCAAAGACTCAATGGTTATTGCCGTGCAATAAACTCGGTGCGACGGAGCGAATTCCTCGGCCGTCGAGCAGCCCTCGAGCGGGCCTTCTTCTCCTCCCGCAGGCCTTTACCCCTCCATCGGTCCCAGAAGGGGGGCGCGCGCCAAAACCAGCGCTCGCGCCAAATTCACCACCCGCTAGTTATTTTTATAAAAACGACCTTTTCCGTACAACTTCCGAGGGCGCAAAAGTCACATTCTTGTCAGCAAGGTGCCCTCGGGAGGGGTTAGCGCGGGTAAAGGCCTTGCGACATTCTCTCCTTAGAAAAATCGTCAGTCTACGAGTAGCGTCTCGAAAACTCACATTAACACCTCCGGCACGAGTAGCGTCTCGTCCGGATTCTGCAACTCAAACACTCTTAGTTCGGCAACATTCGCATATCCGTACACGAGTAGCGCCTCATTCGGATCACACATCACTCACTAAGTCATCACTTGTACTTTGTTTGCTTTTTCTTTTTCTGCAAGTACTTGTTGTTTGCTCAATTTTATAATAAACCATACAGTCCACTAAACAAAGAAAGTTATTGCTAAATACACGGGAAGGGCGAAACTGTCATTTCCACAAGACCACGCTCAAACCCGTAAACAATAAGGGAAGAAAATTACAAATTAAAATACAAAGAGGCATATAATCACTGAAGCAGTATCTGAGTACTTGAGTGATATTTAAATCGGGAGTTGTGATTTTTAAGAAGTAATAACAGATAATAATAATAATACAGCAGTAAGTAATGTATTTCTGAAAAACTTATACAGTTAATTTTTAATTAATGATTAATATACAGAATGAGAAGTATATAATGTTAACATATAATCAAATTGTAATTGTCATCATTTCATTCTTTCTACTTCTGTAGTTAGTGGTTGCCATTCTTTAAGTGTCTCGAAAATTGAAAACGTTGCAACTAAAATTTTTAAATCTGCGAATGCTTTTTATTTGAATATATGATCTGAACAGTTCAAGAAACCTAATATTTGCTAATGTCATTTTTCATAATATTTTGCATTGTGAACGAAAAAATCAAAATAGAAATCTTGAACATATTTTATTTATTATAGCCTATACATTAATTTAAAGAAATTGCTGTTTCGTTATGTTTTGTTAACACCAGATTGAAACACGTTTTATTTGGGTGCTCTTTTCAATACTTTTGTTTATCTATTTGTAAGAAATGGGGGTTTTATTAAATTCGACCGAAACCTATTCACAATAATTGCCATTTTAAGTGATAATTCACCGTAACTACATGTCTTGTTAAAAGAGAAATTTTATTGGGATGTATCCGAAAAACCGGTGGGTGTAAGAAATGTGCAGGTTATTAGAAAAAGGAAGATACAAAGTCATGTGCGGCAAATTGTAAGAATAAGAAATTTAAAAAAAACAAGTAGTCGCAAATTCCTTCAATTTCAACAAAATATAATGGAGAAAGTATTGTAATATCGGACGTTGAAGCTCTTTTTACATACTTTCAATGAATTAATAAAATAGTGATGTATTATATGTAACATAATATAATATGCACCATGATGCAGTTAAAATAAATTGCAAAATAGGAGTAAGTATTATATATCAAATTGAAAACATTGTAAATTCATTTTTTTTATTATTGGTTCTTATTATATGAGTATTATAAAGAGCATTTTGTCGTTCGTGTTATAAAGAATCAAAAACAAACTGTAAATAATATATTTGCTTTTGATAAGTGTTGTAGCGATGTTCAAAATGCGCTTGCGCATGTGGAATGTTCCACGGATTTTGGGGCCTTCCGTCTAACGCAGTGGTCGGCAAACTTATTAGCCAAAGAGCCAAATATGAACATTACAACAATTTAAAAAAAAATTGGGAGCCAAATCTGCTTGTTTAGTAAACTTTTATTACACTAAATAAGTAGTACACTAAATAAAACTAAATTTCATACTTAATAAATATTTATTAATGCGAACAATGTGCTTGCATCTCCTTGCGCCTTCCGTGGATATTTGTGCCAGAGCCACACTTGAAGAGCCAAAGAGCTACATGCGGCTCTGGAGCCGCACTTTGCCGACCACTGGTCTAACGTGACCTACTGTTTTCTGTTTCCCGTTTACGTCTGACTGATTGTGAGTATAACGCGCACGTGTTGCGCCCTGCTAGAACATATTAGTTATTTCTATTGTCGTTGAATAAAGGCGTATTATAATCTTAAGTGCTTGTTCTTAGTTGTCGCACCTTGCCTCCAAGCATCAAACTCAACAATAAGTTTATATTGTTGAAGAAAAAAAAAACTCAATATATGTTGCTACGAAATGAACATAAAGATCTACTCATTATATACTAAAACGTCTAAAAAAATTAATACACCACATAATACCATAAATGAATAGTTCAGTGATACCATTAAAATAAAAATTATATATTAGTGTGCTTCTTAAAAAAACTTAATATCTCCAGTAATTAATTAATTTTAAAATTTATATATACTTTTTTATTTATTAATTTTTTCTGAATGTAACTTTGCTCGATGTATTTTTGAGCTGCCAAACACCATCTCTTTAAATTATTTTAAATAGTAAGTAAAAATATAATAAATAGAAAAAAACGAAACAGTTTTATACTTGAATTGGATAGTCACACTCTTATTGTGGGTACCATGATGCTATACTGCTCTTTCGTTAAGCGTCGCATTTCGCCCAGGGGAATCCCGATAAGGGGATAGTTATGTTGTATTCATCCAGCCAATCAAGTAAGAGTATGAGAATGCTACGACTATGCGGGTTGTTTACATTAGGAGGTTGAATTTTGGAATTGTAGAAACAAAGTAGCATGGATAGACCGTTGAAAGTGAGAGTCTCCGCCATTCTCTATCCAACTTACAATTAGATTTACTGGACTGTATTAGAGGTCACCTAAAAGGAGTCACTTGATAAGAGGTTTGCTCCGATTTGCTCGACGGATAAAGAGATCTCTTGTTTGCATGTCATTTTCAATTTTAACGTAGTAATTCAATTATCCTGATACTAAATCATCTTGATTGTTTAAGGAAATATTTGTCTTACAAAAGTGTACGTGAAAATCAAAATAAATACTGTGGATAAATCTTGATGAGCAACTGCAAAATTACTTTTATTTGAAAACGAAGTTTAAAAATATTACACTTTTTACGAAAGTATGTAAGTACTTATAGAGTTCGAAAAAATGATTGAAGTTCGTAGATTACTTTCTCTTATGATTTGTAATAAGCTGAATAATATTCTGTTTCTTTACAGTACCTATACCTGAATTACTGAAGTATTAAAACATAATAAGGTGTTTTTGTACAAATTAAATGTATTCATCCTCAATTATAATACACCATAAAGAGCAACGGCACCTAATTTAGGTTCTAAGAATCACAATTGAAAGATTTAAGAAACTTACAGTAAGAAGGAAAAGGCTAATATAAGATAAAAAATAAACAGAACATGTCTTATTACAAGTGTGCATAATGACTGACTGAAGCAGTGCATATGACAGAGACACTTCCATTGCTTATTTCGTGTTTGCATGTTTAGAATAAGATTAGCCAAGCTGTAGGCTTACCGTATCGCGCTTTTGTACATACATGGTTCAATACCTTCAGGTCGGCATCATAGGGCAGAGTTTTGTCCCAAAGATTAGGGCCAAGGAAGGCGGCCTGTGCTTCCACGTTGCCCCATAGCTCTCCATCGGCGTCTTTCTTTTCTTCCGGTCCATCTTTACCTTGTTTTCCTGGAAGCAAACGCATATTCTTATTGACTAATTTTTTTTTATCGGGATTTTTGATGGAAATGTCAGAAATTGGAACTTCTGTGCAGTTTGTGCCCACCAGAAAATAGGTGCAAAGTGTCTTAATGTTTGATTGCTCTTCGATTCCTGTAATTGACTTCTCTATAGAAGCCTTGGTCAGTTACCAGACTTGAATTTTGTAAAGGAGAATTTATGGAATAAATAAAATCAAAGTGTCTGCTAAACATCTTTGTGCAATAACTAAGAAGTTAGGGTTTGATTAAAAGAAAAATTAATGATAGTCAAACATACATTTAAACGCTAAGAAGTGTTTCATCACGTATACTGACAATGAGTGTCAAATATATTGAGATGTTTAAACATTAACATTAATCATTGTACAGGGTGTTTCAAAAATATTTGTCATGGCTTTCAGGGGTTGTTCTACACCTCTGGATCGATGGAGATTTGCGAAAAAAACTTGCCGCAAAATTCGGGAAAGGGTAGCAAATTTTTTTTATTGGCTCATGGAGCTTAGATAAGAGGAGAGCGATCGACATAGGCGTTTTAGGCAAATTTGTATCAATGGAAAATACGGCAGTTAATAATACCTATTCTCACCACCAGGGTAGCGTTAATATCGCAGCGATCTCCTTGACGTCATAAAATAGATAAACAAAGTTATCCGTTTATTGTTTATTTGTGTTGCTTTGAATTTGTTTTTAATGCGTCAAATTTAATAAATCTAAACAATGGTGAAAGTGTGTTAAATATAATGGTTATCTATTTTGTTTGGTTAAGTATAAACTAGTTTCTCTGATAACTTTGACCGCTAAATTTGAATAAGGGATCTCTGCGATCGCAGTGCACTCTGTAACGAAACTTTATTTTCCTTACATTTTGTAGACATTTTTATACATTACGATCGTTCTCCTCCTATCTAAGCTCCGTGTATTGGCTCATCGTATTCGTCTTGTTACGTAGGCAAAATGTCTGAGAGGAACCATGGGTCAGAAACGAACCGTTCTCTCGCAAATTAACTTTTAATTGGGCCTTCCGATTAAAATTTCGCCGATAGTTAAAGTAGAGGCGACGTAAACGAAGCTAGAAAATAGGGCACTGTGTCACCGAACCAGAAGAGAAGTGTAAGTGTTTATACTCTTCTTCCCGGGTGGGCCCTTGAGCGAACCCAACACCGAACGCAGGTCATTGACATTTTCTAGCCATTTTCTCTCTCTTCAATTATGTTGCCACTATTTCAACTATTGGAGCTAGCAAGGGTATCTCATGTGTTTTCTTTCGAAAGGTCGGCGACTCGAAGGCTGCCGTATGGGAGAAATTTTGATCGGAAGGCCCAATTAAAAGTTAATTTGCGAGAGAACGGTTCATTTCTGACCCATGGTTCCTCTCAGACATTTTGCCTACGCAACACGACGAATGCGCTGAGCCAATAAAAAAAATTTGCTACCCTTTCCCGAATTTTGCGGCAGGTTTTTTTCGCAAATCTCGATCGATCCAGAGGTGTAGAACAACCCCTGAAAGCCATGACAAATATTTTTGAAACACCCTGTACCTATATTACTTATTGGATCGGTGAATAGTATAGTGAAACTCATAATTCATTAAAACAGATTACTGTTAGTAGCAATAAGAAAAACAAACTTGTTGTGTTGTCTCTGTTTCACTGTTAGATTTACTTTAATTCGTTTCAAAAATTACGACATTCTAATTACCACAACATCTTAAGAAATAACGTAAACTAGATGTTTAATGTTTTAGGAAAAAAGTTTACAAATAATAAAGAATTCAAAAGTGTTAGCAACTCGAAATACAAAGTTGCAAACTTCACTATTTGTGTTATTATGTAACACTTATTGGAATATCGATGTTAAATTATAGAATAAAATTCATTTAAGTATAAATATCTAAACTTTAAATATTGAAGATATTAACATTATAAATGATTGGCACGTTCATTCGTTAATATGTCCAAATGACCCTCCAAGTCTTATTTCCTTTCTTCATTAATTCGTTGTTAAGCGTTGAAGTTTACAATTAGTAATGACTAGACTGCGGATTTTTATGCAGTTAAAAGATATCCAAATATGCAACATATATGCAAGCAATATGTTAGAAATGTGCAAGAAATATGCAAGAAATATGCAAGAAATATGCAAACAATATGCTAACGCTATGAAAGACGTAGACATATTTTAACATTTAGATTTATACAATAAAATACAATATTTACCAGCGATTGTATTGTCGTTTTACTTTTCGTAATTTGCGTTACAATATATAATAACCGTTTTTTCAAGATTTTCTACTGTAAAATGGTATCGCTTATCTGACAAAATTAATTTGTAAGCAGAAAATGATCTCTCTACATCACAAGATGTGATGGGAACATATTTAAATCTACTCCAATATCGTGCTGGAACATTCTCTGGTCCTTTAGTAGATGTGCCATTTAAAATTTTTTCAATTTTACATAGTGAATCGTAATCAGGATTTTTTTCCAAAATATGATTTAACTTTTTTTTAACTTTTTCTCCAAAAGCTCCGTCTATGCTATCTATATTTTTTGTAAGTTCTTCAATTAATTCAAATGATTTAGTTAAAGGCAACTTTCTAGTTTCTAATTTTTTTATACTAAGATGGAGAGTGCCAAAGTGAGCTTCAATATATGCCAAATCTTGATTTATGTTTTCCTTCTCGAGAATTTCCTTCGCGTTTCTAATTGATGCTGCATCTTTTTCTTCAAACGCCATTATTACCTGTATTAGAAATACTACCATTTAGGAATAACATTAATAATAAAATTGCTGTTAATAATATAAAGGTCAAAATAAGACTCAATGAAGAATCACGAAGTATTACCTCTCTGATAGTTTCTAAATACTTTGCATAGAATAATGCCGCCTCTAACCAAGTTCCCCATCTTGTAATGACTGGTTGTGGTGGAAGTGAAATGTTTGGAACCTTCTCTTTATAAATTTGTATGCGACTGGGAGCTTTTAAAAATACTTGTTTTATTGCAGATATTAGTGCATTAACTATAGAAAAATGGACTCGCACTTCTTCTAGTAATCTATTTATTCCGTGTAATATGCATGTTACATGTAGCATTTTTGGATAGAATATTTTTAAATGTCTGCCAGCCTTTAACATATATGGAGCTGCATCTGTTACTAGGAGCAAAACTCTTTCATTACAGTCATCTTCCACGTTTGGCCATAACATTCGAATTGCCGAATCGACAAATCGAGCAATGGTAGCATGATTTGTTTTTACCAACTGCTTACAAGCGAGCAAGTGAGACGTTGATGCTTCTTTCTCACACATCTTTCCAATAACTAGATTCGCGATATAGCGACCGACATTATCTGTAGTTTCATCTACAGAGATCCAAATGTTATGTTCTGCAATATCTTTTCGAATATTCTGAATACACAATTCATAAGGATTTTGCAGGTAATTTTTCCTAAGAGTGGATTCATTGGGTATACTTTGACGAGTATACTTTTCTAGGAAATTTTTCCATATTATATTATCTAAACATCGCCAAGGCATTTTTACAGCTACCATCGCTTGACACAGATCGCTATAAAATTGATTCTTGTTTGGCACTTGATCACTTGTGCTTGCTGTTGAATTATTACGATGTTGCACATTTCTTCTATGCACAGCAGTCTTTGCATGTTGAGATAACTGTGATTTTCTTTCACAGTTAATGTGCTTATTGCACGCCTGGCATATAACAATGTCTCCTTCAAATATAAAATTTCTATCACCAATTTCCCTTATCCATTTGTTACACATAGATTGCTTGGCACTTCTGGATTTAGGCATTGTACGAATGTGAATATGTAAACACTTCTGACGATCCGTACTTCGAGAACGATGAAATTAAACTAACATCTTAATACTATACGTTTGTATTGATCTGTAGTGAACGTTACTGTTTACACTTAGATGTTACTGATGGTGAATTTAAATTATACTGAACCGGCTTGTATACATATTATGATTTTATAAGCTGATCATATGACAATTACAAGGAAGTTTCATGAATCACGATTCGTCAATCATGGATTGTTGCAAAGAGAACTGATAATAGAAGAAAAGTATACAAGATATGCAGGAAATATGTAACATATTCAGTCATCTGTCATTTATGTAATATATGCAAAATATATGTTATATGAAAAATATGTATTTGCATAAAAATCCGCAGTCTAGTAATGACAATTGGAAGTTGTAATAGAAATATGGACAGTGAGTATCTCCTGGCAGTAAAAACAAGTGAATCTTTTTGCTTCTATTATTTGTTACAAGTCACTACGTCAACACGTAAAAATTATTGATTTCAACACATTTTTTTTCTTATATGTTGTATATTACTACTACTATCGTATTCCGATGTCGAATTCGAGGTTTGTCAGCTATTAATAAGTGATAACAGTCATATTAAAAAATGGTCTTCTGATATTTTGGTTCTTCTCCAGTATTCGCCATTTAGTGCCGTATACGGTGTGGAAAGTATTATTTCTTCCCTCGTTGCAAAAGTAAACACAGAAGAACAGTGAATAAGACTCTTCAGACAATGAGGGTGATGCGTGTGCTCTTTTCTCTATGCATCTGTCAACGAAGGTTGTCCTACCAACCGAAAGTCTACAACTTCAACGTTAATTAGCACGAAAACGGCTCATTTTCGTATCAAGTTATTTTTGAAGCATTTTATCTTCCTGCGCTAGCAGAATACGATAAAGTTAAACAAATATTACCTTGGATTCCAATGTTGCAGAAAGTTTTGCGACGGGTAAATTTTTCTTTAATGCCCACCAATTTAGAGTGGACATGCTGAGTGGACGTACCATACTTAAAAGAGATTAACTGATTGAAAGAGGTACATAATTGATTTCCCGCTGTTGGATTGGTCCAATTTTTTATCCAACATCTAGGCAACTCTTTCTATTGTGAACTACTTGGGTACTTTGGAATCGCAGTGGTGCACTTGAGACTTATCTTGTAATTATCTGGGCAGACTTCTCTTGAGGTACTTTAACGAGACTTCTGAATTTCAACGGAGCCAGCATCATATGATAATATGATTTATTCACAATAATTTAATTAGACACATATATGCACATATTCTATCTGATTCACTTCTTTGTTCTTTGGAAGAGCTGATGTATATAATATGAATGCCAATCTAGTTTCAATATGATGAATGTCCTGGACACGACGATCAAATATAGTGCATTCACGATAAGAAGTCACTTGATCTGACAACAAGGTACGGAGCAAGGGTGACTGTCCTCGCACCGCCTATTCCCTTCGTATTGGCCTTTGCAACTCGACGAATGACAACCGAAAATTAAATACTTATTCCGTCGTTAAGTGCTTTTTCGACCAGGCACGCATTAGAATCGAAAATATGCGAGGACGAGAGATGTCTATCCGTCGGGCGAATCAGAGCAAACCACTTATCAAGTGACTTCTTTCCGTGCTCACACTATAGCAAGAGACGTACTGAAAGATAAAATTGCCGAATTGTTGGATTATCAGATATAAGTATTGTAAAATAATGGAAATTCAACAATTGCTGCCCTTTTCGCTCTTTCTTTTCTCCCCTATACCGTTTACCATATCCTTTGAGAAATGGGAAGTATAGTGAACACAGGAACCGCTTCGTGAAAGAAAATACGGATAGCGCAACGGCCTTGGCGATGCTTACCCGAAAATAGTACGCCTACCACAGCATCGCCGCAGCGCGCGCGCGCACACACACTTTCCGTTTCTTTTTTTTCTCTGTGTTTTTTTCGCGTGTCTTTCTTCTAGGATTTTTTCTTCTCTTCCACTTTTGTTAGACAGACCAGTAACGATTTGATGATTTCTCGGTTTCTCAATTGGTAGAATCAGGTAGTATTTTTTAATTAAACACGATCTTACAGTTTCTCACTTGTCAAAGAACTTCGCGCGAGCTATATTACAATAATTCACCTTTCTAATTACATTGTTGTATAGAATTTTTGTTTCTTATAAATTATGTATCACTTTTTTGACAATTACTTGAAAACCTTAAGCATTTTCAGCGATACAATTACTAGTTTTGTCCGTAAATATTCTGGTGGTATACGATTGCCATGGGTCTCCTTGAATGAACAATGACGAAGATAAATGTAAACGACAGTCGTATATTCTTGTAGAAGCAGTGCGCAAGATGTCATGCGCAATTGGTTTACCACGGACTTTTCCGATGACATTTAAGACCATATTTTTGGCTTACATTTTAAACTCCTTTTTTGCATTTTTCAATAACAGATGCATTATTTTATAGGATATTAACTTTATTTTTTATTCAGGCACCTCTTGAACAACAGTTGAATTGAAAATCTTGAGAATTCGTCACGGAAAGTTTTTCCAATTAAGTAACAAAGTATACGATACAATTTTAAGACTATTAATGCGATGTTTACGACAATGTCGATAGTAATTACGATGATTATGATGAAAATACAGTAAAGACATGATTAACCATAATTCGTTAATTTAAAATCTATTTCCAGTGTCTAACGAGTAATTAAGTATTTACAAGTATGAAGACGAAGCATATTTGAGAACATTTTAAATGCACCTCGGTATGTAGAACCGGTTATAGGTATTGTACCTACACAGGAGTGAACCTTGTAATACAATCAATAAAAATATTTTTGTTAAAATTATCTATATTTTATTACTGAGTCAACTAATACTATTGTGACTCAACGAAATAGTTTGCATACGATTATACGTGCACGCTTAATGACTAAAAAATCTTTTACTAATAGAAAAAGCAAAATTTGTAATTTGTTAGATATAATTTATTTTTGACACTAGAATTACCGGCGTTAAATCTATCATATTTCAATATATTAAATAATTACTTTGAAAAAGAAGGAATCGAGTGATTTATGTCTTTTGTGCTGGACGCAGAATTTTTGTTCTATAGCTCTTCTATGAACTTGGAAAATTTTTGGAAAAAATTGTGTACCAGTCATTTTGACTGGTTTGGTAGTTATAGTGTTAAGCGCTTCTTTCTTAATTAGAGTAATAAGGTAGAATAGTCCACCAAAAACTTTACAATGTTGTAAATGTCGTTGAAATGTCTTAAAGAGTTTACCATATATGAAGTAGATAAGATAAATTTGAACATGTCAATATGTGTAATTAAGTCAGATACACCTTGATATTAATAATTTACATAACATTGTACTATGCCTACGTTAACTTCTTTTTACTTTTTAAGAGCGAAAGATTAAAACTTTGCGTTGCAAAGAGCGATGTAGAAGATATACCTACATCACATATGGACACATACGTATATCACATATAGAATATGTGACTTGGGCAGTTTTACTATTATCAGCGACTTTTCTAAAATATAGTAAAGATTGTAAAGTTAAGAACTGGAACACGTTGTGTGTCCAAATGGGACCAAACAGGTATAATTAAGTCAATTGGGCTACCAATATAGATAATAACATTTACTACTTACCGTAGAAAATATGATTACAAAAGTATTTTGCTATATTGAGAGCTTCTTAAATGTATCATTGCAATAAAAATTTAAAACGTAAATCTTCTTTAGATTGAAGTATTTTTTTTTAAATACCTATTTTCAAATAGATGAATTACATATATACATGTTAAAAATGAAATTATATTCATGACGATAGTCATGGTTGTCTTTGTTAACTCTGCACGCAACCGAAGAAATGTTTATTGTATAGCTATAAAAACGATAATTTTCGATAATTTTTTATCGGAATGAAGTTTGTCTTAAAGTACGCCGATTGATAAAATTGCATTTGAATTTCCTAACTGTTTCCTAATGCAAATTTGGCTTGTTTTCAATGTTAGATAAGTGAAGCTACGAATGGCTGAATGAAAACACACGTGTAAAGAATGAATTAGAGATGGATCGAAATGAAATTATGAACAAGAAATGTATCACTTCCATTTCAAACATTCTCGCTCCCATAAAAATCTTAATCCTATGTATCTGTCGCAAAAATTCGTGTTGATGAAAGAGTCGCAGTTTGTATTATACAGGTATATATCTATTTGGTTACCGCAAGAAAGCAATGTTCGATTACATTTCCTGCTCTGCCCCATGTTCGTCTGTATCTCTTGTTACGAGAGCACAATGGATTAAAAGTATTGCATTTAAAATGAAGGCTGTCTAATTGTTTGACGGTTGAGTTTCTTCGCCACTTTCGCGCATCACTGGTTGCCAAATGTCGACGAACATTTGAGACTAAAAATTTCTCGCCCGCAATAAAAGAGAAACTTTCTCTTCGTTTCGAGCGCGTTTTTGTCCCGTGCGAAAGAACACACTGTGGTTGCACGGCAGTCTTCAATGTTTTCCCTTGTATTTTTGATCATTAGCATGTTCTAATAGTTACAACTTTTAATCAGAACTCTAGAACTACAAGTTTTTCGTTCAAACTGAAGTTTTTCATTCAGTTGTCTTGGTATTTTTTTAACTAGATTCTATGCTTCAGCTGAGAATTTCATGACTTTACATGATTTTGTATTTCATTGCCTGCAGAAATAAAGAATTGTTATAAGAACATTATTACAGAAATGTTTGCTTCCTTTCTATTTAAAATAGAGTTATGCAGAAATTTTCATTAAGATCTCGATAAACTTTACATTAACATATTACTGACCGGAGATCTAAAAATGTATTTTTTGACTGTCCGAAAAATTGCTGGAAACATATGTATATACCTATAGAAGGAGGGTTTTCCGCATTATTCATATAATGCCGACGACCTATAAATATGTGTTAACTACAACGTATGCGTATATGTATATATATATGTATGTGTTGCGATGTAATGCCTGTATTTTCCTTTATATTTTTCAACCATTATATCTTTATCAATATCCTATACATCTTTCATAATATATATATGAATGTATAATGTAAGGACTATAACGGATGGAAGATGTCAAGAAATCTACATATCTACATTTCATCGTGCTTAATTATATTTAAGATTTCTAGTAAATAGAACATAATGAAATGATAAAGAGCAATGTAATTGACACATTTAAAAGAAGTATGAGTGATGCATAAATATTCATATTTTATGAGAAATGCACTTTTTGAATGTGTATGGAGCCATATTGTAATTGAATATATGTATTTCTTTTAAAATAAAATTTATGTAATTATTGCAATAAAATCTATTTTGAATGAAGTAACGTATTTCATTATTTAATTGTAAAATAATTACTATTTAAAAAATCTTCACTTCAAATTTCATAAAGTATATTTGACATTTTCAAAGTCATACCATTTTTGTAAAGTGATGGAACATAGTCGGAAACCTTAAAACATGGAGGTTACACGTAAAAGTTTTCGTGTAAACAGCTCGTGTTAATTACAACGTCAATACTTATTCATATTAATTTCTATTTTAAATTTTGTCATCCGAATATAAGTATTACGTTAATTATTATCGATCACTTTTTTCAAAAGGGAAACAGTAACGTTACCTATTTATAAAATTCAACTGACCAGACATTCTTACTTTACGCTGCTATGAACAAATGCTTACAACTTGCCAAGAACGCGTGACCAGACCTATATTAATGCATGCAACTAATTTTATTATAAAAAATGAATCAACACTGTGATTTACTACTTCTCAAATATATTGTATAATCTCGGAAGTACATGTGCCATTCACGAAGAAAGTAAATATTGTGTAACGTATAGAGTAGTCAATGTATTATATTACGTGTATTGATACCTTCCAATTCACAGAGTTTTCTTGAAAGGATTTTGTAAATATTAATGCCAATATTTTAACATTATTAAACTTTTATTTGACATTGTATAAAAATATATGTCGTCCGTTGAGCATGAATCTTACGCTTTTTACACATGCACAAGGACTCAAAAATGAGAATACTGTCGCTAATCCTAAATATAACGTTGTTACCTTTCCAACAAAAGATAGTAAAAAATAACAAGTATCTTTTATAATGAAATAGAGTATTTATAGCAAATATATATCTATAAATCTTTGTCTCAATTTTGCCTTCTAGTTGTTACATCGTGATTCAGTGCGCGATTGTATATGTAATGTATAGTTTAATTCATGCTCCAGTGTGGAAAGGATAACTGCCGCATGGAAAATAACGTAAAATTTAATTTTCCATTGCGTGTTTTACGTAGATGATCTTCTATAGACGACGTGGCGGACGATGCATTATGACAGCAACCTTGAATTGGTAAGCTTATTGTAATAATAATCGAATAGAGCGTTAACATGCCAGGAACTACGCTTAGAGGAAATATTTTTCCTGTGTAGCAAGGAAAAAATATAAATATTGCATGTACTGTATTTCAATATAATGTCATCACATAGACACAATGCAGTTATTATTAATGCTGCGGTTTTTGAAAGTGCAAAAATATTAATGGTGTATATAGAAGAATTTAATACTATGATAGGAAAATAATATTATATTGTGATATTTAGATATCCAAAATAGTGAAAACATTATATTTCCGCAAGTTATTAGATCTTAAGATGCGGAATTTAAATTTATTACTATGCTGGTGAACAAAGTTACACTATATTATAGTTCATAGTATAATTTATATTCTAATAGAAAAGATATATAACACTTTAACCCCTTCGAATACTCAATCGTGTTAGCTTGAGTACAAGAGGCTGAATTAGTTTCGTGGGCCTGAAATAACAAGTGCAAGCTTGAACTTTGGTTTCACATATGAATTGAATGGGTCATATTTGGTACATATTAGATTCATCTTCGTGTCATTCAATGATTCAAAATTTATTATGTACTAATACATATTGACTAACATAATTGTTATCGTCAATAATCATTCGTTATCCGCATTAATTAATTTCTCTAAAGTATATAAAAAGTTGATTTTTCTGACATAAGACCAATTGTATAATCTTTTTGCAAGGTTTGTTAATATTATTTTGTGTGTAAATAAAATAAATAACAAGAAGATTGGCCGAAAAACAACCGCTTTCAAATTTTCTATTCGTTCGTTAACAGGTTAATGCAAGAGATTCTTAAAGAACAGTGGAGACGATATATGTGTTTTTACATTATAAATTCGAATGTCATCTGTAATTATGATGAACGATGTGATCAGAATCAAGGTGGGACTGTAGCCATTGTGACATCGTATCATTTCATTGTATTCAGTTTGCAATTATATTAGAATAAAGTCCAATGTGCATGCACTGGTAAACTTTGCCACAAAGATGCCTTTACGGGAATATATCTTCCGGAGAAAGGCTTCTCTTCTAATTTGGACTGTTTCTTGTACGCGTCGTTCTCTCTCTCTCTCTCTCTCTCTGTCCCGCACTCATTCATCGTCTGTTGTACATATCTTCATTGAATTTTGTTTTTCAACTTTTTCATTTTGTTACTCTTCTCCAAGTCGTTTCTACGCAACTCTTTCATTCCAAGTTTGTTCGGCGTACGTTTTACACCATTTTCCAGCAATTGGCTACGTCTTCGGAACTATCTACACTTCTTTCTCCCTTGTCGTCTCTTCTCCCTTCTCTTCGTGTTTTTCACCCTTCGACTTCCTCTTCTTTCAGCCGGCAATATCGCCACGCAACGGGAGATTAGTTCCGCAGAGCTGGCCGACGAGTAGCCTTGAACTAAATTGCGAGCTCTCGTTGTTTAGTTGTTTAGCTAGCGTGCTGCTCGAAGAACTCTGATACAGTCTACAGAGCATGCGTTCGTTTTCAAGATACTGAGAAAAATATTATACTTTTCTTAAACCTAATCTACGATGGATGTATTGCGTTTCTTTTATGTATTGTTAATTACTTTAATACTGTTTACATTAATAAAATACGTATAACTTGACATTAAGAGCATGTCAATGCAAGAATATGGAAATGTGTTCACTGAAATGTGACAAAGGCAAAATTTATAATAATGTACTATTTTGCTAATTAAGAGTGTGCTTCTTCTCAGAAATAATCTCATTGTCAGAATAAAAATTCAATCATTCCGATATCAAATATTTTTGAAATTTTAATAATCTGTATACGTCATAACGCGCAGCATTTACAAATTAAAAAGTATAAGGTATTAATGATAAGTAAAATTAAATTATTCAGCTTAAGTAATTTAAAAAAAAAATAACTTTTAATTACTTGCAATTAGTTACCTTATAAAATTTTATGAAGGACAATAGAGTTAAGGAGACGAACCTGGCAAAGACTGTAATGTCATATTTAATATTTTGTACTTTCTTCTTCGAAAAGGTGTACGTGGAGCATATGCGTAGTTCGTCAAAATGACTAGCTTAAACTGCTTAAACGCTTCATAAATGTTCATCATAAATGTTCTGCCAAAGGCAGCTGTCGTTCCTTTGATGTTGTCTTCACTATTTAATAAGTAAGGAGTTCTCAGTAGAAGGACGTATGACTTTACTGACTTTGCTTCAGGAATTAACTAATTTCTCATAAGCTTTACATTTTTTTTTCAAATTGCGAGATATTAATATTTGTTGTGTATCAATCACACTTTCGCAATATCTAAATAACCTAAATAACCAAAATGTAAAAGCACAAGCCCAAAATTATTGAATTTGTAAGTCAAGACAATAAAATCAGCAGTACGAAAGAGAATTATGTGTAGTTAAATATTCTGTTAATAATAAATCGAACGAGAGCAGGTAGCTCACACAGTTAAAGATATAAAATAGACTCTCGAATTGAAAAGTATTTTCTAAATATGTCTAGAAAGGAAAGTAGGATTGAGTACTGTCCATCTTCACCTATTGGCTGCTCTAAAAATGTCTTTAAATTGAAATAATTTAGTCAACATAATAAGAACACCTTGAAAGTACTACTAACGATAACTAAGAGAAAAAAAGAGATCTCAAATTCTTTAGCCAAAATTATTCCTTCAAGATACAATTTGGAGTTCGAATTTAGGATTAACCAGTTAACTGTGGGGAAAATTCTTTTGAATTTTTGACCACGAAAATTGAGAGATGAAAATAAATCTATTTCAAATTCTTTATACCCCTTAGTTATTCATTTTACTTCGTCATGGTTTTAAAATATTGCAAACATCTTGAAATTTGCGAATATATTTTAGTTTTCGTCAAAATTACAATTTAAATAATCAGTGGTAGCTTTTACGCATGACGAGTATACTCGTCAAACACAGCTAACTGGTTAAAACAGATTTTGCTCTTGGGTCCAATGTGATTAATTGAATTCTACAAATACATCATTTAGCAGATTTCTAGTCAATATAGTAAACTTCAGTAAATTACTAACTGATACTGAAAATTACTGTAAGAAATTGATTTGTAGTTGTATGAACGGGTTCAGCACAAAAACAACGTTTTAGGTGTAAATTGTAACTTTAAAGCGAGGCCACAGATAAAGAAGAACAGTTTGTGAAGTTGTTGTTATGCATTTTCGGGGGCCATAATCGACATAAGCATTTAAAAGTAAAGATCTTGCTGTTTCCGTGCCTCTTTTTTTACCTGACGGTCTATTAGCCCTGAGATATGTAAAAGTCGGCAATGATTTTTGGCAGTATGTGTATGGCTCACTGATTGTAAGCTGTATTGTTCGCTACGAGTGGTACTTGTAAATACGAGAAGACTCGTCCAAATATAATTATGGTATCAGGGGAGCGCGGCACCGATTAATCGCTGCTGTTTAGCCTGGGATTTATGTGACAATTTACATAATGCATATCACATGGCGGTCCTAAAGTTCTAGGTAAAGGATTGCATTTGCGTGTGTATGCATGTGTGTATAAATGGTATGCGCCATTATTTTCGAAAGTGATATAAATTCAATTTTTAAGAAAAGTGTTGTTAAACTAGTTTTAGCTAACTATATGTGGCTTCTTTTCTCATTTCAGATGGGAAAGTAAATAGAATGAAATATTCTCATGACTTCGCCCAAAAAGTTTCAACTGCTACTTGTTGTAGCATTATAGCTTTTATATGAACTTTCAGAAATATCTCAGATAGAAATAAAGGGACTTATATCATTTTTCGTATATGAGCGAAGTCAGTGTATGGCTTCGCCAGTTCTTCCCAAGCGTTTAAACAGTCTAGCTTTATTTCATTTTGTATTAATATTTAGTATCTAGTGTTATTGAACTAATTTTATTATCTTTAATAGCATATATACCTATCAATCCCAGATAATTAATTGGTAGCTACTCATCATCCTGACAGAACTCGAGAATGACTCGAATCAACTCGAATGAGCTCATGGTTCAGAGAGCTACCGCAGGATTAGTTAACCTGATCTGTGCTGCCCGCAATCATTGGCCCATCAAAAGAAGTCACTTGATAAGTGGTTTGTTCCGATTCGTCCAACTGATAGAGACATCCCTCGTCCGCGTGTATTTTCGATTCTAACGCGTGACTGGCCGAAAAAGCACTCACATATCAAATAAGTGTTTAGTTTTCGATCGTCACTCGTCGATCTGAGGTGCGAGGACAGTCTCCCCTTTCCCTATACCTCAACCAAATGACTTCATTGCGCTGGCGACTGTATGCCACTCAAGTTTTCATGGTGGGCGGTAGGGGTTTCGTCTGATTGTAGAGTTATTTGCGGCCATCACTCGATTTCAGTTTGACAGTGCTTTAAATAAAATGATAACTTAAGCTACATATTTTTACCAAACCTTCACTCAAAAATTTCGGGAGTTTTACAATTGCACTACGTTCTGTAAGTTACTGCGGGATCGGTAGGCGGTAAGAAAATTCAACTCCCAGCGAAGATTCAAAGTGGGCGGTAGGTATAAAAAGGCTGACAACCCGTGTTATACAGCAATGATGTGTAAATTGTGGGCCAGATGCAGTAGCTTAAAAGTTATTCTGCCCGCCACAGATTTCAAAATAATATTATAAAAATTTTCAATTTCAGTGTTTTAAGGAAATCACTATCTTTTCAATCCTTATTGAGTTTCATAATATATTGGCCTGCCCTAATTTTATTGTGGTTTTTTGTAATCTGTGCCTAACCGATTGCGTGATCGGTTGGACATCTTTGCATCTGGTTTTGCTAACGCCTGAAGTGCTCAAGAATGTGTTATCCAAGTTACTCTTACTTATGTAGAATCTCCTCTCTCTCCATGTATATATTTATTTACTATATATTTTTCTCCTAAAAAGTTTGTACATATTAAACTAACGATATTGTAGCCGAAACATAAAACTATAAAATAAACAATCTCACTCATTATAATAACTTTAGACGCTGTAACTTGCACTTTCTTGAATTCTCTCTCTTCTCAAGGTTTTATTCTTTACTGCTCTCCACTCAACTCTGCCTATGTTTCCACTGTGTCTCTTTCTCAACTCCAAGTCGCAACTAAACCTCCCAAAAATTCACACTCACATCCACCCTCAATACTCTTTCTCATAGCATGCTTTCTCTATTGCACTCTCTCATTTTCCCTTTATCCACAGACTAAACATATACTCTTACTTATACAAAATCCATGCACGCTCACTAATTATAAGCTATTTCCTATCTCTAAAAAATTACGATACTACACTTGTTTTTTTAATAAACATATTAATCAAAGTACATGTGCTGTCGAAGTTAATTAGTCTGCTCCTAAAAAGTATGCTCCTCCTTGATCTAAATTAAACCATTTCCTAGCAGTCGAAGTAAGCGTTCTTGCGTTTTCACCGGTTGGAACTCACCGCAGCCCTAAAACATCCAACGATAATGTTCTAGCAACTTTAGATTTTTCTGCTTTAATTGTTAGGACTATTTCCCCTAGAGCTTAACCCCTTTGTCCTATTATTTAATCGATCGACAGAAGTGTAGCATCTGATGCTGGTTGTAAAAATATTCCGGATCTTGGAACTTCGCAATACGAAATAAAACCTAAGAAACTGTTACAGTGTTAATGACATTCAGTCTGAAATTGTTATCACGACTCTGACTTGTTATATTCCTGCGGGGTTTGAAATTGTAATTCCAAATCAGAGCTTTCAAAGCAGTGCAAAGAGTGTACCAGACGCCATAGGTATTTGAACTGGGGTCAAATATGCAGTCTGAACGTTTAACTCTGTCCCACTAACATCCTCTCTAGCACATAATGAGTTTTGAAATATTTCTTACACTTCCATAGTTACAAAAGGTGTTTGAGAAGTAACACCTGAATGACATTGATGAAAACTGTTACAAAATGAACAGAATATTCTGTTTATTAAGCACTTAAATAGTGACGTGCGTAGCTCAATAACCATTACTTATAGGAAATGATTCGTTTATTTTTAATGATATCGAAAGAATTCAGTTGCGGAATAGCATTCTTTCAATATTTCCGAAAATAAGTTATTAATGACGACCGTGTCTACAATTATTTCTCTTCAAGTGATCCAAAGAGCTAAACTTATTATTTAGTTTACGACTCACTAAATGTATGATATTTGTCATCGAATATCTTGTGAATTGTGATTCGTCATCGAATTTCGTGAAAAAACAAACTCATTGTTAGTATGTTATGCACAAGTCGTTCATGAATTTTAATCTAACAACATCTCATTCTAAATACCTATTTATATACGTTTTAACAGGTTGAATGCCATAGGGGTCACCGGTGACCGGCGCTATTGAATTGAATGAAATTTTGTTACGTTTAAATTGCAATATTTATGAATTTTCTAACATATTGAATATTTAAATTTTGGCGTTAAGGATATGAAGATCTGCTAAACACCGATCAATCAGTGTCCTTAAAATTTCTGTTTTATGAATATGTGATTTTCATAAAAAAAGTTTCACTCCAGTAGAAATGACGAAATAAGGGAAACATCGGTGGCATTCAACCTGTTAATGTTATCTTCGTGATGATGTGTAAATAGGTCCTTAAACCAAGAAAAAAATGTTACTATCGAATGTAATTGCCTGATCAAAGATATTATCATTCCTTGATTGTGGTCATTATAGATAAATGCCTTTTCGTAAATGAAATAACTTTCCCCGGAAAAGATATTTTATATTTTTTCGAGGAAAGTGGAGTCAATGATACGAAATAATTACTTTCAGTGCAAACTAATAATAGTATAAGTCATATTGCAGTTCGATTCTATTACATTAGTTCAAATTTATTACATACTATAAATATGTAAATATCGCACAGGTGTTTTGAATTAACTTTGTTTTCTCATTGTTGTTCTGCTGTTGAATGATATGTCTTTTTAAAAATTAATTACTGAACTCAAGTGTTGTACTTTTTTAAATGTTCCATGTCCTTTGCCGTGGATTTCGGATGCTTTAAAAGCTCTCCATTACATAATCTGTTGATCATTATGTTATCCATGTTATCATTTATTTTCCCCACCTTGCCATTAATAAGTGACCGAGTTCAATTGTCAGCGACAGGTTAACAATGTTTTAATTTGATTCTAATCGATCTAATTCTAATACACCGGTAGTATTTACTCGGATAACCGATGTCTGATTAACTCGCGTTTGCATAATTGAATTTCTACTGTGGATAAGTTCCTTAATACTAGATCTATGGACGCTGTCAAATTGACGGATTCCTATTGTGTTATAAGCGTTTCAGTAATTCATTGAAAATCAGTATAGCAGATACTTAACATGTACCCTGTAATACACAAATTATTTAACTGAATATCTTTTTCACATCTCGATTCCTCTTTTTCCAAAGTATTCATTTATATATATTTAAGGATAACGGATTTGAAGTCCGCAGATCTAGTGTTAACGTTGCAGATTTAAGTAAAAAAAGAGCTACAACTCGCAATATCTAGTCTCCAAAATTTTTAAGCAGTTTTTCGATTCTTTAATGTACATCATAAAGACTCAATTTAATCATGATACTGTGTGAAAAAGGATATTTATAGAGTATATAACAAAAGGATAGAAACTCCATTCATATCGAATGATAACGATTGCCTTATTTAAGAGTGTCTTAAATGAAATTTAATCTTATATTTTCGTTGTTTGTTTAACAAAAGCATAATTATTTGATGTCGTTTGCAATATTTTACAGATCTGTGACAGCTGACTACATAACAAATTATGAGTTGAATAAAATATTTATGAAAACTAACTACAGATGCTTGTCAATCAAGAAAAACTAAATGTTTTTAGAGCCCATAAAGATGCGGTATTGCTGTAAACTCTGGAGTTTGCGGTTCATCGTAACCATGAGCTATCAATCATGGAACTGAATGTTTTCAGTTTCCTGTTGGCAGATTATTTCATTAATAATTATAATGTATTTCAAAAACTTTGTAAGATGGACCATTATTAAAACAGGCATCTTTCGATGAATTGATGTCTTCCGATAAACATTGAAGTGCTTTAATGTCTGTTTATTTGTATATTTTTAGTTTTATGTAGGAGAAGGTTGCGGAAGTCATACCACAGCCTAAGTCAGTGGTCGGCAAAGTGCGGCTCCAGAGCCGCATGTGGCTCTTTGGCTCTTTAAGTGCGGCTCTGGCACAAATATCCACAGAAGACGCAATAATATTTTCATTTAAAAAAAACTTGGTAAGAAAAAAATTACATCTTATTTTGATAAATTAAAATTCTTCTATAAATCGAGAACATGTATAATTGTTTGTTTAAGTTAAAAGATAGATAGGTAATTAAAATTTTATATTGTTGTAAAAATATGTAACGAACATCAAGTTTAATTTTATTAGTTTTCGTAAACGTAAACACAAACCATGTACAAGCTACCGGCTGAGATTGTTCATATGTTTTCGGCGTAGGGGAGATCGGGGGTAAAAGTTCCGATTTTTAGTTAACTTCAAAATTTGTTAATATAATTGCTTTTAGTATTCATACGATGCGATCAAAATCAACTTACATATGTAACTTTGATATTAAGACAGTTATTTGGGTCATTTTTTGAGAGATTCTTTTATTATTAATTTTTTAATGCCTAAAGTCGGAAAGTAACAACTTACCCTGACTTGGGGTAAGTTGTTAGTGTAATAAAAGTTTACTAAACAAGCAGATTTGGCTCCCAATTTTTTTTTAAATTGTTGTAATGTTCATATTTGGCTCTTTGGCTAATAAGTTTGCCGACCACTGGCCTAAGTCATAAATATGCCGTTTTCAGTTGTTTTTTTTTTATCAACACAATGAATCTGGCCGCAGTGTGATGTACACTACCTTCAACAATGTCGATTTCTATATTTTTTTTTCATGTAACATCAATTCGTTGTAACAAATACTCGAAAGAAAGTAAGTTTACGGTTGCATTCTTATAGTTTTTGTATATATTTGACTGGACGTACAGCCCTATATTTATAATAAATTGCGGTTATTTCATAGGCAATGAGACTGTACTGTTTCAATCTAACTGCGATACTATTTCACGAAAAAATAATAGTTTTACGAGTGAGATGAACATTATTATAGAAATATCATCAACAAGAATTATATCAAAAGCAAATTTTTTTCTTCGAAGAAACATGATTGCACTCTTTGACAATCAATCCTTGTCGCCACTATAGTCTCGGATGTTTAAATGAACATTAAGTTGAGATACAAGAAATTAAAGTGATGCAGTTTTTATTCTACGAAGTCGTTAAATGATGAAATTGTGTCACAAACACAGAAGTATTGCAAACGGCATTTCTGGTCAGAAAGGTAGTCACCGTATTGGCAATCTCGAGACGATTTCCGTTAACAGAAGAACCAGTTTGTTTCTTTCAGCTTCTTCGTTATGGTAAGCGTGCCTTTAATAACTATCTTCCCTGTATTTCCTTCTCTTCTCGTCTCTTGCTTCGTCCATGAGATATTCCTTTACGTAATCGGTGACACGCGAGCAGTCTACCTGCTTGAATGTGCGAGGATGTTTCAGTTTTGAAAACTATTGAATCAAATAGACACGTTTGATGTATCTTTCTTGTCTTTATTGCTGTTGTTCTAACCATTTTCGTTTTAAATACTAACTCTGCCTTGCATTATTTTAATATAACAATTATACTTAGCGATATAAGATCTGTAAGTTTTAAATAATTATGTGCTGTTAATTGGAGTAGAAACGCTAATTATTAAAAGATAATTTTAAAATGGAATTATTGAGAGGTTGAATACAAAGGCACACGTACAAAACTGCATTTGTGTTATATTCAAATAAATATTGAAAAATTGTGCATTTCGCCAAAATACCACATGAATTTCGAATTTTATAAAAAATCATAATGCAGCAAAAGTTAATTAAACCGTTAACTGCGCGCGGTTGTGTAATACTGTGAACCAAGACACACTTTGCGAGGTTTGCCAAAGACATAGAACCGGAGGAGGTAGGCGGCGTTCCTCTAACAATAAGAATGGCTCAAGTGTGCAGATCTCGTGCATCTGATTCAGAGTTGTCAAACGATCGTGTTTAATGTTATTTATTTTAAAAGTGGCATGAATCATTTTATCGTAATGAAAAATTATGACTTTTATTGACTATACCAAATTATTTGTAGTAACAAAAATTTAAATACCCAAGATAACAAATCCAACTGAGACAGCTCAAAAATTGGGACCAATATTTTTTTATACGTTAAAACGCAAGCCGTACGTATTTCGATTTAAAAAATAGTGGTCTATACCACTTTTAAAATAAATGACACATGTACAAATGTAAAGTGATGTATGGCTTGTAAGTTTGTAGAATCTTAGAAACCAATAGTATTGTGGTCGTTGTTTTATATTTTGACTTCAACTGAAGTGATTATTTTCATTGAGACTTATAATTTTGGATTAATTCTGAACAACTGAATCTATAATAATGAGCATATTATATGTGTACCATGTAGCAGAAATATCGTAGAAGTGATGGGGATTTGTATAACAATATTGTACACCAGAAAAAATATCACACTGAATAACTCATATCCAGGTAAGGTAAATTATATTTTCCGTAAATTAATGTACTGAGGCTCGTTTTGTTATTTCGAAGAGTATAGATTTGTTTAGCAAAAAACGGATAAAATAATACTGGGTATAAAATTGAATTGTTGAAATAATAATCGCCAAGAATTGAGATTATGTGGTGATGAGATGTCGAAAAGAAGTGCAGAAGTGACATCGCGATTACTTGTATTTATCGGTTTCGGTGTGGAATGTGTGTGATGTTTAACACTAGATTTACGGATGTTGATACATCTATTTTTCTAAAGTGTGCCAATTTTTTGCAAAGAAAATAGTTCCAAATCAATTTAAATGAAAAGTTTATTATTAGAAAATTAACCAACCAATATATTATATTAGGTCAAGGAAAAAGTTCGTAGCGTTATTTCACCAAAATTCAAACACATTTTTTTATATTTCAAATGAACTTTATTAAACCAAATATGTGCCGTTTTGAACGATAACCTTTTGCCATTTTTCTGGCAAAACCATTATGCCATCACTGTAAAACTTCTGTGATTTCTAGGCGAAAAATTGATCCAAGTGATTTTGGCAGGCCTCTTTTGAAACCAACTTTACCACATTAAGAGAATTTTGGAGAGAGCGAAATAGGTCATAATCGGAAGGGGCAAGATCTGAACTATACGGCGGATGCATTAAAATTTCCCAGCCAAAGTCTCCCAATTTTTTCCTGGTCATTAAAGAGGTGTGCGGTCTAGCATTGTCGTGATGGAAAAGAGCGCCATTCATATTGATGAGTTCTGGCCGTTTTATCTCTATTGCGCGTTTTAATCGCATTAATTACTGACGGTAGATATTTGAATCAATCGTCTGATCGAGTTGGAGCAGCTCGTAATTTACAGTTCCCTTCCAGTCCCACCAAATGCAAAGCATTGCCTTACGACGCGTCAAGCCGGGCTTTGCTACCATTTGTGCAGCTTCACCAAACTTGGACCACGATCATTTTCGTAAATTATTGTCGTATGTGATCTACTTTTCATCACCCGTTATCAGGATCTTCAAAAATGCCTCGATTTCATTTCGTTTCATCAGCGATTCGCAGATGGAAACTCGGTCTATTAAATTTTGTGCTGTTAAGTCATGAGTTACCCAACATCGAGCTTAGGTCGATTTTCAGTCCCGAAGCGATGTCATAGGTTGATGCGTGCCATTCTTCCTCAATTTCTCTGGAAAATTTCATTCACTTTTTCAATAATTGGTCGACCAGAGCGCGGCAAGGCTTTCATGTCGATATTTTCAGAACGGAAAGGAACAAACAATTTACGTGCTGCTGATTTTGATAAAGTATCTTCACCGTAAACACTACAAATTTTTTCATAAGCCTGCGAAGCGTTATCGCCTTGGTCAAAGTGATACTGCAAAATATAGTTAATTTTGTTCAGAAGGTTGGCTCATTTTTAAAACGCAATAACTTTTGACTAAATAAACAAATGTCAAATGTGTTCTTTTTTAAATAATCGATGTACTGTCACCTTACAAACGCGCTATCATATGTATTGATAATGTTTATGTTACTATAGTTATGCAACTCTAACACCATCTGTTGCAAAAAACGCCACGAACTTTTTTCTTAACCTATTGGCTCAACAGCTCAAATTGGCTCCGTAAATCTAGTGTTAAGTATAAGAGGTTGTCTAGGTGGATGCAGTTTGTCAATCGTTCCACTTGAGTTCGATGACTCCTGGATCTGCCGAGGAATATCGATCGAAAAGCAGTTGATGTGTGATGTACATATATTTGATGTATGTGTTATGTAGGTGATGTCTAACAGAAAATTATGAAAATTATGCCCGAACAGATAAATAGAGATAACTTGAAATTAATACCCTTTCGATAGTGGTAACAACATCTACTTCTTCCAAACATAAATATATGTATATCGCTCAAGCTCATAACGGTCATCCTTTATTTTATAAAGGATTACGTAGGTAAATGTGTATAAAATTGCTATAAAAAAACGTGAAATTAATGCAATAAACTCTGGTATTTATCCTTGTTAGAGTGATCAGATTTTAAATACTTAACTTTCTGGAAAAAGTGGTTTTATAATATACAGAATTTACAATTAATTGCTGTACTTTAAAAAAGAGTTGCGATTTATCATATATCATATATTCTTTTTCTAGAAGTTTTTTATTTGCAACGCGTCAAAGAAAATTGGTTCTGGTGAATCTTAGAAATGCAATTTTGATACTTACTATGATAAAAAGACATTGAAATATGTAAATTACAATATTTTACACGTGTTGATGTACACTTTGTTGATGTCATTACTCGTAAGAAAAGTTTAACCTTAATCCAATGTTTAATATGATCATTAAGAAACTTCTCTGAATGGTATTCATGTATTTATATTTTATTCGTGAGCAACATTGTGAAGAATAATTTGAGGAACATGTTTTGTTTACAAGATGAATCTAAACGCCGTTCTAGTGCATCGTGCGAACACAGAAATAATGCTGATGCTAGATAAACAAGTGAAAGCGAATATGAAATTATTTTGTAATCTTTGTTATACATCAATTACTTTCTACTTTTTTCACTATTACCTTCAGTAACATTAGTAATATTCACTGTTGTGCGTCGTCAATATCTTTAAAAATTAAATTCTTCCTATTTGCTTTTCAAATAACACAGAAGTATTGTTTAAATCTTTCGTTTAAAGCTTTGGCCAAATCGGATGTATCCTAATTATTTGGATCTCTCATTCAAATATCGTTAGAATTACGGAACATATTTATTAGTAAACGTTAGAAAAATGTAGATATAATGTTATTAGGTGACTAGGTTTATTGGGTTTAAAACATAGTGACCTAAATAAACATTAGTAATAGCTATTACATAATGTTATACAGTTATAATGTTATACATTAGTAGTTATATCTGTTGCGTGTCAAAGTACGCGGTCAGGCTTCGGCTGAACCTGTTCGGGTTGTAAATCCGAACCCTCGCTTGATTGCCGCGAGGTACGCAAAATGACAACGCTCCCCACGATTTTTGTTGCTGATGCACGTCGCGAGGTTTTTCGGGGTGGAGTGGAAGGAACTTGGTTGTTTGGTGAATCACTCCGATGTTGGGTTTGAACTTTAATAAACGGAACGTAAAACTATGGTAACAAGAGAAACTTAACAGAACTTAGGAATGTGGTTTACGATAACTATTGCGGATGAGTGTTTACTGTTTGAATGTTACGGAGTGACTGATTTGAGTGATACGGAGTGACTGACTCTTCCAAAAATTGGCAGAGTCCTCGCAGAACGAATGTCTCCCTCCACCGTCCGGACACGCCCCCAAGAACAAGGCTCGTACGCCAACGGAAACAGTGGTGTATGTCAACACCTGAGATAGTTTCTCACTATTTCCGAAGGGTGCGAATTCCCTAGCGAAATGTCCTTGGGCATCCCTTGGACGGTTGGAGGGGATAGCGGTCGAGTCCGCGCGGAGTGCGGGCCCGTGCGTCGCCACCTCGGTTCGGGATCGAGGGTGGTCGAGGAGGGTGGTGAGGCCGGAGACTTGCCGGCGCAGGCGAAGCTTTATGGTGCGGCTATAATCTATTGAGGCGCGGAGGAGTGAAGCCAGGTGTTGAGTTTGGTGCGTACGTGGGCACCGAGGTGTTACAAGTAATCCTCAAAATAACTTTCCTCCTCGCACCATAAGCCCATTGTCTCTACGCAAAACATCTGCACGCCAGGAAAACACTTGGGCGTTTGGAACGGGACCTTGAGGCCCCTTTCCTTGCGAAAGATGAATTATGGTTGACCTCCAGTCAACCCAGGATGTTACGGTTTCCCGGACATGCAGCGTCGATTTTTAAACATAAAATCCGCGAGACAATGAAACGCCTGCGCTCGACCTTCGAAACCGTTACTACACGCTTAAGGGTAGTAACAATATCATTTATTTTACAGACTCTATAAGAGAGATAGAGTCATCAAAATTGTTGCAGCCAAATTAATAGTCATATTACTACAAAAATGACATGCATAAATAGCTTAAAAATAATATTATTTTGGCCGAAATTGGTTACTTGTAGCTTTCATTTACTACACAGAGAGATTAAAAGGGATTAAAAGTGTTCATAACTACTGAGATATATAGACAGCATTTGATGAACCATCCTTTCCTCTTCTTCATAAACACTTTTAAAAAATTATTTACCTACAATGATCTATCATATTCTGCATTTTTAAATTTTCTATTCACTTTCAAGAGGAAAAGGGTTTCTTTAATGTAGTAGGGTCTCTTTCCTTATTGGTTTTAGGTATTCAATGCGTGGTACAAAAAAGTAAATAAATATCGTAGCAAGAAAATGTAGCTATAAGCCATTAATAGGCTTCCTAGAAAATAAGTCGAATAGTTAACTTCGGTTAACTGGCATACCTTTACCGTAAGGAGTTTGGTGTTGATTGCAACTGTGGTGACAATAGGATTGAAATTATTCGAAATTTTTGACGTTTGTGCGGAAAATGGGTTCCCATCGATCTGATTACGAAAATCGCAAACTGCAGATGTTTCGAGTGACATTTTAGATCAGTGATGAGCAAGCATTTTCAAAAACAAAAAGAAACATAAACCAAAAGAAGCACAAAGGGTATAGCCGGATAAGGATGGCAAAACTGCCGCCAAAGGTAATTAACCTTGAGGCATACTATTCGATAGGGCTCTTTGGAAAAACCCTTCGTGTAAAGTATGAACCCGGTACCCCTACCGTAGGGGTAGTTATAGGATGAATCGTACTTTACGCTTTGTACTCGATTTCTCCCGTTTGACTTGATAGATAATTCTGATAAAAATCACAGATATTGTACCCAATGGTGTGCATAGTTTGGAATTTTTTCAGATTTTTTGGTAGGCAAATCGATTTTTAAAAAATGATGATATAAAAACTGAAAAAATTACAGTTAAGTATTTATAGCAAACTTGAGAAACTGTGAAAATATGAGCGTGGCCACATCAATAATTTAGCTAAAAATATAAACAATTGTTGGTTTTTAATTTTTTTAACTACCGTCCAGTACTTGTAAAAATCTAAAAAAATTACACCATAATAATTAGGGTACTATGCAAGTACTGTAAAAATATAAAAGTGGTCACTTCACATTTTCAATAAAAAATGAATGTTTATAAACTTTCTTAATTTTTTAAAAATTGATTTGGCAACAAAAAATACTGAAAAAATTCCAAACTATGCACACCATTGGGTATAATATCTGTGATTTTTTTCAGAATTTTCTATCAAGTCAAACGGGAGAAATCGAGCAAAAACCGTAAAGTACGTTTCACTTTATAACTACCCCTACGGTAGGGGTGCCGGGTTTCTACTTTACAGGAAGGGTTTTTCCAAAGAGTCCTATCGAATGGTATGCCTCAAGGTTAATTACCTTTGGGGGCACTTTTGCCAACCTTATCCGGCTATACCCTTTTAGTGGACTAACATAATTTATTATAAAATTCAAGAAAGGCTCGAAAAATATTATTTTTTTAAAACGCAGAAATTGCAAAAAAGCAATATTTTAAAATTTGCGGAAAACCGAATAGAAACACTAAGCAGTAAGTCTAGACTAAAGACTGCTACTATGTGTATAAACATACATAATATAATTAACTTTTGTTTTAAAAATGTTTTGCGATTTACATACAAAAATCCTGACATTTAACATATTGAAACTTTATGTGCTAATGTGCAGTAATTGTGATAATGGGGGTGAGGTACGTGATGCGTGTGGAAATCGTCTTTTATCGACTGTGATCAACTAAAAATCATTTCCCGACCGACCTATTGGCCACCTCTGTTCAAAACCATACATTTGAAACTTCTTAAAATCAATGGACGTATTTCAGGACTTCAATTCAATAGCACTTAACACATTGCAGACATAGATTTCAACTTATACTCAAGATGTACACTGTTATAACATTGATATCGGCAGATATCTCCAAAATGCTGTCAGTTTAAGTTGCAAGTCACCGACCATTCGATACTTTTGACTTCCAAAAAGCTTCAGCATGAAGAATTTACAATCATTCGAAGATGAGAAAGAGAACTACACGCATAAAAATAATCTTCCAAAAGTGATATGGTAATTTAGTATTTCTTAATATTACAATCAATGTGTCAATCAGTCATACTTGTGCTTTCTCCTATTCTTGATGTAATCATGTAGAATATTTTTAAAACGTATACATGTGCGCGCATGTACCAAGTTAAGAAAAGTGTGATCTGTAAGTGCACACATTAATTCGAAAATGAACATACATACAGCTGGCCAAGCTAAAGAAGTTCTCTGACAAGAGGTTTCCTCTGATTGGTCCAACGGACAGACAGATCTTCCGTTTGACGTCATTTTCGATTTTAATGCGTGATTGGCCAAAAAAGTCGCACATACGTTATGTCCTCATGGAAACGACAAAATAAGTGTTTACTTTTCGGTTTTCATTTGCCAAGCTCAGATTGCCGAGACCGATATGAAGGCAATAGGCAATACGAGCGACAATCTCCCCTTACCTCGTACCTCATACAAAGCGACTTCTTTAGCTTCGCCAGTTGTAAGTTGTGTAGTAAAATACACGCACAAGTTTTCTCTTGAAGGATAACACTCTTTTTGAAGAATTACGCGGTTCGAAGTATTCAGATGATAATCAGAAAACATCGCTTACGTTAGGAAGCCGGAGATAAGCTCCTCATCCGCTGTTTTGTTGAAAAACAGAGTTGTAAGGCCTATTCTCTCCGCAAGACAAATTAATGTTCTTACAACTAGTTGCTCGCTAAAGAGTTGTGCGTTGGAGTTACCTGCGGTTATTGCAATGATAGTTTTTAATACGAGCATGTTTGGTTGAAAGGTTGTTATATAACTATCGGAACGAGACTGATTTTCTTTCAAGGTTGTTTTCCCTTTCAAGGGTTCTCGGAATACGATTAGTGTTGATGATCACAGAAGTGGCAATGGATTTTAGAGATGAATTTCGCCAAAAAAGTAGTATTTTTTATGCGCTGGAACTTCGGGGGAGGTGAGGCTGACGCGTGGGCCCATGCGCTACTCATTATTTACAATACGTCAATTGTTATTGGAGCAAAAGAAATGAAAGTACGGAGGTTGCCTCGAAAAATCTCCGCTGCTTTCAATTAACTTGCAAGTAGATTTAACAAAATTCAATTGGTAGGTCATATTGTTCAACAATTGTTAGTCAAATCGCATCGTAACCTTGTTTAAAAACCGGATCAGCTATGTAACGGGGAAACACTATCTTCAGTGTTTTCTACATAAATATAATATAATATATTATATAATTATTATAATTATTATAATATATTAATAGAATATATATTAAAATATATTTGAATAGAAAAGTTTTGACTTTCCGATTGAAAAAATGAAATGGGCGTACGAGATTTGAGTTCCGGCGCATGATGAAGGATTTTCTTGATATTCATTGTTCTATAAAGATAATTTATTCTAGACAAAAATTGCATTTCAGATGGATGCAATTTATTTCTGTGCGCGACATATTTTATAAAGTTATTACCACCCGTTGGAGAATAAATATTTTAGAGATAATGTTACAACAAACTATGTCTTGTCTTGAATATGAACAGAATATGCTGTTATATAGTAAACGTTTTATCAAATAACGGTAGCAAAAATCGCTACGGCGCAATCTAACACATTTGAATGCAGTCTATAAAAATAATAATCTAGAGATGTCAATTAGATGAAGAATGCTTTAACGGATTAATATGCTCGATTAATATGTTAATAACGTTAGATTTAAGATGAGAGTATCTATTGTAGTATGTAAGTATTAAATTTAATGAAGTACCAAATAGTGGAGAATTTTATTCAGTGAGCAAAAAGAATGCGTGAAGAAAATTGATATGATATACGAGTGAGACGAGAAACTTTGACTTATGATCTGTAAATCTCGTACTGTTGTCGGTGTCTAAATGATTTATATGTGTGGTAAGCCGTCACTGGCTTTCTTGACAAACGGCTTGTAACTTGCACTACCTTAAATTCTATTAGCTGCAACGGTTTTCAGTAATTGCGATAAATTCTCTACATAACGAGCTTTATGATACGTGTCGAGATAACAAACCTACTTACAAATATCTTATTACCATTTAAATTAGACTGTAGACATTGGTGGTGTGTTGCGTGCTAGATTCACAAACAATGACCACATCAATATTTTTGAATATATCGTTAGACAATCTCTGCTGTCTAAATAAAATTGTATTTACGTATGTAAATTTCTAACAAGTTTGCCAAGGCATATGTATATATTGCCATTCGTCTTTTCCTCGAACTTGAAAGCAAAGCACTGTGGTCCACCGCGAGAGATTAGCCAGCCATTTGTTAAAAAATAAATTTTCTCCGTTCGATTCTTTTTTTTTACTTTTATATCAATTATTAAATGTTTATCAATTTGAGAAGTGGTAAAATTAATGAAATTTTACAAAAATTATAGTATCAATGAACGCTTAAAGTTGGAACTTTTTCTTAAGACCATTTTTTGTCGAAAAAATAGTCTGTCTTCTTCGTGGCATTTTGTTGAACCTGTTTTATATTTTCTAATGACTTTTTTCTTAATTGAAAAGCATTCCTCTACGATAAAAATTCACATTAAAAAAATTAACGTTCAATAAATGAAAATAAATCTTCAAAGTTTGCCATTACTGACAATGAATGTCTTTCGAGTTTCGGGTTATTCCGTACTTTTGCCAATGAGAACTCTCTCTGTAAGATTTTTGCTCTATGTTTACGTAAAAATCGTACCCTCGTTCGTGCTACTATTAGAAATTTATATCGTCAAAGAATCGCGCTCACTTCAACGGGAACCTGCGCCAAAATCTGTACGCGGTCTTAAGGAACTTTTTCTTAAACTCGTAGAATTCGAAGAGGATAAAAAGTATATTGCAAATAAGTATTCGAAATTTGTGTTTACATGTGGTCCAAACAGTATTATTGCAAATAGAAGAAGAAAAACTGCCGTAACTTTGTTACGCCTCTTGACGCTGTATGTCTTCGACAATTATCACCAACCATGTTGTATCCGTCACTTTATGTTTGGAAATTTTTACTTCATATTCGGAATTAGAGACCTAAAAAAATACCAGAATACTAATTTCTGATTAAATCTGACGTGTTTTAAGCATTTGGTGGGACCTTCGAAAACATCAACAACTGTGCGAGGTGCCTAAAAAGTTAAATATGATTCGAGCACAGAAAGTAGTCACTTGTAGTTTGTTCTGATTTGCCCCATAGAGGCATTCTTCGTCATCGCATATTTTCGATTCTAATTTTTGACTGGCCGTATAATCATTTAATGGCGAAATAAATGTTTAGTTTTTGAGTGTCATTTGCCGAGCTCAGTTTTCAAAGGAACCGCAAAATTCGCAAAAGCCTTTCAAATCAAGGTCATATTTTTTTTATTAGCTCATCGAATTCGTCTGGTTGTGCAGTTGTGTCTGAAAGAAGCTATAGATCAGAAATGAATCGTTTTCGTGCATATTAATGTTAAAATTGAATGTCTCCAAGTGGCTTTCCCAACCGTAGGAGAATCTTCGCGGGCGGCTATATACAAAAGAGAAATTGACATATTCCTAGGGTACTAAAATTCACATTCAAATATCTCGTACTATATGGAGTTTGTGAAGAAAATTACAACCATACTGGACTCAAAAATACTAAATTCGTCGATTGTTGGAATCTTTTGTTAATGTCGCGGTTTATGACTGCAGTTTGCGATGTTCCGCGCAAATTTTCGCAGGCTCGATTTTCGAGGCTATTTTTAGTAATAATGGGTATTACATCTTACAATAATCTATACCTTCTTTAGCAGAACGAGCACACATAAAAGTTAAATAACAAGTACATACACTTAAATCGTCTTACTATACATATTAAGACATTTTTTATACAAAACACGTTCCACTTCAAATAGACTTTAACGGTTATTATAAGATACAAATTTACAGAAAAATACAAACCTTAGAGATTAACAGGAGTAGAGTAAACTTTACAGCGCATGTTGAAAAATTTGGAAGCTCAAAAAGTCTTTAACTTCTTTTTTTGTAACTTTTGAAGAAATGAAGGGAAAGTTATGAGGTATAGAAAAATTGGTAAATTGGTAAAAGATAAAAGATTTTCTTCGATTATCAGGTCATTCCATTCGTGAAAAAAGATCATTAAATATCGTTAAACTAATATTTTGATTAAATGTTAAATCAATATTGCCAAAGAAGTCGAAGGAAATAATACAACGGCATTAATACTCGTTTTATCGTATTTTGATCTATTTGTCAATTTGATCGCTTCTTCAAGAAATATTTCCCTCGTGTTTCTTCGCAAAATGCGAACTTCTGAGAAAGTAACGAACCATTAGTTAATTGGAATCCCTTTTTCCTTCTGTGCTTCAAAAATTCGCCATTTCCATACGAATGAGCTACGTATGTTCGAGAACAACTTTTAATCACATGGGATATAAAGAAAGATATAACAAAAATCGTGTATTTCTTATAACATGATTGTACACGATGAAATTATCAAGGCGATAACGACAGAAATGAAAAGAAACTTTTTGGTTTTACTTAAATCATATTTTACACTTTTGTAGTATGCTTCATTAATCGTAAAGAATAAAGATTTAAGAGTGGCATCGGCAGCTTATATTTTTCTAGTTTTAAGACTCGAATAAAAAATAATTCACAATTTACGTATTAGAAAATTTAATCAAACAAATAATATTAGCAAGTTTAATCAAATGTATAATTTTAACACTAGTTTTACGGAGCCAATTTGGTTCATTCAAAATTTGATTCCTACATATATAATATATTGGTTGGTTAATTTTTTAATAATAAATCTTTCATTTCAATTGATTTGGAACTATTTTCTTTGCAAAAAATTTCAATTTTCTTGTATAATTCAAATTGGCTCACTTCAGAAAAATAAGTATATCAACATCCGTAAATTTAGTGTTAATGTGATAGCGAGCATATTTACTTATACAAGGCTGCAGTGAAACTTTACGAAGAAAAAATTGAACATCATGAAGTACTTCAAATTGTCGGAAGAACATCGATACAGCTCACTGAAATACTTTCTCTTTTCAAGCATGTTTCAATTGTCGTGATCTTCTTTAATTATTAATATAGCTCACAATGTGTAATGCTTACACGGTGAAAAAGAAAAAATATAGCTGAGTGGTAATTAATTATATGACAAATATACACACTTCTAGCATTTTCCACATTTTTTTGGGTTACCGATTGACTTAAAGCCCTCAGATATGTGCGAATTAGTTTTATAATTATATTTATTCTGCATATTTTTAATTATTTTTATTAGGGTTAATTGTACTGAATTCTAAGTATTTCAGACATTGATTACAATAATTATTGTACAGGCGATTTGATACATTTATACGAATAGGATAAAAACATTATTTTGATTGGACCTGGCACTGAAATTTGATTTGAATGCATTCGTTTATAGAATATAGCTACGTTATACTTCTTTCATTATTTTACAGAATTTTCTGTATCTTGATCTTACAATTAGTAAATAGAATTAACAATGAGGAGAGAAAAGTTTGCATTATCGGGATACACTTTTTTCAGATTTATTTCGTCAGCAATAAACCACTATTTCCTTCGACGAATGTCTCTTTCATCGAGACAATTTAAATATTGGAGGAGAATAATGCACCTGTCATTATAAAAACCTATTGTGATATCGAAATCTACAATCAGATTTGTAATATGAAATGTATCGGAAAATTGCTTTGTTTTACACATTATTAAAGCATTCTGCAAAATTAAAATAAATATAACGCGGTAACTTATAAGTTATCACTCTAAAACTTATATAATCCTTATCGTAACGCGCTTTCAATATGCTTCTATAGCTCGACATATGTTCCAACCGTTGTATGGTGTACCATAATATTTTTACGTTAACTTTTTTAAATTGTTTAAGAAAAATGTTATTTTTCAAGTATTAGTTGAAGCTGGAACGGGTACCAATATCTGGGTTGTAAATAACGCATATATAAAAACAAATTTATGACCATGCACACCTTTCTCGAACCATTTATATAACTTTCCGTTCAAACACAAGTCTCAATAACTTGTTACTGCCTCCTAAAACACCATTAAAAAAATCTGTCGATATTTTTAAAACTTTTAGTGTGGTATAATATAAATACTTCAAGACAGTTAGATAACTCTACGCCAACTTATGAGGACATTCCACTCACAATCAGACACCATGATGAAAAGATAATTCAGTAGATAAATCAATGAATCCGACCTTACTATTCTTATTATTAGACATTATACGTCGACGATCGGCAAATGCTTAACCATCTCCCGAAGGGCTAAAATTAATAAAATAATGTTTTAACAAAAGGTGGTTAGTATGAAGAAGTACAGCATGCAGTAATGGACAGTATTTTTGGACCAATTAAATTTTTTTAACCAGAAGTATGTGACTTTTAGTGTATTTATAGATTTTTTATATTGAGTATTATTTATAAAGGACAATTAATTCTATGTTAACTAATATATTCAGGAGCTGGGAAGATAACAATTTTCTGTGATTGATTTTACACTCCCGTTTGTTCAGCGTGACAACCTTCGTTGAATAGTCTGGTCATATATAGGCACGCGAAAGTTAAGACTCATATGTTGTCTCACTTTATGCTAGCTGTTACGAATTACGCGGAACGACGAAATTGTCAGCATACGACCGAATTTGCAATAAGAGTCAAGAAACGTTGAAACTTTATCGTTGAAATCGAAATGGAACCAATTATAGATTTGCAATCGATCTAATCTAATCCGTTTTTTAAACAATCGCCTAGATACCTAAAACGTCGTGTGAAGAAAGAAGATCGTTTTAGCGGAAGAATTCATTCCTCAGTGTGACGTAACTTTTATCTGAGAACAAATCCAGTAATTAGTCACCTCACGCCTGAGCGGCTATCGGACAGCGATTGATCCGTAATTCGCACACTTCAGAGAAGTTCACAAGCTAATTTTTCATCCAGTGCGGACTGCGGAATATTGTTTCTTCAAAAGGAGCAGCTATCCGCTGTAAGGCTCCTGTCTTTTCCAAGCTTTGCGCGTTAAATCCATCGCTTTGTAACCTCTGCGGAGAACGGATGCCATGCATTGTAGAGCGCCGGTAAAACGGACTCAGATGGTATGCTTAACTAGTTCACCCTCGTGAAACTAATTGTAGGAACAAGATTTTTTAGACGATTCCGATGTATGTACATCGTATTCTAAGGAATCGATCTTCCATGTAAATCGAGAGGTAGGTGAATTTATGTTTGTTTACTTATGCAGGTACCTCTCCTACAATACGGTATCCTATAACACGGTTTCGCTCTAACACGACAAGAAGATTGCGGAAACCTTTGGAAACCACTGTACTTCTATAGTACTGGATAACATGATTTTTCTCTAACAATAAAATATTTAAAAACTAAATTACTTTTAAATATTGATGAGAAGGTATAATGAACTATAGCGCCTTTACATGAAAATTTATAAATAAATTATAATTTACTCATTTATAGTGCTATTCCGATGTTATAGCGAAAAGCGTCATGCCGTTTACGCGTTATCCGCGGCGAGACTTGCTGTTCCAGAGATATGAAATTAAAAAAATATTTGCTTTTATTAAGTTTTCAGAACGTAACTTCTTTTTTTGCACTGGCTCTGGGTCTCATATAACATGGTTTCCTACAACACGGCAATTCGGGTATTATAGGAGGGTTACCTGTATTTATTTTTACGTTCACTTGACATTGCTCCTATTGTTTTAACTAATATTGCTCTTGTCGTCTTGTCTAACATTACTCTTGTTCTTTTCTCGATTCGCTTTACAATATTTTTACTTAAATTTCATTTGCTGTTGCTGTTGCAAAAGAGACTGAACCAAATCTACAGTCCAACAATTCAAAGATGGTTAGGCAAAACAATGTGGGTATGATTCATGGAGGGGGATAGCCATGACGTAGTTATCTAGTCAAACAAGAAAAATACGGGAATCCAACTCACGATGCGATGCATGACTATGTAGAGCAGAGGTAGAGAATTTTTGCACGCCAAAGCCGTTCTTGGAGAATCACCGCCTCCTTCACCCATACATACAGCCGAGATGTCATTGATTCACAGACAATCTATTGGCATCACGGCCGGGCATACTGGCACAGACGTGACAGCGCGTGGCAGCGTGTTGGGGCGACATTTATATTTTAGAAATTTCGCGAAAGCAGAAATCAGGCTTTCTCGCGTCAAAAAATGTTGTCTACTCTCTCGCCAGTAAAGAGTTAATATAAAATATATCGCCAAGGCGGTGGCGTCGGTAACAATGTATTCTTTAACGCGAGGAAGCCTGGCTTTCTACTATCGTACAGTTTTTTAATAACTTGCGGTAGTAATTAATTGACAAATGCGCGTTCTAGAACGCAGTACTATATTTAGCCGTAAGGCATAACGTAGTGGTCGATTTCGGGAAAACCATCGCCAGAAGTCCAAAACCATTAAAATCTATTAATCGTATTTGTTTTAAGACATATCTGAGCATACTTTTTCACTAACAAATACTTTTGTTTTACCCTATGTGCGACATAGTGCGATCCGAAACTATTCTTCAACAAATAACCTCAGTGGCGGACCATGCACGTCGTTCTGATTTTTGCGACCGATGCGCGAAGGACGTCTGTCTAGCGTACGTGATTAACTACGAATGTCGCCCCAATGCGCCACCATGTTGATACCAATAGGTCCGCTCCTTGCAAGTGGAAGTCTAGTCAATCAGCGAGTTCTTGAGTACACGGGAAGGACAAGCAGGCGGAGCTGCTCCAAGGACGGCTCCAGCGTGCTAAAATTTTCCACCTCTGATGTAGAGTGTTTACTTTAGGAGACTCGGTTTGGGGATTCCATAAACGAAAAGGCGGATAAGCGACGAGCGGTTGAAGGCGGACGCCTACCCCGCTTTGTAGCCGTCTTTGAGTCGTTCGATCGTACTTCCGTGGTTTGTAACTAGCCCAGACATCTTTTTCTCATGGTTAAAATCTACAACGATGTAGCTGCTGCCAGGATACCCAGAAAAGACGAACGGAAGCAATGCGGATGGAATGCGGGCACTGATTCGCCAGCCGGCAAGAGTCATATCTCAAAGCAGTAAGCATCATATTTAGACTATTATTATCGATGGTTTAGGTGTATCAAGATTGTACTTATCATGTAAACACGAGAAACGCTCCTACTATACGAAATGTTATGTCAAGAGGCTGAGCTTGATGATTCCAGGTATAGGTCGACAACGGAATAAAGTCATTTGGCTTGAGGTACAGTGTAAGGGGAGACTGTTCTCGCTCCGCCTATTCCCATCATATCAGCCCTTGAAAACTGAGGTCGACGAGTGACAACCAAAAACTTAACATTTATTTCGTTTTGAAGTGCTTTTCCATTCTGTCATTCGTTAGAATCGAAAATACGTGAGGACAACATGTGAGCAAAACACTTATCAAGTGACTTCATTTGGTGGCCCAAGAATACAAAGTGGGATATAGATGGGAATTGACGGTGAGAGCACGACACCGTTGTTACTCTTATGTCATCCTGGTACTTTTCTTTGGCTATGCCCACAATGTGTGCAGTAAACAGGAATTCTTGGCAGGAAAATATAGAAAAAACTGAAGAAGATTTACATGTTTAGAAACATCAACAGAACGAATTTTTAAATTTATATGTAAGGTGAAGAATTTATTACTCGATACAAGGCTAACTGATGAATTACAATATGATTAGTTACTTTACAATCCTGTATTGTTCGCTAACGATGCATTGACGAAATTTTCTTGGCCGGATATGATAGAGTCAGTTCATTTATTTATCGAAAACTTTTGTTAACACATACACACTTTTCTATGCCTCTAACGTAACATCTCTTTAAAAGAAGAATATTATTCATCTATGTAAAAAAATGTTCTATGCGTACGCATCTCTAATTCAATAGCAATTATCACCTTTTCATGTATTCCTGTAGCCTTATACTCGTGTAAAGTTCTTCCATAACCGTTTATTTGAAACAACTGACGCTTTAATGTTTTCGGTTCAGAAATTATGTAAAAATGTATAATAAATACATTTAAAAACTTCGCATCTTCATTAATATGCCTGCGATATTTGACGCAAAGTAAACAATGATTGCATAAAGATGATACAGTTGAATCAAATCTTTTATGATCTACTTCTAGGATATAGAATACACTTATGTATTGTAAATAAATTTAAGGTTTACCACTTCATGTTGGAAATATGCTTACACACATCACAGACTATAAGGAGTTCGAAACTCGAAACGATTGCCTAATCAATTTTTTACAAGTTCATAACTCACAATAAACTGAATTTCAAGCATAACGAGCCGTCATTTCTTTAAAATTACGGTAATATGAACCTTGTAAAATCGAAGATTATGTTCTTGTATTCTAGGATAGTAGAAATAAAAGTCCTGGTATATGAAAACATTTTTTTCTGAAAAAAGGTGGTTCCACTTTACCATTGTCAGTAACGCGAACGTGTGTCAACCTTATCGTAAACTATTAACGAGAATAGTGCGGTTTGCGAAAATGTAAGCGTATGGTCTAGCGTCATTCGTTTCTGTGAGTTTCGAATGCTGGCGTGAGTGTGTGAGTACGAGCATTATGCTATCTCTTCTTAGTGACCTTATTGTCGGTATCGCCGGTTTTTCGCACGCAACCTTCCCGTAATATCTCTAACAATAAGAGCTCCAAGTTTTGTCTCTTTTAGTTAACAATAAGCATAAGTGTCCATCATCGCTTTGTGGATGTATTTCATCGGCGAAATATGAAATACAAAGAATGAAAATTATTCTTCAATTATTTTCGTCAAGGACACATTTCAATATGATCGCTATTTAGCGATTTAGAGAAAACTGTTTATGTATACGTATGTAAAAATTAGATTCCACTATATTATTTTTTTGCCGATATTCTTTGTTACTATCACATAGGAATAAATTTGAATTAAAGCAATTTGTTAATAAAAAGTTCTAAACTGACCAGCAGATAACAAATGTTGTTCCCCGTTGGCAGGTTTTCTGACAGTTTGGTAGCCATTCCTACTATTTCCATTTTGAATACAAGTATCGAATTTTTGACCTTGGACTTTGCGTTACGTACTTTCCGCATTCTGAAAATTTTGAAGGCTTTTAAGTGTCAAAAAATATATTCGCTGAAAGATGCCCAAGTAAAGACAAAATTGTAGAAAATAATAAATTATTGAATAACTTTTTTTCTAAGAAAGTTATCCTTTCGAAATTTATTTAGTATGGAAATATGGATATACAATTGCCGTTCAACTGTTGCAAACGAATAAGGAATGATATGAGAGTCATGTATATCTATGGCATATTGACAATAATAAATAACGATACTTATATCGCTCTCAAACAAAATTTACCAACCTCATCCTTGCACATCAAAACCTTGTTGGACATTATAAAACACCGAATTTTTACAAATTTTAATTATTTAATTGTGTCAGTTACTTTCCCACTTTTATATCCGATATTCCCTCTAAGTCCGCATTTGGCAGATTAAGGACGATTTTTCAAAAAACAAAAGAGCTTTAAGTATATACATATCTAGACCCGATCATGCATCTCTCGTGTTGGGAATATTGCAATTATAAGTTAGGAGCTCGCATATAACGGGTTGAAACGCAGTGAGCCACGAAGCCGTCCTTGGCCGCTCCTCTGATAGCCTCCAGACCTCCTGGGAATCGTTTCCTACCGCTTGGATGCACACGAGCGTGCAACCAACGGTGCAAAAGCGTTTAGAGAATACATTCGCGACTACACATCAGCGGCAATGTTCATCCTCCTACGCAGGAATGCTCGCAAATTCCTGTTAACATTCTATCAGATTACTTTTCTTCAAAATTTAAAGAGCTATGGAAAGTTCAGATTAAGGTATCAATCAAGTTGAAGTTAAAAAGAAAATACGGAGCATTACTAGCACACGGGCATTTTCATCTTTATCCTCGCGATGTAGTTCAATAGTGTTAGGAGTCGAACACTCAATGAATTGTGAATTTTAAAAAACTAAATGCAGACAGGAGAGAATAGAAGTAATTCATCGATTATTTTTTATAATTGTTTTCCTGACATTAAATATCGTTACTTCTATGAATCTACAAAAATAAAACGGAAGACGTAGCTACATGTTAGCTTATTTAATTCTTGTTAGAACAGGTTAATAAAGGTTTACTTTCTTTAGTAGAATCTGCTACTTTTGTGTGAAGTTATCGTAGTTTTGCAACACAACTTTGACATGCGCCATCTAACTAATTGTAAGAGTGTTTAGACGACTATGTAATATCAATCGTTCTTTATTAGTTTATAGGCAATACTTAAAAGTTTTTTTGATATATCATTTGTAAGATTCATATATCCCTTTAGTTTAACCCTGTGCGGTCCGAATTATTTCATTAATTTTGGTAGAGAGATAAATAAAATTACTTTTGCAACATTTTCTATCATTGGTTATTCATTTTTTAAATTGTTATCAATAACTTTAGGTATTGATGGATATTTAGGTGTATATTACAAAATCACTGTGAAATTGGAAAGTCGATATTAAATTATCAGAAAATTAAATCAAGTGAAAAACTATGTCGAGTACTACTCGACATAGGACTGCGAAGGGTTACAGTACCAGCTGACACCGTGTTTCCTCGAAAATAATACACGCCTTACATTCATTTTGCACCCGGAAAATGAACTAGGGTTTACTTCGTGGTCGGGCTTATATGTTTATGGGTTACAATCCTAAAAGACAAAACAAAGCCTTATTTTATCATATAAGATGGAATTATTATAATAATCTACGTTTTTAATAACCGTATGACCACAGTCATACAACGCAATTGTTTGCATTTTTCAATAGGTCTTATTTTCGAGATAGGGCTATAAAACCATCCTTAAAAACGATAGTGGGGTTTATTTTCAGAGCAAATCTTAATTTGGGGGAAACACGGTATATAATGGACTAAAATAAATATCGTTTTATGTATGTAAAAATCCATGTAGCAGCACTGTCCGTCATGTCGCATCGGATCCGTCGGTTACCATTACCTTGGCTACTTCGAGCATTGCTCACTAGACCATACTGTCCTTTCCGATAATGATACTTGCAAGAACGCTACATACAGTATGTCTTAGGGTATCCCATAAGCTTCTTTCCTTCTTTTTAATACGAAATAAATACACGATACTTGTTGTTTAAGGTTCATTTATTGCATTACACATGAATCGTTCTGCTCTATCACATTCTTCCATCTCTCGAGATGCCTCATTATTTCCTCTTTCCAAAATTGTCGGGCTTACTTGAAAAATATTCCTTGAGGTGTGTTTTTATTTCGATTACGGATGGAAGCATGGAAATAATTTTTTAACACGTTCGTCGCCCAGCGCGATTTGGTTGAGTTTCTCGTGGGGCCCAAATCCGACTATCGCACAGTTGAAAAAAATAGTAACTCTAGAACCATTCATTTTAGAGAAAAATTTTATATACGAAAGTTTCATAGTATCGCGAAGAGAATATCGGAGCAATATTAATTATTTATTTGTTATATTTTCTCAATGTTATTTAAAGGTCAACTTCATTTTTTTATAGGATAATTTATATCTTTCTTTGCAGATTTTCATTCTATAAAAAAAATAAAGAAACTTTTGTATAAGTCATTTTCTTGTTGGACGTTATGTTAAAAAGATATTTAATAGAAAAGAGCCTACTGAAGCTTTTTTCGATAGGCGGACTGTCTTCCGTCAACAATAAGAACAATTTAGTAATAAAAGTGATTTTAAAATTTTTTTTGTTCTACATCCTATATTTATACTTCAATGTTGATTCTATTAAATTCCTTTTAAAAATTCAACTGAAAGTCCTATTTAACTTGAACAAGAAAAGCGTCACCCATATTTGGGTGACGGGGCCTCCGCGGAAGTATACCCGTCACCCAGATATAGGTGACGCGGCGATGAACGTGTTAATGATAGGAATAAGTAATAGTAGATGGAGCAAGATTTGAGGATGCGGTAGAAGGTTCTAATCAAACTGTAACAGCTTTTCTCTTACAGCAAATGCAACATGTGGTTTTGTATTGTCGCGATGAACAACGACGCTTCGTCAATTCTGGCCACTTTTCTGCTGTGACGTCTTTGAATTTATAAAGCTGATTGCAATTTTTGGCATAATTGATGCTCTCAGCTTGACGAAGAAGCTCGTAGTAGAGGACACATTTTCAGTCCTACTAAATGAACAAAATATATTTTATTATAAAATATTTTGAATATCTTTTTAGTTGAAAAAATAAAACATTAAAATATATAATTTTCACAGTGTTTGCGTTTGGAGTTGTCGGAACAAATACTCATGCCACTACTGCTGGCATTCCGAATTGCTGGATTAAAACTACATGCTAGCAGTACCTACCGGAATTCTGAGTGCAAAAGTTAACGAGATCCGCATCCGTCATCGTTGGGCAGCCGCTGTTGCATCAATTTCTAATTGTTATTTATTGTAAAACTTATTTCTGCGGAAAATTGTGTAACCATCTCTATAAACAGCACTGTTTCTATCCACGGGTGTTGGGGAGAACGGTACCTTGAAGAAAAAGCGTGGTATTTTCTGGAAGGACATCGTTTTCTGACTTTACGAAGTTGGTCGCGAAGACAAAAACCGAATTTAATTCAAGTATCATGAAACTCTTTCCATTCCAGTCTCATTGTTGCTTTTGTGATCTTCGCTTGTACATTCTTCGAACGCAGGGCTATTTAATGATAGTATTAAGGCTGCGGTATGTTTCGAACCAAATATTTCCCGATTGAATTTAAACTAGTTATTCTTTAAAAATGTAATATAACTCAAACGTTGACACATCCCCGCCTCCCCCCCCCCCCAATTTACTTTACGTATAATTTACTTTAAAGGCTCAAACTTAATTCTTTGCCATTCGAATTATAGTCGAAATATAGTCTCGAAAAATTGTCTACCGTTGATTATTCACCTGTACTTAAATAATACTAGGAACAATTGTATACATCGCGGGATATTTATGTTAAGGTGTAAAATTATTGTTAAATATAAAAAGTTGTTTTGAGTGTAGATCGACATAGGAGTGCAAAGGGTTACGGGAGTGGAGAAACGCGGGTACTGACGCAAGTTTTCCGAAGACAAGAAGAACTTCTACACTAGAAAGTTTAGGTTCTATACTAGTAAGGTAGTGCAAGTTTAATATACAAAAATACAATTCAAACTGTGCTGTGATTCTCCGCTGAAAAGCTTACGTGTACTGACGGTCTGAACATGAGAATTTCAGTGTCTCAGCAACTGTAATGAAATCTTAAACACATGTAGTTGTCTTTCGATTCGTACAGTGAACGTTACGTATTAAGATTACAAGCATTTATGTTATTATCAGTGTTATAGTTCTATAAAATAATTAAAAGACCAATAGTAGTTCTCTCGTTTTTTTGAAGCCTACTCAGATTCAGAATAATGAGTTATAAGCTATTAATTTGTGTACCCCTATGCCATTGACAGTATAGTAGTTGCAGCAGAAAACTTCGGTATAACTTTGCAACTTAAACTTCATTTACTACTTGTAATTATATTATAAAAGCCAGGCAGAGGCAACAACGTGTTATGTTACAGTTCTGTGAAATTTTCAAATGCAGAAAATGAGCATCGTACTACATTTATATTACAAGACATTTTTCAACAAGATTATCTCACATTATTTATGTCTCTTCTTTTCATTTTTCATATTATGTGCATACCGCATTACTTTTTTTTCATTCGTATTATGGAGAATTAAATGATAAATTGAATAACGTTTTAATATGTTGTATAAACTGATCGAAGGTCATGTAAAGTTATATCTAGCGTCAAAAAATAATGAGGAAGGCTGCAAAAGGTTTTGGCTTCCGCGTGGATCCCCACATTAATCTCTTCAAATAATCTTTTGATCACTTTCTAGTATTTATATGCATTATTTTAATTGTATCTCACATTCTAATTCTTTTGCTGACATCATCTTACTTGAAAGCAATATTCAACGACGGTATACTGAAGAATAATTTGCTTATTTTATAAATGTAGAATTTGCGGTAAAAATGGGCGGAGTTCGCGGCAACCCTTCGTTGTAGCGTTCCTTGGCCGAGTTGCTTAACACGGAGGTCTTACGGATCAGTGTGAAACCACTGCGCCAACGTCCTCTCCATAGTGACTATTCATTTCCGCGTTCTTTTTCTCCTAAGTTATTTACAGAATTGCTCCAGCCTGATTCCGCATAAATATTACTCACTTCTTATGCAAATGGAGGTGTATAAACATTATTTTATTTGTGTAAATCTTATCGTCCATTCAAAACTTTACTCTGTAATTTAACAAACTATTTAACCAAAAATGAAGTTTTAATGGGACAAAATGGAATGAGTTGACCTCCAAAATTTAACCAAACATGGTATTAGATATATCTATCTGGACACAAATTAACCAATTTTCGATACTAAATATGTTAGTAACTCTTTATGAACGATATGTTAATTAGATAAGTAAAAAACGAGGCGAAAGAGAAAAGGAGAGCGAGAGAGTATGCACAAAGAAGAAGAGAAATAGGGATTGCAAAGTACAGAGCGTAGATCAGACGATATAAAAAATGTCTCTTTGCGGTTGTGTATCACGTGCAAAAGAGACTGTCAAGGAGAAGTTATGCGTTCTTCGAGGAATTTTTTCGTGGCTGGTATCGTAAACCTGTCCGTGTGAAATAATTCACGCCTGATCGCTCTTATCCACGGTTATCTTCTGTTTTGTAGCTATCTCTTTCACGAATCTTGGAACAGACAGGATCTCAAAAACACGGCCATATTCCCGAGCTTGAATCTGAAGAGAAATTTAAGCAGAGTAATGACTAACTGTATACTTGACTTTCAATTACAACATCTGTAGAGAAACTCAGTGTAAATAATATTGTTTGTTACAAAATAAGCAACTGTATATTTCTAATGCAAAAAGAACCTCAATACAGAACTCGAAGTGGTTGCTACAAAATTTAACGCTTAGGATAGTGTTATTTGCGTTAAAAATGTGATACAAATGTAAAGTGAGGCGGAATAACATGTATGTACATGGAAATGGGCATGAGCTGATTCCTTAGGAAAAAAACAAGAACAAAATATAAAATAAAATTTTTTCATTTAATGTTTAATTTTCGAGGAAATCGTATTTGAAACTTCGAATTTTCAATACATTATTTAAATAAGTAAATTAGTTAACTTTCATTATGCAGCTAAATTCTCTGTTAAAGGGAACGCAATTTGAAAAAATGCATGCTCTCCAATTACAGAGCTATTTCAGGAAGTGCACGTTCAACTCTCGATTTTCTGGGGGGTTTTCACCCCTCAATATGAACGAAGGGTGGCAAAAAAGTCGTTTTTTCAAAAACTACATCTCACGCAAGTTTTATCAAAATCTGTGTATAAGAAATCGATACGTTACCTCTTCAGTTGGAACAGCGCACGAAATTATTGGATTTTAAAACTTGATTTTCTCGAACACTAAGTTTTAACTTAAAATATTTCATTCTGTACGTTGTTTTTGTTTTTTTTTCATACGGTATCACCTCATGCCCGCTTGTATATGTAATTTCAGGACAGTTTGCGCAATGCTAAGGATTGCAACCTTAAGATTGTATGGCTTGTTTAGACAAATCAGGGCGTAATTAATTCTGACAGTTCTATCGTTTTTTAATACAAGGAAATTCACTATCAGATTTTTAGTGAGCTTACTGAACGGGACAAGTTGAATACCTTCATCACTCAAATTTATTTTCCTACTCTCTTATTGTTAGATCGAACCAGTGGAATTTCGCTGGTTCGCCAGTGGAAACTCACTTGTTTACCAATGACACTCACTGGTTCCGTCAGTGATCTCGGCGGCCATCAAAGTTCACTGGTTTACCAGTGAATCTCACTCGTCAGCATATTCAAAAATAAAACACGGTGCATGGCGATGCGGTAGCGGACGCAAATTTCACTGGTTCGCCAGTGAGATTTGTATTTACTGGTTGAACGAGTGAAATCTCACTAGCTCGATCTAAGAGAGTACTTTTCGAGCTTCACTCATTGTCAGTTATAGGTGTAAACCGGGACATCAACATGATGATCCCAAATATTATTGGCATTTTGCAAACATTGTATAACGTACGAGAGCTGCATGGATACAGGAAATTATGACAATTTTTTTCCAAAAACTTTATTCAATCTCGGCTTGAGGACTTTACCTAGGGATTCTCTCAGAGTTGATGATAATCCTGCAGGTCCCTAGAGCGAAAGATTTGAGAAATCTTGACTTTGTTTGGGGAACTCCAAGAGCAATATAAAGGAAGGATGGGGTATGCAGCTACGACTTTACTAAATATAAGAAGGCTAATCAATTTCAAGAAGTCGTTCTCTATTTTTTCCAACAGCCTCCGTTTCATAAGAGATTTACATGTTAACATTAATAATGAAGAATTTCTAAATTTTGGTGGAGCAGCCTCTCAAATCACTTTACAAGACGAAAGTGTTTTTCTGAGAGAAACAGTAAGATTTATTCAAAAGTAACGCGTTCGGTACGTGTACCGATTATATCCGGCATCCACCTGGTGACCTGTGCATCCGACCGACGGATATATTCGGCGTTTATACAAAGAGTTAACATTAAAAGTGTAAACACTACTTGTTAGAATAAATATTGTTTTATTAAATACAGTTCTTATTTAACGCTTAAATAAATGTTCATAAAAAAAGGGTATGCTCACGCGCTATGTGTGCATTTACGGGGAGACGACTGGTAAATATAAACAACAGGTGTGTCGTGGCAGAAAGTGCGCCCATGCCGAAACGGTTAAATGTCCTTCCAAGAGATTCAAGTTATCCTAATTGGATTGACTTCATAATTAATGGATATTGTCCAGTTTCTATTTTTCAGTTTCAGCTAAATTATTTCAAAAATACTAATTACTGTGACAACGGGCATTCGGCCTATAAATCTAAAACCGTACATCGTTAAAATACTCATGTATCAAATTCGACTATTAAAAGACCAATTCTAATTTTCCAATTTCTAATGTTATAAAGAACGTTGAACATTTTGCTGATATTTGTTTAATTACTTCTATCACTAAACTTATTCGATTTTATACTTTATTTTACTACGTAGAGGTATAAAAAACCAATAGGTTGTTTGGTGTTTTGGTTACAATGATTGGTTGATTGTAATGTCAACAAAAGGGGAAAGCTTAGAATATTGATTAATATATTCATTTCAATAATTAATATTAGCTTTAATCACAGCTCGCATTATAATACAGATCAGAAGAAATGTTTCCCTACTATAATATTATTACAAACATTTTAAATATACTCATTTCTTTTCTTATTTACTTGTTGGTAAGACCTACGGTATCATATCTGTATTTGTACACTCCCTGTAGACGAAACCGAAGTAAACATTTTTATTCGAAGTAATATTTTTATTACAAACATCCTAAATTCGAACATTTTGAAACCATCCCCTGTATCATAAGTAATGATCCATAATATAGAGTATAGTTGTACCGGCAAAATCGTTCTAGTTTCTTATAAGTGTAAGTATAAATGTCGTCAATATTATTGTGCAATACTTTTAAGGTGTTAAATCATACTAATTATTCCAATTTAGAAAAATTGCTCGGTCTTTGGGTTTGACGTGGGAAGATTTTTAGGTTTGAACAAGGAAGATACATTTACACGCAATAGATACATATAGAGTTGAACTAACGGTTAGTTACTAACCAGTACGTTTTTTTATTCTAATCCAAACCCTTTGATAAAGCATACGCCTCCTGATAAAGTCAAATTAATTTAGTGTAAGTGATATAAAATAATTTAATGTTTGTTCATATAGGAATATTTGCAAAAACATAGTGGACAATTTGTTATTCAAGCACAGTAGAGTACAAACAATAAGAACCTTTTTGTGTCAAAACCAAAAAATTATTATGAAGCACGTGTAGAGTTTACGATTTATAATTCAAACGTATTAGCATTAATACGTTGAACGCCACTGATGTTTCGTCCGTTTCATCATTTCCACTGAAGTGGTACTTTGCCTATTAAAATCTTATCTTCGTAAAGCAGAAACTTTAAAGACACAAAGAGATATATAATCAGCAGGATTTTATCGTTTGAATGCCAGTATTTAAAAACTGAATGTGTTAGAAAATTCGTAAATATTACAATTGAAAAGTCATATGAAATTTCATTGAATTCAATAGCGCCGGTAATAAGTAACCCCCATGGCAGTTAACGTGTTAATTGGTATGTATATTCGTGACTTAATCATTCTTGAAAGTGTTCCATAACAGTTCAATACAATTAATACGTTCAGACTGCATTAATCGAAGTCACTAAAATTAGTTTCACGATTCTTTGGGATATAACAAACGTGTTACAAACGGATTTCTCCTCAAGAAACTCGACGTTGTATAGGAGATGGAGGGAGAACGCGAGGAGCGATGGAAGGGGTGAAAGAATTTGGTAAGAACGAAAACTTTCCCTTGTGCTCACGAACACGAAGAAGGAAGACATATGTATGTTTCCTGATACACAGAAATCGCGTATAAGTATATGTATATTCGTCGCGAGGAGAAAACGGTAACGAATGAGATGTTACGAACGGAAAAGTAGAGACAGAAAAGCTTTATCTCAGGCTAGTCTCGAAGTAACAAAAAGGTGTCCATATCGAGACAGTATAACTTATCGTGACTTTTTAAAAAGAAGAAAAACGGATAAGAGCAAATCGAATGAGACGGTACAATATAAATAGAGGCGGAGAAATTTAATTCCATGGAGGTTTTATTTCATTAGTACGTTAGCAGTGCCAGTTACAAGGATAAACGAAAGAGGCGACTGACTGAGTTGGTTAACAGGAGTGACTTTCTTCATTTCCCGATACACTGGAACGGGCTGCTGCATACAGAGCTTATGTATTACGCGTATGAGTTTCAGACACGCAACAAAATCATTTCCGCGAGACGGAGAGAAAAAAGAAATATCAAGGCGAGCGAACCCAATGGAGGTGGAGAAAAAGAAGAAGAAAGAACGAGAAAAGAAAACAAGCCGTGTCACGTGTTATTTCTTCTCTTCCTGGCTCCGACTAGCTTCGCTTCCTTCTTTCTCTGTCTGCTTTCCTTCTCCCTCCGCGCTTCGCTCTTCCGATTTTAATGGTTTATACGCTCTCCTTCTACCGGTGCTGAATTTCTCTTTCATCCATAATCTGATTCCTTAGCGAACGCGTATGCGAGTATGGGCGAAGGTGAGTTTACCTCCCAAGCGCGATGAAAGTAGTTATCATGGGTGTCGATCGGCAGTTGCGATCATAATATATCTGTTTGACGTTACTGTAATAAGTCACTTTTATTTTTATCTAATAATTTTCAACGCACGAACGTTAATGCTATTCAACAGATAGTGCATTACGATAAAATTTGTACATTCGTCTATTAGATTGAGTATTTAATTTTCACGCAATGACAGCGAGAGAGGTAATGTTTTTATTTCATATTCACAAAAAATAACTCTTTTCCATACAGTCAAACCAAGGTGTTGTATCAAAACTATGAAACGTTATAAAAAGTGATATTTCTACAATTATATGTGTTAAATCTTAAGGCTCGCTTAGTCAATAAGTCAAATAAGTGTGATAAGATAGAAAGAATATTACTTTTAATCCGCTTCCTCTATAACTTATTTGTGAGTCTAAGTAATTTCGGAATATCTGCAATAACTGTATCGAACGTGTCATATGTTTGACACTAAGCTTCCGCCATATTCCTTGATAGAAAAACCCTCGAACCAATCGCTTCCTCATCGACAGACCGCGCTACTGATTTCATAGTAAAAAAACAGTATCTCTCGCGGAAAGTTTACTCTTTTTCCTTGAAGGTGTCACACAATGCGCCGAGGTTCGTGGTAGAACTGAAAGAAACGTGGTTTGGCTTGGCAGCAAGTGAAAGTTGCTCGAGCCACTTTCCCCTCGGGCAAGCAAGCGAGCAACTGATCGCACAACCGGCTTCCGGGCTACGATTCCATGGCAAATACCAAAGATCCATCGCCCCGGATTAACCGATCCTCTCGAAAAATTTTCGTTCCACGAAACCTCACCCACTTACTAATAAATTCCGTGCGCATAGTAACCGACATGTCGTACTCTCTCAACCATGAATTTATTTATTACGCTTTCGTAAAATCGTTAATATTGTAATTTATGATAGTTGAAAATGATCACACTTCTCTGGTAATTAAGAAATATATATGTAACATACTAGTTCTTCATTATGAATTTTGTCAGTTTTTGTAAATGCAGAATTTAAAATCCTTTTTGTTACGCTTTTTTTCTATGTGATGGCATAGCTGAGCAAAATTTTATCTAATATTTCCTTTGTATAATTGGTAATGGTAAGTTGCTGAGTATCTTTGCAAAGGGTCTAGCCGAATAAGGGGGTCAAAAGTGCCCTTCAGCCGATTTCATTTGACGATGGGTCATTCGATAGGTGATGATGAAAAACCATTGCACACAAATTTTTAATCCGATACCTTCACCGGGAGGGTAGTTATAGGGTAAAATCAAAAAATCAGTTTTTGCCTCATTTTCCCCAATTAATGTAGTACAAAAATTCCAAAAAAATTCTAACACATTCTAAACATGAATGTACACGTTAGGGATTTTTTTCAGATTTTCACTTTGCAAGTTCCACTCACGAAAAATGAAAACCAAAAAAAAAAAATTTTTAAACATCGATTTCGTATTGAAATCTTCCGAGCACAACTTTTTCCTTTTTACAGTAGTTGCCTAATGTTATCATTGTTATACCATAATTTTTTCAGATTTTTTGAGTACGGTGCATCACGGTCGGAAAAATCAAAAACGGATTTCTGGGACACATTTTGAGCTGAAACTCGCACATTATCTGCCATTCTTGCATGATTTTAATACAGTATGCTCATATTGTGACCTTCAATGTTTCTGCATAGAAATATGTAGATGTTAAAGAACAATATTGGGATAATTAAATAAATTGCTGATTGTATGGTAGTTATAACCTAGAATTTTAACCGTTCTTACAAAAGCATTAATGGCGCAGTGGCTATGGTGTCTGCCTGTGGAATCGCTGGACACTTTTTTGTCGCGGGTTCGAATCTCCATGTGGGACTTAAGTTTTGTTCTGTTATTTCTTTTTTTTTTATTAAAGACATAACAATATTCAGTAGTAGCTTTAAAATGTTTCACAGATATTTTTATGCTTTTCAACAATATAAAACCTATAGAAAAATAATCGTAAAACATGCTTTTCTTACAATTAGACATGCAACGTTTTGCAATTATGAGTATTCTCAAATATTTTATATTGTTCATAGATCTTGGTTTATTGCAATGTATGAAAATATATTTTAAGTATGAAAGAAATATAAAATTCAATGTACAGAATGTAAAAAAGTACTTGCAATTGTAAATCGTGACATGACTGGAAAGAGTCGAAGAAGAAAACAGTATAGTGTATAATTATTTTTAGAAGTATCTGTGAAACATTTTAAAGCTACTACTGAATATTGTTATGTCTTTAATAAAAAAAAAAAAAATGACAGAAAAAAACTTAAGTCCCACATAGAGATTCGAACCCGCGACAAAAAAGTGTCCAGCGATTCCACAGGCAGACACCATAGCCACTGCGCCATTAATGCTTTTGTAAGAACGGTTAAAATTCTAGGTTATAACTACCATACAATCAGCAATTTATTTAATTATCCCAATATTGTTCTTTAACATCTACATATTTCTATGCAGAAACATTGAAGGTCACAATATGAGCATACTGTATTAAAATCATGCAAGAATGGCAGATAATGTGCGAGTTTCAGCTCAAAATGTGTCCCAGAAATCCGTTTTTGATTTTTCCGACCGTGATGCACCGTACTCAAAAAATCTGAAAAAATTATGGTATAACAATGATAACATTAGGCAACTACTGTAAAAAGGAAAAAGTTGTGCTCGGAAGATTTCAATACGAAATCGATGTTTAAAAATTTTTTTTTTTGGTTTTCATTTTTCGTGAGTGGAACTTGCAAAGTGAAAATCTGAAAAAAATCCCTAACGTGTACATTCATGTTTAGAATGTGTTAGAATTTTTTTGGAATTTTTGTACTACATTAATTGGGGAAAATGAGGCAAAAACTGATTTTTCGATTTTACCCTATAACTACCCTCCCGGTGAAGGTATCGGATTAAAAATTTGTGTGCAATGGTTTTTCATCATCACCTATCGAATGACCCATCGTCGAATAAAATCGGCTCAAGGGCACTTTTGACCCCCTTATTCGGCTAGACCCTTTGTTTGAAAGATACGTTAAAATTCAATTTAACTAATTTTGGGATCAATGAGAACAAATGTACGTAAAGTTTTCCAGTCTAAATCATGTCCTAAATGAAGTAAACTGCATAACGTGGTGCTGTACTTTTTTTTAACAGATACATAATTACAGTGGCCTAATAATTATTAGGATGAAAGTATACAATGTACATACATGTAACACAATGTACTCTCTTAGAAATAGTAATGGCCAAGACTTACAATTAGTCGTTTTATGAAGCAGAAACATTTATATAATGTTCGGCGTTTAAGTAACTAATTATTATACTTTTCATAAGTAAGTACATAATTCATGGCTCCCAACTATATGAAAAAAATGTAAGCCCAATACGGAAAAATATTTTGTTTCTGACTGACATATAATTAATGTTAGGAATTTCAGGGACAAATAAAAGGGAACCGTACAAAACTTTAGAGGTCAATTCCAACAAAGAAAATAAGTTAAACATCGATAAAAATTAATATTTGTTATTTATGTAATATCTGTATTAGTCCATGGATTGTTTTTATTATTTCTCCTAATATACATCTTTCGGTACTTAGTACGTATAAAAGTATACGTTTTAATTACAATGTTAGAGATAGGAATTTTTCATTATTTCAGAAAAACTGTCGTTATAATTAACAAATAATTCATTTAAGGAAAGTTTTTGAATATTTATGATTGTTTTACATGAAAAACCTTGAAAATTAACAGGACATGGAAAGATAAATTTGCCAACATATAAGCATTCACTTAACAACTTATTATTTTAAATTACCAAACAGATTACTTCAATGCCTCAATGATAATCTTAATTCACTAAATATGTAGAAAGTGGTCGAAAAATGAGGAAAGACCATTCTCGGATCCAACTGTTGAATACCGCCAGTAAAAACAGGGTAACTCATTGTATCGTGCAAATGAGCTTCGTTTTTCATTCTTTTTTCTTACTCTATTTTTATATTCTTTTATTAGAAGTGTTTTCTCTGATCGCAGCGCAGAAAATGGCATCGAAGAATATCGCAAACATGAATAACATAATACACAGTGTCGAACTTTGTAATTTTCATGACGATTACGTATTCATGGGAAATGATCCGTAAAAACTGCGAATTCCGTTTCCCTGGTGTGGAAGCATAACTTTGCATACATAGACTACCGCTCATAAGTGTTTAGGTACTCATCTTCTCACGTATTTTTTAGTACTTGAAAGGAAATTAACCAGTTTTATTTTCGTATCCATTAAGTATATTTCTATAAATGTATGTATGGATGTACATAATGAATAAATATTTTCACATTTTTGCTGAGTTTTCTCCATGGAGTAGAGTACAAAATTCAGTACTAAGTACAAATTATTTATTCATTTAAATAGTATCATTTACTTAAAGGAGTTATGTCAAATAGAGAAAGAAAGTGTGGTTTCTTTATATTTTATCAGTTTCTCTTTGCAATTTTGACAAATTGATTATGTTATTGCCATGAATTTGTAGAAGGGTAAAAATTAGAGTCTTATTATAAATACCGTCCGAAAAGGAGATGGCACTATAGCAGAGTAGAGATCTTTTCACTGGTTTTCATAACAACTTACCTGAAACAAAAAAAAGTTATTCAAAATATTATTTTAAAAACTTATGTTTTAATTAAATTATCTATGCCGTATTGAGCTTCAAATTTACGGAGCCTACAAGTGTTTATTTTAGTAATAATTACTTACTGACTATACATTTTATGATACGATCTGTAAATCATATACAACAATAAATTGAAGACAGATAAAGAAATTAAGATAGGATAGAAAGCATGAAGTTATCAGTACCAATAATTAATTTATTGTATATATGTTAAATATTTCTAAATATCCTGGAATGTGTATCTAAAATATTTCTTATGTTGAAATATATTTGATATTATTCAGCATTATGACATTATTTAACATTCAAGACGAATACTGTATTCCTAACCAAAGGAATAAATGCAAAAAATTCATTAGTAAAATGCGTTTTACTAATTGTAACATTTTCTGTAAGTTTCATATGCACTAAAAATCACTTGCATCACTGTTTATCTATGTAACTTATTTAAATGTTGTCTAGAATATACTGATTAACCTCCTTATCTTTGCTTGTTCGTGATACATATACAACTATGCTCGACAGTGATAGATATTATTTTAAGAATTGAAAATCTTTATCTAAGTTTGATGAACTAACTGAATACTCAAAGTCACACTAGTATCATTATCTTAATACCATAATTCTAATATAACAGTTTGGTTTGATTCTGTACTGTTTTTGTGTTGCAAACGATTATAACTTCGTAAATTACTTACTATCGGACTTTCAATTACAACATTTATGATCCCCGTCTGTTCTGTATCAACCAATTTGAAATCCTATTGTATTTAATCAATGACATAATTTTTCTTACCTTCTTTTCTTTTTTCAGTTATTTTATATGTGAAATATTTTAGAAGATCAACAATTCCAATATTTGCTTCGTGTTGCCAATTACGTAACTATAACATTACTTTTTTATTTAATATCGTAAATTCTATTTCTTTTGATCATTAATTGCAGTAACTTTCTCCTTTTCGCGTTACAATATAATAGATTGCAGACTTCCATACTCAGAGACAATTACGATCTCTGTTCACTAAAATATTGTAAATATGGATGTTCACATCCAAAATGATGATAAATTACAGTTGTGAAAAATCATAATTTAACAAAAAGACAGTAATACATTCAGTGAAAATTATTTCAGCAATTAACTAACATATGAAGCGAAATTTTACTAAGTTAGGTAAAAGATCCGTAAGATATTCTTCTCGAGCGAATAATAATTTTGAACGATTTACACGTAAATATGTAAGTATATATGTACGGAAAATTGCATTGTTGATAGCAGAAAAAAGATCTATTGCGTTACATGTACCTATGGATGAAGGTTTTCAACAAAAAATGTTGCGCATAGTTCTAGCATCGACAAGGCACACTGTGCCTATTGGATTCATTAAAGTTTATAAATGTTCGAATGTTCTTCAAGTCGAGATCTCACCTGGCGTGATTCCAAAGAGAATCGTAATTTTTCGAAGAAGAAAGATTCCTGCTGTTCGATAAAAGTTAACCTTTCACCTTCTTTGAAACGAGGAAATATATGCAACGTGCTACATTGAAAGTGGGAAGAGAGTAATCTTATCGACATCAGTTCGATCGTTCGATTCAGGACATTCAAGGACATCAGGGTAATCTTGGCAAATCAGGATAATCTCCCTTTCCCGTTCGCGTAGCAAAGAAACGCAGTGCGCGTCCTGTACGTTATAAAACCTTATGCAAATACACGATAGCATTACGCAATAATTGTACGGATGATCGAAGTTACATAGAATGTAGCGGTTAAGGATTACCTAAAAGGATTGTGTGTGCGAGTTACGTGTATCGCGACAGAGCTCCACGTTCCATGGCCAAGGACGAGCTGGGATATCGAAGGACACTTGTGCCTTTCGAAACCTGTCACCGAGAAAGGGCAATCGGTAACTGTAGACCGTTGGCAAGCATGCTTCCCATCCTCAGTAATTGACTTTATTATTTAATACGGGATGCAAGAGGATGGATCGGGAATTGCATTGGCTAATTACGCTTGCTTAAAGATCGCACAACATGTGCCAATTATCGATGGAAATAATTGCCTAGCTTTTTTTTCGTCCGTAAAAGTAATTAATATTATAGTGATCACTGTTATGTAGGTGTATAGTATCTCGTTACAAGGGAAATTTCATAACTGCATTTTATTCGCAGAATAGAATGTCGTCCCCTTCAACGAGACTTGTTGCATTTAAATGAGTGGAATTATAATTATTGTTTGCGCTTTACAAGAAAAAGTAATCACAGGATGCGAGAGTAATGAGAAGATATTGAAAATACATCTTTGATACGAAGAGGATATGCCAATTGCGAATATTATTCATTTTCACGATTTCATCCACAGAGAACAGATAGGTATATGTAGCTACATTGCTCTTTCTGTTTCATGTACCGCTGTGATTCATTCTACAAATGTGTCTTGTTAATAATTGAGAGTTATTGAGAGTTGAACAAACGAAGTAACAAGCATTTCAATTCGTTCTGTAAGCATTATATTTCCTGTTCATAAATTTTATGCACAAAATAATGTCTATTATTTATTTTCAAAAACAGTTTTCACTTCTTGAGGAAATAATGTTTTTTGAAATAATTTCTCCGCAGAAGCACTTAGTATTCATTTACGTCCAACATTAATAAATTGTTACATAAAGCAAAAATGATTTCCTTTGTTTATTTTATCATATCTATATTGATGATCTAGTTAGCATGTAATTCCAGTTATCGTTCTTAGCTTTTAAATTTAAACGTAAGTATTTGAAAACAATATTAAAATTCTTTCCGGTCTAACAAAGAAATTTTATTTGAAGTCTTTCATCTTCTATTTTAACGCAATCCGTATAAAGCGATGCTATTTATAATATTACATCAACCAACTGTAACAATAACAATAACAATAAAAACAACAACGTTGATAATGTATCACATAGCATTAAATATTTACAAGGCTATTCTTCGGTCAGTGCGTTCTCTACAAGCTCGGAAGATATTTTAACCAGCCACAAAGTTATATTAATAACGGCAGAAAAGTTCCATGAATAGTTTTCGGAACGGCGAGGTTAAAAGAAGCAGAACAAAAGTAGTTGCGGAACTTTCTCGAGGAAAATGATTTGCGCGACGCAAAAGTGAACCAGTGACGTATGACGTGATACGGGAAGCACGTTGTCTCTCGGTAAGGGAGAGGAAAGATTGGTCACGCGAGTGGAAACGCCTAAGATCGACTTAAATCGCGGAAGTAGCCTTTTCCCCGAGACTCTCGCGTGGCAACCTTTCTCTCTTTGGCCTGCTCTCTCCCTCGCATTTTCATTCTCTTCCTATTTACCTCCTTGTCGCGCTGCAGGGGAGCAACTCAGGCGCAGCCGTCGACAACCTGTGGCTTCTTCCTGCCAGCAAATGTTACCGGTGCAAAATCTCTTTTCCGTATCCGATCGTTATGACGTTATTAGTGAGGCGGAGTAATTTTGTAATCGCAATTTTTCTACACTTCTGTCCGACGTATGTCTATTTTAATTTCTTGTAGGTTAAAAGACAAGGAAGACTTAATGCCAGCCAAATTCATTGATATTAGAGAAATACAATTATTTTTACGTTAAGAATGTTTTTATGCGATATGACGTACAAGATACGCCCTATGTTTGATTTTTTATAAGTTAAACACGTTGGTGTATGATTTAACACTAGATTTACGGATATTAATATACCTATTTTTCTGAAGTGAGCCAAATTGAATCACACAAGAAAATTGAAATTTTTTGCAAAGAAAATAGTTCCAAATCAATTGAAATGAAAGATTTATTATTAAAAAATTAACCATCAAATATATTATATATGTAGTAATCAAATTTTGAATGAGTCAAATTCACTCCGTAAATCTAGTGTTAACAACTATCAACAATGAAGAATTTATTGTTTTCCTTGACTTTAAAAATAAGTCAAATTGAAAAATTGTCATGCTGGAAGAAATGCTTTGTAAACTTGGAGGAAAGGTACTTTGCGGATTGTTTAAACTATACCATGAGAATTTATATGCGTATAGTAGTATAGTAGTATTGAGCTAATAATGATAACTGTGAAGGATTAATCCATTCTGAATGAAATCAACATACTTTGTGCATAATTGACTTTTATTTTTAGAAGGCGTAATATGACTGTTTACCCAAAAGTTTTTTAACTATCCTCCTTTCCACAAATGTTCATCTATTGACATATGTATCCTAATTTAAAGTAGCAATAATTTTTGTGCACAATGTATACATATTTTTACAATATACATTTTGCAGCATGTCTGATATTTAAGTATATTTCATATCACTAATTATGAAAAGAGATTCATCCTTAAAAATATTCGTTCAGTGTACTACAGTATGTTACTTGGAGATTTTTGTATCTATTGTTATGCAAGTATCATAAGGAGGGATTCCTTTCCCAGGGTACACTTACTATTTACCAGGTCTGTAAATATGAAACCGGAATTTGCCCATTTGTGGCTCTATCTAGTAGCATAGTTACAATCAAATCTCGTAATTGTCTCTATTCTTTGGTTTTGACATTGGACGAAGATTGTCAACTTATAATCTTAAAAGTTTCAAACAACAACATCGTTTTTAATAGCATTAAATATGTCGAATTTCATGTCTGGAAACTACGATTTGCGGACAGCGTTGATTTTCTGTTTCCATTTGAAGAAAACTGCTGGGGAATCGCATCGAATGCTTGTCGAAGCTTACGGTAAGCATGCCCTTGGAAAATCGCAGTACATTGAGTTGTTCAAAAAATTCAAAAGTGGAAATCTTGATGTGAGGAACGTGAACGTGGAAAACCGCCGAAAAAGTTTGAAGACAGCGAATTGCAAGCATTGTTGGATGAGGGTGACGCTCAAACGCAACAACAGCTCGCAGACGAATTAAATGTGACGCGAGAAGCCGTCTCCATACGTTTGAAAGCTATGGGAAAGATCGAAAAATTGGGAAAATGGGTTCCACATGAACTGACTGAAAGACAGCAAGAAAAGCGAAAAAGCACTTGCGAAATTCTGCTCGCAAGATACAACAGGAAGTCATTTCTCCATCGAATTGTGACTGGCAATGAGAAATGGATATATTTCGAAAATCCTAAGCTCAAAAAATCATGGGTAACCCCAGGCGAACGAGTGACATCGACTGCAAGGCCAAATCGGTTAGGACGGAACGCAATGCTCTGTGTTTGGTGGGATCAGAAGGGCGTGATCTATTCTGGGCTGCTAAAACCTGGCGGAACAGTTAATATTGAATAATAGAGACAACAAATAATCGGTTTGAATCAAACATTGCGGGAAAAACGACCGGAATATCAAGAAAGGCAACACAAAGTGATTTTGCTTCACGATAATGCACCAACACACACAGGAAAACCAGTCAAGGAAACGATTGGAGTGAATAATTGGGAAATACTTTCGCATGCGGCTTACTCTCCAGACTTGGCTCCATCCGACTATAACTTATTTGCATCGATGGGATACGCACTTTCTGAGTAACCCTTCGTATCTTACGAAAATGTACGAAAATGGCTCGATGGCTGGTTTGCCTCAAAAGAGGAACAGTTTTTTTGGCGACGTATCCACAAATTGCCAGAGAGATGGGAAAGATGTATAGCTACCGATGGGCAATACGTTGAATAATATATTTTGTATCATTTTTATGTAATAAATATGTATCTTCTATACAAAAATTCCGGTTTCATATTTACATACCTGGTACTTATCAGTGTTTAAAAATAAGTGGGTACATACCTAACAAAAACCTCTTTAAGTGTTCGGTTTTAATGCGTGGCGATGCAACGGAGAGTTCTTGAAGTTACAAACGTTCCTCGCTTAATAGCAAGACAATTAGAACAATTTTATTTAAAAAATTTAAAGTTCTACAATTATATATATAAAGTCAAGAATGTCAAACTGTTGTAAATTTTAACATAATCCTTGTAATGCAACTTCCCCAAAAGTTTTCAGATACAAATAGTCTTCACATTTTCGCACATAACACAATTAATTTTTATAACCTTAACAGAGTCTTACAATCAGAGACGTTTTATAGGAAGAAAGAAGTACTAACAGTCGAAGTATTATATTTTATAAATCTTTGAAAAATATTAAAAGCGACAGTGTTTCACAAAAGAAAAGTTTTGTACAAGTTTCAAAACAATATTAATTAATAAATATAAATTTCTTAATAGAAATGCATTTTTAGTACATTTGTAAAGCGATAATATTATGCGACCTTCTAAATAAATATCTGGTATTTGCAATTATTTGATACTTTGCACTTTCATATCTATGAAAAATTATTGAGATTGAATCAGTTTTTGTTGTGGTTAAACTACAACGCTAGCCGGTGGATGACACCTGTCGTTTTTTCGTATCAAAATATTGTAATATGCAGACATGCTAAGAGGAAACGAAATCTGTCACGTGATGTAGGTATCTGTGTCTATATATGAAAACATGGATTACATGGCATGAGATTACACGACACATAAATCCAAGGATGATAATCACACTCTACTATAATAAAAGATTTTTGAATATCTTCGATGTCTAATTTATCTGTGCGTTACAGGCATTAAAGAAAAAACATTTAGCTACAACATTTCAAGAATGACGGCATTGCGAAAAGTATAGCTATACAACTTCAGCTGCAAATTGTATTGTCAACCGCTTATTCTCGATGAATTGTCACGTTCTGATCAAGAAATAATTGATGTTCACAAAAAATATAAGATAACACAGCAAATGGATTCATATATAGCGATCCGTGTTTGTCTCCTTTTTTTTCCATTTGACGTTAACGCCTACATCATCGCGTAAATAAATGTCTCAAAACTTACAAGAAAATATAACTGTAGAGAACAATTCCAATTCAATTAATATACAGAGCGCTTAATTTAACAAAAATATTTCGTATATTTCTATTTAATAATAGCACGAAATAATATATTTCGAAGACTTAATTCTTTTTCAATATCCTATTGTTAATGTTGAACTCTCTCAAATATAATCACACGTTTTTAATAGTACGAATTAAATTAGGTATGTCTAATAAGCAACGCTTTTATTTTAACATCAAGGGTTCTATAAAAAGTCTATCATTTCATTTTAATATTATTATTAATTCTACTCTTGTCAAGAATGATCTAAAAAATTATGTAGTCTCAATTTCGATTTCTAGAAAAATTCCTTCATAAAAAATGTATGTTGTTAGAAATAAAATTAAAATTAATCTGCAATTTTTATGTTTCCAGTTGACAAAGTTGTTCGATAGTTTTATTAATTAAAATTTATTCGACTATTTTCGATTAAACTATTTTCATTTGCAGTTTATTATAATATTATTTGTAACACCTTCAGAAAATGTGATTAATGAGCAATAAATTGAAGGTTTTGGTACCGGCGATAGGAGTAAGCATGGTAAAAAAACGTATTCAAATTTCCAGTTAATCGGGTACTTAGATCTTGAGATATCGTGTCAGCCATGTCCGAAAACGTCATTTCGAGAAAAAGGCGAATAAATCTATATAACGGTGGAGTTTTAGAAAAGGCTATGACGGTCATTATTGAATATCTATATCTTCATTAATATCTAAATGATTTTCGAAGTAGAAGTGTACAAGAAAAAAAGACAGAAGAAAAATCGATCTTCTATATCGAGTGTTTGCGCAAAACAAGCAGTCGACATAATCATGTTTCTCTAATTAGACGAATCATCATAGAGGGAGAAAAACAATCACGAATATGCATAGTAAAAGCCTGTTAGACATTATTATTTTCTACGACTTTACGGTTCAGGAAGAAAAGAAACGAAGAAGCAAGAACATGAAAATACGAAGAGAGACGATAGAAAAGAAAAAAAGAGGAACGTGAGAGGCTTTTTAAAAGAATAAGAAGAATGACGCACGGCGACAGACAATTATCCGGAGTAGTCAGGTGTAAAATGATAAAGAAAAGGGCTACATGTTATTTTTAGGGTCCTCTGTACCTGCTGTTGGGGATAAGCTAACAGAACTGTTGTTATTGATGCTGTGCGGAACGATCTCGTATACTACAACCGACCTACCGTCCGCCATTACTCCCTCTCATTGTTTAAGGTTCGCTTGTTATAATTCGTGTCTTTGAGGAAAGGATGCGCAAGTACAGTCTGACGACCATAAGATGGCTAGGGAAAGGTCTAATTCGTTAGGCGAGAAGGGCCACGCTTCTACTTAAATGTATTATTGGCTCACCGAATGAAGTCACTTGATAAGTGGTTTGTTCTAATCCGCCCGACGCACAGTGGTCCAGAGCGTGAATTTAGCCGGTCACGCACGTCGCGTAGTTTTCAATCTTTTTCAAATCGTCACCACGGGCTCAAACACAACGGATTTAGTTAAAAATTGGTATTCTATTATTTTTTGGGTCGCTGATTACGAATCTGAACTCAAAAATTTTAAAAACAAAATGGCAGATTAAATATGGCGGATAGGTTTGTTTAAAAATTAATTGTTTTGCACAAAAATTAGTATTCTAATGTTTTTTGGGTCGCTGATTACGAATCTGAACTCAAAAATTTTTAAAACAAAATGGCGGTTGATATATAAAGGGTAGCTATGTACATTAGCTTCTTCAGGTTACATTGCTAACTTAACAATGGAAAAACTAAAAAGTACCACAAAGTAGTCTCTGAGAACTTTGAAGATGTTTAGTTCAAACTGTATAGAAATAGTTCCTGCTAAAATTGGCTTTATCTGTCTGCACCTTTTGTTGATATTCTTTCCTAAAGTTTATGTAACCCAGACCAGCTGCATAGACCCAGTGGGACACGCGGTCAGTAAATTCCCGGGTTTCTTAAAGATACCGAGCAATAAAAACAAAATCTTATTGGCACTAACGAGGACGAAGACTTCTAAAACATCACTTTTATTACTTAATTGCTTTATTGTTAGCATGTGAGCAAAGAGGAATGAGCTAGGTTATCCGATTGAAAGGAAATCCTAGTCTTCGCCGTGCAGGGATCACTTAAAAATTAAATAACTTGTAAGTATCGAAAGATATTCGGGTAAAACTTTCCACATATATTCCTTAGACTATATAGAAGTTATTTCTGCAAAGATTTTGTGCGTCTACCTGCGTTCTTCATTGTTATATCTGCCAAAAGTTTATGAGATAGTCCCGCGGCACCGCCTGGCCGAGGTGCGCGCGACTCTTTAAACAATAAAAATGTGTCGAAGGTGGATCCGGGTGGATTTGCTTTTTACAGGATCGTTTAGGGGAAGGATCACAGAAAACAGTGTTGTTAATCAGAGGGTGGGATCTAGTGGGACTTTTTAGTTTTTGTCCGCAAAAGATAAAAAACTTCGACGATTTTCTTTCATGTTTTCAACATTAATTTTTGAATAAACTACAAACAATAATTTTATGTTCGACACGTGAATTTTTATCGTGGAAGAATGCTCTTCAAATAGAAACAATAATTATTAAAAAATATTGCATAGTTTCGTCAGAATGTTAGAAAGAAGACAACGTGGTTTTTCGATAGAAAAAGGCCTCCAGAAAAAGTTTCAACTTTAAGCGTTTGTTGTAACTACAATTTTTATCCAATTTCAATAATTTTTTATATCTGAGGTCCATGGACATTTAAGAATCGATATTACAAGAAAAAAAGTCGAAATTCCAAAATCGACTTTTTGACTTTTGCGCGGCTAAATGCACATTCTGGACCACCGTGCGACGGAGAGAGGCATCCCTCGTTCTCACGTATTTTCGATTCTAATGCGTGACTAGTAGAAAAAGCATTTAACGACAAAATAAGCGTTTGGTTTTTGGTTGTCATTCGCCGATCTTAGGTTTTAAGGACCGAAATTATGGGAATAGGCAGTGCGAGGACTGTCTTCTCTCGTTCCTCAAGCCAAATGACTTCATAACGTTGGCGACTTATACACTCGGGGCAATTTCGGTTCTAATGAGCTATTCTCTAAAACAACTAACACATTAAGATTGGTCCAGGATTTTAAGTATTTACCGGTCGGAATTGACGGTGTGAGCGACATGCTCCGCCATCACAATCGACATCAAGTGTTTGTTGCACTGACGCTAGGTTTCCACATATATTGTAAAAGCTGAATAAGTGCGACATGACTATCTCTTCCACATAGGAGGACCTTCCTTGGAAAACCATAATGCTTTACGAGAAAGCAGTGTAACATGATGCAGCCTCAAATATGGGTGTGCCTAATACAGACTCAAAGATTCAACTTTTTAATTTACAATTTTTTTTAAACATTTGTTAACGTATTCGTGAAAGTCTTCTGATTAAAATGATACCAAACACGATATAATTTAAATTATATTTACTTGATACTTAATGTTTTTACTTAATGTTTAATATAATTCAGACATATCTTGTTCGGTATCATTTAATCAGAAAAACCTCAATAATATTAGGTGTGCAAATAAGTTTCAGCCGTTTTAAGAAAGATGGTGCTGCACAAGGTTTAGGTTAAAATTGCCTGATGAAAATTGGCATATTTAAAGTAAGTTTGGTCATTTAGTAACAACAGAACCTTAAATTATTATTGACTTCATATCAGCCTCATATATTTTTTATCGTCCAAAAATGTCTAAATTTGTGCCAAATAAGCATCATTTGCGGGAACTTTTAATTTATTATATTTCTTTAATTTAAACAAATCTGCAGCTGAGGCGCATCGGTTGCTTGTAGAAGCATATGATGAGGCTGCTTTGAGTGAGAGAAGTTGTCGTGAGTGGTTTCAAAAGTTTAAAAACGGTGATTTTGGCGTAGAAGACAAAGATTGGAAGGCCGGGAAAGTACGAAGCACTGTGTTTTTTTATTAAAAATTAAGAATTTTTGTTTTTGAATCATCTCTAACGATTTCAAACGATGTGAAACGGCTTGCTGAGTCACTTCTAACGTAAGTGCAAGTTCTGTTTGCGTTTGAGACGAATCTTCCTCCAATAATGCTTCCAATTCCGCCTCTTCGTACTTTCTCGGCATTCCTCTGCCGATTATATGCTATTCAAATTTTCAATTCGGCAATTTTTTAAATAGTTCAAACTTTTTTATTCTACCTATTTTGTTACAAGTATGACTCGATATTGTAAATTATTTAATATGTTACTATGTGATTTTCGATAAAGATGTTATCAATTTATTAATTAATTACATTAGAACACAAATGTTTTCAAAGATTGTTAAGCAAATAGGAAAAATAAAATTGAAAAAGTTGTAACAGTTCATGATGTTTAGGAAATTATTCACTAAGTAAGCGACGTTTGCGGGGCTCCGAACAACGTATTGTTAGTTGATAACGGTTAATAATTGTTTCCCAGAGCAGAAATTCGAAATTTAAATTCTTGTTAAAGGAAAATACTTTATTATGTATATTCGTCAAGCGATCACTATGCATTAAAAACAAAGGTATAATAAAATATTCATTTTGCAAAATAGCTCTTAATTATACTGTTCAACAAATTTGAACTTTTTTTATTTTCTCAAATATCTAATGGGTGATCCTCGTAGAGTTAGTCATCCTAAACACGAATCCGTCGGCAGAATTGCTCCATCACCCTCAGTTTTTTAGTAAAATGAGTTTTTGTAAAAAGACCAAATTTTGGCAGAAAATGAGGTATTACGCGAAAAGTATAAAGGATGCGGAGTTGAAATTGGTCTTAAACAATAGAGGAAATCATGCCGAATATTTTGGTGTATATATTTATTAAAATTGGTTGTTGCAAATAGTAACAAATGACCGTCAAAGTTTAAAAAAGTGCGGATGCGCGAACTTACTATGCTATACTTTTACATTTTTATGAAAAGTTACTTATCTAGCACGAATTTGCTATACTGGATCGCATTCCTTAGACATTTCTGAAGAGAAAACTGCCCCCAAAAGTTTCGGGAACTGTTTTCAATCCCGACGGGTCGAAAAAATATCCGTCGGGAACGTGTCATCGGCGTTCGACGCCATGCTGCTATTCTACGCGGGCCGCCAGTGAGACAGTGCCGTAACTACACGTTATCGACGCCGATCTGACAGTACCATCTGAAGGGCTCTCAACTCTGATAAATATAAATGATCAATTATTTTTCATTAATTTTTGTTTAAAAATATTATTTATAATTTGGTCATCGCAAATGCTATTAACGGTGATATACTTCGTCGTTGCGATTTTGGTACCACCTCTCCACAAACATAACAGAAAGAGTCTGGCTGATTTTTGCACTTGCGAAACATTGCAGTAAACGACACACACTTAAGACTTGATACAAAACAATTACCACTTGACACTTAATATGAACCACTTGCCACTTAAATCTGCCTATACATATACACAAAAAGTTTCTCCTATAAAGTTTAAATATAATTTGTTATTAATTTATTATTTTAGAATCAAGTGTATAAATAAAATAAGATGAATATATATATATTAACACTTAAAATTAAGTTCGCCTGAAAAATGTTGTTTTCTTTTTTCAAATGCGAAGATTGTTTTCTATTTCCAGTTATACTGAATCAAGGAAGTGCAGGAAACACAATGTCTCGGGAGAAAAAAAGTTTAGTCTTCAAAATTGGAACTAATTGCTATTGGTGATTTTAAGAATTTGTGAGAGGGAGGTCATTGATTTTTATTCGTTAGAAAAAAGTTGGAGATGGTAAAAGTGGGCGGTTTAGAAGTAGAGGGAATTCAGAAGCGTAGGGACGAAGAAAGAACGTTAATTTATGGGTGCAAGGAAAAACGGAAAGAAACGGTTACGGTATAAAGAGTCGTGAGAAACGAAATTTTAGTGAAAGTGGGTTCTGGAAAATATCTGCTCTAACAATAAGTCGTTCTCGACACTTGACATATGCCATGCAGACGTCCGGCAAAGAGTCGGCCTGCGTAGAACATAGTGTCCCATAGAGCACACATTTTATTCCGAACAAAGGAAAGCATTTTCAATTGCTTAGCATGAAAAACTTAAACAACTGTAAGGACAGATCAGAGTTCTAACTAAAACATAAAAAAAAACAATTATTTATTTATATTTATCAGAGTTGAGAGCCCTTCAGATGGTAGTGTCAGATCGGCGTCGATAACGTGTAGTTACGGCACTGTCTCACTGGCGGCCCGCGTAGAATAGCAGCATGGCGTCGAACGCCGATTACACGTTCCCGACGGATATTTTTTCGACCCGTCGGGATTGAAAACAGTTCCCGAAACTTTTGGGGGCAGTTTTCTCTTCAGAAATGTCTAAGGAATGCGATCCAGTATAGCAAATTCGTGCTAGATAAGTAACTTTTCATAAAAATGTAAAAGTATAGCATAGTAAGTTCGCGCATCCGCACTTTTTTAAACTTTGACGGTCATTGGTTACTATTTGCAACAACCAATTTTAATAAATATATACACTAAAATATTCGGCATGATTTCCTCTATCGTTTAAGACCAATTTCAACTTCGCATCCTTTATACTTTTCGCGTAATACCTCATTTTCTGCCAAAATTTGGTGTTTTTACAAAAACTCATTTTACTAAAAAACTGAGGGTGATGGAGCAATTCTGGCGACGGATTCGTGTTTAGGATGACTAACTCTACGAGGATCACCCATTGGATATTTGAGAAAAAAAATCGTGTTGAACAGTATTATTGATATGTTCTGAAGAATACATGTAAAGTGCAAGAATTATTTAAAAATGTGTGTGTGTGTTGCAATAAAATTGCATTAGCATATTGCTAGTAATTAAGATTTTCATATCGAAGTAAAATGCTTGAGAAACAGTACGCACTTCGTGTTCCTATATGAGAATATGGAGTTTCCTCCGAGGCATGGCGCTAAATGTTACGTATCATATTAGGTATGTGTATTTCTCATCGACGAATTATTTGAAGTGTTTACATTTGAAACACCAAATAACAAAATACCTTGTCATTATACAGTTACAAGTAAATTACAAATTACATCTGAAAACGTAGTTTCATTACTTTGTACTTAATGCCTAATTTGTTCAAGCCATGTATGTTGGGTGAACACTTAAAAAGATTTACTGCATATTTTTACAATACCATCAATATCATCAATGCTTGCCACGTGAAATAATTTCGTTACATTTCAATTTCAAGCAAAAAGGAACAAGAAATAAATGTATATTTCATTCACTTCTCAAGCGACGGCGATGTTCTATTGAAAATCTTTTTGTTCTGACAATACACTACACACGAGACCATTGTGAAGACAACAGTTTCAACGATGAAAGAAGAGAAATGGTGCATGAAAGAATTGTTAATGGCAATTATCATCCAAATTACGTATTTTACACTTCCTTCCTTCGCTTCTTTCTTCTTAATTGCACTCCATCGATAAACTCTACGGAGAATGGTTTCCTAGAAGTCCCGATGAAACTGGAATGCGGCCTTGACATGGCATGAGAATAATAAAAGATGGCAGAACAAACGTATATGTGTGGCACACGCGTGTCGACGACTAGCAGCTGTTGGGAATTAATTTTAGATTAGACAACCAGTGGGTGCCTCACTAGGTCAACTTCGTTCGAGTCAATGAGCGCCGCAATGGACGTCTTTCTGCAAGTGCATTAGATGCCTCCAGTCTTCCTTCTCCCATATCTTTGAGCACTACGGTAACTACGACGCGACGGGAGAAATAACTCGTAAGAATCATCATTAGGAACTTTGGCTCTTACAACTTTAACGTGAAAGACAAATATATAATTATCGCTAACTGGCATATAATACATAACACGTTGAATACTATGGGGGTCATCGGTGATAGGCACTATTGAATTGAATGAAATTTCATATGACTTTTATATTATAATTTTAACGAATTTTCTAATGCACTCAATATTTAAATATTGGCATAAAAAAGATAAAGCTCTTGTAAGTATGTATCTATTTGTGCTTTTAAAGTATCTACTTTATAAACATGTTATTTTAAAGTATCTACTTTATAAACATGTTATTTTAAAGTATCTACTTTATAAACATGTTATTTTAAAAGAAAAAGTTTTAGTTCAGTAGAAATAATGAAACTAGCGAAATACCGTTGACGTTCAACGTGTTAAAACTTGCTACAAATTGTAGTAAACGATAATAGTGTTTTAGTTCCTTCCTCGTTAAGAAACTTGTCTAAATTATAGGTGTATCTCTTGCCTGTATTTTATGTCGCTTGAATATACATCCACCTATATGCAAATGTATACACTTGTGCATTTCTTTTAGGCACTTACACTTGTATCACTTATTTAATAACGATTCGTATTTCCTTATCTTTTAATCTTACTTTTCTCTCTCTCTCTCGCTTATTTTATGTGTATCGTGGTATGCGTATTCGTATACGTACAGATAGGAGAGATGTGTCAAGGCATCACCATGCAGAACTGACATTTAGATGGCCTCCTTTCTCCACACGGCACGTGGGTTCATACTTTTCGGCGCGCACCGAGAAAGTGTCGTTAGATATATGTGTGCTCTTTGTTCCACGAAAAAAAAAATCGAGAAATCGGATGTTGGTTCTGTGAAACTAGCATTCGTGAGGGAATTATTTTAGCACAATGAATTACTGGATAATATATTGATTTCTTTTTGATCATGATACACAAGAATAGTAGGTGTAATAAGAAAAGAAAGGGCCCCGAGTCGAAATACTGAACCTATTTTCATAGTATTTACTCCTATTTGAACCTAATATGATACTTTTCAATACTAAAACTCCTAATTTAAACCTTTAACTCCTTCTCAGTCAAATGTTACTCCCATTTAGCTATCACCAAAACCTTTATCTCTTGAATTGCACCTGTTACTCCTCCTAGGTTAAATAATAATTTTTATATTCAATATATATTTAATACCGCATGAAGAACTTTAATTTTGTTTAATAATTAGTTACTAAGGAATGTATACATACATAAATGTAACTAATGGATAAATACTTCAAAAACAGCCATTTTTTATTTATTCCAGCTCTGTTTTATTAATAGGTAATGAAACATACATTTGACAATCAAAATTCGTATATATACAATTCATAATGACGGCATGTACATACAGGAATAGTCTTAAAATTGTTAGTTTCATGACAATTAATAAAAAATTTAGAAGTATTAAATGAGTGATGATTACCATTCGCAACAAAAACATGATCACAATTAAATTCTTGTATAATAGAATAGTGTTGATGCATACAGTTACCTATCCTAAGCCTACATCTACAGTGAGAAAGTTTTACAAAACAATGGATTTTTCCGATTTTGTTTTTATATTTCACAATAATTTGAATAGTGGTACACTTATAATTGCAAACGAGCAAAAATCCATTATTTTTTAGTGATTTTGACTAATTTATTTTTGAAAACTATGTGTATATATATAAATAATAATAAGAATAATAATAATAACATTAATAACCTGATAGGATGTAAATCCTCAACGGAGGTTGAAATTGACCTCCTATTCTGCGCCTTAAGATGGCATAAAGGGAAAGTGCCACTTTTAGGCGCTAAATAGGATCTTATTTTACATTGAATTTAGACCCATTTTTATACTTCTAATTCCTAAATGTTGGGTAGTAAAAGGTTCAAATGAGGTTCAATATTTCAACACGGGGTCTTTATGAATGTTTTGTTATGATACATTCAACAGAATACCTATATCAAACGATTTTGTCGTGAGATTGAAGGGTTGCTATTATGTAGTCAATTGTTGAAATTGTCAGAAGTTAAGAAATTTGTAATTCTGTTACATTAGCATGAAAGTAACACAATAGTTCTGTTTAAACAAATTTTTAATTTTCATGAAATTTTGTGCGATTTGTAGATAATATTTATGTGAACAGTTAGATTCACTCACCATAACTTATCGAATTATTAAATTTCTCAATGAAGAAAAGGACTACTGTTATTGAAATTTCATAACACCCTTGATCTTGATGAATGGAGAAAACTCAATATTATCTTTTAAAATTATAAATGCTTCTTCCTTCATATGGTCCTACATTTATTCTTCAATTGAGATTAGTTGATTGAAAAATTCCGTTTTTACAAAATTTCATAAACGTAATATGACTATAATTTTATATAATTATGAGAACTATAAATGAGAAAGCTAAAGTAATTCTCATCTATCAAAAAAGTACGCACAATCGCTGAATCGTCTAGTTTAAAACTTGTGCAATATAAATTTTCCTCGTTTTTATTATGAGTTTTATGTTACGATTCCATTCATTTATTATAATACATTGGTCAACTTGCTTGTTCATTCGAGTAACAGATCATTTCTGGAATGGTTACGAAGGACAACAATTTTGAAGGCGAAACGGATAATAAACAGAGGAAAAGTCTTTGGTCCGTTCTTGTGACAAAAATAATTGGCATATCTTCATTATCTTCTCGTAAGTTGCGTCCAATTAAAAGTGTCTCGTGACGAGCGAATCGTATCAATTAAAATTGATGTTATACAGAGACAGCCCAGTTTCCTCGACGGCCGGCTTTCCGAGTTAAAGAAGCAACAGTAATTGTCAATTATCGTCGCAGTACATTATATATTCCAGTTGAATGGGAGGTCAGATAAGAGGTGAGTTATCAGAAAGGTAATTACTGGTAATAGACTAGAAGTTTCATTCTTGAAATCGCAGAAATGAGAAAATTTGATTAGAATAACTGAGATGCTTTTGTTTCGTTATCGTCTTCTTTAAACTAGCCTATTCTGGATAAATAGCGTAAATAAAAAACTTTTGCTTCATACAATCACTAGATTATGTAAATCACTTTTCACATAAATAGCTTTTCGTTCTATTTAGACATGCTACAGAATGCATTGTTTTTTAATCGTCCATTTATTTTATACTCGTATGTTCTTGTTATTATGTATTTGTTGATAGTTCTGTAAGTAAATTCACAAATTGCTCAAGAAACAATAGATAATCATATGAAAGATGTTTGTATGTCATGTCATTAAGGACGAAAATCTTTACGTGTTCGACGAACTCCGTAAAATGTAACACAAAACGTGAGAAACATCTCTTAAACAACTACTAGTTTTCATTAAAAAAATCCTGACAGTCATTTCAAAAGATATAACTCAATCATGATGAGTCAACTGTCCTTACTAGGCACATGAACGGCAAGTTTATTGTCTTTTAACACTACGTCTATTAACACAGTACTCCTGATACTAATCTTCATAGACATTGCACTCTATCGAGTCTTCGAAAGGTAACTGAAACAGTTTTTGATTTTGCTGAATATAATACGACTCTCTCAATTGATTCTTCGTACCTTTAATGTCCGTTTTCAATTTAATATCATTGATATTCCTTGCAGCCGTTAATTTCAGACCTTCTTTTTTTAAGCACTGTTTTAGTTTCAAGGGATGTCAATTGCAAAGATACAGTCGGTCACGAAAATATTCGAACACCACTATAGTTTTGAATATTATAGTCCGTACTTCAGAAATGTAAACAATGAGACCAAAACGAGGTTTCAAATATGTTACTATGCAGCGTGTAGTTTACAAAAACATAAAAAATATTTATTTACAATACGTGATTACATGAATAATAAAAAAAAAACGGAAAGTACGCTCATTTTCATGTCACAGAAATATTCGGACACCTGCTATATTTCTCTAGTTTCCAGGTTCCAGGAACTGACTGAAACAATGTTTGTAAACATATCATTCATACTATGTACAGAGTATGTTATAGATCGAATATTTGTCAGTCTTATACAAAATTTGTGCGAAATGGGTCGGAAAAGTAAGAATTCATCGTTTGATATGCGACAATTAGTAATTTTTCATCATGAAAAGTGAAATCGATTCGCAAAATTGCTGATTTATTAAATATTAGTAAGAGCACGGTATGGAATATTGTTCAACGGTACAAGAACGAAGATAGAATTGAATATATCCCTCAAAGTGGACGCAAACCGATACTAGACATTCGCGATAAACGTTCTATAATTAGGAAAATCAAATGTGATCCCCGTATAAGTACTCCAAATTTAACAGCTGAATTAACTGAACACCGCGGAATATCAGTGCATCTGGAGAACATAAGATGAGTGTTAAGATCAGAGGGTTATAATGGAAGAATAGCTCGAAAGAAGCCGTTTATTAACGCGGCGAATAGGATGAAGAGACTGAAATTTGCAAAGGACTACATTAGAAAGGACAGTGAGTGGTGGGAGGACGTAACTTTTGCGGACGAGTCCAAATATAATATTTATGGAAGCGACGGAAGAATTAGGGTATGGCGGAAGTCGAAAGAAGCACTGAATCCGAGAAATTTGCAGGCGACTGTGAAACACGGTGGTGGGTCTGTCATAGTGCGGGGCTGTATTTCAGCCCATGCAGTAAGCGAATTAGTTTTCATTGACGATATTCTTGATAAAAATAGATATCTACAGATTTTGCAAAATAATTTAAAGAAAAGTGCCGATAATATGGGACTTCAAAATGAGCATACTTTCTGTTTTTCTTTTATTATTTATGTAATCACGTATTGTAAATAAATATTTTTTATGTTCTTGTAAACTACAGGCTGCATAGTAACATATGTGAAACCTCTTTTTGTTCTCATTGTTTACATTTCTGAAGTACGGACTATAATAGTCAAAACTATAGTGGGGGCCGAATATTTTCGTGACCGACTGTAGTTTTACGATTACAAGAGACCTTTTAATAGCTGTTCGAAAGTATTTAAACAAAACAAAGGAAATTCTTCGATTCAATCCAAATAACATGATCTGATTATCTCTCTTTTCTGAGGACATCAAGTTAAATTAAATGCACTGGCAAATTATGGTATAAGAATGTAAAATATCTTAGATTCTAAGTTTCGGCCCCGTACAAGCTAATAATGTTTAATACTTATGTATTTTTAAACTCATGTTTTTATTTCAAATACGAACTCGCAGATAAAATTACAATATTTGCACGAATTATTTTATATATCATTAAATGATCGCGTAACATTAACTTTTTATGAATAAGGTCGTAATTCGATTTATGCTAAATTAGTATGCTGTAGTCATGCGTTTAGAGTTGTGAAAGTACGATTTGCCCTAGTAAAAACCTGTCCCTTTCACACCTTACTACACTTCTACAATGCCAAAATTAATAATGATGAATTTTATTACATTTTTTAAAATTATTTTCCACGTTTGGTCAGTTTTAATTTGTGTTTTACAATTCATTATTTGGATCTGTACTGTTTCCATAATCTATTACATATCTGTATCATCCGCATGTTTGAGTGCACTTCTTTAAGTACCTTAATTAGTCAATGTAATACCTTCATTCAAGCAAAGTGCAAACATTATTCGTATTACATTAGAGTCCCAGACACGTTTTTCTTCACCTGTTTTTTATACTAATTAATAGCATTTAAACATTTGTTAACTGAATCGTGAGCATTTTTGCTGCTTAACCGTTTAAGTGCCAGAGCTCTTTGCGAAAATCTGGTCGAAAAGTGCCAAGCAGCGAAATCGCGCTTCTTTCGTTTTGTATCGAGGAATGCAACAAAGTAAAATTTCAATGTTTTTCTGCTAACAAATGGTAAATATTCTTGTTCTGTTTGTTAGTTAAAAATATTGTCTATGTTGTAGCTGTACTGTCCTAATCAGTATATAAGTACTACTGAACTATATTTATTATTTATGCTAAAAGTGTCATTCATTCTATCGGTCGATAACCTTGGCACTTTTCAGTACTGAAAAGTTACTTTTGGCACTCAAACGGTTAAAAGAATACAGCAGAATAAAAGGATCAAAATTCCCTTCAGTCGATTTCATCCGACAATGACTCATTTAATAGGTGTGCAAAAAAGTCATATATTCTTCTTAACGGGGTGTAAAAATTTCAGAAATATTTGATACATTCCGAAGACAACGATAGGTACAGCGCGGTTCGGACAAGTTGGCATCACGGCGGCGGAGCTTTTCGTTTTCAACTGCCTGTTCGCATCATTTTGTTTCTTGGAATCCACTCGCTCATTTTCAGCCTCTTAAAGAAAGCCCTGCTGACACTTCCTTTCAAGTCCTTTTCTTCCTAACAATAAGTTCTTTTAAAGGAGGGCTCCTCCGCCTCGATCCCATATGTATATGAATAGTATCGACTTAATTTAATTAATTTTAAACTATATATTTGTTATCCGCTGGAATTTTAAACGTTTTCTTCAAAGGCAATAGTGCATCTCGAACGAATCGACAATCTAGCTACAAAAAAAATAATCACTGGAGACCCATTTATATTAGGATTGTTTTACAAAGTCTGAATAGCTGTAAAATGAGAGTCAAAACAAACAACATCGTACTCGAGATTAAAACGAAATATAATATTTTGTTAAAAAATAATCGGAATAGTAACGGCATTAAATTTCGTTGGATACCCTCCCATAAGGGCATTCATGGCAACGAACTTGTGGATAGTTGAGTTAAATCAGTTATAGAAGCCTATAACGTCCAAACACTGCCAATTCCATTTACGGATTTGTATGACGACTTCAAAAAGAATGCGCATATACAAACCAAAAAAATCATAAAAGAACAAGATTTGATAAAGGGGAAAATATTTTTCAACCATTATTAAACAGGAAGGTCTGAGCCATGGTTTCAACATGAAAATCTTTCACAAGAATTTATTGTAACTATTAATCGGTGCAGAGCTGATCATTATAGCCTTAAAGCGTCTTTGTTTCGTGTAGGAATTATTAGTGACCTGACGTACAGTGGTCGATTTCGCCGAAATCCTGGCCAAAACCCCAAAATTTTTTTTTAGAATTTTGAAAATTTAGCAATTGCGTTTGATTTGTAACACATCAGAGCATTGTTTTCCATTAATAAAAATTTTTATTGAACAATACTCTTAGAGATATGCAATGTCAAAGTTGGCACTTAAATAATGTAACGTTTTCACGTCCAAATTGAGAATACGTTTTCAATGTGAAATTAAAGTTTGATCCACTTTTTCAGTATTGGTAGCTATTTATTATACTTTTAATTTATAAATATCTTGGTTTCATTTTTTTATTTAATATTTTACAACTGTGATGGCACAGAATGTAAATCCTATATATTTTTTTCCTTCTGCTAGTGAAATAGTTGTGAATTCCAAAACCATCGAAGCTAATTTTTTTTTTAAATTAAACTTTGAAGCTTCCCGAAGAAGACCTCGTTGAGTTTTTTTGCGACTTTTTGCGATTCTTCGAGTAATTGTTATTTGTTTGTCGCGCGCGCCATGCTCGGGGAAGTGCATTTATGACATAGAGCCGGGCTATCGTGCTTTACCTAATGAATACGGCTAATCCTTCTCTAAGATCAACCTGGCAATTAACGAAATAATATGTTTATTTCATGGGGTTAAAAATCGGAATGAGTTTAAACAAGCTGGTAGCCTATTGTTTCGAGGCAACAATAGATAGCCGCGGCTACCTCGACCGCTTACCGTCATAAACCGAAAGATCTCTGACGATTCTAATGAAAATCTGGCTAGTTGCAGGTATGAGGGAAATATTTGTTCCTTACAATGTTTCATCTTTCTCCTTCGACCGAAATTTTTATTAAACAAAGGGAAATTCGGAGATGGAACAGCAATGACATGCTTGTATTAGGATACAGCGACTGCTGCAATAAATATCATTAAAACTGCAGAAGTCCGTGGAAAAACATAATATATTTTTTTTTAAATTAAACTTTGAAGCTTCCCGAAGAAGATCTTGTAGAGTTTTCTTGCGACTTTTTGCGATTCTTCGAGTAATTGTTATTTGTTTGTCGCGCGCGCCATGCTCGGGGAAGTGCATTTATGACATAGAGCCAGGCAATCGTGCTTTACCTAATGAATTCTGCTAATCCTTCTCTAAAATCAACCTGGCAGTTAACGAAATAATATGTTTATTTCATGGGGTTAAAAATCGGAATGAGTTTAAACAAGCTGGTGGCCTATTGTTTCGAGGCAACAATAGATAGCCGCGGCTACCTCGACCGCTTACCGTCATAAACCGAAAGATCTTTGACGATTCTAATGAAAATCTGGCTAGTTGCAGGTATGAGGGAAATATTTGTTCCTTACAATGTTTCATCTTTCTCCTTCGACCGCAATTTTTATTAAATAAAGAGGAATTCGGAGATGGAACAGCAATGACATACTTGTATTAAGATACAGCGGCTGCTGCAATAAATATCATTAAAACTGCAGAAGTCCGTGGAATAACATAATATATATTTTTTTTAAATTAAACTTTGAAGCTTACCGAAGAAGACCTCGTTGAGTTTTCTTGCGACTTTTTGCGATTCTTCGAGTTATTGTTATTTGTTTGTCGCGCGCGCCATGCTCGGGGAAGTGCATTTATGACATAGGGCCGGGCTATCATAAGACTACTGATTTTCGTGCCGATCCGACAATTTTTCGATACTCGCACCTGCCATATTACAGCCGCCATTTTGTTTTTGAAAATTCTGAGTTCGGATTCTTAATCAGCGACCGAAAAAACATAAGACTACTGATTTTCGTGCCGATCCGACAATTTTTCGATACTCGCACCCGCCATATTAAAGCCGCCATTTTGTTTTTGGAAATTCTGAGTTCGGATTCTTAATCAGCGTCCGAAATAATACTAATATACCAATTTTCAGCTAAATTGAAAAGCTCCTTGGGGTTTTGGCCAGGATTTCGGCGAAATCGACCACTGTGCGACGTGTGAGTGTGGCCACATCAGTCAGGACATTAATCATGTTGTTTGGCAATGTGACCTCTTCGATTGGCAGCGAGTTAAGCTGGTTTACCAACTGCTAAAAATCGGTCTTCAGTTACCTTTGTGTTTGGAAATGTTAATTGCCCGACCTAACATTAAAGTTTGCTTGCTTGCCTTCAATTTTCTTAAAGACTGTAATCTACGAATTTAATTTGATTAGATATAGTCTGTAAGGATATGTATTTAATGCAAAATTTCTATGTACAGTAGAAATAGATCTCAGATGAGATCTAAAATGCTTAATAAAAAAAAAAGATATTAGGATTGTCTGGTAACCTTTTCGCTTGTATAACAAAGACGAGCACAGGTGGGTGCAAGAAATCTTTGCATTATTACGTAGAGTATTATTGCTGGAAAAGATTTACTGCGCATTTTTTCTGTCATTTATAGAAGATCATTCTATTTTAAAAATATTCTAAAATACTTAAAAAATCAAAAACGTATTGTATATGACAATATTACGGACATCATTTCCTTCTAGCCAGGCTGTGTTCTATTTTTATGAATATTCTCAAACGGTTTGTGTACTGATTGTGAATAAATATTGGCTTATTATGACATATAAAAATGCACACACATATGAGCTGTTTACTTTGTAAGTGGTATATGTCGCTTTCTTTTTAATCCTTTCCGGACGCAGACATTTTTGAATACTGAGGGGTAATCATTTATTTAATGACTCAAAAACTCCCTTTTATGATGAAGTTAGACTGTTAAGATATATAAATTATAAATTACTGTTTGTGTAGTTATATTTCAGCGGCTGTACTTCAGTTTTTCAACTCCAAGCGTGTATATTTGCTGTAATAAGCTACATTTAAATTTTTTCTTAGGTCACATATATGCGTTGAATGTATATACTTTTCTTAGCTTAAATGATTTTATATAACGATTACAAAATCACCATTTTTAATTACCGTAAAGTGGGTTGTGCCAACTTCAATGTAAACACATTTGTTGTACTGTTAACCATCAAAATTTCTCTCTAACAAAGTTTAAGTTATTTTCATCACGTTGATTATAAAATCAAACTAAGAAACGTCGTGAAACTGTAATTGACGTTAGCAATCAATTTTAAAAAAGGTTCTCATATATTCAGAGAATAATTTATTTACACAGACGTAAGTAAATATTACTGCTACATATGAACGTAGTGAAGAAAAATAACAGAAATAGTGATACAATGTTATTTCATTTCAATAAAAAATTGGTCATTTTTTGCAACTGAGACGGTGTACTAATTACATTATTTTCAAGTGTTAAAAGGTAGAACAAATAAACATTTATAATCTCCTTTCGCTTGCATGGGTATTGTGGCTGTTTATGAATATATCATTGACTTTATTATAAATAACCGGATAGGGAGATACGAGTAAATACACCTATTCACCCTTAAAGAAGTTAGTAGTACGATATTGCAATAATTTGCATGCTTGTTTTCTTGCAATAATTTCTGTCGGTGAAAAAAGGAAAATCGATTGCAACAAAAAAAAGTTGGAGCTGGAATAATGTATTATTTTCAGTGAAAGCGTATAATAAATTATGCACTTTTGTGTCGATCATTTAAAAGTAATTAATAATTGTCCAAAAACTTCTACTTAAATTAAAAGTACCAGTTGATCGTGAGACGATCAAATTATTTCTGTATTGAAATTATAGAGTATATATGTAAAAAATCAGTGAGAAGTTTTCATTTCTGGAATTAATTCCGGATTATTACACACGTACAGTGCGGCTCGGCCAACTTGGCGCCTCGGCGGAGGAGCTTCTCGCTTTCAACCGCCTATTCGCACCATTTTGTTTCTTGGAATCCACTCGCTCAGCCTCTTAAAGGAAGCACCCGACAAAGTCGTAGGATTCAAATATTCTTACTAGTTTGGCTGGAGGAGCGAAACATTGTATTACATTGTTTTCTCGTCGCGCACTCCGTTTCATCAAGGAGAATCTCCCCATGTGGTGGGGGTAATTCTGCCGGAGTTTATCCTGTTTTTACTATAGAGATGTTAGAAATCTGGTGCCCACGCCGATGTCCTCACTGTCGCCACCCAAATCGCGTTGTCTCCCTTGTTTCGATCTGCAGCGTTCTCTCTCTTCGTCTTTTAGTTCGATTTGTATGTGTAGCTCTTTTAACGAATCGCGAGGTAGAACGTCAAGTGCCTTCGTGTACGTGTGACAAGAGGCATGACGCTTGACGCCTGGCGAATCAGACTCTGCCGAAACAGGCCTACCTCCCAGGTGCCAAGTTGGCCGAGCCGCACTGTATGTATGTAGCTACACGAGATATCGTAGAGTAAGTGATTAAGAACTGCAAATACTAGTAGTATTTACCTGTATTTAAATTGTATTCTACCTATTTCCTGATATATGCAACTATTTAAACAATTATTCGTCTACAGGCATGCCAGCTTGATGTCTCATAAATTTGTAATTTATAACGACAAAATGGAATTAATAATTAAATTAAGAATTAAAAATAATGTCGAAGTTAATAAAAATTCTTACTTCCACAAATTTGAGATTTTTCAATAAATTGCAAGTATATTTTTAATAATTATAAGATATGCAAAGCATTACAGTATACAATATTATTAGAAGCAGATGAAAATTTTTCCCTTGTTGGCCATGAATGAATTGACCTCATTTAAGTCCATTGTATATGATACTACAGAAAACAAAGTAACTGCTTTCTAGATCGATTTGGGTATTAGTTATTATCTGCTAACTTGTGTTACTGATCATAAAAATATGTTATTACTAACACATAATATCTATGACAAAAGTTAATTGTAATCTCACGGCGATGTTTCTCATGAAAACGGTATCCTTTTTATAAGTTATTCGCGGAGTAAAGATACCTGATCAAACTAGGAAGTTGCGTGCTCAGTAACTTTCACTTTCACCCAAATAACGAGGACACAGACACGATTGCGTACGTTCCCAACATGTTTTATGTACTCATACTTATTCACACATATGTATATACGCAGATAATAATAATTATATACCTATGTTTTATATCAGTCACATATTATTACACACACACGTGATTGAGTATGTTTCTTGCAGTACCCCTTTCTCTTCGAAACATACCCTTTTTCCTCTTCTCTGCTTCCCCCCTACCAGCTTCTTTTCACCAAAAGAGAAATTTGAGTGCATCCTGAGCTCACATTATTTTGCAAATGGTTTTTACATAGGAATACGCAAAAAACGTTATGTTTGCCACTTTGTTTTTCCTTTTTTTCCATGTGTGTTTATCTGCATCGAGCTATTCCAAAATGTTGCACGAATTTTTCTTTTAATTGTTAGAAAAAGCGATGAAATTCTTATATTGGAAAATACATTTTTTTATGAAGTATTAGTAAAAGAACCAGAAAAGAACATCAATTTCCCTTGTTACTCACGATATTAAGATAAACATATTGCACAGTATTCGAGTGCAGCAGTAACGATTTCATATCATGATTTGCATTATATTATTACACACAGAAAAAGCAGTCAATCCAATTACTATGCAAATAATTGCAAACTTTCAAGATGTACATTTGTAAACGTTTAACTTCAAACGGCAGAATCTAGGAACCAAGGCCATGATGTTCTCTACATATAAGAAATAGGTTGATTTGGAATATAGAAGATATACACTAATTTCTAAGGTTCAATGATTTGCTGAAAATATTGAATATATTTATTGTAAAAAACGCGTTTCGTTAGAAATAAAGGCCGGGTGCGATTAGAGAAATTATTTATTCATTGAAATATTTACAAGTTATGGCACGCTTCAGAAAAAATATGATTTTGAGTGGAAATGAATTGTAATCACTCAAGAAACAACAGAAGAGCATGGTCATTTTGCTTAATGGAAAGTGACGGTAACGGATAAGTCTGGACTTAATAATTACCAGTTCGTGAAAGTGAAACGCAAAACAGGAACCCGGAGGGAAGTTGAAGCGATTATAATTTCTCTTTTGAATCCAATTCGTTTTTTCTGTCTCCGTTTATCATTGTTTTGTTTTCCTACGATAACGGATATTATATTCGCATTAACATAAAATTGTGCGTGGTTTTTTTATAAAATACAAATATATATTCTTTCTGTACGCGTAGCATTTTTTTCATGATTGTATGTCATGGATATTTTTTTACGATGGCTGAAAATAATAGTACTTTAATTCGTGTTGTTACATTATATATAGTTATGTTTTATTGTATTCTATCAATGTTAACCGTTTGAGTGCGGATGAATTTTCTTATGTATATCGTTACCAACTTTCTAATATGTCGTATCCCACATTTTGAAAATTTTTCAGGAGACGATAAAAACGTTTCACGGTCACAAATTAAATAAATTAGGTATTTTTTTTTACGTTTGTTTTAATGTACAAGTAATATAGATTGAAGTGAGAAAAAAAAATGTAATCAATTTTTTAATTATTACGTGGGTTACGACATATTGATTGACGCTACATATGTGGAATACGACATATTGCGAATAGGATTCAAACAGTAGTAAAAGAGAAAGAAATTAGTACGAAATTTTAAAGAAATAATAAATTTTATTACTTAATAGTAATAATTATTTTTAACACAGTTTCACATATTACTATATTTTAAATTTTAATATTTTCGATAAAATATTGACATTCGTAGTGATTTAAAATAATTAATTATTTACTACAAACTAAGAGAAATAATTATTTATAATTACCTTTTTACCCATTTTATGAGATATTTGAGTTAAATTAACTTAACCCCTTAACCTACAATGACGGGCATAGCCCGCGTAGGATGGTCGGGCCAAACGTAAATATTACGGGCATAGCCCGTAGTGCGATGATCGGGCCAAATATAAATATTAGCGGCGGCGCCCTCTTAAAATTATAAATATTTGTGGAAGATTTGATAAGTAATTAGTAATTACTAATTACAATCTGATGCAGTTATTGTGGTAGATGCACATACTACAAAAAGTTTATTTATACAAAAATCAGTACAGTAGGACTCCTCGGCAATCGAGGAACCTAGAATCTCATTCCCCTCTTTGGGCGGAGAATCAGAAAACTGAGCGTCACTCAGTGGAGGGGCTGGGAACCTACAATCTTTTTCCGGGAATTTTCGCCCCGATGCCGTAGATTGCCGAGGAGTCCTACTGTAATGCAAAATTAATGATCTGAAATGGTGTGATACAATTCGAAACATTCTGGTAGAAGTAAGGGAACTTTGCACTTCTTACACTCCCACGTTGTTTCTCTACGTTTTTTTATTTTTTTGGCAAACTCTACAAGGTTTTGACTGTCTTAATTTTGATGCTGTTGGGTCAACGTGTTTTGGAAAATGAGCCCAATGCTTCGCGTGCAGTCGTCTCTCTGGCATATCTCTGGAAGATAATTGTCCTCGCTCTCTATAATTCGGTTTTGGCATATTCTTCAATAGTGATTCGGCTATGTCGATTCTATAGTCAACTATAGAATTTGTTTTTGTTTCTTCCCGTTATTTATTTTAATCATATCAGCGTATTACACAAGTCGTGCGAATGGCTCGAAGGCTGCGCGAGCTTGTTTACGTTTTCGGCCCAAAATTCTCGAACGTAAATCGTAGGTTAAGGGGTTAATACGAATTCCAAAATCAAAGGTGGTTGTCACATTTTAGGCGCCAACTTAACCTACGAATGTGGGATACGACATGTCAGCACGCGCCACAGTACGCTTGTGGGATACGACATATTAGAATATTTATTTAAAAATAGTAAATAAACAATTTGTCTTCTAAACTTTTTACATAAGCTGCACAACGTTGTTATGATTCCATTTTTCGAAAAAAGTGAAAATGTCAAATTTTGTGGGATACGACATATTAGAAAGTTGGTATCGATATGCTAAAATTGCGGAATGAAATGAGTAGTTATTTTTTTTTGAAAATAATAAAAATGGTTATAATTAACTCTAATTCTTATAAAAAAAGTAGTTTTTACTAACAAATATGTTTTTTATTCTCACTTATTACATGAGTGTTTTGCTGCACAAATTCCATGAATTCCTTTTTTACATACAGCGCAAATTAAGTTGGATCGTTTAATTCCATTTCCATTTTTTTTTAATGCAAACCTCACACTGTCGCAAGTTTTGTCCAGGCAATTTTTCTAAAGTCGAAATCTATCTATCATTTTACATTGGCTCATTTCTTCTACCGTACCATGATCCACGGCTCTACTATATTTTACCACTGTATTTTATTTTAATTTTTATATTATTAAAAACCACAATTAAACGAAATTAATAATAAACTGCAATGGATATAAATACAACTGTTCTCAATTAATTCGAAAATTATACTAACGAACAGCAGCGCGGTCACTTCTCCGCATTTTTGGCACAGGACAAGTGAAGCGCGATATCGCTTCACCGCACTCAAACGGTTAATTAGCGGCTTTCCATATCTTTTTTTAAGACGACGAAAGGAAAGTATGATAACTTTAGGAAATTATTTTCCGTTCCTCTTTTACTCAACAGGCTTTTACCTCCCATATCAGAAATTATCCCTATAATTTGTTTTTATTACTATGCAAATGGTGCAATTCTTACATGTAGGTATTTCAATAGTATGTGCGCAAATAACTTACCGTTAATTTATGTATATGTAGTGTCAGGAACTAGTTCCTGACAAAGTGATTCGGATATCGATGTTATCATCTATACGAGTTAGTTAAAACAAGTCCAGATTATAATAATAAGATTGAAGACTGTTATAAAATTAAATGATCTCCTAAAACTAAATAACTTTTGAATGAAATTACGAAATATAATTTAAGTTTCAAATGCCATCAATAGAGCGATCTCTTATAAAATCAATATACGCACAGATTCTGAGGAATATTTATTTTAAAAGTAAACATATGACATATGACAATCTAAGGTCACAGGGAGACTCAATTGACGCATCATTGGAAATATTATATCCCGACTGTCGATCGAAAGTTTCTAAGCTTTGTGGTATCCATAGGTATAATAGATGATTTTAATCTAGTAGTAATTGTAGTACTAAATAAACACCGTTAATATATTTTACTATGACACATATGTCACAATATTCATTAATTTTATAAAATATTGCTGCAATTAAAATTGTTTCCAACTAAATGCTTCAAGCATCAAATTGTTTGAACTAAATGTTAAATGTCCCAGATCACCAAACACTGTTTTGCACGAAATAGTCCATGTTCGAGAAAAATGAGAAATTTTCAATTTCCTCCAACAGCGTGGAATAACGGGAATTTCAAGAAATATCACCTTTTTGACAATCATTGTATCACCGGCAAAAGCAACTATTTCGAGAAAGTAGTCATGATAGACTTTTTCTGTCGTTTGGACACAATTTACTTCCTAGAAAATGGTACTTTGGGAACAAAACAGAGGAGGAAGGTGTAAGAATAATTGTTCGTAGAAAAACTTACTGTAATGTAAGAAACTGTAACCGGTTTCGCCGTGGAGGACGTTAAGGCGAATACGTGGATGCTTATGACAAAGATAAAAAACGCGCGTATACATGGCATTCCAGCTATGACTATAACAGATTACTGCCAAAGAGGTTGACTGAAAGACAGACAACATTTTTGAAAATTATTCAGTTAGACGATTTTGTTTTCTTGTTATTGCGAGATATATAATTAAAGAATTCTTAATTTTTACAGAAACTTATTAAGAAGTCCTTTAACTACTTTAACTTCTAGAGTAACAATACTGATTAAAATTCTCTCTAGGAAATTGGGCACTATGTAAAAAGTATATAATTCTCTATCAATTAAGGCAGTATTGCTTCATGTAATTAATCACGATTGAACTGTGAAATGTTAAATCTACAGAGTTTGAAGGGAGCCAGCCAATGCAATTTTGTTAATGACTGAATATCTAGGTATTCTTGATACAATATTATCTACTATTGTCATTACAACATAATGTTCAATCTGATCGAATAATAGTATCGTGAAAATATCAAAATTGTTTATGGTTATGAATCTTCGAATCCGGAAGACATCGAAATTCTGTTGATCACTTCGGTCATCGTGCCTGTGTGCGCTTCGAACTGCGTCCACAAGTACCGGAGAAAGTAATCGTGAGGTCACGGTAAACTGAAAAGCATATACTTCGTTTTCCATCACAGCCTTTTTCGTTCCGTAACTTCTTTTACTTACGATTAACTTTTTAATCAAATGATATATAGAATCAGAAATGTTGGTAATCTAATATTAAAAATTAAATGAAGAGCAAGGTATAGAGTTCTTAGAGGCGGAGGCGAAATATGCAAAGAAACGGGAAGGGAAAGTGCACGAGAAAAGAATAAAAATTTGAATTTAAGAAAGTATTCCACTTTTTTTAAAGTCTTTTACCTTTCAATATATCTATACCATTCTTCTTATTCTTTTTGTGTCAGATTGTATTATATAAAAATAGAAAAGATTTTTTGTGCAAAAAATCTGAGAAGAGTAAAAATACGCTTATACTCGCAATACATGATGTAATACTTTCCCGACATTGCGTTTTTACCATTAACTTTTAGTTACATACAATTCAAAATTTAGTATTACATTTCAAATAGTTCTTACTATGCAGTAAGTAATACTGTCGGATAATTGATTCCATGTGTTAATCGTCAAAGTGAAAGTTATTCAAATGCACTAATACAGTAATGTAAATATTGCAATATAGTTAAAAGTTTGATACTGAATTAACATGCAAACTTCTTGACAAAATACTTTGAGTATCATAATATATGCCATTTAATGTTGGATAATACCAAAATTAAGGTGAAAAGGAAGTAATCAGTATAAGTATAAAGAAGTAGAATATCACAGGTAAATGTACTTCGATTTCATTGTCCGATGTGTTGTATATGACACTTTAAAACTATAAGTAGAATCGGGTTACTATCGAAAGGCAGCCCCTCAAGGTATGGCCTTATTGACCTAGCCAGTGAAACAACCTTGGTGGGAAGAATAATAACGGGATTTAATGTATCTCTCCCATAGACATGCCTAAGTTCTTCGACGTCAAAATAGTCTCAATCGAATTCTGTATTATTATTAATCTACAAGTCATTTTTTTAGTAAAACAGAATTTTCTTTGTGATTAAATGTTTCATAAAAAGCATTACGAGAAAATATGTACGAAATACGTCTAATGTACCGATCCTCCCAACTATCTTCCATGATGGAATCAATGGGGTCAAGTTCAAATCCCATGTAGGCACTGGTAAATCTTTTCTACAGAGTCCGTTAGCAAAATCCGGGCAAAATTCTATTTTAATTTCCCGCTACATGTAATGTCAGCAGTAGATGTTTTTTTCTTTTCAAGCAAGGCATATGTACCTATATACAATACGTATGTAACATCTAAATGGCAAATTTGATTAGATAGTGTTCGGAATATATTCACAAAGCAGCAATAACTGAAGGGCTTCGCGCGGAGCGTTCAGCTATTGAAATTATTCGATTCTTTAGATACCCGAATTCTACTGTTTATGATATTGTACGAAGGTATGCGGCTGTAGAGAAGTTCGTTGAAGGCTCTGCTAATCGGTCAAGGCGAATTTATTCCAAAGAAAAGTCTTTAAGCACAGCGGCTGCTGACGAAAGAGTTCAGCATTAACAATAAACTGTTCCTCCGGATCATAATTTCGTTAGTGAAGCCAAATATGGAAAGTGTAGCATCCGGGAGATCCCACATTTTACAATAGGTTGACGAACAAGCTCATCCGAGTCATTTAATGCAAAACTGGTTTTCCGATAACGTCGGAATATTTCGGTCCAAAGACTTCTGGCCTCCCAATTGACCAGATTTGAAGCTTCTATGTTATTATGTTTGGAGCGTTATTGAAAGAGTGTCTAATAAATCCGGGCACCCCATCGTGGTATCCCTTCAGGTCGCTATAGAGGCAGCATTCGCGAATTTGGACAAGGATCAGATGAAAAGAGCATGTTCGCGCTTCAGATCAAGAATCCAAGAAGTGATCGCAGCGGAAGGAGGCTACACTGAATGATAAACCTTAATAAGGATCCCCTAATTAATTTACACACTTTTTTTTTCATCAATACAACTAATTTCTAACTAAACAAGTGTTTGAATGAACTCTTAATTTTGTCCGGATTTGCTGACGGACCCTATATACGACATGCATATCACAACCTCCGTTGTTCAAAATCGATCCAAGATAGTATGCCCTCAGCGATATAACCATAGCAGTTAAAGTCAAAACGTTACAAAAGAAAATGTATATATTCTAATGGCGATGACTACAGTGAGCGAAGTCTCCGCAAAGATAGTGAAGTTATTTCTCTTTTAATTACTATCATACATTTTTTATCTACAAATATTAATTGCCAATGTAATATTGATATTCCATATATGACTCGTCTATTTAAAGAATGGGATAAGTCAAGTTCTCTTTGATTTGAGATATTTAACGGCTTGTGTTTTAAGGTATTTAAAAATATTGATACCAATTAAGGAGAACTCGTTTTTACTCTACAGAAGAAATAAAGAAACTTTTGTATAAGTGATTTTATTGTTGGACTTTATGTTAAAACGATATTTAACACGTTCCCTGCCATGTGGGACGCATACACCCCACGCTGGACTTTCCGTTCAGGCCGGAAATATGCTTATTAACCCCTTTCCGCGCCATTTCTTTTATCACGAAATGTGCAATGAGTCTGAATTAATTACTGAAATAACAATTTAGCTCCTAATTTCGGATATAGTACATGACTTAACGTAATATTGAATATCATAGTATTGATTTTATTCTATCAAGTCCTACTGACATTTACAATTTGATAATTTTACAAGGACTTCAAAATTGACTATTCCATTTATCGCGTCACAAGCAGCATTCGTTATTGTACGCCAAGGGATTAAAACAGGCGATATTTATAACAAAAATTTGTCAAGTAAAATAAAATTTATCTCCTTTCTGGTTAAAACATATTAAAATATACACTTTTTTTTAAACTTATGGTTTTGCATTATTGAAATATTGTATAGTGTACTTCAAAAATGTATTTATTAAAACCACAAAAAAATACGTGGGTCGTATACGCCCCACGCGTCCTGAACGGAAAGTCTTTAAAAAATGGTCTGGCACGGAACGTGTTAAGGAAATAGAGTCTATTAAAGCCTTTTTCGAAAGACATACTGTGTCGCAAATTTTTCGTAAGTATAACAAAGAAGAGCAAATGTAGGCGCACACAATTTTTGCAGCATTTAATCTATATAATGTATATTTGGAAAGTTAAATGTATAGTTAGAAGGAGATAAAAAGTTTCACAAAATTCTTAATGGCTCTGATAGTATTTACTTTTCAGTAAAATATTTGTATATTTTGGTGCTGCTAAAATTCATTTTTTTTGGGGCACCAGTTTTTGTATTTAGATGATTGCAAAATCAATTATTATTCCTATCACTGTTTTCAGCAAACATTTTAGATTCTGATAAAGTCAATAAAGTTATTGAAAATCCATTCCGTGGATTTTTCCTCCTAGATTGCACATTTCATTCCACTGCGCAGTGGTGGAGTGGCTCAGTTTCACTGTTCTACAACATTTTTGGTTTCTAATATTTACAGGGTAATTCTACTTCTTACCTTGAATACGTATATTTTTATTAGTATAAATGATTTTATATAACCATTGCAAAATTACCACTTTTCATTACGATAAAGTGATTTACGCCACTTTCAAAGTAAACACGTTTGTTTTACCATTAACTAGCAAAATTTCTTTCTAGCAAAGTTTAATTTGTTTTCATCAATTTGATTGCAAATTTTATCCACATAAAGAGATGTCGTGGAACTGTAATTGATGTTATCATTAATTCGATCTCTTGGAAAAGTAACTTATGCCACTTTCAAAATAAACGGCTCATATATCTAATACTTCTGTGGCTGACAGATTAACCATTGACATTAGAACACTATATACGTAGTAAATGTGTATGTACTATGATATAAACTGTTTTCTCGTGTTTTCTATAACGAACTATCTGAAGTATAGATTTATGTGTGAACCATATACAATAAAATTAGATGGATATTTGAGATGAAATTCAATATGGTAGGGCAACCTTCTTTTGCTCGTAATACCATTAGTTACAATTGGTCGGCAACCAGTAGCTAGTGTTAGAATGGAGGTTTTGAAAAGCTGCTAGATAAGTAACACTAAGTCTTAATCCAGCCTTTACTACTATCTTTTTACAATTTCTGAGATGTATCGTTTATAAGGTAATTATATAGCCAATGGTACACCTCACTTATTTCAATCATTTTTTTCGTACTTTACTATCACTGTGACTTTGAACTAAGTTCATTTATGTAACTGCATGTTTGGCTGCAGTTTTTAAAACATTTGGCAAACAATTAACATTTTTCCTTGAAGTCGATCTTGGCTAGATCTATTTACCTTACAGATATGACTACTTTACATGCTCGGGCGATGATGAGTCTATGTTTCACGTTACAACGTCTGAACACGGAGTAAAAAGCAAATAGAATTTTCAGGTGCTGTAAGCAAGAGATGACTTCTGCAGTATGCGGATACCGCATTAGTAAAACTATTTCGAAAAATTCACCATATTCATATTCGCAGTTTTTATAAACTCGTAAAAGCTATTCTCGAAAAACTTTTCTCATTTTTCCATTGATGTGAAAAAGGCGTCGCTTATTTTTGGATGCGTCTATATTGCGTGGTTTAGCCTTCCTAATCGGCCTACTGACTGGAAAATGGTTGGCTGTTACTCATTTCAACATTACTTGCATAAATCTCATTGAAAATTTCGATTTTTCTCTTTGTGTACAAGTTGAAATGCGAGGCATATATAAATTCATCCAGCAGCAGTATTTACTTACATTTAGTTTAACTATACTCTTAGAGTATAGAATAAGCCCAACTAGTAAAAAGTTACTCGGTATTATAATTGTAATAGCATATTAAAAAATGATTAAAATCAAATTCTAGAAAACGAATGTTTCAGAAAGATGAACGAAGAAGAAAGTGACTGTTAAAAAGCGATGTTTAAGGCATTGTTGCGACAACAGGACAAAGTGGACGGCAATTGTGCTGTATCGATCGTGCAGAATACGTGAGTCTTTTTTGTCTGATTTTTTTTAATCTGAGTTTTTTCATGGTCTTATTCTTACAGTTTTTTTCAGGCAATAATCTAACGCAGTTATGCGTGTTACTACCTTCTGCAAAAAAAAATGAAGAACAAACTATATACATGCATAAATCGTAAATGCGGAACAATGCGTGCGGTAGTTGCATTCGACTCTCATTGTCGGTGAAACGGTATTGCCAGGACATGAGAAACACGGTTTCTTTTCTTCTGACGCGTGAAAAGTGAAAATGATCGGGAGGACATTGCACCCGCAGTTTACCGTAACTTTTACGTGTAACCGAAGTCATAGTACTTTCAACAGTGCATTGAGAACAGTAAAACCGCTATTTTTAGGAAAATAGTCACATGTTTACAATACTATACTTGTCGTTTGCCTCACTTAAGATTGCTTTTGAAAATGTTTTAAGTTTTTGATATACTTCAAAATACAGCAACATGTCTCAAATTATTAATGTACATTTTAGTAATTGAAAGCAAAGCAGAAACATGCAATAATAAACTTATTGAATCCAGTGAATGTAAATATGTGTATGTGTAATAGATTTCTAACGTTCGAAAAAGTGCTCGAACAGTTTGAGTCTTGAATAGCTCAAATGTTATTTGTACTCGTCAATAATTCAGTTCCTCCAATACAGTGGTTCTCAAACTCTTTTAGGATTTCTTGCACGACGGTCTCTTTACAATTTGTTAAATTGTTTGCTGATCTTCTAAAATAAACTATAATTAAAATATAAGCTAGTGCTACGCTTTTTGACGAACAGTTTTTATTCAGAAATGGGAAATTTTCATCATCAAATGGACATTCAATAAGAATTTATCTGGTTTGCCTGAACTAATCCAAAATTTTAAATGATAACTGATATCTTTCTCGCCCCCTACAGCAATCATTCCCAATTTTTCGACGCCTGTGTACCCCTTCTATAATTTTTGTAGCAATAAGTACCCCTCGTAAACAAAATTGTATATGCCTAATAACAAGCAAAATATATTTATGTTTTTCTCTTTTAGTAGCTAGACAAAATGTTAATAAACGAAAAGTGAAACTCATTCATAATAAAATACAAATAAAATAAATAAAAGTTATATTATAACAGCATTCATTATAATCAATGAAAGGGGTGAAATTATTTATGTTGAGGCAATAGATTAGCATAATTTGGTTCCGTGGCCCTCAATTTTAATCTGAGATCAATTTTAACTCCCTAGCGTTTATAGTTTTTGCGTAATAGCTCATCCTTAACCAAAAATGGGCTGTGTTCACTAGAACTTATTTTTTTCAAAAACTGAGGATGATCAAACAATTCTGCCGGCGGATTCGTGTTTACGATGAGCAATTTTACGAGAATGACCCAGTGGATATTGGGACAGAAAATCGTGTTGCACAGCATAATCGATAATCGATCGAGTAAATTGTGATGTACATACTGTCAATAAAAATTACGAAGAGTTGAATGAAAAGTTTTCTACTGGTGACTCACACAGCGTGGAACATGTAAATACTTTAAACGCTCGACTTGTACGTTATCCGGCAATAAAGAAAATGGGGCACATTCAAATGCCATGCAGACTGAACGAGCCTTTTAGAATATTCAAAAGCAAAAATTTATCAGTGTGTCTACTGATATGCGCCAGCGGAAATTGAAAAAAGAACACTTAAAAGAAATTCACTGCGGGATTTGAAATTTCGGTATATTGAAGGTATAATGGTAGTTTAAGAAATGATTAAATGTTCAAGGTCATTAAAGCACCGATCTACCTGACGCAGAAGTTTAAATTCATTTTTGATATACTATTATTCTGTAACTAAACAGTGTTAGAGCGGTTGTTGTTATTTATTACTTGCAATTTTCATATCCTTCATTATTTATACTACATTTTTTAATGCAATTAATATGTTATACGGCTGACCATTTCAACGCCGATGAGCTAAGTAAGCTGGTATAAGTAACATATTGGAAAATTCTGAGGCACTCATACCAAATCAATCGGACACTTCGAAGTTCTCAAAACTACAAAAGTTCATGAAGTAATTGACACTGTCACACTAACATTCCTGGTATTTCCTTTTGCTTTCCTCATCGACGTTCGTCTGCCTGAACGATAAAGAATCGTTTGCTGGAAGCATAGTCGCAATCGCGAATTCTATTAGCCCGTTTGTCACTTACTCAATATCATTGTCGGTTAATAATGGAATGGTGCAGAGGACGGAGTAATTAGAGAGAGGAATGCCAATCTGAAGTTTTCAACGACGGAAGCAGATTTTATTTGGAGATGAGCGATGCAATCAAACAAGACATGCAAACCCAATATCTCGAATTGCAGAAAGTATGGCGAACAATAAGCTACAATTTCTTTGCACGTTTATTGCCCGAGCCTTGCACGAATTTCCAGTGGATACGGAAAAACTTTAACGAGAGGTCAAAAACACAAAAGGTGTACCAAGAAGGTTTGCGTGAAAGTGTATAGAGGTAACCCTCCTATAACACGGTAGATAGGTTCCTAGAAAATGCCGTGCTGTGGGAAACCGTGTTATATGAGACCCAAAGCTAGTAAAAAAAGGGAGTTACGTTCCGAAAACAAAATATATTTTTTTTTAATTCCATATCTCTGAAACAGCAAGTCTCGCCGCGGATAACGCGTAAATTATAATTTATTTATGTATTTTCATTGAAAGCCACTATAGTTCATTATACCTTCCCGTCATTGTTTTAAAGTAATTTAGTTTTTAAAAATTTTAAACAAAAATTATGTTATCCAGTGATATAGAATTACGGTATTGTACAAAGGTTTTCGCAATTTATGAAGCGTGTTCTAGCGAAACGGTGTTGTACGAGGGATACTTGCACGTTTTAAAGAATTTTCGTCATACGTGTAATATTGTAGTAAGGTTTTTAAAATAAACGACAATTTCATGTCAAACAGTTACTGTATAGCAGATAATATACAATTCACTCTAAACGAAGTAAGAATTATTTTATAATTAAATGCGTTATAAATTAGTATGTTATTTGTCTTACAATAACTTATAAAATTCTTTTTAGAAAAAATATTGAATATGAACAATGAACGTAAAACAATTCCTTCGCAGCAAACGCGAACGTACTGCTGTTTCAATATTATTTTCTAATAAGTCAACATAATTGTGTTAGAGAGGAATACTTTCAGTAAATAATAGTTTTCAATGCGATAACAAAAATGCGAAAAGGTGATAGAAAGGTGATAAAAAGGTGATAAAGTCAACAACAAGGGATAGTCGCTGACTTATACTAATATTAGTAACGTGACACAGTTCTTAAGAAAAGTACGTAAAAATATGAATACTTTTAAAAATAAATTCAACATAATGTAATAAACCGATTATATTGTAAATCTGCATGAGGGTACATCGTTGAAAGCATACTGTGACACTTCCACTAATTTGCATAGCTTGGAAAAATTTGAATACGGCTATACGGAATTATAACTTATAATTTATGTATTGACCGATTAATATACACAACCGACTGTTTGCCTCTTCATTCATTTGGCGTCATTTACAATGATTGTTTTGCTTAGGATCACGGTTTTAAATCTGCTCTGTATCAAGTGATTAACATGTATGTACGAACATAATCTAAATACAAGTATATTCGCTGCAAAGAGTGGTCACTCGAACAGTCTTCAATATGGAAAACTTTTGCTTTCCAACTAAACGTTTTATTATTCGAACTAACAGTAAATGAATTGGTCGGCTTCGTTTGGACACTATGGCCTACAAATTGTTAGTAGATTATTGTTTCTTTTTGCCGTAATCAAAATATTTATACCAGTCGATCGATGATCTGGATATTATTATCTTTATTAATTCGTAGCTTACGATAAATTTATAAATTATTGTTCAACAATTTTTTTATAATAGTATAATAATTTTTTGAATTTATATAACCGTTTTAGTTATCTTATATTACGTACACTATTCTTTTCGAATATACTGTCATTTATTTTCCAATAACACTTGGTCATGACTGGTTTCTGTCATCTAAAAGTGAAGAAGCTTATATCGAAACAAGAAAAAAATTTTTTCACTAATGTATAAACAATTGTAGGCTGTACGTATCAGAAGAAAAAACTTGTAATGTAATATCAGCGCAATATGAACAACGAAATGAAACAATAATTTCATTCTCTGAAGTAATTATCATTTTCTGGTATGTAATAGTAAAAGTCCATAATCATTTCGCTACGATCTTCAACTGTAGTGGACAGCCATGAGGTAATTGCGCACAGTCAAACGTCGACTTTAACAGACAGCCACACATTTAACCTTGCCTGATGTACTATTGTGGTATGTCTACTAAGTTAACTCCATTTATTAATTAATATTGCTGCTTGTCTTGTAAATCAAACTTTCAGAGGTATATTGTGCTAAACTGCTTTCGACTGCGAGTAAAGGCTACGCGGACGGCTACCGCCGTACGCAATTGGTTAAAGATACAAGTTTTCGCAGCATTTCAACTTGCTGCAATTCACGTAGAATGCATGCCGTTATTGAACTTTATCGATAGTCACATTTATGCAAACGAATGTCACTTAATGCCGAGATAATGCAGCTATTCGTTGAGTAAATTTAGAAGCGCACATCTGTGGAAGGACAATGTTCTAAAGAGTCAACTATATATGTTCCAATATGCACATTCACACGTGTTTAACCTTGCGATAGTATCATCGGACAGAACTTTTCAGTTGACGTAATATCTTTCACATCAGAAGAAGTTATAATAGTAAAAGTTGTGATGTTGTAGGAAGATCTATACTAAATAAATGAAATGGAATGCACTAAAAAAGTTCCAAAGACTGTGACAGGGTTAATTGTGTTTAACGCTAGATCTACGGAAGCTGTCAAATTGACGAATTCCTACTTTTTTAGACGCGGTTTTCAAATTTATAGAGACGCGCCACACTAGGTATTTCACATGTCTCTTATAATATACAAATTACTTAACCCTTTGCGGAACGAATTATTTCGTTGATATTGGTAATGTGCTAACTAAATTTAATTTCACAATATTTTCTATCATTGGTTCTTCATTTTTAAAACTTACACCAATAACTGTAAGTATTGACGGATATTTAGGTAATATTACAAAATCATTGTGAAATTGGAAAGTCGGTATTAAATTATCAGAAAATAAAATAAAGTGAAAATCTATGTCGAGTACTGCTCGACATACGACCGCAAAGGGTTAATGGATCATCTTCTTTGCCGGTTGATCACTCTTTTTTCAAAATACTTATTTAATATATTTACGTATAACAGATTCAATGCCCGTAAATTTAGAGTTAAGTAACTACTACTAAATAATATGATTTCTAAACAACTACTACGTTCGATCATATATATTTATAGAAATTTATTATATACGCATTTGAAGACATGAGAAAGTATCATTCGCCATCCTACATATGTACATACATATATACACATATGTACTGCATGCGGCAGATAGTAGCCTGACAGAACGGACTTCTTTGTTATAATGTTTCTTATCTTCTGCAGATTTCTAGCTTGATTATTATATTTTTCATAATTGATACGATTGCCGTTAACTATCAGAAGAGTTTCTTATTATACTGCCAAAAATTAAAAATTGCGTGTAAATGCTTGGAAAAAATTTCATCTGTTACATCTTGATTGCTTTCTACAGCTGCTATTACTACGGAGAGTTTTAATCAATGCACGAAGCAGTGCTATCGCTGCCAAGAGAGTTAGGAACGAGTGAAAAGTTTATCGTCGAGGTCCTGGAGAAGGCCGTGCTATCGGTATAGTCGGGTCACCTGATAACACAACAGCCTATTTATGTCGTGGTATTGTCATCAATTTTAACACTGTTTCCGAAGTATTGGACAAACCATTCTGACTTTTTCATAGGAAATGAGAAGTTAAAATTGTATGCATAATACATATTTCAATAAGAAATGCAATTTTCACGGAGAAGAGAATACAATCGTACAATTTGATACATTTGTTGTAAGACTATTGCTTACAATTAGTTACAGAGTAAACTTGAAAAAACTTATGTCACTCGATAAAATAGTATTACTTAATTTCTGTAATAACAAACTGTGTGTGTAAATAATGAAAATAATTCGAAACAATGAGGAATCAGAAACGTTTAAAGAAGTGTATTTTCAGATCATAAAAGAACTTTATTGGGCATTCTGACCTCGGATCATCTAACAATATGTAACGTTTACAGATATTCTAGTATAGCAAACTCATTTGGTAAATAGATACATTTTTAATTGTAGTCAACATAATGCTACTCACTCACTAGATTTTTCGTGTCTTTAATTACCATTTTCTCTTTAATATTATTGGTACAGTATTCAGTTTCATCTGATTGCTTTGAAAGAAGGCTTGTTTTGCTTTTAGATAAAGTCGAATGTAAAATTAGTTTTATGGGTTATTTACTTGACAGGATTTGAACGAGGTAATTGAACAATTGTGCGGCGAAGTTCCATCATTTTTATGAACAGTTTTCACATATTCTCTTTGCGTTATGCTTAAATAGCATCTCAATATGTATACAGGAAAAAAATGTGTTTTTTTTTTCTTTGATAAAATACAAGCTGACCTATTAAGCAAGTTTTTCATTCAATCACAAGGGAACTTTTTATTGTAATACATATACCTATCAATTAATGCTTCAGAAATTATGCATTTATTGAAACACGCTATCGCTTCATATTGCATAATGCACAGAATATCGCGCGAATTGTATTGTTGTCAAAATGCTGATAATATTTTAAGCGGTAAAAGAATCACTATTCGAAAATAATGCAGATTACTACTTACATAATTCGAGGAAGTTTATGTACAATTAGTTTCGTCTAACTCATTACGTACTGCAACTTACCTGAAAAAGTAAATACAAGTTCTTAGTGACAAGTTATGACCTTGTTTTATATATATATGATTTATATTATATAAATTTATTATAAATTTTGATTGATTTTTATAGTATACTAATATGCGTGGAACATAACAATTGGCGTAAATAGTTGTAAAAAGTAAAATTTTTAACCGTCGGTTCTTATACAGCCTTGTATCAGTAGTTTTCTCCATTTTTATCTCGTTAGCATCTAAATCCAGCAAGTATGCTATAAAATATTGTTGGCAATTTTAAAAGTAAAAAAAAACTTCTTTCAATATAAATTTAACGATTATGGATTGTCTTTCAAAACGATAACGACGACCATTTTATGCCTATATTAATCTCTAATTGAATCCCAATTCCATTTACTGATCTTGCAGCTTCTGTACATCTCTTACTAATGATACTGTATTGACCGTAAGTTGTGAGAATGAAATTTTATATTAACTTTAAGTAAATAAACTATTATCAATGCAAACGGTGATCACTGATGTTTTCGCCTCTTAAAACAAATGTTGTAGGAACAATACAAAGATTGGGAACTCCACCTGCGAATTAATTAAATTGGATAGTACATAGATGGTTATTTGATATCGTCCAAACGTCCGTAATTGAACGGCCTTATACAATTCTTCTATAATCAGGGTAGTATTGTTTTCACTAATTCTCTCTCAATTTAAACCAGTTTACTTGTAAGGATGCCTCTGTTTGAAGAAGCAGAAGCAGCAGTGACATTAGAAAATTATAAAAAATGGAGTATACAAATTTCCTGAATCCGTGCAACTTATACTCGTTATACGAGACTTACATAATGCGAATAACATTTATGAAAAATGTTAAGATTTTGTTTAAATTATAATCTTATTATTTTTTAAGGTTAATTAGTTACAAAATATTGCCGACATGTAGTATATAAACCAAATCCGACATTTTATATGCAGCAACCTAGCAGTTACAAAGTCGCGAAGTATTTTGATGTGGTAAATCAGTAGTCAAAAAGACACTGCAATCTCTGGTTCCCCATAAAATATTAGGTAAATGAATACCGCGCCGTATAACGAAGGAGAATAAGCACGAATACTGTTTATTCACGGCACAACATGACTTTACGTTCCATCCATACTTCGACGCAAAATGACGGAAGTAGGATGGTAAGTTTTACCCCTTCATTACTGTCATGATCTGTGGCCTTCTAAATATTATCTATTTTTATCTTTATCAAATTTCATTGCCAATAAGAATATCAAAAGTGATGCCGAGGCCCAAACGGCAACTAATTGGTTTTTTTATCGTACAAAACTCGCGATTTTTTCAACGAATGGATGTATTATTTTGTGAAACACTAGAAAAGTATCATAGAAGTCAATGATGATACTATTGCAAAGTAAAACTATTTTTTTGTAAAGTTCAAAGTGTTTGAATGTTGACCTAGGACTCTACACGAATTTCTTCTTAAGAGATTTTGATAATCGTTACTTTGCATATATTTTACAGTCTAAACTTTTGATCGCTGCGGAATTTTTCGTACTAAAAGCCGTCAAGCAATTGGGACCTTTTCTCGAGTTATAATTGGCTTAAAATTCACTTCTGAGAAACAACTATACTACGGTATGAAAAAATATATTCGTTAATCGAAAAAATAAAGTTTGTCTCAACACCGTATTTGTTATATGCATTATGACTGTTTACAACAATAGTTTGTTAACTTTTATTATTTTGCTAGCTTCTGTTTCGGCAGTCAATGATTCACTCTTCAGAGAGTTGCATTGAAAAACGTTCCTAACATGAGTCGAGGTTGAAAAAGCGGATAAAAAAGTGCAAAGTCTCGCTAATAATCATTTTCAATGGATCGATGCAACGAAGCAAAATCCTATTTCACAGATCGGCTTCCCTTGGCGATGAAACACGTGGATGCGCACGTGCTGTATGCTGCTTTAGATATACATTCATACATAAATGAATAGTTAACTTTGTTTCTCTGCGTATTTGTCATTCGTGAATATATACGTACAGAAGATAATCGAAACAACCGAAATCACTTTTTTTTAAATCGATGACTGCTACAAAAACTCTTTCTTTCGACATTTAATTATACTTCACTGAAGGTACAACAATTTTAATGGTTAATATCATTGCGAATAAAATCTCGAAAGCACAGGTCGCTAATAATTTCGTATTAAATAATTAAACTTCGTAACATATATTTTAATTTCATTTTCTATACAAAGTATTGCCAACATTATGAGATAGAAAATGGGTTGAAGGTCAACTTCAACGAAAATGAACGTGTATAATTTGTAATGAACGTTATATTCGATAGTAGCGCTAGTTGTCAGTAGTTAAGTTTGATTTACTACTTTTTGTATATACTTGAGATTTCAAAACAAAATATGTTTTAATTGTATGGGTACTATGGATAACAGCGAAGAATTCATGTACCTACATTAGACAACTTAAATTTACTATAATTGTAAAGACACAATCATTGATCTGGCTGAATTTAACCGTACGCATTAGGGTGATGTGCTGCGTGCCTTTTCATAACAGCTGTCGGGTTATATTTGCAAAGAATGTCGCACAAGACACGATGCATTAAGATGCATACGACACGCGTGCGCATATGCACGCACACTGCCGTTATTCGTGCTAATGCACATCTACATCTAATGTTTCTTTTATACACTCGGGAGAACATAGATGCACGTTTGTAATGGTCTATTAATGTAAATTGTTTACGATGGACTAAGACTAAGCAATGGCGAAGTATTTGCTTTATCGCGATAGAAGTTTTCCATCTTTTGAAAAAATTAACGCGAACGTATTGAAAACAGTATTCTCCGATTAGTGGAAATATGGGTGGCTGATAAAGGTCGAATGAAAATGACACTCGTTCTTGATCAATATTTATTTATGAATGTACTGGAAATAACTGAAAAAACGAGGAAGTGCCAATCACGGAATATTGATTTAAAGTGATAATTACACACTTTATAGTTTATCATAGACTTGCTCCTTTTTTAAAATTCTTATTGCTATCGAGTGAAAAAGTTGTTATAGTTACTCGCACAAATCACTATTACTTTGTGTTAAAGACTTTTAATGTGATTGCTCCTATTTCTGTAGGTGTTATTTTTATGTTTAATTAAAGGAATTACAGTGAAAGGATAAATATGATACGCAATAGGAAGAAATAGTTTACAAATAAAATATAGTTTATTAAAAAAATTTATTTGAGTTTACTTCAATATTTTCTATATATATAATTAAAGCACACTATGGTAAGAACATATGCATATTATACATATATCTAAGATGTGTATGTATAATATATGAGAAATCATATAAAATTAAAGTTCATGTAAATAGTAGAAAGTATTAATGAGTGAAACCATAAAGCAATAACGAAAAATCATTTCTGACAAGATATTAAAAGTTATGCCATATTAATAAAAACGTATAACTTCTCTCTTTTATATGCATAGGTGTGTATAATTTTTATCAGAAGTATTCTCGATATCTAAAAACTTAAAACGAAGACAATTTTAATACGTATAGAATTAATGGGAATATTAATCAATTGATTTGGCGCGGTATGTTGAGATTTAGAAAGAAATTCATCTTGACCTTTAAGTTTTCATTGGCATTCCCCAGCTCATTTTACAGAAAGCTGTGATTTCAGAATCTTTAAATAAAATCCGATGATGACATCGCAGTGAAAGTAGAATTACGAGTTCTAAGCTCAAGTACGAGGGCATGCGTGTGAGCATGATTATGCATAGGTCAAATAGATAGAGATAAAGTAGAAAAGAAGACGACACAGGTTACGATCAGCCATTTGCTTTTCATAACTCTCCGTTACATTTACTTACATATTTGTAATTATCCTTCTAAGAAATAGCAAGAATGTCTAGAAAGTAGGTAGTAGATAACACATTTCAATTTGATCCAAAAAATACTATTCATTCAAAAACATAAAATGTCTTCTTGAAAATCATCAAAATTGGGAAAAAGACTGAAATGTCCAGAAGCAACTGCACCGATGATTATAATCCTCCTAATTACGTGAGTGCAGCAGTTCTGGCCGCGGCGAAGTAACACGTGTGCATTAGAGAAGGCTCAGGCTCAGGCACGTCATACGAACTAGTCAACCCAGGGAACAACTGTTTTCTTATGGCTTCGTTTAGGCCGAGGATTAAAGTGCGGCCTTCGCGAAGGTCGGCTGACGGTCAATGTGCCACGGTCTTCAGGAAATATTGCCACACCGCGACACGTTGAATGTGCTTACTCTTGCGAATGACATCGAATGCATTGCAAGTAGAAATATAGTCGATAATGAATGGATTCTATCTAACTGTAAGATTGAGAAAGTAGTATTTTTCAGTAAAAGAATCAGCCGAACTTGATAGATGACCGGGCCTTTATAACTGGCTTACTTAGAACTTCTAGTGAAAGATACTTAAGTAAAATTCGAAAGTATATTCTCTTAAATACTTAAAGAAACTGGATTTTCTGAAAATAATACAGTAAGACCCCGCTTAACGCGGGGGATACGTTCCAGTAAGGTTCAGCGCTAAACGAAACAGCGTTAAACGAGGTCATCTTAACACGTAAATAATAGGGATAAGTGAAAAAGAACAAAGAATGGGATAATTGATCAGTTCTTTTTTTGTTTTATTTTCTAACATTAATTGTTAATTAGTTTTTTATTGCATCAATTATAGACTTATTTATTGTTAATATCCATTTTTATTCATGAAACATTCATGAAAATCAAAAAAGGTTGGGGTAAACTTGTCATGTTTGTGACGAGGAAGGTTGTTCCTCATTTGATATTTTTTTGTTTTTTTTTATGACGAAGTCATCTAAAAACGTTTCTCTTTTCCCATTTAGTTCAACAAGCACTTGTCGATAGCACGACACCGCATCAATGACAATTTGTCTTGCCCTTGAACTTCTATCACAATTTAAATCATTTTGTACAAATTTATCCATAATTTTCGTTATAGTGGCTAAACTTTTTTAGAAAATCCGTTGAGAGGTTCTTTTGCTCCTCATGTTCAGAAACGCTAACTTCGTCATCTACGTGCACTTGTTGTTCTATTAATTCTTTAAGATCGTCGTTAGAAAGACTTTCACCTGTTGTAACTTACATTAATTCATCAATATCCTGCGCATTTATATATAATCTTTATATTATAACAGTACTATCGCCAGCCCCATGGTGAACAGGTGTTTTTTCACCAGCCAATGCCCGGTCACGAGTCCCACTACCAGACGTAGGTCCTCTCTGTCGAGCGAGCAGAGAAATCTTCCACGTCTAGCCGAAGTTCCCGATATCCAGTGCCTTGACTGCCTCATACCCTGAGATTCAGTCCATAGCCGACTAAATTCAGCATTGAGCAACTTGCCTACCTCTGCCTTAAGCAGTCCTGGAGACGTCCCAATACTTTCCTTTGGTCCGTCTTTCAGTTCCGCTCCAGCTCTGACCAGCTCGTGTGCTCTCTCGTTCCCCAGGATCCCTGCGTGCCCTGGTACCCAGAGAAGCTTGACCCTGTTCCTCCTACCTGACAGTTCCTCAAGCTTCTCTCTGCACTCATTTACGAGTGTGGAAATAGTTCCATGTGATTCCAGCGCTTTTAAGGCCGCCTGGCTATCACTACATATGTAAATATGTTTATTACTGAAACCTTTCCTGAGATTGATTTCAGCACAAGCCTTGATCGCGAAGATCTCCGCCTGAAAAACTGATGCATTATCACTCAGTCCGATTGAAATCATCGTTTTAGGTCCAGCACTCCATATGCCGGACCCTACTCCCTCTGTTGTTTTTAACCCGTCCGTATACCAGACCAGGCCTTGTGGTTTGATCAGATTCTCAATCGTATTCCAATCCTCTCTACTTGGAATACTGATTTTGAATCTTTTCTCAAACAGATATCTTGGGAGGCAGCGGTCCCCTTTCTGCCGTAGGACATTCCGAAGATGCACCTCCGCTTTTAGAACACTAGCGTGCCCCATATGGTACCCCCTCCATAGACCCAGCCATTTTAGCCGATAGGCTGCCCTACGAGCTTCGGCCCTTGCTCTCAAGTGCAAGGGCTCTAAGTTCAAAAGAACACTTAGGGCCAAGCCTGGTGTCGTACGAAGTGCTCCTGTTGCCCCCATAAGAGCAACATGATGTACCTTGTTTAGCAGCTTTATGTTGATGCCCTTCTTGGTAGAGTTCCACCAAACCAAAGCAGCATATAAAATTTGTGGCCTTATGATTGCAGTATACAACCAGACCACCATTTTGGGTTTCAAACCCCACGTTGTGCCAAACATCCTTCTGCAGGCCCAGTAAGTACTGATAGCCCTTTGAGCCTGCTTCGTCAGATGCCCACACCAATTCAGCTTCCTGTCTAGAATGTCTTATAATATACAAACAATTGGGAACTTGGAAAAAAATTGGGTCAAGCGGCGAAAAAATGACGAATGAAGTAATTTGTATGTCTTATAATATACAAATTACTTCATTCGTCATTTTTTCGCCGCTTGACCCAATTTATTTCCAAGTCCATAATTAATTTAGCGACCGTAGATCTAGTGTTAAGAATACATGCAAGGTATAAGTGGCGCAATATTATCTATTTCTTTTACAATCAGTAAACGCAGTAACTTTTGTATGTATAGGGTGTTTAAAAAAAATCATGATCTTTCAGCCGTAATTTTTCCTTTTCTCTGGATCGATGAATCCGAGAGTACCTATTAACGCTTGAAAGAGAGGTGTAAACGTGTGTCTTATTTTCTGTATGAATTTGTCTATTAACATACTTTTTAACACACAGATAAAGTGAAGAAATCTTATTCATATTCACACGAAACAGTACTTTATCGATTTAGCGCTATCCCTAAATATGCTATCACTGATCCAAAACACATTTTAGGAAGCACGTTGTTCACTGCAAGGAAAACGCTGGGCCGCTTTATGCGTTGATTTTCCTCCGAAGGTTCCGCACCCCACGCACACAGACACACATAGCACACACACACTTCATCTCGGACTGCATTGTTCGCGAGCTGTTTCCCTTACAGACCTCTTTCACTCTTCCTTACACACACACGCTCTTCCATGCGCTCCTCTCTCTCTCTCTTTCTCCCGCAACGCTCTTGTACTCATCCCTTCACGCTCTTATAATATTACATTACTGATATCGTACAAAAAGAAGATAACGAAATTTAGAATATGTACCGTACCCAATTTTTGGAATTGCATCACGTTTATTCCGAAATAAGTTGTTCAATGAACTTACCTCTTTGGCACACGATTCGGTCACTAGAAATACGAGAAATGGTAACTGCTGTGCAAACCAACAACCGACTCTACTATGAGACGTAAGAAACACCATAGTACTGTGGGATATCAGAATTATGGCCGGCTAGATGGCATAGGTTTAAAAAGGACCTATTGTTTGAATCTCCTCTCATGAGACTAATTTAATATCTTCAACATGCGATCCGAATTAAATGTGTGAATCAGAGCTACATTCCAATCGCATTCCTACTGATAGCCTTCTTTTTAATATCCCACAATACATACGGTTCTTTTACTACAATCCTCTTCTGCTTCAAATAAAAAATCCTCGTATAGTAAGTAAACGGTAAGTAAATAGAAGTAAATCAATAATTTTTAAATTAAAGTTTTCTTCACAACAAATAGTTTCTATTTTACGCACAGGTTGTAGGATGAAGGATCCAAAGATATATTTTGTTCTTTGTCCGAAGAGAAATATCAGTCCCATTTCAGTATCGAAATTTTTATTTGAATGTTCGAATCGTATAAATTCAGTAATAGAAGTGACTTATTCATATTTATATAAAAACATTGGTATGCAGAGCCAACGAACATACCTACTGTATCATGTTGGAATGCCAACTATTAGTACGGCATTAAAATGCTGAATGACGTGGGAATTCGTTAAAATTTCTCATAATTCTTAAAAGGTAGCGTTAATAAAATTCCTATCAAAACTGAAATTCTACTGAATATGTAACTACTTTCATCCTTGAAGTTTCTTTTCCATAATAATATTTGTAAGAAGGTGATAGTGAAAGTAAAAATAGTAAAAGCTCCAATACGTTGTAAACGGTGAGAGAAGCGAAGTATTCTCGCTATTCAACGCGTCAATTTTGCGCATGTCACAGCATAATCTACTGATACTCCAGGAAAAGTATCTACAATAAATAAAACGTGATACGTGGAATTACATACATCTACGCAACGAATTAATGCTTCGAGTGGCAACCGCGTAACAAATTAGTCCTTGGAACCAGTTCGATGTAACAGTTTTACAATAACTGGTAAAAACATAATCTGTCTACAAAAAAATGTTTCATCTTAGGTCGTCTATCGAGTTATTTTATATATGCAGTACTTGAAAAGAGATCAAAGAAGTATTGAGACAAAGAGCGAGAGGATTTATTAAAAGATCTCCATGTTTTACATGAGTTGTAAAAATAACAGAAACACAGAAAAGAAAGTAACTTTCAAGTTTTTTTTTAGGAAAAGTAATAAATATTTCGATATACGTGTGCATTTATGTAAATATATCTATGTATATAATATATTAAAAAATGAATAATTATTCCATCGGAATATTACTTTTTATCTTGTTTTATATTTGTGCTCAAATTTCGTAGAATAATATTGTATCATCTGTTGCAAAGGTGACTTAAGGAGAACCTAACAAGAAAAAGATCACTATTTGAAGCCGAAGAGCATGTAGAATGTTCACTTGTAAAGTAATTTACAACTTTTCTTGATATTTGAGGTTGGTTTATAATACGGCCCGAGTTATTTGTTTATACGTATAAATTTACAATTGCTTGGGGTTTTTTGAAATTCAGCAGTTCCGGCCGCTTCCCACTTTATTTTCCTATAATTTCCACAGAAGGCTCTTTATCAGACGAAAGAGTATTGATGTGGACATCTGAACAATTCCAATAGATATTGCATTAGTCACAGATTTCCTCAGAAACGATTCCCCTAGTAGGAAAGTTTTAATATTTTGTTCTTCTGGTAAAAATAATGTTTTACAGCATACTTATTGACGTTTTATTTTAAAACATTTAAGAAATAAGAAAAATGAATATTATTTATTGTGAAATATTCCTTTAAAGGGAAAATTGCGAATGGAATTTATATATAGCAAGAATCTAAATACTGCAGGAGCTACGTTCAAAGTTATGTGAATTTCATGCCGGACGTAGTATGTATCATTATTATTTCAACGATTCTAGAAATGCCTTCCTTCTCGCAACGCCAAAATCATGATCTTTTTAAGATTTTCGTATTTTCATGAAATTTGACATTTCTGGGTTAGGTCTATGACTACACTAAATGTTACATTTTATTTACAATTAGCTAAATACTTTGATTCCTAATTAGCGTAAATACGACGAAATTCCCAATGTTTCAGGAAAATTATTTCTACATGATAACCCTGTTATAGCTGGTAACATGACATGGTCACAAAATTGCTGTAGCAATAGAAATCAGAATAAGGAGAATCACAACTCTGAATTTCGTATTATTCGTGACTCGGAGATCAAAGCTTCAAAGTGGGACGCCCATTTTTATGATACGTAAAATCACACTACAATTAATAATGAGAAGACAGGTTAATTGTGTATCTTGAGTTGAATCTTAAGTGATTACAACAGTAATTAAATTTTAAAGTTCATCGGCATCATCCGTTTGTTATTGATGCGATGTCTTAATCGCTCGAATTTTCTTCAATTTTTACCTTCTTGTATTATTTGCTTAAAGAGAATTTTACTTGTATAGTTATTCTCTAAATGTTTCTTGACGCTAATATATCAAATTAAACAATTTTACAATTTCGTTCTTAAAATTAAGTGAACGATTATCGGACCCTATTTTATCGAACCCTAGTCTATCAAAATCTAATAATATTGATTAAAATAGAATTTTACATATTACACATTCGTGAACCGTATATTCGTGCAGCGCTTGCCTTCTATTAGAATGGTTTAGGCGGACAATATTTACAATTGGCATTAGTGCAATTAATTGTTTATTATTAATATGTCGTTACATGTAAGCATTATTTCAGGAAAATATTTCTATTATTTGTGGCGGCTCACAATAAAACAGCTTTAGTGCGAGAAACATAGTTAGTTGCACACTAATTGTCCCGTTAATTCAATCACTGGAAAGAAAATGTGATTTTTTCAAAGTATCAAATGGAAATACCCCCTTAAATCTACCGTTGCAACTGTAGCAAAGGCCACAATGGTGTTTTTTAAACATTTCTAAATCTTCGATACTTTAACGAATTCTGGCATATCCTTTGACATAGATCAGTCAAGTCAAGGTCTTGCTCGACAGAGCCGTTTCTCGAGCTGCGCCGCCTCCTTCACCGACACATACAGCCGAGATGTCACTGATTCACAAGCACACCGGCGGCGTTACGGTCGTACCTACTGGTACAAGCGTGGTAGCATGTGGCGGTATATTGGGGCGACATTTATATTTCAAAAATTTTGCGAAAGCAAAATGCGAAACTTGTTCGCCTCAAAGAATGTAGAATAATGTAAGAAGTTATTAGGGCGATACATTGTACAATGTTGTGTTGTCTTTTAACAGTAAAGAGGTAATATAGGTTCCCACATTACCCATGGAAATATGCAAATGCACTCTTTGTTACAAAGTTATCTTCTGAAAATCTATTCCACTGTATCAATGTCCTTTTCCGCTGAATCGTTGTCGAGAAATCGCATTAAAATATAAATGAAGAAAATGTTTATTAACAATCATACAGATGAAAGAAACCGTTGAGATACATCTCTATATGTAAAATTGACAATACTTTGGCATTTTATTACAAAACAACATTGAAATTAAACGAGGCAGAACCACTCTTTGTTACTAAGAGCTTCTTATAATTAATTATGTTTTAATTGGTATATTAGAACTTTGCGTCGAGCATTTTGAGACGAATAAAGTTACTGAAAACATTTAAGACAACTGCGGCGGCAACAATGTGTTCTTTTACGCTGGGAAACCTAGCGTTCTATTATCGTGTAGTTACTTTTAACAATTTGCGCTAATAATTGATTTACAACTATTGGTGCTGGAACACAATACTATATTTAGTCGTAATGCATAACGTAGTGGTTAATTTCGGTAAAATCGTCGCCAGAAGCCCAAAAATATTAAAATATATTAATTGTACTTTATTTAACACATATTCAAGCATACTTTTTCACTAACAATACTTTTGTGTTACCCTACATGCGATATAGTGCGGTGTGAAATTGTATTTCGACAAATAACCTTAATCGACGTGCCACGCACGACGTTCTGATCTCCGCGACTGACGCGCAAGGCACGACTTTTCAGCGCGACTGATTGACTACGAATGTCGCCCCGAATACGCCCGTGCTCATGCCAATAGGTCCGCTACTATTAAGGGGAGCCAAAGTCAATCAGCGAGCTCTCGAGTGTATAGGAAGGAGTAGCAGGCGGAGCAGCTCGAGAAACGGCTCTGTCGAGCAAGACCTTGACTTGACTGACATAGATATTCTCGACGATATTTAGATTAAGAAGATGTAACGAAAGGAAAATCGATTTTTTTAACGTGAAAAATGGGAATACCTTTTTTAAGATGACGAAATAAGTGACGTCTCGTATATTATGAAAACTGGTAGATCAATGACAATAAGCACCTGACCGCTGGAATCGTCGAATTGTCAATGATTATCTGATAATTTGTAATTACAGCATATGTTATAGGATGGTTAGTCGTATATATGCGATGAAATAACATGAAAACAATAGTGAAAAGTGTCCGAGAATACATGCCAAACTATCTTTTAAAATAAAGCGCGCAAAGGGTCTAGCCGAATAAGGGGGTCAAAAGTGCCCTTGAGCCGATTTCATTCGACGATGGGTCATTCGATAGGTAATGATGAAAAACCATTACACACAAATTTTTAATCCGATACCTTCACCGGGAGGGTAGTTATAGGGTAAAATCGAAAAATCAGTTTTTGCCTCATTTTCCCCAATTAATGTGGTGCAAAAATTCCAAAAAAATTCTAACACATTCTAAACATGAATGTACACGTTAGGGATTTTTTTCAGATTTTTCCTTTGCAAGTTCCACTCACGAAAAATGAAAAACCAAAAAAAAAAATGTTTAAACATCGATTTTGTATTGAAATCTTCCGAGCACAACTTTTTCCTTTTTACAGTAGTTCCATAATGTTATCATTGTTATACCCTAATTTTTTCAGATTTTTTGAGTACGGTGCATCACGGTCGGAAAAATCAAAAACCGATTTCTGGGACACATTTTAGGCTGAAACTCGCCCATTATCTGCCATTCTGGCATGATTTTAATACAGTATGTTCATATTATGACCTTCAATGTTTCTGCATAGAAATATGTAGACGTTAAAGAACAATATCGGGATAATTAAATAAATTGCTGATTGTATGGTCTTTATAACCTAGAATTTTAACCGTTCTTTCAAAAGCATTAATGGCGCAGTGGCTATGGTGTCTGCCTGTGGAATCGCTGGATACTTTTTTGTCGCGGGTTCGAATCTCCATGTGGGACTTAAGTTTTTTTCTGTAATTTTTTTTTTTTTTTTTTATTAAAGACATAACAATATTCAGTAGTAGCTTTAAGTGTAGCTGACTAAAGTGTAGCTTTAAGTAGCTGAGTGAGACGCTAAGTTAGGCGCATACTATGGAGAGATTGAAACGCGTATAAAATGCTCCGAGATCAAGTGAAAATAGTTTTAGACCGATGATATTAATTATATTAATAATATTATATTTTTGTAATTTTTTTAAATGTCAAAGTTATATCAATTATACTGTTTTTTGCAATTTTTGAAATTTCTTGCCATTGACCCCCATTTTCATTTCATAGACCCCCAATTTTTTTTTTCGCCTACGTAGACCACTTGCAGCTCTTCATCGACCCCTGGGGGTCGATATAGACCACTTTGGGAATCACTGGGCTAGACCCTTTTTAAATACGACGCTTAACTGCATGAGAATAAGTAAGCGGAAGAGAAACGACGAGAAAGGAGGTCTTCAAAGAGTAAGATGAGAGCAAGCGTACGTGTAATAGTCAACAGAATAAAGAAAGTGCACACTGAAAAATAACAAAGAGATCATTACACCAATACCACATAATAATAAAAAAAATCTGAAACAAAACGTTAAGAGTTCAAATACAAGCTTCTTAGAGTTTACATTGAAACATAGATAGCAATGCTGTAATTTCTTATTTTATGAGGATTTAGTTGATACATATAAATTTATATTATGTCAGTGAATCCTTCCAGGCTTCAGGATTATTATGAATCAATTAATTTAATACTTCTGGCGAAGTACTATTTGACTATTACAAATGTTCTCATGAAGTACGTTCTCATGCTTCTCGTCTTTCTTCTGCTTTTAGTACGAAAAGTGATGATGTATCTTCCTCTGTGTTTGCATGATATTCTAATGAATATAGAAATATTTGTAATAACCGATTGACCCACTGAGAAATTTGTTTTTCAACTTAAGTTAAACAAAGTATCATTAAACAAGAAATCTGCTATCTATAATATATGATACCAATAATCATTCTCGTAATATGATTGTGGAGACTTTCCAGTGTTACCATACATCAATATTGATCAGTCACCGTTTAACCTTGACACTTTCCATCGAAAATAAGCGAACACTAAGTTTGTAAAGGTGTGTTAAGCGATTGTTAAAAGTATGTTGCAAACTTGTAAACAGACGTTTCTCGTTGCACTGTCTTATTTACATAAATAATCTTGAAGACTGTACACCACTTTTGGAATCTCTTTAAAAATATGTGATAAAGTTGACTTTGGCAGTTACTCAATCCGTTCAATTTACAACATTCATTGTACGACATTAACAAGGATAATGAAATAGGTCCAGTTTCTAGAAAGCTTATAACATATTATACTTCTTTTCCAAATATTTACACTGCTTGCTTTTATGTTTGGATGTCACAGTATTACGTATAGTGTAAACGGCCATCACGAATGATCCAAAGAGCGTACATCGAGCAATAGTAAATACATACGATCCCGCTGGGCATGTCATTATTATTGTTGGACTAGCAACATCAAAGTGCAGGACGAGGAGAGGCTAGCATGCCCATCCCTAGCATTGTGACCCTCAAAACGCGTTCTAAACCATTGTGTTCAACGACAATTCGACGCACACACCCACGAGTGTGGATTTTTAACGAACTCACGAGATCGTTTTGAATTTGCGAAAGAAGAGCTTATACCGGGTTTACACCACTTAAAAACCATGTGTTGCAATCGAAATGTTAAAAATCGTAACTCGCTAATTCTTTTAAATCCTTGATGACGATATTGCGAAACTGATTAATTTACCCTATTTAATACCAACTGCATCATATAACATCGAATACTACTTGTATCTATTAATTGGTTGGAATAATCTTGCGAACCGTTGAATATTATTTTCGAGATTTTTGGGAAATTTGGAAGCTCTCTTTTAATACTACGAGATAAGCAAGAAAATATGAATGGGAAATGAAAAAAGAATGATGTAACCGATTGTATCCTCCTTACAAATGGAAAAGAAGTTTTAAATTCATGCTATCTGCATAATGATCCAAGTAACCATAGTGTAACAATATAGGTATCTTATATTCTTTGTCTTCAGGTGCTACGGTTATTTCGCCTTGGAATAAAAATTTAAGTGTAAGCACCGACAAATTTTTAATTTCCTAGCAGCTGCATAGGATTTGAAATCGAGCTCACTAATTGGATATCTGCGTCTTTAAATCCTTATCTACCATAGCCCCTCGTATAATTGCCCCGAAAACATCTTTAGCATTCGGTTTTTTTGATACATGATTCACGACTTTGTTAATTTACGTTCTGCATGAATTTTGTTTTACACTTACGCGTGTACGTTCTCACTAACCGCATTGTCGGTTCGCAATGGATGCAATGCTTGATGCTAAATAAGGAGTTAAGTGACTTCATCTGACGGGCAATGAACGTCACTGGCCGTAGAGCGTGAAAATAACAAGAAGTAGTTCTATCATTAAAGAATCTTATCTAGAATTCTTTATCCAACACTGGACTACTTGTATTTAGACATATTCCTTCATTGAAAATGTACTTTCGAGCAGGGACGACTTCAACATAAGTTTTGGCAAAATCCTGTGAATTGTGATATAATTAAGTGGTTCTGTACTGACGTTTAAAATAAAACATTCTATATATTCAAACTTTATGTTAAGGCGCATATTGGGAATGGTCAACCATCTTTTATAACTAACATGATATCACGCAGTATCCCTCGAAATCCGTAATCCTGGGACATGTCAAGCTATTACTGGCCCACCAAATGAAGACACTTGATAAATGGTTTGCTCTGATTTGCCCGACGGATAGGGACATTCTTTGTCCTCTCGTATTACCGATTTTAATGCATGATTCATCGAAAAAGTACGTAACAACGAAATAAGTGTTTAGTTTTCGATTGTCATTCGCCGAGCTCAGGCCTCCTCGTGCCTCAATCCAACTTACTTCATAAAGTTAGCGACTTATAGCTAATTGTAAGTTCTTCCACATGAGTACCGAGAAAGCGGGTGAGGGTCAGCAACGAAAAATTCATGTTCCAAAGGAACATTATCAAGTTTTGTATATTTCTAAAATTGATTATTAAAGCTATCAAAAAGTTAAAAACTGTGATTTACTGACTCCGAAAGCCTTTCAACAAAGTTCATCCTCCGTAATTCGTGGGTGAGCTAAGGCCGCTCTCGGCCGCGGTGCAACCGTAATCTCATTGTTAGCAGAAAAATCGGGCTCGCGTCGAGTAAATATACTTTATTGTATTTGATTGTAGCCTTTATAATGTTATCGTAGACTGATAGATCATAACGGTGTTAAAAAAAATCTGATATTTGAAACATACACTTACAATGAAAAAAGTTCATACGTTGGACGATACAATTACTTTGAGAATCAACTGATCATTGTTAGTTTGCCAAAGTTATTACTTCAAACTATTGCAAATGTAGTGTGGGATCAGACGGGAGCACTCCTAAAAGAGGACTTAGAAAAAATTGTGTTGATTGTGTGTTGACAAAACTTTGATTTGCTTATGCAGTGAATAGATCACTTGTAAAAAAATGATATAAATAAATTTGTTGAAGGGTACGTAAAAGTATAGAGACAGTATAATCGAACGAAGTGAAAGTATAAAATTTGCACTAAATAGAAAGAAACAATGGAAAAAGTAATTAGAAATATTATAGAAGTGTACTAAATAATAGAATCTTCTATGACATAGTATGGATGAGTATGTGTATGTGTTCTGTGAATGCATTGTGCTGTCACCGTTCGAATTATGATTCGTGTGTCCGGATGCGTAACCGTTTTGGCAGTTGTAAGAGAACAACCACTATAGGCGTACAACCCGACAGAGGAGCGATATAGTTTTATATATTTTTTGCCTAGTTTATTTTAACTGTTTAGTATTTTAGCGTTTATTTTAACGTAGTGAAATATTTTGTGCATTCTCTTAATCTTTGTTACAGAATATATGAAGGATTCATTTGCAAAGTAACATGACTATTAACTTTAGTAAAAATATCTATTCTAATTTACCTTTTTAATGGACCATCTAACAGAACCTCTTCACCAAGAAGACGGGGTAACACATGACCGCGGGCATATTGAAATTAACTACTACATCCCGCATGTAGTGAGCACTGCGGATATATACTGCACTCGTATCAATCATCGTGCTACTTGGCACATGTTTACGTAGCAAGATATACTGCAGCTTATTCTACATTTTAGAACTAATTAATAATACATTAAATTAATTAGGCGTGCGATAGTCGATTTGCAATCTCTTTTTATCGTTACAACACGTTTTAAGACGGTTACGAAGATAATGAAGTTGAAAAGCAAATTACTACCATAGAAAGCACTGATTCTTAATGACGGAGTTGACCTGTTATAATACTATACATAATATGCATCTAATTGCTAAGTACCGTATTCGTGCTTAAATAAATCATTCGTTATTGGTTTATGTTAATTACTTGATTGAACGTATTCTAAGCATACTATACATTATAGATTAAGACAGAGAAGATGAAAATTCTTTCTAATATCTAGATATCGACTCCACTGCTTATCGTACATCCACGCGTCTTATCAACGCACAAATTGACACTTTAGAACAGTGATGGGCAAAGTACGTCCCACTTAGAGGTTTTATGCGGCCCACTGCAGATTTTAAAACAGCAACATAGAAATTTTCAATCTCAATGTTAAAAAAAAATAATTTTTTTTAAGTCTTTCTTGAGTTTTATGATAAATTATATTGGATCAATAAACTTTTATCTTTTTTGGATAGCTCCTAAAAAATCGTTACTCCTCACTGATTTAGGGGTACCCACTAATAGGTACTGCACAACTGCTACTAAGCAATGGGTATATGTAACTATATTACATTATAAGTGCAAAGAGACGCATTTTTATCTTAACTAATGAATTCTCACCACGATGTTTAATCATAGGCAATGATATATGTAAGAAAAGGTCACGTTGAAAGATTCAAGTTTGTATCCAAACCGTAAATAAGATAAAAGTTCTGTCTACATTAAAAATCAAAACTCAATCATCTAAAGTATACTAAAACATTAGAGAAACCGACAGAATTAAAATCGCGTCGATTGAGTAGATATCTATCTGCAAGCGATTCTCAAGGTCGATAAGAAAAGTCAAAAGGAAAAATTATGAAATGTGACCATATATACGATTAGATATCTGTAAAACTGCAAAGATGTAATTATAGTAGGATTAATTCTGATAATAAAGAGATTTTTTTATCATTCCTTAAAGGAATTTATTTAGTTTAATGAACTTATGGAGATACTGTACCTTCAATAAATAGAAGTACGTAATTTTTGACCCAGTTACCTTGAAAGTTGCACAAGTTACTTTACCGCAAAGAAAAGTGGTGGTAATTTAATGACTATACAAAATTGATTGTATTGAAAAAAATATTTTTAAGCGAATTAAAACACAAACCATTAAATATCTTAATTTAAAGACAAACTGATTGATGACAAACTTACCACCTTCGAAATAAACGGCTCATTTCTTAGCACAAAGTTTCATGCAATTCAAATTATATAATATTTAAGTTATAACTTTTATGATAATAGTATTAAATACAAATTTGCTTAAAAAAAGAAGGTAACACATAAACCAGGGTTTTATCATCCGAATATCTTATTTCGATAGTAGAAACAAAACAAAATAAATCCAACACAGGAAACATCGATACCTACATATTTTAAAGTTTAGTAACAGGTATAAGAGATTAAGGTTACAAGAGATAGATACTATAATAAATAATAATCTAAAAATAGATAGTATAATTTTGATGTTGTTATTAAAACTTTAAAGATGTAATTCTAATCAAACGATAAAGTATTCGTAAAAACTCAAATTACCTATCATTTATCCAAATTTAAGAAATTTTATTTTCTATAAACGACAAGTACGATCAAACGAAAACGAACCACGTAGGCTGGAGATTACCGTGGGTGGATGCAAATATCAAAAACCTTGAATCGATTTCGTTGTAAGTAGAATAGATGCATAGGTGAACTCGCACGTTCCCATGCAGACACGTATGATTCATTCACGCTCCATGTTCGATTAACTCGAACTCGTCTAGCTAGCAAATAGATTCTGTGACGGATGGCAGAACCGCCCATGCGCACTATGAAATAATACGTCACAACGAGTGCCAAGGTTTCCGAATGGGATGACTTCTTTCTTTCTGTCTTTCGATAAAACGCGTTAATAATATCGATTATTATTCCTCTTGGGTCGTTAAGGTTCCTGCCTTCAACCTTGCATATCTTGACGCATGTCTATACATTAAATAATAATATTTCTTGCGTTTTTGTGAGGTATACAATTTAGTATTTCACTACATACTACAGGATGCAAAAGTTAACCTTATATTAGTACGAGTGGAATACTAGCTTAGGAATTCTCTCGATTAAAATGCATTTTAGCGTATAGGGTTGAGCATATAACTAGAACATCAGTATATCCTTTTTTCTTTCTTGCTTCTCATTTCAATGAATGGTAACACATATGGTTCGAGCACCGAAAGAAGTCACTTGATAAGTGGTTTCCTCTGATTCGCTCATCGGATAAAGACATCCCTCGTCTTCGTGTACTTTTAATTCTAACGCGTGACTGGCCGAAGAAGCACTTACCGACGAAGTAAGTGTTTAGTTGTCGGGGATCATTCGCCGATCTTAGGTTTCAAGGGCCGATACGATGAGAATAGGCGGCGCGAGGACAGTCTTTCCTTGCCCCGTATCTCATAACAAGTGACTTCATACCGTGTACGTACTATACCTATGTGTAATATCTCTTAATTTTTCACGTCATGGAAAAAAGGGCAAATAAATGAAGGAACCAATGCACCTACCAAGAATTTCCTTTAATGATTCCACCCGTCTTCTTGGAAACCACGTTTCAACGTCTATTTTCTAATCAAAACACTCATCCTACAAAGATGTTTTTGCGTCTGTGTATTACATGGGGAGCGAAACAGCTACTTGAAAAAAAGGTGTCTATAACAATTTAACAATGATTATCCGCCCTTTGGGTTGACCATTTTTTTCCTTGTTCCTCCTACTGTTTACCAGAAATTTGCCTGTACAGTTTCTTCATTACTTTTAACTTTAACCCTCATTAACTTCTAAAAAAATACACCAAAGTCTCTGAGGTATTTTTTGGACCTGTAGTCTATATTCTATTAAAACTATTAAAAGGAACAAGATTTTTTACTTTTCCTTTACATTAATTTCATTGAAAATAGTATTCTCTATGTCCAATTTCTTTCCATTTGAGTGAAATGAAATATCGATTTGGGTAAAGATAGACCTTAGATACGAATGAAGATTAATGTTTATGTCTTTATTGCTGATTACCTGCAACTTTTTAAGGAATTCTGAATTACCAGCTCATCATAAATTGGGCACTGCGAATACATATTATTTTCACTGAAATTATTGTAAAGGAAGAATAAAAAAGTCTCGTTTTTTTAAGAGATAATAGACCATAGGTCAAAGAATGCCTTAGGGATCTTGATGTGTTTTATTCTTTTAAGGAGCAGATAAAGGTTAATGTCAAAAGTAATAAAGAAACTGTATGGGCAACTTTCTAATAAATCTATTTCCGCGTCACCTCTTTAGACATTTCATTCGCTGCAGCAACTGATTCTCTCTCATGGCAGCATTCTTCTCACGACAGTACATTAAAATTTATAACATAATATTATTGACACTAAAATGATACATTTACATTTTGCTGACGTTATTGAACAATGGAATCTGCAGTTCAGAGCAAAAAGATTTTCGGAACGTATGAACATCAAACTGACGGAACTATTACGTACGTGCGTGCATTTGTTTGTATACGGATAACATTTTCAAATTGTAAATACCCATAGATTTCTTTCGTTATAAGGCTAAGAAATCAAACATTTGATTAATCGATGCTCGAATAATCGAGGAGGATGGCATAATTGCACACCACTATATGCACATGGTGTGCAAAAATTTGAAAAAAAAAGGTATGGACGAAGTCCTTACTGTAGTAAAATGTAGAAAGTTTTGTAATTGAATCACGATGCGCGATAGTTACGAAGGAAAATATATGCTGCCTGATGTAAGCAACAGGTGGGCGTTTCTATTTCGCGACTGCTCACTCGGTTTGCCGTATAACCATGTGCTCGATTTGTATCTTTCTTTCTTTCTCTTATCTAGTAGTCGTTTTACTTTATTTAGCAATTTCATTTTATACCACTGAATGTGTAGAAAGTCATCGCTTCTTTTCCCCAGCGTGGTAAAACTCTTTAGTTATTACAGATTAAATTATTTGCTGTTTCGTAGTAATTAAGAAACTTGTAAATTTTAACACTTAAGAAAATGCAAAAGATTCCAAGTTTCCAAAAGAAATTTCTTTTGTCAGTGTATAGCGCTTAAGGGGACCTCTGTAAAAGAAGCGTCTCTAAAATCACTTCTACTATGCTTTTAAAATCTTAGAATTTTTGGTGGTTACAAGCAACACTACTACAAGACGTGTCGTAAGAATTCGTCGCAAGAGAAAAATCTTCAATGTCTCTTAATATATGTACATACTTCGTTGTTATTACGTGCTTAATGGCAGATGACGTAAGTTATGGCACGTTATATATATACTTTACCACGCGAAAATTTGGGATTTTCGACATGACTCATTTTATTGTCATTTATGTCAAACGCTGTAATCTGCAATAGGCAAATTACAAACACGGGTCAGGAGACAAAGATATTAAAAATCGAAGAAGATGGCGGCAAGCAACATTCAATACATGGCGGGGAAAGTAAATGTACGTTGATCTTAATTTTTTAAGCCGATTTTAATATTTTAAAATCTAGAATATTGGCTCGTACGTATTAACGTATTGCTCTTTATATGCAATACATCACAATGCATCCGGATTTAGTTGTGAGATTTTTCAGCGGCAAAAGTGACGTGAAGACGTATAAATTAGTCTCGAGAAAAAATGGTGAGAATATGGTTAAAGCGGCACCGCAATCGGAAGTCACGAAGGTTGTTTATTATATCGTAATTACATCGCATAAAGGAAATGGCCTTCGTATGTAGTGTGTCAATCAAATCGTTTTTAAAGCTAATTTTAGTATATTCCTTTTCCACTTAAATTTCAAAGGATTTTGCTTGTGGAGAATACCTTTACGCATTGTTTTGCTTTTTTTTTAAGGAAAGATAATATCTATATATAATCTATTGATATGTCCGACAAAATAACGTCATTCACGGCTAATCATCGGAGCAAAAGAATGTGTTAACGTTTAGTTTCAGTTTTACTAGCAAAAATGTTAAAAAATTTGCATTATAGATTTCACCTTTAACCCTTTGTCCTACGAACTCATTTCTGGTTGCGCGTGCAATGACTTAAAATTAATTCCTTAAATCTGAAATTCTCACTGATTTCTGATATTCCGTATAATTGAATGCAATATTAATAGCATAGAAATAATGAGACCGTTTCGTGACCGACTAATACTTTTAATTTAATAGTTTTTGAAAGACTCCAAAATTTCCTATTCCATATTCCACGCCACAGGGGTTACATGTTGTTGTATGCTAAGGGGTTAACTAGCAAATACCATTTAATCTCGATTTACTTATAGTTTGTATACCTCGCAAACCACCTCTTGGTTCGCGGTAATGCACAGGGGAGAGTGTAGGTCGCACCGGCTGTCTCCATCATTTCATTCCGTAAAAACCCCCAAAGCTTATCCAACTACCGGAAACAAAAGACCTCATTCGTCGTTCAAATGACGACATAACGAAGGTGCGCCTTTTTCAACCAGCCGCGCGTTAGAATAATAATGGCATGCGAATAGGGGATGCTCTATCTGTCAAGCGAATCAAAACAAAACATTCGCCCGAAGCCATCCTGTGCTTTGCTCACATTAGCATGTTCGATAATCCACAGTTAAACGAATTTATTTGTAGTGTTCCGCTTTTAAATTACAAATCAATATGAAAGCCCATGCAAAGTTGCAAAAAAATGATCCATGTACTTCCCAAAATAGTTTTAATCCGAGTAGTAAAATAGAATCCGTACAAGTAAATGATCTATCTGCACACAATACACTTATTTCGTTGTTTGAAATGAAAGGGTATATTGGACGATTGTGGAAGTAACGATACATCAGAGAACACGTCTTATAATCCTACCATTAACGTAGACGTGATGTTGCCTCCAAAGATGTTGATACTGAGTCCAACGCGAGCTAGTACTGTCGTCATGTATGGGCGGAAGTGGTGCGTGCACCTGATGAGCATGCGAGGTGGGCGGTATTGGTGGCGGTGGTGGTTGTTGGGGCTGTTGCTGATGCGCAGGCGCAACGACAATGTGCGGATGGGGAGGTTGCACAGTTTGCTGATGCTGTTGCGGATGATGCGCTTGGTGCAACACGCCTGGTACCGGCGGCGGCGCCAATTGCTGATACTCCATGGCGCAGCTCATCCGCTTCTTTCACGCGCGCATTTAATTCCTTGAACGCTATCTCGTTTTTTCGCGCACACGTTCCTTCGCCGTAGAAGTTCGACAACGACTCGGTATAACTGATAGTCACCACACAGGTTCCACTTGAACCATACAAAATTGGAGATTACCGAATCTTACAGAGAATGATAAACCGCCGAGGCTTCGTGTTCTTTTTTTATGTTGTCCGATTTTATATCTGCCTACTCTTTTACTCTATTGAAGTTTTCAATTCCGTTTCTTGAGTCTCCTACGTTATCTCTTTTTTAAGCACTTCCTTCTTAAGATTCTAGAGACAAACGAAAGAGACTGAGGGTACAAGAGAAAGGAGTTGCTACTGAAAGTATCAAACCGGAACGGAAGAAGATACAGTTCAAGGACGGAGAACGGTATGCATTCGTATCCCGCAGTGTCGAGTCAGTTTCCGGCAACTGTGGCGAACGCTAAGATCGTACAATTCATTTGTCCTCGGTATTAATCTCATAAGCCATTCGTTTCCTTTTGCGGTACCCCAATCAAAATCAATTTCGTCTTGATTCCAAAAGCGATGCAATCATAAAATAGTCAGTGTCCTGAGAGGATAAATCGTCGAGAAATTTGTGAGTTCTGTTAGCACCTTTAAATGAACACACGAGTTTGTTCGTTTCTCAACAGCAATATATCAAAAGGCACTGAATAGTTCCACCGTGTGGGAAAGGGACTAAGGGAAACTACACAGTACGGTCGAAGGGTATCCTGTCAGTTTGACGGCAGAACCGAAGAGATGTAGCGGTACAGACACAGAAGGAGAGCAGCACGGTGCCGTCGTCGTGTGTCGACTGTCAAAACCGGCGGTCGTCAGCGTCTATCCGTCGGCGGCGTGCGCCCATTGGGCCGTCGCCGTTGCCGGAAGCGGCGCTCCGATTGGTTCCCTCGACGCACTCCTAAAGGTGGGGGAGAAACGACGACGCGGCTCGACGTCGTCCTGGAATCGAGTTACGACGAGAGAAGAGATAGCACGAGGAAGGGCAGAAAGGGAACAGGAAGGGAGGGGGGAGAGAGAGAAAGACAGCAATAAAGATAAATGAGACGAACGAGAAGACTCAAAGTAAAAGGGAAAGAGAAAAAGACAGAAATGGAAACTGAAGGTAGAGAGGAGGGGAGAAAAAATACGTGCGTACCTCACTAACGTACGGCGTCCGGAAAGACACTGAGTCGCTAGTGCCCCGCCAATCCATCGGTGAACTTCGTCTCTCTTCTTCCCTCTCTCCGATTCGTTTCTCCCTCTCCTGTTCTCGCTCCGTTTCCTCCAGCAGTGTCGTTTCTCTTTCGTACGTACGCATGCACGACGATCTCCTCCGTCATGATGCTCCATCTCTCTTGCGTTCGCCAAACATACACTTTTACCCGCCCCCACTTCTCAGTAAGAGCTAGCCGCCTTCTTGTAAGAATTATGCCAGTACCGTACCGTAATTCTGTTTCCGTTTTGCCTCCATTCCGCACATACTTACTCTCTCTTTCTGCCCCCTTCCACTTTCTATCTTTTTCTCTCGATGTATTCTTTCACCTTCTCAATCTCTATATCTCCCTTTCCTCTCATCTTTCTCGATATAACACCTTCGGTGCTAATCTCTCTTGCCCTGTTGTTTCCTCGTTAGATATCCAATCATTTCCAATTTTCGCTACAATTTACTTTCTGGCTTTCTTTCTGTTTTTCTTTTTCAATGTTAATTCTCGCAATACACGCTTTACGCTTTTCCATCGTATACGTATTATGCTTAGCTTTTCCGTGATGATTTTTTCATCAAACATTGATGATGTTTAAAGGTTCTATGGAGCTGCCGAAGATTCTAAAGCAATAATATAAAAATGTTCAATATCAGTGTTTTAAAAAGTAATACCCTTTTGAGCTATTATTGAGTTTTACAATAAATTATTTTGGCTCGTCAAAGCTTTTTCTTTTGTTTTAGCTTATTCCTAAAAAAAAGTTTTCCCGCCACTGTGTTATAGTAATAATGACGTGCATCATACTTTATCCAAATCGGTGGGCGAAAAAACGTGCACCTTGTGGTACCCATATGAGCTGTTCATTTTGAAAGTAGTAAAAGTAACTTAATTCTTGTATCGAAATTTTTTTCTGTGAAAGTTATATTTCTCTGGATCAATAATTTCGTACAATCGTTGAAGAATCAGTATTTTTCATTACGGTACATTGACATGATATTTTCAAAATATACGGCTCGTATCTTAAATGTTGTACACAGTTAAGAATTCGCGCGGCATGGACATATTGTAAAGAGATCCGTTTCAACAGTTCCAAGAATGAAGTGTTTCTTCCGTTTATGAGTCCATGTTGAGAAACTGATAGGCCAAAGCGTAGAAAATTTAATCTGAATTTATGAAGACTACTTACGGAAAATGTATCATCTCTGTTAAACTTATTATTTCAAAGAATAGTACAATTTCCTCGTTAATGTTAAATGAAATATGACTTGATGTACCTGAAAATGCAACCAGTTTGATGGTAAAACTCTACGCTGAAATTATTCGAAGTGATATATTTACATATGTATTTATGTTGCATCACCTAATACTGTCATTACGTAATATTTTTTACACAGACGCTTTACTTAATGTAGTTTTGGGAAAAATATACTTTGTTAACGTAATACGAAGAGTTCTACTTATTTTTAATTGAAATTCCATCTATAATCAAGGATCTATCTCTTGAGCGAAGAGAAAGCATATCAGGAAGGTCATCTCCTGTCTGCCTCTTTTACACTTAACTATTTATTCCTTTCTCAACGACAATTGGTTTTACTTTGAAAAGTCTGAACGTATAACTTTGGGCAGGTATTTACAAATGTATAGTAGGTACAAAAAATATGTATATTTTTCAAAGATTTATAATATATGTTTTAAATAATCGTGTTACATACAATCTAATGTTTGCGGAACAAAAATAAATCCCTACATACGTATTACAAGGCAGGATGACTTCAGTTCTTTAAGTTTGTAAAATATTTAAGATCTGCAGATCTATGGATGTTATAATTTATCATTACTATTATTAATAATAAAATTTACGCTTTCTTCGGAAATTTTTAATCCATCAAAAGTATTGACTACAAAAAGTTTTCTCCCACGCTGCGTTCACCCAATTTTGATGAAGGACATTTCGAGCTAAGTTTAAGTTTATCACCCCTTATTTGGCAATAAACAGAAAAATTTTAATTTTTAGTTTCAAACAGGGTTTTCTTCAAATCCCAAAAACTTCGAGGTGTTCCGTAGTTGCCGTCAAGAAATAGCATTATTCAATTCTTCTGCAAAAAATCGAACTAATGATACTATTAATTACAGTTTTTCGGTATCTTTTTAATTTGAAAAAATATGTGATTTTTCTGTTGAAAATAACATAAACTTTGCTGGAGAAAAATTTGGCTAGTTGACGGTATAACAAACATCTTTATTTTGAAAATTGCATTAGCAACTTTACTGTAATGAAAACTGATAATTTTACAACGGTTATACAAAATAATTTATACGAAGAAAAAATATAAGTGCACAAGGTAACAAGTACAAGCAAATCTTCACGAAAATCGGTACTAATATTTTGAAACACGTTAAGATGCAAACCCTTAGGTATCACGATTCAGAAAGAGACTTATACCACTTTTATAGTATTAACGTCTTGCCTTACAATAACGTGTGCTATTCGTGGCGGTGAAAATGAAACAGGATATTAAAGGTTTTTTAAATATTATTATCTAAATTGCAAATGTTAGTCAGTCACGAGACGATCAAATTATTTATAGAATATGAGTATTGCGTTCAACAGTGTGAAATTTTTATTTTAAGAATTAATGTCGCATTATTGCACACGTAGTCAGAATAGAAATCATGAGGCAAGGGGTTAATTGTAAGGAACAAAATCTTCAGATTCACACAAGGGATAAATAACGTCGAATTCCTTTTATTTGGCAAAAATTTTCAACACATTTCGGCTAAATATCTGTTTCAATCATTAAAAGTAGTTAATTTCCAAACAATTAAAGAACTGCGACAACTGCAACGCAACATGTTACTTTGAGACAGAAAATATCGCACATTTAAATTTAGACAAACACGATATCAATGGAGAAACTTTAAAACGAATTACTTTTACAAGTCGGGATGAAAGATTTCTTGTCTTATTAAGAATGTATATCTTCGAAGGAACTCATGTAGCCGGTCGAATAAAGTTTGAGCCTTTCGAAGAATTGGAACACACAGTCGGTGTTAGAACCGAAAAATCGCATGGGGCACGTCTTTGTCCTCGTTTTCTACGTCGGATCGACCCACTTCCTGGTGCGTGTTTCGATCGCGACTGATCCGTGAAATTAACGGTAACGGCGCGATCGTGCTCGGCAGGTAAAATCGAAAGTGGCGAAATACCGCGACGATGCCCGCAAAGGAGGAGGAGGAGGAAGGACCGTTCTATTCTTAAGCAGCGTTCACACTACGAATATACCTTGTAATTCTTCAAAAATCTTCGATGCAAAATTTAATCAACGTCAGATTTTGCGGCAAACTAGTAGAAAATATTTGACGATCAAAATCTGTACAAGTAAAAAAATGTAGATTTAGTGTATATTTGTGTAAAACTCTTATAGGACAATCCAAAAAAGTTTTTCTCGCTTAATAACGATTGCATCATATACAACGCATAATCTCTATTACTTCAAAAATGAAAGTACAAAGTTTACGGCCTGACTTTTGGATGAACTTCATCTGAAAATGGATGTGTTGCTGATGTGTAATAGGTAACAGTCGCCACTTATTGCAGAATTCATTGAGCAGTTTTTGTGCCCGTGAATGTTCAATGTGTTTCAAAATTTTGTTGTTGTAAAATAGATCTTTGACCAATAATTATAACTGCTATAATGACTGGCGACACGTTTCCATCCGTGCAGTTCTTGGGCATGAAGGCATTATAATGTATAGCCATATGATAATTCAAATTTTGAATTTATGTAGTCAGCAAAGTCGATGAAGATTTTAGGTAGCAAAATGATACAGCGCAGAAACGATTCTTGATAACAGGGGGAATACTATATCTTCTTTCTTGTCGTTAAAAAAAATACTTCTACGAATATATATCTTCGGAACATACTCCCCCTGCATTCAGTTTAATGTTAAGTTACAAGTTTATCTATAACTCATCATACATCACTTGAAAAACGATGCCGTAGCAGTGCCAGCAAAACTGTTTGCTTTCATTTTACCCATTGCTTAAATAGTTATATGTACTTTGAGAGACACAATTCGTTTGCTTTCCGCAATAATAAATATTGATTTCAAATAAAGAGGAACATTAATGTATGGAAATGTCTATTTGTTATAATATAACGCTATCATCGATAGAACTGCCGGATTTATATCTATCATATTTAAATATACTAAATAAATACATTAAAAAGGAGATATGACGAGATGATCAGTTAAGTAATTTTTGTTTTATGATAGACGTGGAATGTTTGCTCTTTGGCTCGCCTATCCTTTCACGAAATTAGATTTTTATATGTGAATACCTGTTAATTAAATTTAAAAATCGTTTAGTTTCCAGTTCATTAATGTTACCTTTATCAACCCTTTCTTTGATATATCTCTCAATATTTCCTGAAACACGAACTGCATAATATTAACAGTGACTTGTAAAGCTTGAAAAGAACAGAAATATCATTTATGAACATTAAAAAAATTTGTTCCTTTTTTTGCAGCTATTACAATGTCGTTCAAAAATTAGTTTCATTATTATTTAACTGAATTACCATATCTCACAAGTGTTCTATGCCGAACTACGTTGCATTTGTTTTAGTAAAATATTTCAAGCAAGCAAACATTTGCTTGAATCAGTAAAAGAGATTTGTTACAATTATATTTCGGCTAGTCAAAATTTAATTATCTCAGAAATTTCACTTACTTATTCGTTTCATTTTCATTTACATCTTCGAACGCTCCTTTCGTCGTTTTTTCAATGTCTACCGGAGAAAGGGAAAAAGCGAAAAGCGAAAATCGAAAAGCAAGTACAAGAGGCAGAGAGAGCGCGCGCGCGCGAGAGAGAGAGAGAGAGAGAGAGAGAAGGATAGAAGACGGTGTGTTAATTCTAGTGGAAGTGGCATAAAGCCCTGAATCACCGGTGAACCGGTTCGATACCGTAAACGCTATGCTTGTTGTGCGAACGCGGAAACCACGAAGAGCCAGCAGCCTCGTGCGAGTCACGGAAGGATTCCTTTCTCCTTCTTCGCCGCCTTAGTCGTCGTCGGCCTACCCTTTTTTTCTTCTTATTCGCATCGTCTCACATTTTCCCTGCGCGAGCTCTCGCACACACGTGCAACCTTCTCTGTCTTAACCGCACTTTCTTCTTTCGCAGGTTTATAACTTTTCGTGTTGCTTTTAAAAATCTCTATAATATATAGAGGTAAATCGATATACCTACGAAAACATCTCGATAACGATACAATCAAAATTGTTTCTATATATGTATATGCAATAATAACCAAAATGTAGTTGCGAAATTAGCAGGTTTGTAAGTAAAGCAAAATACATTACACGTCTGTTTGTTATTTCTTTTCAATCATTTATACATGTGGAATAAATATCAATTCTTTCTTATATTTATGCAAACATTTCCACATTTAGTAGAAGTACGGCATTTGATGCTTTATTTTATTGTGATACAACAATACCATATTCATCGTGTGTAAACTTTTCGTTACCTTAACGTTGTATTACAAATATCTTTTTAAGAAAGAATATTGTTTGATTTATTTCGTGCAAAGGATGTCTGAGTTCTCTCTTAGAAGCGGAGATTTCGATGAAAGCAGGAGCGGTATAGTTTTCCGACTAAAAGTGAAGCTGCAACTACGGTACTGCGATGGTATACGAAACGAGTATCGAGACAACCTGTTGATCCCGGTCCCTTTCACTCCTGGGATATTGGCGAGTTCAAGCGAAGAGAAGGAAGAAGCAGACCGTTCGATTGATTTATCACGACGTGGTTTCGATATTTCATAATCCACCTCGAGGATATGTTGTTACCTTGTATTTTCCTTGTTTGAAAATTTTGCATCGCTTTCCTTAACTATTAAACTTTCAAGTATTAAAATGCGAGTTATGTTTAATTACCAAATATTATGGGGTTTCGAAAAGTTGTTAATAACATGCAACAGAGCGTACAAAACTTAGCATATAAATATCTAATGACGACGAATTCAAGTTAAAATAATTACTATAATTACAATAAAACATTGAATACCACCCGTATTTTGCTTACGTTATCACTTCTACTGAAGTGAAACTTTTTCTATTAGAATTGCATCTTTATGGAACAGAAACGTTAAAGCTGAAGATAGTTATATGTTCAATAGTACTTTATTTTTTTAACGACAGTAATTAAATATTGAATGCATTAGGAAATTTTTGAATATTATAATTCCAAAGTTGGAAAAAATTGTGTTGGCATTATTTTTTTAGCAGGTATATGAACCGTTTATTTTGAAAGTGGCATAAGCTCTCTTTTTAAATCGGAATATTTAAGGCTTTGAGATTTAATGTGTTGAAAAGTATTGATGCCAATTGTCGAGAAAACTTCCTAGTATAAAAAATTTTGTATAACAATTGCAAAATCGTCATTTTTCTTTACGGTAAAGTGACTTATACCAGTTTCAAAATAAACATGCTTGTTTTATACTTAACTAGCGAAATTTTTCCTATCAACAGAGTTTAAGCTATTTGCTTTATACTAACTGCAAATTTTATCAAATGAAAGGGATGTGAAACTTTAATTGATGTTATTATATATACGCTGTACGTTTATTAGTCTGTTAACGAAACCCAGCTACAAGAATAAAGCATAAATAGAGCGATTCTGGAAGTGAACGGTTATATCGACACAATAAATAGATGGCTTAAAGCATCTAATGCGAAAAAGAAGGAGGAATCGTCTAACGGGAGTCTAGTCCGAAAGAAAGCGGTCCCATTTCGGAGCGTTCCAATTTTCGGGTCGACTTAATGTGGCCGTTCACGAAAACTGAGAAAAAGAGGGCAAATGAAGTGCCACACCAATTCCGGAATCGTGGCAGGGGAACAACGAGGCACATTTCACTAGGAGGAGAAAGTGAGCCACCGAAAGTTGTCGTTTTCACGTCTGGCCCGGTCCTGAAACGAGCGGCAGATTCTACTACCGCTAATGTTACATACCATTTCTGAATTTTCACCCCTTTCTTAAATTGCTTTCGTTTTCCACTGTTAAGATAAACGCTAAATGGAACTAATAATAAGATTACATACTGTCCAGAAGATATTTTAAAGGAATTTAACAGAAATAAAAGAAAAATTTTAATTTCCAAGAATTTTTAATGAATTGAAAGTCCTACGTTGAAATCTATGTATTCCTAGAATGAATATTCAAGAATAATATTTGTAACAGACATTGAAGTGAGTATTTTCATTGAGCTTTTTCTGAATGATAAGTTTTTAAAGTCGGATGAAATTTTAACATCAAGTCTTTGATCCCTTTTTTTGAGAGTACAAATTAATTGCTACCCAGTTCGTACGTGCAAAGTACAGTTACTGGTAGACAAATAAATAGAATTTTAGTAACTTCAATCATTTTGAACAATAGTGAACACTTATTTGTACACGTATAGATAATATCGCACTTGCCGTATTATCAAGAAAAGGGGAAAACAACTGTGCAGTTTGGATACTTCTATTGAATTAGATGTTACCGATAGTTCTTTTTCTCCAACTTTTTAATTTGTCACAAAGTTTTGTGCTATTTAGAGAAATATCAGTAAAAAAACTCAATTAGCAAACATTTTTCCGTTATCCTTTAAAAAGTACAGCTTGTATTATTATATTTATTCACATATATCTTTATATTATACACCTTGTAATGTCTTTTAAAATAACAGTAACATCTACGTTAATCATAGGATAACAAACGTTTACGATGATCAGCATGAAGTGTTAAATACTGAATGAGCATGATTTTTGACGATTGTTAAATAATTTCGTAACTAACAGTAAATTAAGAATTTAGACTTTATATGAATGTAAAAAACGGTTTGATCGAAATGTTGAAAATATTTATTAAAAAAATAAAATCTATTAAATGCTTTGAATTCATTTGAGCAACGAAATGTATATACCTAGTACTTTTGAGAAGTTTGATTTTATGTCAATATCGAACATATTATCGTTCCTTCCTGATTCCAATTATTACACAACTTTTTCAAAAAGGGTTTGTGATCTTATGAACTTAACAAGTACCAAAGCAAAAGAAGCTAATGCACCCTTTGAAATAATGTACTTTCATCTTATTATTTATTTTTCTTAATAGTATCTAATTTAAAAGAGAAAAATGTTTATAAATAATGACATTTTATATACATCTGAATCTGTATTATTTTTATGATTTGATTAAATTCACTCTTATATGTTTAACAGTATTTTTACTAGCTTCATAAAACACACAAATGAATAATAAGCATTCGTCACATTTCGTTTCAAATACAAAAATTAAATATTTTAATCGATTCATTAATATTTACATTAATAATCTTTACTGTTTACTCATTCACGGTACTATTAAATGCTATCAAAAAGAGCCTGTCATTGATATATGATATACATATGATAACGATTACATCTGCTGTTTTCGCTATACAAAAACTTCACACAATATTTTCGAACCAACCACTTCACTCGGATACACACACACCCCTCCCGTTTCCACAACCGCCGCTTATTACTACTGACATAATAAAAAATAACCTCACGAATATAGCTTCACATATCATGGGCAAACCACATGATGGCCTTTGACGTTACACAGGGGTAAGGTGAGAGTGTTGCTCGCAATATCTATCCCAACCATGTCATTCCTCGAAACCTGAAGCTCAGCCAATATCAACCGAAAATGAAACACTTCCTTTACCGTTCACATGACAACATAACAAACATGCGGCTTTTCGGCTAGTAGCGCGTTAGAATCGTAAATAACGTGCAAACGAAGGATGTCTCTATTCGTCAGACAAATCAGGACAAAATACTTGTAATGGCGAATTGTGTGATTCGCACTTAAGGTCCGCCAGAATAAGAGAACTTATACCTACTTTTTGCATTAGAATAACTCGGCTCGTTCCAAGAGCGATTCAGTGTCATGTACGGAAACGAATGATTTGATGGCGAGAACTTGTGAGAGGTTAGAATTAGAATTTAGAATATGATTTGGAATTTTAAGATTACTCTCATAATTAGTTGAACTTGGAAATGAACTGAGTAATGATGAACTTGGATTAGTTGAATTTCTTATGAACACTGAGCTAGGTGAAAGAGATGTACGGTTTTTAAAGGTTTTCGGAGGCGGAATGGGGGTGGAGATAATGATGGATGCAAGCCGAAGGTCAAAGTAGGAAGTTGAATTTCGGACTTGAGCGATGACTCGGGGATGAGTAAGAAATGGTGACTGTGTTAGGGAGTTGAAAGATCGAGATGGAAACTTAGGTAATTTGGACTTGAGGTGGTGAGTCAGTGGTGATTGTGGAATGACTGATGTTGAGCGAGCCGCATACAAAATATATGTACCTACTTATAAAATATTCCTTAAAGTTATCTTATGTACTAACTGATCGGAAGGTCGGTACATTACATACTTGCCGGAGGACAACATATAAAGTACTACTTATTCATCGATTCAAATGAATCTTGTTATGTTAATTACATTAAGGGGAGAGACAAAATAATGAAAAGAGTTGTTTTGGAGGTTATACATGGGCAATAGGCCTATGGAGTCCCACGTTATCCACAAAATAACACATTTACGATTGTGCATAAAGCGTTTCCTTCCTATAAAAAAAAAGAAATATTGTTTGTTCTACCATCACGTTAGCAAAGGATTTAAGAATGTCACCTAAATGGGATCTATCTATTGAGATCTCTCTGTGATATAAATGCCACCTAATGGGATATATCTATCTACAATACGTTTAGGGCCCATGAAAGTCTTAGGCGTAGCTACGGCACTTATAGACTGGATACACAAAGAAGTCACTCGATATGAAGTGCGGGGTAAGCGGAGTATCAGTCCTTGAAACCTGATCTCGGCGAATGACAACCAAAAACTAAACTCTTATTTCGTTATTATCGTCGTTAAGTGCTTTTTCGGCCAGACACGCATTAGAATCAAAAGTGCATGAGGACGAAGAACGTCTCTTATCCGTTGAGCGAATCGGAGCAAACTACTTATCAAGTGACTTTTTCCTAAATTCTCTTTGAACTATTTCGGCTCAGCGAGCTATGGCGTCGTAGCAGGAGAACGGTCAGTACACGTTGTTGACAGATATTTTCTTAAATTGTGTCAAAACGAAAATAGTTATGACTTTTTTTGGAGGCAGTTTTTTCTTTAGAAATTTCCACAGAATCCAATGATATATAGAAAATTTGTGCTATTGTAGAGTGAATGGATGTCTTGGAATGCATAGGTTTTGAAAATCTGTTTGGCGACTGTCTGGGCGACGCGCGATTGTTTAGGTGCGAAACCGTGGTGAGGCTGAAGAAGGCATATTTGTATCATTGGGCACCGAAGGAAGTTTGTCGATTCTAAAGCGTCATTAATCGAAACAGCTACTCATTTAACACGTTCTCACCGGCGCAGTAATTTTTGTTTTTCTCCTACGAGCCACCGGTGCACAGTGAAACGAATCGACAATCTAGGTGAAAAAAAGATAATAACTCCAAAACCGTTCACTTTAGCGAAAAATGTTATATACAAAAGTTTCAAGGTATCGTGGAAAGAATATCAATGTACGCGTTGGCGTGAATGTGTTAAAGCTGTAAGGGCGAATAAGCGGTGCGAGAACAATCTCCTATTACCCCTTTATTTCACATTTTAAGTAATGACGCTTTCTTACAAAGTTATATTACAAACAATTATGTTTAAGTTACCATAGGAGTTATTGTATAACTGGGGAATTCGTAAATCTTGAAGAAGTTAGTGAACAACATATCAACTTTTTCCCCCCGATTGTGTTCATTAAGCATCACATTCTTTTGTATCTTTTACACTGTTACTGTATTAAAACAATTTTTCTTTTAACATGCAATACGTGCAGAGACTGAAATAATAAAAGTAAATAAAAACAACAACTGGACGAAAATTTATACAATATTGTAGGATCGTGAAAAAGAAAGGAGAGGCGCGCGGCAACCCATCCAAGGCAGGTACCCGGCCAGAGTAGCTGAACGTCGACGATCGCCTGGGTCGGCGCGAAACCACTGCGCCAGCGACCTCTCGCTGATGACAATTTCCTTTCACATCCTTTTCTCCTAAGTGCTTTTTATAGGAGGGCTTCTCCGCCCCGATCCCACAATATCTAATAGGAATGACTACAATAAAATGTTCATAGTTTTTAATTATTTTCGATATTTATAGGATATATTCATATTATCACTTTATTGCCACTAAGATTATTATTAGGATGCACAGTTTCAATTTTTTATATTATGTAACTCCACTTATTCCGTAATTTTAAGTATGTGGGGATGATTAACGAGTTATAATTCTCGTGCACCTTTAGCGCTTAATCCTTGCACGAACTCACGAAGTAATATGTATATTACATGAGAAGATGTTTAATAAGAGATGTTTTAGAAACCTACAAAGGTGGCAAAAATTGGCACTCCTGGAGGAACTTTCATCGTTTTACTTATTTCGAACCATCGGATTGATCTCAGAGAAGGGTGTCAGAATTTTTCAAAATATGTACCAATTTGGAAAATCTGTAACAATTTGTACCAAATGGACGTAGTACAAACTGCGGTGTAATGTCCAATCTTATGACACATTAGTTGAGAGGTAAGTGTGGGTTTTTCTAGATAAAAACTATATATTTAGGACTGAATGATACAATGTGTCAATTTGGTTGTGGACTAAAAACTGCTGTTAAGGACTGACTGTTTAGTGTTACGTCCTAACCCCAACCTCGTTATATCGATCATCCTCATTATTAATATTGTTATTATTATGTAGGATTTTATTAAGAAAGAAGGAAAGAAAGGAGATAGAAAAGGAAAAGGAAAATAAGTTCTAGATAGACAAATCGTAGTTAGGAAAATGAAAAGAAAGAATGAATTTAATAATAACAAAGATTAATATAAAATACACAGTTCACAGTTCGCACGCTGATTTCCGCAGCTCAAAACGCTCGCCAACCTTTGTGGCTCAAGAATCGCTGAAACACTGCCTTATTTCTCTCGAACGCATCGCCGTCAACGAAACATTTGAGACTCATCAAAAGCGCCGACGACGATCGTTCGAGAGATCGAAACATTCACACAGACACGCTTCCACACCGAACACACACACACAAACACGCTTCATTATCGCACTCATACATTCACAATCCCACACTCGGCCGTCCTGCCAGGACACCTGCCCTCAGGTGTCACTATTTTCGATGTCACTATCACTGTCACTGCGTTCATCAATCCACGGTTTCACATGGTCAATTGCCGTAGACGTTTCACGAGGTCCTTCAATTTCACCAATTTTTCGAACAAGATATCGATCGTTTCGCAAGACTTTCGTCACCGCGTAAGGCCCAAGAAATCTCGATGCGAACTTGAGTCCGGGTCGCTGCTGAGTTCGTAAAATGGCAACTAAGTCTCCCTCGCGGTATACCCTACTCTTTTTCCTCCTCTTGTTATAATTCTGCCGGTTTTCTACGCATAATCTATTTGAATCGCCTTTTTTCTTAACTAGTACAACGGAACTGGCATATACAGACAGTGATGGTTGTACTATCCCATCTCGCATCCATTCCGCAATTTCCGAATTAACAACTTCTTTTTCCGATGGCAATAATCGTCGCGGTCTTTGGTACACTGGCTCCTCGTCTTTCAAAATAATTTTCATCTCCGTCGGAGCCTCGCGGACATTTATCCGGTTACAAGAATCCATGACATTTTTGATCGCACGCTTATGCTCTTTACTCGCTATTTTCAATTCGGTCGCGTCGACTTCGCAATCAATCTGAAAGATCTCCGGTACATCGATCTCCGGTACATCGATCTCCGGTACATCGCTCTCCCGTTGCTGTTTTTCTATCCGAGATATAGTTATTCTGTCCTCTTTAATTTCTACCCCGACTGTACGCAAAAAATCCACGCCTATTAACAATTCAAAGGGCATCGTATTATCGGGAATTATACGAATAAGGTTCGAATACGTGCTACCGTCTACAACAATGTTTGCGTCAAATTCCCCTAACGTTTGATTGTTTTGGCTCCCTACACCGCGAAATCTGAGTCGATTACTTTGTAAGCGCGGCGCGCCGATCTCGACAAACTTACTAGCACGCATTAAGCAGAGATCGCTCCCGGTGTCGATCAATGCCGTTAATTTGTGTCCGTTTACCAAAACATCCTTATAATATTTTCCGTCGCAGAACCTTGAAACCGCACAGCTCTCCTTCTCCGTTCCTCGCTGCCTCTTCTTACATGCCGCCGATATGTGACCAAACTCCTGGCACTCGTAACATTTCGGACCCCTGTCCTTTGTCGGGCAATCCGACAGCGAATGATGTCGCGAACCACAGCTCGTACATCTCTTTATCACTGTATCAGTCCGCAATACACTTCTGTCTTTACTAAAACTGTTCACGTTCGGTTTATCATATACACTTCTGTCTTTATTAAAATTGTTCACGTTCGATTTCTCACTTACGCGTCCCACATCCGCACTCGTATGATTTTTCGACTTACACGAAATCGATTCAAATGCTTCCAAAAGCGATGTTTTTGATTTGAAACGATGCATTCGTGCTTGATCGCGCAACGCAGGGTCAGGAATACCATTTATTAAATTTGCAACCATTTCGTCTTCGTCAATGGGCACGGTGTTGGCAAGAATTACCTTGTCGTGGAAGTATTCCTTAAAAGTTTCACCCTTTTTCCATGTCCGTTCTTCGAAAATCTTTCTTCTATCCGCTTTTTGAATGTCGTGGCGAAACATTCCTCGTATCTCAGCCATTAATTCCTCGAACGGCATTTCGAGATAATCCGACTTCGTATCGAACCACTGTCGCGCACTTCCTTTTATTCTCGAAGTTATCAAATATTTCATGTCCTCCTCAGCCAAATTGTACGTAACCCTCAGCCACCGTAATTGTTTTTCCCACCGTTCACACGCGTAACTGTCTCCGTCGAAGTATCCAAGCATATCGGCAATTTCCTTCAGGCTTATTTGCCGTCGATTCGTCACCGGACTGCTTGTCTCACGCACTGTCGCTTGTAAGGGTTGTGCAATGTTCAATTCTTGCATTCGTCGCATGAGCTCGATCTCGCGACGCGCAATTTCCAATTCGCGCTCAGCCACTTCTTTTTGCCGACGCAGTAGATCCATTTCTGCATCCATTTTTGCTCTTTCGTCCTCACTACTGCTAGAACGTCCTTCCATGCCGGAATCTTGTTCTATCGTGCACGTTGTATCGCGAATGTCCTCACTGATATTTTCCATCCAGTCACCCGATGGATACGCGGTTGAGAGTCTTACAATTAACTCGTTCTTCAATCCCGTCGTGGACAAACCCAAGGACTTCAATTTTGCTTTTAACTCAGACACTGTAAAATCCTGCGGATTCTTCGGCATCATAGCACAATGACTATCATGTTATGAGTTATTTTCTCGCACACACTGGTTTACGCACTAACTACGATTTCACTGTCTATCAATCCCGGCTGAGCCCCCAATTTTGTACGATTTTATTAAGAAAGAAGGAAAGAAAGGAGATAGAAAAGGAAAAGGAAAATAAGTTCTAGATAGACAAATCGTAGTTAGGAAAATGAAAAGAAAGAATGAATTTAATAATAACAAAGATTAATATAAAATACACAGTTCACAGTTCGCACGCTGATTTCCGCAGCTCAAAACGCTCGCCAACCTTTGTGGCTCAAGAATCGCTGAAACACTGCCTTATTTCTCTCGAACGCATCGCCGTCAACGAAACATTTGAGACTCATCAAAAGCGCCGACGACGATCGTTCGAGAGATCGAAACATTCACACAGACACGCTTCCACACCGAACACACACACACAAACACGCTTCATTATCGCACTCATACATTCACAATCCCACAATTATTATTATTATTATTACTATTGTTATTGTTATAATTAGTATTACCATTACAAATGTACTGTTATCATCTAAAATACACACACACACACACACACATATACTCATGCATACCGACTTTCCTAAGGGTCCATCCTACTCCTCGTAAACCTTATCCTCACCTTGTACCGAGGCCCCTGATCCCCACTCTTAACATCTCCTAATTTTCCGCACTCACGACTTCCCTGAAAATTTGTCACTTCCATTCTATCTTTCCGAACAACACTTACAGACTACCTTTTTGAAAATCAAGAGACTTATGTACATTTGATCTTTCCAACGAATCACACACACACAGAGAAATAAAAGAGTCAACAAATATAGTATATTTATATATATGTGGGATCAGGGCAGAGGAACCCTCCTATAAAAAGAACTTAGGAGAAAAGGACGTGAAAAGGAAGTGTCACCAGGGAGAGGTCGCTGGCGCAGTGGTTCCGCGCCGACCGCGCGACCCAGGCGATTGTCGACGTTAAGCTACTCAGGCCGAGTTTCTGCCTTGGATGGGCGGTTTTTCGCGCGCCTCTCTTTCTTTTTCACGACCCTACATGTATATATAATATTCAAAAGTTTATTTATTACTTAAACTCACTCGCAAAGACAAAGTGGTGCTCGTTTCGTAACACTTGCAACGACGTAATTTGTGTCTTTTTTTTCCTACGGCCGGTTACTCTAATTGTAAGACTGCCGTCTGAAGGACAATTAAGCGTGAACCGCTGGTGGCACACGCTGCCTATTGAGACACTCAGGCGTGAGCCACCGTGTGGTACGTGCCAACGTGAATGTGTTAAGGCAGGGTGTTGAATTAGTGCTCACCGCGAGCCTTTTCTGAGTCGCTCCGCCTGCTTCTCCCTACCAACTGTTTTACTCAACCAAGCTTCTCTTTCCAATCATCTGCCAGGCTCGGCGTATTGCATGAGTATAGTGGCGCTTTAGGGCGCCATTCGCCTCTGCTCGTTCGCGCTGGAAAGACGCTGCGCACGCCGATTACGGGGAAAAAAATCGATGCGCGTGTCTCGTCGACTGACGTTATCTGTCAACAAACAGTTTCAGATCGCGTCACATCGCGTATAGGTTAAAGCAAAAGTATTACTAGTAAAAAAGTATGCTCAGATATGTCTTGAATTAAATGCGATTAACAGATTTTAATGTTTCTGGACTTCCGGCGGTGGTTTTGGCAAATTCGGCTGAGAATAATGATAGGAATAACATTGAAAAACTTATATTGTATCTCAAAATACCCATGGAAACATTGAGGGTATCTAATTTAAACAATGTAAAAGTGACTCCTGCAAACATTGGCTACGCCTAACTGCGCCTTTAGGTTTATATAACATTGTATAACATTGTACGGTTGGTGAGTCTTCGAGGAGCACGCGGTCGGCAAGTATACAAAATACTCCGAGGTTCCGTGTAGTAATTACAAAATCCCATTGGCATTAATAAGAATGAAAACGTCTTAACCATCACTTTTATTACTTCATTGCTCTTGTTATTAGCGTGCCAGTATAGAGTAATAAAGACAATTGACCAAGAGCGATTAAAAATTAAATAACTAAGAAGTATCGTAAGGTACCGATTTGAAACTTCTTAAATATATGTTTTTCAATGTTATTCCTATCACAATTCTCAGCCGAATTCGCCAAAACCACCGCCGGAATTCCAAAAACATTAAAATCTGTTAATCGCATTTAATTCAAGACATATCTGAGTATACTTTTTTACTAGTAATACTTTTGTTTTAACCTATACGTGATGTGACGCGATCTGAAACTGTTCGTTGACAGATAACGTCAGTCGACGGGACACGCGCATCGATTTTTTTTCCCGTAATAGGCGTGCGCGGCGTCTTTCCAGCGCGAGCGATCAGAGGCGAATGGCGCCCTAAAGCGCCACTATATTCGTGCAATACGCCGAGCCTGGCAAGTCATTCCTGGTTGGGTAAAATAGTTGGTAGGGAGAAGCAGGCGGAGCGACTCAGAAAAGGCTCGCTGCGAGCAACTACTTCAACACTCTGTGGTAAGGTAACGCAGGGTCTCCCTACGACGACGGAGGAAGAACGTGCATCGCGTCACATAATTGCCCACAAAACAAGGGTATTTATCGTTCGCAACTTGACTGTCGCGTATAATGAGAGAGTGAATCCAGAAAATACTGCGATTTTTAATGATGTATGACGTTTCAGGTAGCACTGAGTGTTAAAAATGTAGAAAAAAATGATAAAATATATGCAAATTACAACAAACAATAAAAACGACTCTACCACTTTTTAATTATGGAATAATAGTATGGCAAAGTTTAAACTTTTTTATGAGGCAAAACGGGGTTTCAAAGACTTTGAAAATGTAATCATTTTTTAATCTGCCATATTCTTGCAATAGGGTAAGGTTGCGTAAGTCATACCACCCCTTAAATTGTACCTTCTAAATATTAAACGTAATATCACTGCAACTGCGCCTTTTCCGGCAAAACGAGTTACTCCCTAGTCAATCATATTGTTTCACATTGTGTTCATCTCCCGACATTACCGTAAAAAGGCAATCTCTCAAGAAGTAAGTTTATCGTAATTTTCGTATAACTTTTACTGCCTGTTTAGTAGTTCATCTTGCAAGTACATTATTGATAAAATCATGCTTCATATTTTCAAGTCATGTAATAGCATTTAGGAGTTCTTTACCGTAAACAAAATCGTATTAGCTTTATTCAGTGTTTGGCTATGGTCATTAGAAATATAAATTGTGCCGTATCTTAAATCGTACCTACATGAAATTCCAAAATCGTATCGTTACGACTTAGGAGTATACTATTTATCATTACATAACTTTGATTTAACCCTTTCGGTATTACTGCTGCCCATTGACGGAGGCCGCGATACGTTCAGTGGATACTACTGCCGCCCATTGGCGGTGGCCACGACATGTTCTCTTTGTGCTACTTGCCGCCGACTGACGGCGGCCACGAAACCTTGTTTTTAAAACTATCACTCCGTACTATTAATTTTGTGATTTATTTCAATTTTGTGATATTGGAACATATTACTTATATCAATGCCATTAACTTTAATTGATATATTGTGATGAAATAGATATGATTTTAAATCGTCAAGCGCCAAGCCAGTAATGAATATCGCAAAACATTGCTCTTGTGGAAAACTTTCCCCTACCACGAATGTATACTCGCGGCCAGCTCTTCCGCACTGAAAGGGTTAATAAATGTGAATTTGCTTTAGAATTAGTTAATCACACTCGGTTTTGTAATATTTGTAAGGAAGACCGTGAAGAAAATATGATCCAGTGCCTAAAATGCAAAGGATGGATACATTTATATGCGGGAGTTGACAAAAAAATTAAAAAATATCTTTGTGATCATTGTTGTAACTAAATATATAAATAAATTAATCGAGAAAAAGAAAGTTTTATTATAATTGCCCAAATTTAAACGTCGGTACGACTTAAGGTATAGGTGGTACGACTTAAGGTATAGGTGGTACGATTTAAGATACTGATTTCCTAAATCGTGTAAAGTGCGATTTCATAAATTTTATTATTATAATTTCATCCAAAAGAGCAGTTTGCAAGAAATTTTAATGTAATAGATATCAACAACGAAAGCACATAATACTATTACCACATATAATTTTTATTTTTTCCATAAATTTTACGATTCGTACCTGTCTTTTTCTTAAGGGGTACCATTTACGCAACCTTACCTTATATCAGAATTTTAAGCCGTGGTTAACCCCTTGCCGTACTATAACGAGTGATACTCGTGATGCTATAAATTGGAAAGAAAATTTTCAAGTTTTACAAAACCTATTAAATTGAAAATATCAGTGAGATGCGACACGATAAAATTATTTCTATCCCGAGTCGAAGTTATGAATTTCTGTTGATCATCTCGGACCCTGAAATCATCATTTATGATTCTCTTACATTTTCTTCATATTTCTATTATTCTCCTTAGTTCTCTATTAGTCGTTATATTTCTCTCTTGATTCTCTTTTATTTTCGGAAAATAAATATACAAATTTTTATTAATTAGACATCGAATTGTAATAGATTGCAGTAAAAATCCTTTTATTTGTTAATTTATTTCTTATTTATTTCATGTCAACAATGAAAATAAAGAAATAAATAATTAAATAAAACCAGCGAGAAATCATATTTTTCATCTTATTATTTAATCATTGTAAAGTTTACTATACATTCGTCTCTACAATTGTCATTCTTTATATACATTTTTAGAATTTTATGAACTTTTCATGTGAGAAGTATTAGATCACTCCAACTCATTATTATTTACAGGTATTCCTATGTACAGTATATCATTGATCATCATTTTTATGCAAACATTAACAATGTTAATTATGTTAACAGCGTTGATATTTTCACTTAAATTTCCTGAAATTTAAAAGTCTCTGGTTGTATATTGTACGTTGTGGTCCTCTAGAACAAACATTTCATCCGGTTCAATTTCTTGTACTATTGCAGTATTACTTATTACTAATATAACTAAAATGTTATAAAAATAAAGTATCCGTCAAATTAATTTTTTCGTAGTTGTCACTCAATTTACTTTTTAAAAAATTAAGTAATATTAATAATTAATTAATAATGAAAAATTCCTTCTAAAATACAATGAAAGAAGATTAAAGGAGAACCTAGAAAATCTTTTTATAATACTCTTTCGATTTTCTTCAAGTGTGAAAACGGAAATATCTGCATCCACAGAGTGCCTACAGATAATCAAAATAATATAGAGTTTAATGGTCAGATCATACAGATTATAATTCTCTTTTGATTTTCTTCAAGTATAAAAAATCGAGAGAACCAACAGAAAATCAATCCTTCGACTCGGGATAATATTAATATTACGTTAAATTATACTATATGTTAAGAATCACTGATCAATGTTTATTTTTATATTATTGTTGAGGCTGAGTGAAAATTTCTGATTGTGAGTGTTTTTCCTTTAATATCCCTAGTACATTGCATGAAAAGATGTAAACACGAAGTGTTTCGATAAAAATATTATACGGCTTTATTCTCTAAACGATAATAATCTGCATGTTTTATAGTTACCATTGACAATGTAATAACATTATACTGACAGGCATAAGGCACTTTCCCTTCAAACGATTTAAACACAGTATTTAACAGCTGATGAACAGATGTTACCAGTAGTGTAAAACATTTATGTAAGACAAAAGTAATTCGCACGCCTTATGAACACCTCATATTTACGGGTTACGTTCAATGACTCAACTTACAGTTGAACACGTGTCACGCGTTACTAATTCACATACTTAGATGATAAACAATTGCAAATAGTTCAATAGTTAAAGGTTTAGCAAGTTGATGGTAATTTATTGAGTTAGTTCAAGTGCTGAGTAACTTAACTACCATTCGTTAAAACAAAACAGTTATTTCATAAAAAAAATTTTTTAGGTTTGAGCACTTGGTGAGGCTTTTAAAGAGATCAAAAATTGTTCGACGTGCCTGAACAGTTAAATTGAAGTTCTGGACAAGTGTGCTGCAGTCTTCAAGAGGACCATTAAGCTAACCGGACACAGAACGCAGATCATTGACATTTTTCTAGCCTGCGAAAAATTAAATCGAAAGATTCCGTTCGAAAGGAAGTCATTTGCCCAACCTTGAAAAAAATACGTGTTAAGTATTTCTTCGAGACCTACTTCTCAGGTAAGTTTAATAACAATCGACGTGTAGACCGTCAACACATACAAAGGCAATATCTAGGGAGGAAGAGGAATTTGGAAGAAAGGAAAAGTCTCTCCTTTTAGCCGGAATCTTTCGTGAAGGTCAATATTTATGACCCCTTTGTTCCGTTAGCCGGCGATAGTCGTGGACATCCTCTCGCACAAATTTTTCAACCAGAGACTTGTGGTAAGAAAACTTCGGCTGTAAAATTTCAAGAATAAAACATGATTACGCAGAATGTTCACTGAATCTTTTTAGAATGCAAATACCAAAACATGTGTATAACGAATTTTCTTCATGGAGGAAGCTCTTTAACCTGAGTCGAAGGATTGATTTTCTGTTGGTTTTCTCGATTTTTTATACTTGAAGAAAATCAAAAGAGAATTATAATCTGTATGATCTGACCATTAAACTCTATATTATTTTGATTATCTGTAGATACTCTGTGGATGCGAATATTTCCGTTTTCACACTTGAAGAAAATCGAAAGAGTATTACAAAAAGATTTTCTAGGTTCTCCTTTAATCTTCTTTCATTGTATTTTAGAAGGAATTTTTCATTATTTATTAATTATTAATATTACTTAATTTTTTAAAAAGTAAATTGAGTGACAACTACGAAAAAGTTAATTTGACGGAAACTTTATTTTTATAACATTTTAGTTATATTAGTAATAACTAATACTGCAATAGTACAAGAAATTGAACCGGATGAAATGTTTGTTCTAGAGGACCACAACGTACAATATACAACCCGAGACTTTTTAATTTCAGGAAATTTAAGTGAAAATATCAAAGCTGTTAACATAATTAACATTGTTAATGTTTGCATAAAAATGATGATCAATGATATACTGTACATAGGAATATCTGTAAATAATAAGGAGTTGGAGTGATCTAATACTTCTCAAATGAAAAGTTCATAAAATTCTAAAAATGTATATAAAGAATGACAGTTGTAGAGACGAATGTATAGTAAACTTTACAATGATTAAATAATAAGATGAAAAATATGATATCTCGCTGGTTTTATTTAATTATTTATATCTTTACTTTCATTGTTGACATGAAATAAGTAAGAAATAAATTAACAAATAAAAGGATTTTTACTGTAATCTATTACAATTCGATGTCTAATTAATAAAAATATGTATATATATTTTCCGAAAATAAAAGAGAATCAAGAGAGAAATATAACGACTAATAGAGAACTAACAATAAGGAGAATAATAGAAATATGAAGAAAATGTAAGAGAATCATAAATGATGATTTCAGGGTCCGAGATGATCAACAGAAATTCATAACTTCGACTCGGGAATCCATTATGTTATTTCCACAACCATATAAATGGCAAATTTTGATAAAGCACGCTAAAGTTAGAATTATTAAAACTAACTGAACATCAAAATTTAACCTGTTATTTATTATGTAGGAATGTATTAGATTCTGCTTTTTGCTTGTTCTTGGATTTTTACTAATGTTAAAGGAGTAAATACTTCTTAATATTACGCTGTTAGTAGATTCCGCTATTTTTTGTTTATACTTCACAGTATACAAGTGCTCTCTACTTTTTGCCACACGTCCTAGCAAAGTTATATTACAATGTGTTCAAAAGTTTTTTAATAAAAAAGACAAGGAAAAACCATAATTGCATTTTCAAAACATGAGGGCACTTTCATATTTTGGAGTGCTATTGTCACTGTAAAAATTAATTACACTTACCGTAATCTCTATTTAAAAAATTACGTTAAATGCAACAAGTTATAATTATTTATTTCAATAATAAAATATGTTATATACGAATCGATAACTTGTAGAAAAGAATTACAAATATGTTTACATCATACGCTAATGTACAGTTCGCTTTGTAGAACTCCTAGCTTTTATCGTTTTAAATTAATGAAAGTTATATTAAGAAACAGTTTCAATAGGATTGCTATTGAAGATTTTTAATTAACTGAGAAATTAGAATTAGAAATAGCGTCATATGTTCGGGAATATCCTTCCCTATTAAAGGGAATAATAGATGTCAGCATTGCTTGACTTATTGGGGTAAAACCATTTCATCGATCAGCTCGCATTTAATTATGAGTTTCAATTAACCACACGTCAAAGCCAGGAGAAGCTGTGTAAACATTTCTTCCGCATTTTGGATAAGTACAAAATAAAACGCAGGGCAAATATATTTCCTGGTATGGTTATATGTTCCCATTCATTCTCAAATTACTATTATTCGTGAAGGGTTGCTTTTAGTGACTGCCATCAATGAACGGCTTCGAATTTCAACGGTGTAGGAGATGTGCGAGTGGATTACTTTGTTTCATATTTAAGACTAATATTTGTCACACCTCAAAATTACTAACAAGGGAACATCCCGAGGTGTGACTCACCGATTTTTATGAAACTCAGGTATAATGTAGTTTTCATAAAAATATTTGACACGTATTTTTTTTTATCGGCAATGATTCATGTTTAGAGGGTGAAAACCACCCTCAAAGTTAGGGCTCAAAAGTATATTTCGGCGAATATCTCGGAAACTATGAGAGTTAGAGCATTTCTGTAAATTGACGAAATTTGCGTCTATTAATAATCAATAGAATGGTAAAAATTATTTTGCAAAATCTCAATTTGTTTAAACAATATATGAAAAATTCGAATTTTTTTGTTAGTTTTTCCCCCTTAATGCCAATGAATTTTCTTGAGTTTTTGTTTATAGAAACTATATGTCCTTTACAAAAATACGGATAAATCGAAATTTTGATTTTTTCACCAGAAAAAAAGGTATTAAGCTTGAAATTGTACCGGTCGACGCGCGAAATAGAGTGTCTACATGAGTCGTTCCTTGTTCATGAGTAGTTGATAGCACTTAAAAGAACGAATACTATTGATTTATATTCGTTACTGGTGAAAATGAAAGAATTTTCGCTTCTTTTAAACCTTTTATTACGGCAGACTTTGACACGCACCGGCCGGCCGCGGCCGTATCGTACAGTGGGCAGTCAGTTGCGACGTACACCGAGAACAGCGAAGTTTTTCGTTAGGCATGCATTTCTGACGAAGTATATTAAAATATTCAAAATACTGAATTCTATTACATTAAACCAAAATTATTTATTTGTTAATATTCTGCTTTAAATTGTTAGGGCACGTACTAAAAAGTGAACATAAATTATAAGTTTTTTTCACAATATTTTTGATAATCAAATGTAATAACATAATAACGTTTGGTACCTGACCAAACATGGATAAATACATAATCCTACATTACATTTTTGCATTCGTAATGTGTATCCTTCCTCTTGTCATTTTTTGCAATCACTACACATTTACGCCTTGCACTTTTCAGAATTGCTGTATTAGTTTCATATGGAGACGGAAAATGCCTTTGCGACAAACGGAAAGGCTGATTGTTACGACTTTCAGCTTTTGATTTACATAAGAGCAATTATAAAATTTTAAAACGGCAATCATTCGTGAAACAAGTGAAATTTGATCCGGACGCATATTGGCGCCAACAGTACCAGGTAGCCAACATGTTTCAGATGCCAATAGGCGTCAACAGTTGTCAAAATGTTGAAGTGAAAAATTTTCGGCTCCCTTGCGACGGGCGGTTTATGACGGGGTTTATTGTTGGATATTCTCAAATCTGAACGATACGGACAAGCACGATCTGCCCGCGGACTAATAATAAGAACCGTTATGAAGGGTAAAATTAACTTTTGAAAAGTTCTCGATTTGTATCTTTCGTTGAAGGTTACTAATTAAATCTTGACCAGTCCTCTTAACAAATTCGGTTACGTTGTAAAAGGCTTAGGACCAGGAACGACTCTTGTAGACACTCTATTTCGCGCGCCGAACGGTACAATTTCAAGTTTAATAACTTTTTTCCTGGTGAAAAAATCAAAATTTCGATTTATCCATATTTTTGTAAAGGACATATAGTTTCTATAAACAAAAACTCAAGAAAATTCATTGGCATTAAGGGGGAAAAACTAACAAAAAAATTCGTATTTTTCATATATTGTTTAAACAAATTGAGATTTTGCAAAATAATTTTTACCATTGTATTGATTATTAATAGACGCAAATTTCGTCAATTTACAGAAATGCTCTAACTCTCACAGTTTCCGAGATATTCGCCGAAATATACTTTTGAGCCCCAAATTTGAGGGTGGTTTTCACCCTCTAAACATGAATCATTGCCGATAAAAAAAAATACGTGTCAAATATTTTTATGAAAACTACATTATACCTGAGTTTCATCAAAATCGGTGAGTCACACCTCGGGATGTTCCCTTGTAAGATAAATATTTTAATTAACCCCTGACAGAATTTTCGGGACAATAATAGTATAATAGCTATAATATTATCACACTTTACAAAGTGTGTTTAATTAAAGAAAATAAAATGCATATCTACCTATACGTTGTAGCAACAGGAAGGTGACTAACTAAAGACAAAGAACAAAAAAGATTACAAACGCCACCATCTCACCAGTACCTATAGACACTTTGCACAAGTTGATACAGCAGACTCTTTCTTACAACCCCTCTTAACCCCATGCTTTTTATTAGTTATTTAACTTTTATCATCTTTTGTCCCCACTCCCTCTTTCTCCTGCAAAGACATGTGTGAAATTTCAGATCAAACAAAATTTATATGCAGTTACAAGGTGTTACAATTTTATTCGTACTAACGGTAGAATTGATCTTTCATATCTTCAATAAACAATAATAGTTTATCAAGTTTTGTGAAAACAATTGAAATTGATTTTGTAAAATGTAATGGTAGCACATTACGAGAACATACAGTTAAACTTTATACTCGAAACATCGCAACAATGTGAGTCAGATTAACGGTGTAGGAGGTGGATACTTTTTATTATTGATGAAACTAATTTGAATTTGATGAGTAACTTGATGAAATTTCAGTGCCAAGTAAATGCAGCATATCATTTCTATCAATGATTGCGTATTCGTTAAAATATATCAATCCTAACACGTTGGCCACAGTACCGAGGAATTTGGTTTAAAAATAATTCGTACACCAATAAATTTGTAACAATGCGTTGTGAAATCGTTGTTTATTAACTGTTTATGTATAAATTATGAGGATGTACATACCCGGGAGATTCTAGAATAAATGCAGTACAAACAGAATTGATTGGTTGAATAATTGGCAAGAAGAAGAAAAAATGAAAAATGAACAGAAATAAATATTCTGACAGTTTCCATTTCGGTCTATCTACAAGCGATGCTATAACGCAAACCGTGGTTTGGAATTAAGCTATACACCGCCAAAACACTCAAATCACTTGGCTTGCGGTACAAGGTAAGGGAAGACCGTCCTCGCCTCGTACTGCCTATTTCTATCATATTGACCCTTGAAACCGGAGCTCAGCGAATGACAACCGAGAACTAAACACTTATTTTGTGGTTAAATGCTTTTTCGGCCAGACACACATTAGATTCGAAAATACGTGAGGACGAGCGACGTCTCCATTTGTCGGGCGACTCGGAGAAAAGTTCTTATGAAATGACTTCTTTCCCCGGGCCAGTAATAGCAACACGTGTCTGTGAATGAGCGCTGCACAGTGGTTGATTTCGCTAAAATCATAGCTAACAGCACAAAACAGCTCCAATTTAGCTGAAAGTTGAGATAAAGGCATTATTTGAGTCACTCATGACGAAGCGGAACTCAATATTTTCAAAAACATGACAACGGATTCATTATGGCGGATACATATGCCGAAAGAATCTGATTTGTACAAAATTACTAGTTCGATGTTTCTTGGGTCACTGATTACGAATCGTACTTTAAAATTTTCAGAAACAAAATGGCGGATACAATGTATTAGTAAGTAGAATTCGATATCTATTTACTTCCGTTCTATGCATATAAATGCACTACCATACGGAAAGCGCAAGCGACCAGTAATTGTTAGTAACTCGGATGATAGCAAAAAATAGCAGCTGAAACCGTCCGGCTTTTGTCCAGAATATTTGAAACTTTATTTAAAAAAAATTAGCGACAAACGTAAGGCCACCTTTTAAATATTTTATTAGGAAACAAGAAGAAATGCGTAAATCCGTGGGCCTCATATTTTCATCATAGCAGTTGTAAAGTACTAAATGAAAAAAAAACACCGGCATAGTTAAAAACTTAAACCATGTCGAATAGCTACCAGTAAAGACATAGTAGGTTCGTGCATTTATAGTACATCAAAAACACAATTTTAGTGCCCGCGCGGAAACATGTAAGGATGTTTGATGGCATGAATATGCGGTTGAAAGCGAGAGGCTTCGCTGCTCGCTCGTCAAGTTAAAGTTGTCGAACTATATCAGGGCTGCACGAGATACTCACGGCTGAGCAGTTTTTCGAGAAGCGCTGCCTACTTCGCCTAACTACACTGCGGGATTAGAATGAAGTCACTTGGGACGTAATATAAGGGGAGGCTATTCACGCACTGCCGATACCTCTCCTACAGCCCGCGTGTTGCTAGCTTCTTCTTTTTCTGAAATTCTGGCGCTCAGCCTCGTGATGCAACATTTTGCATAGTTGTAGCAATTTACATCTATGTAAGTAGGTAACAACGGTATCTACCTATCCTGATAGTAGAAATGTCGTGCGTACGTTAATGCTTCGACTTTCACGCTGTCGCACTCATTGTCAGTTCCACGACTGCTTCTTTTCTTTCTTTGTCTCACCGACCGACTTGTGTGTAGCTGTTTCTGCCAATAGCGCGTCAGAATCGAAAATGCGTGGGGGTGAAAGATGTCCCTATCCGTCGGGCGAATCAGAGCAAATTACCCCTCAAGTAACTTCATTCTGATCCTGCAGAATATGTGTATTTACACACCCGAGATGTAATTGAGATTCAGAAGTACACTATGTACCGTCAGGCGCAAATTTAACAGCATACAGGTCAATTATTGCAAGGGATCAGAAACAAATCACTTGAGGGGAAATCGCACTGCAAGACACAGAGAGAAAAGAAAAAGCCGTGGAACTGAGTGCGAGAGCACGATATCGATCGTGAAAATCGAAACATTGACGTACGCACGATATTTTTATTATCAAATTGGTAGACACCGATTTTACCTACTTAAATGAATGTGAATAGCTACGACTATGAATAAAGAGGACAGCAGACATATAGAATAGAAAGAGATAGGTAGTGCGAGAGCAGTCTCCCCTTACGTCCCAAGTGACTTCTTTCTGCTCCTTTGCAATACATGTGGGAATGGTTAACAATTTAGAAAAAAAAAACAACTAAATGTCCCTAGAGCCTATCGAGAGAGGCCATGAGGCTAGGGCAAGTAAGTGAGCAGTAGAACGTGCTTGAGATAGGACCGTTACGCACAACAAGATTATTTTTATTTCATTTAATCTATCTTTCATTATAGTAATAAATAGTATTTTAACAAGTGTTTCGAATTCATTAGTATACCCAAGAACACTATTCCTACATACATATTATTGCGAAACTTGTATAAATCATATAAATCTAAGATTATTATAATATACCACTTTATTCCAACATTATACTAGTGTGCGACATAGACAACTAGTCCCGTGAGCGGCGTAGCCTCTCGCTTTCAACCGCCTATTCGCGCCATTTTGTTTTTGAAATCCGCACGCTCAGCCTCCTTAAGTATACTCTCGACAAAGTCGTAGCTGGTCGTAGCATTCAAATGAAGAATTCTTTAAAATTCTCAGGATCGGATGTAACAGGGACGACATTCGTATTTAACCGCTCGGCTACGGAAAACAACTATGCAGGTGACCCGTCGACTGAGCTTATTTGTCGCAGAACAATTTCAGATCGCATCACGTCGCGTGTACGATAAAATAAAAATATTACTAATAAAAAAGTATGCTCAGATATGTATTAACCCTTTGCGGACGGGACACTCCGACGCGCGAGTGTCCGCCTGGACGGGGAGGCTTGGAACCATTTCGTGGGACACTTGTATGCACATGAAGATTCGTTTGTAACAATTATATATTTCGTACTATATAAACAAAAATGTTTGTTAAATGATTTATAACGTGTCTATTAGACTTTTTATTGATAATGTCAATTTTATATTTTAAAATCTTCTAGAGTGTGATATTTCTGAAAACAGCCAGAAGAACAATTTTCCATAACTTCATCACTGTCAGTTGACTCCACATAAAACTCATCATCACTGCTGCTGACGTGACAAAATGTAACATCTTTCCTACTTCTTTTAGATATAATATTATATGTAGTAGATATCGTTTGGAAGATTTGTACAAGACTGCTTTGCTCATGCACGTAACCACGGAAATAAAGAAAAGTTATGGCATAAAAAAAAAACAAATCGAGAGTGCAGAGTTCACAATGTAGTGAACTAAAGACAGACGTCCACGTTCTAAACAAAACATAGGCTATAATTGTTTGGGCTTCTGGCCACAGAAACGCGTCCAGAACGGTAAAAATGCTTGGGCTGCGGTCCGCACACAGTGTCCGCAAAGGGTTAAAAATTGAATGACTAAGAAGTGCCGAAAGGTACCGGATTGAAAATTCTCAGATGTATTCATTATGTACAAGTAATTATCACAAAGATTTCGTTCGTCTACGTGTGCCCTTCTTTGTTGTACCTGTCTAGAGTTTGCGGGACAGTCCGCCTGGAATATCTTAAAATCGTAATGTCTAAATTTTAGACTCACAATCAGAAATCTTGAAATTTATCGGCAAGATGTCCGTGGCGGCAACAATGTATTCTTTGACGCGAGTGCTAACGTTCTGATGTAGCCGAATTTTTTAATTATTTATATCGTCTAAGTCTTAGATTTTAAAACATATCTAATTGTAAGCATACTTTTTTACTAATAATATTTTTATTTTATTCGGCACGCAACGTGATCCGATCTGAAATTATTCTTCGACAAGTAATCTCAGTCGACGAGCCGTCAAATGCGAATGTCGCCCCAATGCGCCACCATGCTTCTACTGATAGGCCCGAGCCTGGCAAGTCGATCCTGGTTGGGTAAAATAGATGGTTGAGAAGCAGGCGGAGCTACTCGAAAAAGGCACGCGGCGATCAACTAAATAAAATCACTGATTTAAACGCATGATGTTACATTGTTTCCTCCTCGATCGTCGCGTTTCTTTAACGGGGAGCTCTCATGTGGAGGGCATCTCCCTTGCTCTGATGTACAGCGTCCTCGTTCTTCGAATTTTATTTCGATTTGAATGTGTAGCTCTTTTAATGAATTGCGAGGTAGAACGTATAGTGATTTCCTGTACATGTGACAAGAGGCATGGCCCTTGACGCCTGCCGAATCAGACCCTGCCGAAACAGGCCTTCTTCCGGCGAGACTAGTTTGGGCTGTCAAACAATACGAGTGACAGAAGGCATGGCCTATGACACCTGACGAATTAGACCAACATTCTTCTTCCTAGCCAAGTTAAGGTTGTCGGACTGTAAGTAGTTTACTCCGATCCGATTTTTAATTTTAATGCGCGACTGGCAGAAAAAACACCCAATAAGGCACCGAGTGGAAACGGTTAAAAAGTATTTAACTTGCGCGAAATATAATACATTGTCGTCACCGCGGCCCTGTGACATCTATCGTGTGTAGTTGGGATAAATACGTGGCGCTTTTCGAAAAAAACGGTTCTACCGTGCAGATATCGTGCTCTCCTGATCTATGCTAAGAACTTCCGAAAAAATAACATGTTTTGGAAAGTATACAAAAAGAAACGACTATCTGCCGTACAGTACGGTCGGACTAAAAATTCACACTTATTTGTATTAATGAAATTGTATTAGGAGAACATTTAATTATTTAACCCTTTTAGTGCCAATCGAAAAAATAGAATAAAGAGAATTGTCATTTGTTCACAGTTTCATATAAAACACGCAATATAGAGCATACATTATGTATTTACAGTTATTTGTCATAACATTACTGATATCGTATTGGAAACTGAATGTATCCTTCATAGGTTACACTGAACTTGAACATGAGATCTATTTTTAGCATCAGACTTCTTTTTGGGGAAAATTAGGTTTAAAATTTTTAAATTTGTGTATTTTGACCATAAAAATTATTAAAATTTTGTGTGCACAAAGTGATTCTATAAATCCTCACGAATACAATGATATATCATGTCTTAATGTTATAAACATTTAAGCATGTTTAAAGTAAGCGCTTAAACGGAAAACGACATAAAAAATTCCACAACTTTGTGGATATTTTATTTTTAAAGATAATATTTTTTGTCACGCAAGGTGTAATATGTGACTTTAGTAGACATAACACATCAGCTATTAAAATTTCGTAAAAAAATGGAGTGTACTATGTCATCAAAAATTCACGTTTTGGATTTACATTAGTATTTTTATATCAGTTATTAAGCATTAAACTACTTGTCACAAAAAAGATCCCGTCCGATGGAGGCAAACGGGTTTCATATCTGATTTCGATATAAAAATAACTGTTTGATCCACATATCAAATCTTTAGTGCCAAAAGAAGTACTACAATTTCTCTTTAAGGACCTTTACACTAAATAACTTGTATAATTAATTTTGAAGTTGCTTATGAAATTTGTAAAACAAATTTTACAAATCCTATACTTTGTTTCATGTAGTGGTATTGTCATAAAACAGGTCGTAAACGATAAATATAATTATATACCAAGCTAGCAGCACGGATGAAACGTCTGCATTGACAATGAGAATCGCTGACAGTATCTTGTAGCTTATGCAGTTGTTTTAATTTCTTAGCCGAAAACAAAATTTGTGATGCAATATTCGAATATGGGTTTTCCAAGAAAAACGTCTGGTCTTTCGCTTTTTGCTATTAGATTTTTCCTGAACAACTAGCTTACTATAAATAGGACAACATCTACAAAAGGTTGGTCATTTGGCGCATCGTTCCATCACTTGAGGCTCCATTTCGATCGCATCTCAATTTTTCGTAAGCAATTCACTTGTTTTGACATATGTAGCTACCAACAACTATAAATTCCTGTGAAGTGTTACAAACAGTTTACAACTGCATATATTACTATTTGTCGATACAAAGAATACTTCTAGATTGCGATAGTATAAAATTCTTGAAAATTCTTACTAAAACGTCGAAACTTGCGAGACAACAAAGTGTTGTCGGCTGACCGAAAACTATTAAAAATGTTTAAATGTTTATAACATTAAAGTAATATGCATCGTAACATCCAAGAGGATTTATAGAATTGTTTTGGGCAAAAAATTAATGTAAATAACTTTGACAGTCACAATACAAACAATTTAAATGTTAAAAGTTTACATTTCTTTGCAAAACTAATTTTCTCAAAAATGGAATCCAATGAAGGAGAAAAATGGATTTCATATTCGTGTTCATTGTCATAAAATTCATAAGTATCAGCATGAATATTCTTTGTGTGCAAAATCGTATTGACCAGTGAATTATTAGTGTGCAATACGCAGTGTAGTAGAAAGGTTAAGGGAGAGGGAAACGGAGCTTCGCGCAATAGACGCGGGTTATGTAATCGGTCGTTATGGCTTCTCAATATATTCGTACGTATATACGTAATATATAATTAACAGCTTCGCATCTTATAAATTATTGACGATGAAGTGTGTTTGAATTAATGTTAATCACTTTGTCCGTTCTCTGAGGTAAAACGAATCTTGCTTGTCCCTGCGTTGTGGAAATTTTATAGCAGAGAAAGAATGAAAGGTAGGAAAATAATGCTAAAAACTGATAATAATTAATGTAAATTCAAAGACTATAAAAATATGTCATTAGACGAAAACCTTTACATTATCATAAATGTTGTTTCTTACGGAAACTAGTGATATCAATATTGGCCAAACGGTAATAAGTAGAATTTCTTGTCGTTTTAGTGAATTAATATTTTCTATTTCGTTTATTTTGTTCGCACCGAATTTTTGTTGACGAGATTATTCTATTAACCGTTTGCATTTTTATGCCGAGTTACATTCGACATAGCTTTCTATGGCACTTAACGTGTCATCTATTGATCATCAATTTTGCGAAATCGACGATAATTTTGCATCATAACATAAATATCCCGCTGTGCCTACAATTGTTTCTAATATTAAATAAAAATCGATAACCAACAGTAAATAATTTGCTACGACTATATTTGTTTATTTGACGAAAAGTTAGGAAAATAATTTGGAGCGCAACGGGTTAAGCAATTATGATACACGGAAGAAGTACGTTTCAAATATTTATATTTATAAGTTTTGTCTACGGTTAACTACATGTAAATTTTGAATGTTCTACCAATAGTTCTAACTATTTCAATGCTTAAAAGCTGTGATAATTTGAGCTTTTGCTAAAAAGCTTTTATAATATGTTTAACAGAATTGTTCTGACGTGAAAAGTATGGAATGAAACATGTCATACATTTCTACGTGTATGACGTAAAACCTTATTACTTACTTGAAATTACATACAAGGATACAAGATAAAAATGTTATTTACATGTGCATACACCAAAACTGTTGGAAATTCCGTGTATAATCAATCAATCAATTTCAAACTTGCATTATCAAATATCAAGTACAGGCAAACTTATTTTTATAAAGGAATGTATGTTTTAAAAGAACATCACCACTTCAAAGAGGCATTCTTACTGCACACGCACAAACTGCAAAAATAATGTTTTCACATCAAAGAAAATTCTTGTCTGAACTGTACATTAAAATTAAATGGTCGATGTACGTTTCTAATTTTTGTGTTTAGTTGCACTGCCACATAACTATAATAAATGCACCGTAATGTAGGAAAAAGTGAATAGATGTAAAGAGTGTTATTGACTGTAATAAACTTCCTCATCATACGGGTCTCACAAATTCATTAAATTTCAAGACCCAAAAAAAAATACATTAATTAAAACTTCCTAAAAATAAATGGTATTAGCAGATATAATTTTTCATAAATTCAGCGCTTGTATTTTGTCATTAAACTGACCAGTTTTCATTCACATTTTGTCAATTAACAATTTATATTTTTATATATATATTCCTCAGACAGAATTGAAGGATGAAGTGAAACAACGTGTTGTACGTGAATTGTTTCTTTTCTCGTCAGAACTCTCTTCGTAATTTATATTTGTGTAAACGAAAAAAAGCGTGAAAGAGGAGATAAGTATAAAAACCAGGTTTCATGCAAATGAGCGATTGGTTCTATTGTGTGCTCATTTTAATATGAAGGGAAATTCAGGAAAACTGCAATCACTGTGTGGACCTTTCGTTAGGTAAAATGCAAATTAAGAAAATGAGCTGTCGTTTACTACTTACCCTTTAGGGAGGATGTTATCATGGGGTCACCTGAAAATGATAGAAGTACAGTATTTCATGAGCGTCATGTATGATAATGAAATAGGCAGATAAATAGATAAATAAAGATAGAAATAGAAATAGAACAATCCAGGAGAAAGTAGAAGAGATGAAAATTATCTATCGGCGATTCTGTCAAAATAACTAACTTCAGAAACTTAATATATCATGCAGGAAAAAGATGAGAGGAAAAGAAAAAGTGTCGTGTTCGCCATTTCACTATGATATCTACAAATGTTGCACATAAAAAATCTGCTTAAACAGTCTGACTATTAATCCTCGAAATATTGTATTTTTTTAATTTATTTTCAGTTACCATCAACCAATATAATATGCTAAGAAATTAACAAATTGTTTGAGTTGTTTCAACACTTAACAAAGTGGATGTATTGCGAGGAACTATTTCATTGTGAGAAACTTCGTTTTCGCAGTAAGGAATAAAAATGTTATGTGTTATAAAGTTTGGCTTTTTTACATTTTATAAAGAGCTCCGAATAAAAAGAGATCGTTAAAGCTGATTTGCACGAGTTTTAAAATCTTTACAAGAGTCGAAAGTTAAGTTTGGCGTGGTTGATAACGGTATAGTATAATATTTGGTTGAACCATGTTTGCCTCATACTAGATCAAATTTTTAGTAAAAAGAAATGAAAGGTTTAAATAACATAAAATTACAAAACTCAACTTAATTTTTGAAAAGTTGGTCTGATATACATACATAGATAGTTTACGCATTTACCCCATTTAATTAATAACTCTATATATGGTTTATATCACATATAACAAAATCGATACGCTGTAATTCATTTCAAGAGAAATTATTTCTCATTTTTCTGATGTTAACATAATAGACAAGTATAACATTATTTACTTTCATTGGATGTTCACGTTAAGAGAGCTTTTTCGACGCGAATCTTGTAAATCCTTAGTTCAGCGCGTTGCAGCATTTGCGGTAAAAGAACGTTCCAAAAGCGAGTATTATTACTTATTTGTTGATTAGGTACTGCTGGAAAGGAAAAGAGACGGTATGCATACACTGCGATCTTGATGAAACTTACAAGGTAGACAGTTTTCGGAAAAATGTGATTCACGTATTTTCTTGTATCGGTAATGTGCCACATCGAAAGGGTGATAATACCTCTTAAACTTTGAGATAGGAATTGATTTTTTAAATGTTTCCACAATTAAAAAGGTGAATATAACTTCCGTAGCCGAGATAGACATCGATCATTGATAGAGAAGCATGAGGAAAGTAAGTTATTTGGGAGAGGAGTGGAACGTTGATTATAAATGTAGAAGAGATGGTGATAAGGTGAGGAGGAAAGAAACTTGCTAATATCGGAAGGTCAATTTAAGAATCCGGGACTTACAGTAGCATTTTTTCCAGGTATGAATTTTCTATTGTAACGCTAATATTAGTGGTATCGTGTTAGTGGCATGTGCGAAAACGTGGGCTTCGAGGATTAGAATTTACGAGGGCTGTCAATAATTGCCGCCGACGACTAATTGTCGGTGCAGCGGCTCAATTCTGCACACTGTAACCGATCTGCCAGCTGTCATTACCGTCTCGGTTACTTCAAGAATCGCTCACTAGACAACGTGTCCTTGAAGACGTTGTACAGTAGAACCCCTCTAATGTTGCTCTCTCTAAGGTTGCTCTCTCGCTAATGTTGACAGGATACTCCCGTTACTGTTACTTGTATTTTCCCCCACTTGGACTTTTTATTGCCCAATAGAATTTTAGTTTCGTGGCGCGTCATGTAGGATATGGATGTTTATATGATCCTTCGCTCAAGTTTCAATTCTGCGCATGCTTATGCGCATAGGGGAAAATAAGTCATGAAAAGTGGGGATAGAAGGGAGTGTCAACATTAGCGAATGATCCTGGCCCGAGTTGTCAACATTAGACGGATTCTACTGTACTCGCAAATACCTCATACACCGATGCGTACATGCACTGTCGATCAGCGAATAGACTATGTGCTGTTCGATCAGCCCTACTAAGGAACCCATGTGCGTCGTTACAACGTTACCACACTTTTAGGAGCAGGAGGGCTGCGGCCGGGCCAACCGCAGCAGAGACATCGAACTCCGATATTTTCATAGTGGCGGCACAACAACGAAGCTGCGACTGATAATATGACACTAAACATCTAACGAATTGCAATATACGGAAACTGATCCTAATTAATAATTGTTGAAATTTCAAGAATTATATTAACATAGTTATGTATTTTGCACTACTTTGCTTTCTTAACTTTTTGAAGCACAAGATTTCATGGGAAAGAATGGGTCGTACTTGCACAGACAAATTATCTTTACGTAAAGCAACAGAATTCGGTAACATATGTACCGAAGTTAAAACTTGGTTTAGAAAGATTCCACCGTGCAAGTTGGATACTGAAGAAGGTCTAAAAGTTTACGTGTCACTGTGCCTTAAAAACAACTTCAACTTTTTAAGATGGGTTAAAATATAATATATCCCACCTTGCTTAGCAAACTAAGCAAAAGGTGGGTCAGTTTGCATATGGCATTACATTGACTCAACTCCAAGGGTTAACACCGATATTTATATATCGATTTTATTAAAAAATTTGTGAATCTATAGTACATTTTCTTACATTCTCGATACATCGTCCAAACTGAGAAGTTTTTTCCTGAATTGTATCTTCCTTTCTTATTCTTTAATCTTTCTTTCGTCTCGTTTCCCTTCTATTGTAATAACCAATCTTTCTCCTTATTATTATATAATTAGAAAACAAGCCTTTTCACTCTGTGCAGGATGGCAATTTTCTATTATAAATATTAAACATGGTGACCTATAGAAACTTTCTTTTATGCAAACTTTTACTTATTAATTTCTAATATAAAATTCTGACAAAGTGCTATTGCATTTAGAAGTAATCGTGGAACCGAATGATTGCGATTAAACTATTTACTGCTGACTGTGAACACGGTCTGTGATTATTTCAATGTCGATAATGAAAAGTCGGCGCGTCGTATTCATAACTTCGAACGTTTCTACTGGAACGTTATAAGATTTTTTCAACTTAGCAATAATTGTGAGGAATACGTATAACGAAAAATGGAAACGAAAAGTTATCCAAGTGGCAAAATGCAAATAACGAACGATAAATGAAAAGCGAATGAATTCCGGCTCTATACCAAACATATTTACCTGCCTAATGAACATTTCATCTGTTTCAACAGATTACTTCTTTGGATTTAAATAAAACTGTTTAGTTGTTGTTTCGGACGTAAGCTACTGGGGAAATTTAGAAAGAAGTCACTCGGTATGACGTACGGGGTAACGGGAAACTGTCCTCGCAGCGCCTTATTCTCATCTCATTGGCCCTTGGAACCTTAGTTCAGCGAATGACAACCGAAAATTAAACTCTTATTTCGTTGTTAGATACTTCTTCGGCCAATCATGCATTAGAATCGAAATTTTCTATATGATATATTTCTTTCTATATCCTTAGAATAGAATACTTCGCAGTATGAGAGGTGGTCCCTCCATATTAAATCGACAATTTGCAACGTCTCGAGTTCGTCCATAAATTACCCTGAAACTTGATCTCTGTTCTGCCGAATTTTCCTTCCCTCCACATTATTATAAGTCCCCTTTCAATTTATCGCAAAATCTCTATCCATCTCCGGCTTCCTTCCACTAAGCACAAATGACTTTCTCTACTATCGAGCGTATCAAAATCATAAGACATCATAGGAACAAACAGAATACTATAGTACATCGAACGAATCACACTATTCAACGAAACAAGTACTCGATCGATCATCAACGAACAAGTCAGTCGTTAATCACTACAACTACGTACTTTACAACCCAGTTAAGTGTAGAGCAACTAAAACAATTTGAGTTCAACGTAGAAAACAAAACAAATAAATCAATCACATCGACTCTCATTTGGAACTAGCTCTTGGAATATTGACCCATTGCATTTGGAACAACCTTGTTATAAAAACGTACACCTACGATCCGGTCATATTATATAATATAGATTTGAAGCCACATACTTAAAGCATTGTAATGATATTTGACTTATATGAATTCATCGAGGCATCGATGAACATATATTTGCAAGAAACTCAAAGTTCTATTTCTTATTAGAGAAAACTTCAGAAAAACATGCATTTCTCCAAAAGTTGCGTTGGAATCAGTTGATTCGCTGTAATCACTAATAAACTAATCACTAATAAACCGAGTGGAAAGAGTTAATTTATTGTAAGAAGAATCGTTGCCTCGAGCTACGAAGAACAATTCATTCAAGGTTGATGTGCCGCGAATATTCAATAGTTGTATTTTTCTCCGGATGGAGTGACCACTTCCTCAGACCTTCGATCACAGTGAGCCGAGTGGAAAAGGAAATTCATCTCTTTGTCGACAAGGTAGAAAAAAATTAATAGATGTAACTCAAAAATTCTCGATCGGTCGATTGGCAGAATTTCTCGTCGAGAGCGCGATTTATACATTTTAGCCAGACGCGACGTGCCTAAGCACTATTTGCTGACTTAATAACAGAACGCCTTTCGCGGCCAAGTAACAGTCAAATGTGGACGAACGCTTTGACTAAAAATTATTGCGTTCGGCAATAAAAAAAGACGAACTTTCGCTTCGTTTTGAACAGGTCTTTGTTCCGTGCCACGAAACAGTTACACTCATGAAAACTTGATTTCGTTATAACTTTCTATTCCGCCGTCTTTTGCTTACTTTATTATGTCAAACTAGAGTTTTGATTCGTATGCATAGATGGAGCATCACATAAGTATAACAGATGTCTAGTATCGGTAGAAATAATAAAAAAATAAGACTAAGTAATTATCTTATTCTGGTCATCGCCATGTTTCACTTATAGTATGTTATTTCGTGTCAATCAGCCATTTTAGATTTTTTTCAAATTCATTTGCGAACAATATGTTATGTACTTAATGTGAAGAAAAATCGTAATAGAGAACATAAGGCACGGGCTTAATACAAAATAAGGAATAAAATTTTTTAATTTGAGTATTAGTTTTCCAAAAAATCGTGTTTGAAAACCCGGTACGTGCATACAACATCCAATTCTTGCATACTGATTTTGGTGAAACTTACGTTGGATATACCCCTCCAAAAAAATATATGATACGTATTTTTTTAAAATCGGCGATCGTCCATATGAAGGGGAACAAAATACCCCTAAAAGTTGAGGGTTGAACGTGCATTTTTTGGGATAGCTCCGTAATTAGAGAACATAAAAAACAATATTTTTCTAAAGTGCGTGTCCTTTAACAGAGAGACTTTTTGCGTAATAAAAGTTGCATATATTTATTTATTTTAATAATGCATTCGAAGTTTTATTGTGTATTTTGTTCTTATTTTTTCATAAGGTATTATCCTGTGCCTGCTTGCGCATATTATTTCACCGCACCCTGTATGTAACGAATGATCCTAATTGTACAAATATGGGGACCATTGAGAAAAATTTTGTATACGTAATATATAACTGTGACACTTCTTGTACTCATTAAAATGAAAAATAGAAAGTAGATTCCGCAAAATACGCTGTAGCTTAGAAAACATGAAACTTTCTTGGATGTATCATTACTATGAATCATAAAATAGAATATACTACAGGTAATTGTGGAAGATAAATGCATTCTTATAGAATAATAATAAAAACTATCCTTTTTGCGAGTAGTCAACGTATTAAAATGAGTTTGTAATGGCGAATAAGGCTTTTCGCGCTTCTGGATCCACCAGAATAAGAAAACTTATTGCTTTTGAGTGTGTGATATATTTAAACTTCGTCTCTTTCGAACAACAATACAGTAATGTTAATGAATACTGCGAGAACAAGAGAATAATGTGAATCAGCGTTGAAATGAATATTGAATTTGTAAGAGTTTGAATTGCACTGAACTGAACCTCGTTGTAAAGGAGCTCAGGGTTCTTAAAGATTTTCGGAAAACGAGTGGGAGAGTTGAAAGGTCGAAGTAAGAAAGTAAGGATATTTGAACTTGGAACGGTGATTCATGGATGAGTAAAAAATGGTGAATGTTGAGGACAGAAAATAGGATTTTGGACTTACAATTAGAATGATGGTGGACAGTGAGTCAGGGAGTGGAGACTACTCCTAGTCGGAGGGTCCATACATTACAAGTTAATTATAAGAATTTATGATAAAATCATGTGTTATTATACAATATTTATAGAGAAAAGATAATTAAAAAGTAATAATTCTATTATAACATAGAAAAACATATCAACCAAATTTTTCAAAAGTGGAAGAAATAAAGCAGTATTAGCGATGAGTAACGCATGTCGCTTACGCACGTAGAAATCAGATCGACTGATAATATGGCTTATGTCAGAGCAAGAACCGTATTCGTGGGCGCGTGGGCCAGGCAAGACCCAGAGTAGGGAGGGTCCACAGTCGTTCGTAGTAAGATCGGAGCTCGGGGTCAGAGATCATCGGGCGGTAAAGAAAAGAACGGGAAAATGTTTCTGCTGCGCGAGATAAGCTATCTTCTCGCATAATGTGCAAGTGGGAGGTTCGTACGAACATGCTTAGGAACGGGCTCGAGCGAGCTGTCTTCGGGAAGAAGGCCTTTCTTTGTCCGCGACAGCTCCCCCCTCCCCGCCCTTTTACCCTCTCTCCCTTTATTGGGCTTTGTTTTACCTCGCTTCCACCTCCGAAGAATGCGATTCGTTTCGTGGTGCGCCAGCCTGGGGTGCCGTCGTGAAATGTTATGCAACCTTTTTCGTAGTTTTATTTGTTCTCTTCTTGTCTCGGAGGAAGCATCCGCATCGCAAATATTCAAACAGATTTTGAGAAAAATTCCTTGCTAGTCCATTACTACTATTTTCTCATTTGAGGATTGTAAGTGGAGAAAGAAGAATGTAAATTCCGCGAAATGTAATGTTTCGTTTCGTTTGTTTTACATAGCAACGGACATTTAGATTGTATCTCTTCTCGTCTATCCTAATGGCTTCTTGTTATAATGTAAACCTGGATCTGACGATTGACTTTATTTTAACAATCTTTTAGTCTAGTCATGAATCTTTCGAGAAAGTATCATTAATAACTTTAAACTATATTGCTCTATAATTTACAATGTATTGCATGACTCGCAATGTATACTTTTTGAAGAATATTAATCTTGAACATATTTTACATATTATACTTTTCAGTTGTCTTTCGCTTAGATTTATCACAACTTTATTTATGGTCATTTAAGTATTATACTAAATACTTGGTTGTTTTACCTGCTTAAGGGACGATAACTTACAAGAATACGTTAACCCTTTACGGGTCCCTGTGACTTTGAGGTAACGCAAGAAAAAATGCGGACTATAGAGAGTTAGTACACAGTGGAGGTGATATAGTGATAACAGCTTACAGCTAAACAATAAATTAAGTAATCGTAAGTTGTAGGGTAATTTAAGAGAATCTAGTTATAGCTTAAAATCACCAGACTGACGTACGGCTAAAATCACATGATTTTTACAAAGTGTCATTAATTCTGATGTAACTGTGTAGGTAAAATAAAATGGTAAAATCTTTATTAATTGCATAATATACAAGTACTGATTTTCACGGCCTTATTATTCGTTTAAAGTTGAAACTATTAAAGGAACAGGCTCTCAAATGATGCACGAGATCGGAAATATTTCATAATACATACTGAAAAGGTCTGATATATTATGACGGAAATTATTGAAAATTGCATTTCTGGTCAGTCTAATTGCATTTCTGGACAGTAAAAAGTACTACTCCTAGATATTTATGTATTTATATACCTGTGTATATATATATTTGTCATGCATTTTTTTTATCGGCCTCTATCTGTACCAAAGTGGCGAAAATGACACCCTTTTGAAAAAAATTTCGCGGACGCTAGGAAGATGTAATTGATCTGCGTTGAGGAGAGAAGAACATAAAACTTGCACTTTCCTTACCAGTTCGATGAGCCAGTCTTCCATTTTGTAATTCCATGTAGCATGTATCCGTTTGAAATATTCGAGCTATTGAGGATTCAGATTGCTCACAGCAAAAATTCAATTGTGGAGACACAATTAAAAGCTAATATGCGAGAGAACGGTCTGTTTCTGATCCATAATTGATTCACGTATTTGATTAACGATTTACATATGTAACAAGGTGAATACGATAATTTAATAAAAACAATTTGCAACTCGTTCGCAAATTTTACGGCGGGTTACAAATCACCATAGCTCCAAAGGTTAAAAAAAAAACACTCTGTACATGTGCCACAAAATTGTATAAGGAAATTTCTCTTTTTAAAGGCTTAATTTTTTGAAAATTAATCAAGCAACCAATTACCACGTAAGTGGTATGACACAAATATTTTAACTGTTTTCTGGTTTGACTCGACAATAGTTTAACACGTTCACGACGGGCTGAGCCACCGGTGGTACATTTCATGTTTGTCCCATTTAAAGAACAAATTACTGTAAGTGGTAAATTCATTTAGATCTTTATATAATATAATATAATATTATATTGGAATGTTTTTCTTAAGCAGCTATAATAAGATTGCATTTGTTCAGACATATCAACGCCTTTTTTTTGGATTACTACGGCACCGGCTAGGAGAAAATACGAAAAACACAACCGCCCCATGGTGGGAACACTACATTTAGGCCCCGTCGTGAACGTCTTAAACATATTTAAGTTTTTTTTAACGTTGAAAAATTATGTAGTTTAATGTGTTCACAGCCTTCTTTTGAAATAATGCCACATTTCAAACAGAACCGGCAAAATTGAATATGGTTTTACTCCTTTTGATGACTGTTATTATCACTCAAAGAGTTATTAACAACTCATTCAGCTTGATATCATCATTATGATCTATATCAGTGAGGAGAATTTTTTGCACGCCAGAGCCATCCTTGGAGAAACATCGCCTCCTTCACCTATAGATACAGCCGAGACGTCACTGATTCACAGATACTTTGTCGGCGTCACGGCCGGACCTATTGGCACTGGCGTGGTGGCGCATTGGGGCGACATTCGTAGTTAATCACTCGCGCTGGAAAGACGTGCCTCACGCGTCAGTCGCGGAAATCAGAACGACGTGCGTGGCACGTCGACTCAGAATATTTGTTCAGGAACAGTTTCAGATGGCACTACGTCGCATGTAGGATAAAACAAAAGTATTGTTAGTGAAAAAGTATCCTCAGATATGTTTTAAATCAAATACAATTAATATATTTTAATGTTTTTGAACTTCTGGCGATGGTTTTGCCGAAATCGACCACTTCATTAAGTCTTACGGCTATATATAGTATTGCGTTTCAGTACGCACATTTGTAAATTAATTACTAGCGCAAATCGTTAAAAATAACTATTCGATACTAGAACGCTAGGTTTCCTCGCATTAAAGAATACATTGTTGCCGTCACGGCTGTTTGTCGACATACTGCTAATCCTTCTCTAAGATCTCCTGGCAATTAACAAAATAATATGTTTATTTCATCGGGTTAAAAATCGGAATGTGTTTAAGCAAACTAGTGTCCTTTTGTTTCGAGGGAACAATAAATAGCCGCTGATACCTCGACCGCTTACCGTCATAAACCGAAAGATCTTTGACGATTCGAATGAAAATCTGGCTACAGTCGGTCACGAAAATATTCGGACACCACTATAGTTTTGAGTATTATAGTCCGTAATTCAGAAATGTAAACAAGGAGAACAAAAAGAGGTTTCACATTCGTTACTATGCAGCGTGTAGCTTACAAAAACATAAAAAATATTTATTTACAATACGTGATTACATAAATATTAAAAGAAAAACAGAAAGTACGCTCATTTTCATGTCACGGAAATATTCGGACACTATCAAAATTAAGTTTATATCACGACATATAAATCTTGTTTTTATTAATTAGTATTTTATTGGATATCCCATGTGTTTTAAGACGTCTCGTCATCGCGTTGGCATGTTAATTTTTTTTTTTAAATAATCTTGCTCAATACATAGCCATTCTTCTTGCAGATGCTTTATTAGCTCTTCTTTTGTGTTTATGGGAGTTGTCCGAATTCGGCGATCTAATTCATCCCATAAATTTTCACTGGGATTCAAGTTTGGCGATTGCGGTGGTGGATGGAGGATATTCTTGAAAGTGTATAATAAGAATTCTTGCATAATTCGCAATTTGTGCTTTGGGTCATTATCTTGATAAAACTTTATCCCATTTTGAAGTCCCATATTATCGGCACTTTTCTTTAAATTATTTTGCAAAATCTGTAGATATCTATTTTTATCAAGAATATCGTCAATGAAAACTAATACGCTTACTGCATGAGTTGGAATACAGCCCCGCACTATGGCAGACCCACCACCGTGTTTCACAGTCGCCTGCAAATGTCTTGGATTCAGTGTTTTTTTCGACTTCCGCCATATCCTAATTCTTTCGTCACTTCCATAAATATTAGGTATATTTGGACTCGTCCGCAAAAATTATGTCCTCTCACCACTCACTGTCCTTTCTAATGTAGTCCTTTGCAAATTTCAGTCTCTTCATCCTATTCGCCGCGTTAATAAACGGCTTCTTTCGAGCTATTCTTCCATTATAGCCCTCTGATCTTGAAACTCATCTTATGTTCTCCAGATGCACTGATATTCCACGGTGTTCATCTAATTCAGCTGCTAACTTTGGAGCACTTATACGAGGATCACATTTGATTTTCCTAATTATGGAACGTTTATCGCTAATGTCTAGAATCGGTTTGCGTCCACTTTGAGGGATAGATTCAATTCTATCTTCGTTCTTGTACTGTCGAACAATATTCCATACCGTGCTCTTACTAATATATAATAAATCAGCAATTTTTCGAAGCGATTTCCCTTTTTCATGATGAAAAATGACTAATTGTCGCATATCAAACGATGTATTCTTACTTTTCCGACCCATTGCGCACAAATTTTGTATAAGACTGGCAAATATTCGATCTATAACATACTCTGTACATAGTATAAACGATATGTTTACAAAGATTGTTTCAATCAGTTATTGGAACCTGGAAACTTGAGAAATATAGCAGGTGTCCGAATATTTCTGTGACATGAAAATGAGCGTACATTCCGTTTTCCTTTTATTATTTATGTAATCACGTATCGTAAATAAATATTTCTTATATTTTTGTAAACTAAACACTGCATAGTAACATACGTGAAACCTCTTTTTGGTCTCATTGTTTACATTTCTGAAGTACGGACTATAATATTCAAAACTATAGTGGTGTCCGAATATTTTCGTGACCGACTGTAGTTGCAGGTATGAGGGTAATATTTGTTCCTTGCTATGTTCCATCTTTCTCCTTCGGCCGAAATTTATATTAAACAAAGGGAAATTCGGAGATAGAACAGCAGCGATGTGCTTGTATTAAGGGGGTCGATTGACTACTACTCAATTTTTAGGGAATAAAAACTAAATAACTTTTTTAAATCGTATATTATGATGCTTTCTGATAGCAATAAATTTTTATTTTCAATTTAATAATAAATTATGCAATTTTAATATTTTATGTCATGCTTTAGAATTATAAAGTCATTTAATTGACTTTAGTTGCAAAGAACTGAAAAAACGTTTGGCAACGTCGCGTATTGTCGATTAATAAGATCTCATTCGAGTGATGTCCCATAACCTATAATTCTCTATGATGCATACGGAACATCAGACTGCGACGTTGTCAATTCTCCACTCAGTCAACATGGCGGCAAAATGGCGGTATAGATGGGACATGAATTCCCCGTTTTTCGACTTTTCTTTTCCAAATTATTTAAAAAATACATCGATAAGAAATGTTTTTTCTTCGATAAAATAAAAATATAATTATTAGTTTATGAATAAAATTCTTTTTCAACTCAATATCTAAATTGGAAATACTTTAAATATTGCAATTCAATTTGCATTATGACTATACACCATATACCGTCGTGTATTACCGTCGATGTTTAAAGCCTAATATCTTTTTTAATAATTCGATAAGATGGTCTGAATTTTTTTCAGAATTATTCTACATGATTTCAGGAATAATATATTTCAAATTCAAGGTTTTATCTAATACTTGAGTTTTCAACCGACCCCCTTAAGATACAGCGACTGCTGCAATAAATATCATTAGAACTTTGGAAGGAAGTGATCATTAAACTTTGAAGCTTCCCGGAGAAGGACCCGTTGAGATTTCTTGCGCCTTTTTGCGACTCTACGAGTTATTCTTATTTGTTTGTCGTGCGCGTCATCGGTGGGGTGGAACTTAATCTATATAATTACCAAAAATATTTTCTTTATTTATTTTTTTATGCGATTTTTCGCCGACGATTCAGCGGAAAAGGACATCGATACAGTAGAATGGATCTTCAGAAGATAACTCTGTAAAAAAAAAGTGCATTGGTATATATCCATGGGTAATGTGGAAACCTATTAACAGTTACTGCCGAGAGACTACATTGTACAATGTATTGCCCCGATTACTTTGACGCGAGAAGGCCTGGCATTCTGCTGTCGCAAAATTTAAAAAATATAAATGTCGCCCCAACGCGTTGGGGCTGCACGTTGCAACGTGCCGCCACGCGCCACCACGCCAGTGCCAATAGGCCCGGTCGTGATGCCGACAGAGTGTCTGTGAATGAGTGACATCTCGGCTGTATGTATGGGTGAAGGAGGCGGTGTTTGTCGAAGGACGGCTCTGGCGTGCAAAAAATTCTCCTCACTGATCTATATTATCATGATTTCTATTATTTTGTCACAATTCTAACTGTTATTAGCCTTCTTCCTCTCATTATTACTGCTTTGCTGGGTGGTATTAACATTATTCTCTTTGACATATTCGGGATTCCAATCTTTTTTTTTTCATCATTTGATATTCATTAGAATTATGTTGATTGTTACTATCGCTATTCTTATCAACAACGTCGTTAGTTTAACGGTTGTTAACATCACTTCTACGATATCTTCAACGATTTTATATAATTTCACTCTTTGGTCACGTCAGAGATTTTGAGTCATAAACGACCATTACAGTGATCTGGTAATGTTAGTTACATTTTACCAATGTAGGTACTGTTACAACTAGTAGGGAACGTAGTTTTGATCGTTTAATACGTTGAATGCGACCCATATTCCTTTACTTTCATTGTTTCTACTCAAAGAAAAGGTTTCTCTATTAAAATCACATCTTTACACAAGCAAAAACGTTAAAAATAACAATATCTATATGTTCGCCAGCAATTTTATTTTTTACCACCGATGCAGAAATACTCAATGCATTTGCAAATTCGTAAACATTATCATTTAAAAGTCATAAAATTTCATTGAATTCAATAGTCACTAATGATGTCTATGGCGTTCCTCGTATTAAACAGTTGCTGTTCCTCGTCGATGAAAAAGTAACATTTATTATGTGTTTACTTTATTTATATCGTTTCATAAGATTAGCGAACGAAACACATGCTATTGTTACGATTCGTCGATGTAGCCAAAATCGTAGGATAAATTATAAATGTGACCGTTTGATTACAGGGAATTACATCGTAAAAATGAGTATTCTTCGCGATGAAGCTTAAATCTATGTATCTGCTGTCAGGATGCAATTAAGATCTGTTGCGTGGAGCACTGACTAGGAAAGGTTTCGTGGTTGGAAGTATAAATTATTGTTTACCTGCTGCTGCAACAGGTTTTCAACATAAGGTCATATCCGTTGCATTATACACAATATGCGGCGGATTAGTAAGTATCGTATTTAGGAAACAGTGAAATATCAAATAATATATTATGCAATTGACTGTTGTATAAAGTTAATATCTTATTTAATATCGTTCACAATCAATGTTGTTCCATTGTTATTTTAATGGGCAAATATCACTTACCAAAACGAATAGATATTACAGAGATTGCTGATAGTTCACGTTAATTGAAAACATGATGTATTATGGAAAATGTTAATTTTACGTAAATAGGTAAAACCATTCCATTCATTTCAAGTGGTTTATCAAGTAAAGCCTTCGAAAGGAAATTACCTATTCTATTAGTGAATACATTTTCGTCGAACTTAAATCCATTGTCAATTATATTTTATAATTTCGAACTTACGATTTTTAGAAAATTTCATGAACACCTACAATGTACATCAACCATCGACTGCATACACTTTATCGTCTTTTCTAAACGCATTGTAAAGTTGAACCATAATGTGATTACTACTACACGCTAAAGGAAAGCGTCTTGGCATTTTGGCGTCTATAAATAAAGGGTCCACAGGGCTTTCCTCAAAACATTAGCCAATTGATACGCACACGCACATTTCTTCTTACGTACAGGGCGTACAAAAATTAATGGTCATGGCTTTCAGGGGTTGTTTTACACCTCTGGATCGATGGAGATTTGCGAAAAAACCGGCCGAAAATTCGGGAAAGGGTAGCAAATTTCTTTGTTGGCTTATCGTATTTGTCGTAAGCGAAATGTCTGAAAGGAACTATGGGTTAGCAACAAACCGTCCTCTTGCAAATTAACTTTTAACTCAACGATTCAAAAGTGTAGAACAAACCCTGAAACCCATGACCATTAATTTCTTTACACCCTGTACAATGCATCTACTGATGTATCAGAAATATTCGCATCCTGTACATTAATGTAAACTGTGCAGATTTCCGAGGAGATTTTACACCGAGGCACACTGTTTTATTTTTCTCAAATCATTCATTACACTGTCCAACAAATTTGAAGCTGTTTTCTGTTTTCCTATAGCCACTATATAATTCTTATAGAGTTTGTCGTCCTGAACACGAATCCGGTAACCAAATTTCTGGATCACCCTCTGTTTTCGAAAAAAATCAGCATTTGTAAAAACGGTCGTTTTCGGTAAAGAAGCTGGTATTACGTGAAAACTAAGAAACGTAGGTTGTTGTTCTTGGTCTCAAAAAATAGAGGAATGTTTCCCGAGCATGTATGTATGTTAGAAAACCAAAAAAAATAACATGATTGTGCTATAACGGTAAGATATTGAAAAAAATTGAGGATGATTCAAATTAGACTTTTCATTTATTTTGCATATGACGCACCGAAAAATAAATTCTACCGAAATTATACATGGTGCAAAATAATGTTAGGAAGCTAAAAAAAAATTAAGATGATTGTGCTATAATGATAACATAATGAAAAAAATTGAAAATGATTAAAATTATACTTTTTATTTTTTTTGCATATGACGCACCAAGAAATAAATTATACCAAAATTATATATGGTGCAAAATGACGTTAGAAAACCAGAAAAAAATTAGGATGGGTGTGCCATAATTATAACATATTTAAAAAAATTAAATATGATTAAAATTAGACTTTTTATTTTTTTTGGATATGACGCACCAAGAAATAAATTATACCAAAATTATATATGGTGCAAAATGGTGTTAGAAAGCTATAAAAAAAGTTTAGTAGTTGTGCCTCAAACATAACCTACCAATAGTAGTCATTGAAAAATGTTTTAATTTTTTTTTTAAGGTTATGTCAATTCATCAAGTCTGGAATTTTTTAAAATCAGAGACCTTAGTTATATGTACGTCCTGAATAAATTTCAATAAAATCAAAATAGTTGTTCTCAAGTTATGAATTTTTGAAAAAATTTGTTTATTTAACGATTACTCCCTGGGGATGAATTTTTAAGGGTTGAAAATTGCTGTGATAAGTACTCACATAGGAACCTTTTTAACAAAAAAAAGCGAGCATGATCGGAGCTAAGGCCGCTGGATCATACTTATCCTCCTATAGCCTTTGTCAAAATTCTGTACTATCCTATGTAGAATCTTTCAATAGTGTAATCCTGTATACCTCACAATCCACAGAATTGCGTTGATTATACCTTGTTTTACACCATTGTGACTTCTCTGGAGAAACTTGCGGATAACGAATTTTTCGCGTGGAAATTATGTGTACGGAATCAAATCATTCATTTGTGAAATGATAGTTTTTACAATCTCAGTTACACAATATACAAATACACACTGTTCTATTTTGTTTGCTTAAAGCAGAAAACTTGTAATAAAGTACTAAGATTTGTTCAGTTTTAATAATTCTTAGAACAGCGTAAAACTAGTAATGTTTTACTTTTCACGACGAACAAAAACTTCCTGCTTTCTAATTTAAACTCTTGGAAAGTATTACGATTTACAAAATAGTGTTGGCTACTTCATTGATAAGCATTTGTAAGAACGTATTGTGGGAACAGACAAAGAAAACAAGCTAGATGGCATAGGGGCAAGAGAGGTCTCTCGCTCAGACCGCATATTTCCGTCTATATTCCACTTTGTTCCTGAAATCATCAAACTTAGCCTCTTGACAAAACATTCCGCATAGTAGAAGCGTTTCCCGTGTTTTTGAACATTCTAAATCTGGTGCGTACGCTAAAGCTTTGACTTCCGTCGTTCACATCGCACCCTTTTATACAGTTCTGATATGGGTCATTCACTCTCCTCGTCATACAGTTCTTTTTGCATGTGTGATGCTTTTGGAAAATAGTGCATTAGAATGTAAACTACGTGTTAACGGAGGCACGAGACTTGTCGCCTGAAGAATTAGACCCGCACTCCATTAGCACTCCTTCCACTAGTCTCCCTAATGTATTTCAGCAATACATACTGAATTCAATTCCATTTTCCTTGAGATAGACGCGCTGCTTTCCAGAAATCGCATTGCATATACCCGATAGGCTAAAGAAGCCTTGGCTTCCACATTTTTAATTGATGGTTATCCAATGCGATTTAGATGGTTCGTAATACGTGCCCTAAAACCATTATTTGTTGTTGTGTCCCATGTATGGAGTGATGACCGCATATACAAGTGCGAAAGCGTGAATTGTGCGGATGAGGCCGTGGATAACGGAGAAAAAATCGTGAAGAGATGCTGTTATGTATCTTATCGTATATAATGGATGTGAAGGTTTTGAGTGTTAAGAACTATATGTATTTTTACCTGTGTGGTTTACAGGACCGTCTATTTTATAACTACGAACATAACTGTCGAAGGATTTTTCGTAGCTTTATGTCGATTTTTAACGAAAGTAGATTGTCCGTGCGTTACATTTCGGATAAGTGCATAAATGCGGGAGCAAATAAAGCGGTATTTACTCCCGTCTGTCAAACAGTATCTAAACCACAGTAAAACGGTAGAAATTTTTTTATCCGCCCTGAGCACCTTGTTGTAGAGGTTGGAAGAAAAAACTTATTGGCGAATTAAAAAGGATTTTGCACAAATTCTTTGGAAAAGCTTTTTAAGAGATGTTGTGAAAATCTTGTAGCTATGCTCTGTGATACTAAAACGATTATCAATTAGTCCTATTTGACATATACGTTCAAAATTTCAGCAGATTTGGTATCTTTAACACCTACGATCTTTCTTCATAAAATTCGAGAGATTCCCGAGTCGAAGGATTGATTTTCTGTTGGTTTTCTCGATATTTTATACTTGAAGAAAATCAAAAGAGAATTATAATCTGTATGATCTGACCATTAAACTCTATATTATTTTGATTATCTGTATGTACTCTGTGGATGCGGGTATTTCCGTTTTCACACTTGAAGAAAATCGAAAGAGTATTATAAAAAGATTTTCTAGGTTCTCCTTTAATCCTCTTTCATTGTATTTTAGAAGGAATTTTTCATTATTTATTAATTATTAATATTACTTAATTTTTTAAAAAGTAAATTGAGTGACAACTACGAAAAAATTAATTTGACGGAAACTTTATTTTTATAACATTTTAGTTATATTAGTAATAACTAATACTGCAATAGTACAAGAAATTGAACCTGCTGAAATGTTTCTTCTAGAGGACCACAACGTACAATATACAACCCGAGACTTTTTAATTTCAGGAAATTTAAGTGAAAATATCAAAGCTGTTAACATAATTAATATTGATAATGTTTGCATAAAAATGATGATCAATGATATACTGTACATAGGAATACCTGTAAATAATAAGGAGTTGGAGTGATCTAATACTTCTCAAATGAAAAGTTCATAGAATTCTAAAAATGTATATAAAGAATGATAGTTGTAGAGACGAATGTATAGTAAACTTTACAATGATTAAATAATAAGATGAAAAATATGATTTCTCACTGGTTTTATTTAATTATTTATATCTTCATTTTCATTGTTGACATGAAATAAATAAGAAATAAATTAACAAATAAAAGGATTTTTATTGTAATCTATTACAATTCGATGTCTAATTAATAAAAATTTGTATATTTATTTTCCGAAAATAAAAGAGAATCAAGAGAGAAATATAACGACTAATAGAGAACTAAGGAGAATAATAGAAATATGAAGAAAATGTAAGAGAATCATAAATGATGATTTCAGGGTCCGAGATAATCGACAGAAATTCATAACTTCGACTCGGGTTGGCGTTTCTATTGCAATATGTTGTATCACTTTAAATTAAAGAAGAAACTAGAGAGTAAAAAAATCCTCGAAGATCTACGAGTACAATTTTGGATGGAACATCTGGATTAATTAAATTTAAAAAATGATAAAAAACTTCTCGCCACAGAATTATAGGAGAAATTGTTTTAATAAGCAATGATTTGCAAAAAAAATAAATTGGCCTTTTGTCCGCGTTATTGATACAATCGTTGGACGTGGCAGTAAAGTTAGAGCTTTTACTTCAAACCAAGAACGGAACAGTCAAAAGATCGATACAACGTTTAACAAAAAATAGTCGAGTCGTTCTAGTGGAGAATTCGCGCGAAAGGACGAAAATTCTGAATAATAAAGAAGCTTTGTATTGTGATACGAAGAAAGTGCATCACAGACAGAATAGGGATGACTGTAATATTTGCGATAACAAAAATTCGACGCGTAAAATAACATGAGGCGATTATTTAAGAAATAGAAATATTTAGATTATTGTTAACTATTGTTACTGTTTGAATGCGGAGTGCGTTTTTACTTCTTTTCATTGAGCAAGATATTTGCATTGGAAGTATACTGCTCTTACAATTAGTAAACTGTAGTCCTTCATATTCTATATTTTAAGTTTACATTCCCTAACAAGCTTTCAAAGTCAAAATAAACGTTTTCCGCGATATATCTCTAAAGTAAGGACAATTGCAAGTAAACAATATTTTTTCGTGCTTCTTGATATCTTTCTTCGTACTTTATCTCTTTCGATTCCTATATATGTAATATTATAAAGACTGTCTCGACAATATAGCCTTTTCACTGTATAAGAAGAAATCTTAAAATAAACAAGGAAAAGATGATATTAATAAATACAATTAGTACTCTAAATCGCAATTGATAATCAAAAATCAATAATTTAAAATAACATGCCAACAACATTTTGCATAATTTCTACGCAAAGAGACCAATTTCAGTGAATAGAATTTTGTTGTAATTAAATGGAAATTAAAATACATCGCATTATCGAATCTAGCTGAAGGTTAATACGAAGTAATCGATAAACATCTGGAGTGTGTGTGTGTATTAACGGTAAAGAATTTCTCAGTACTATGTACTTACTTGACAATATGTGCAACAAAATGGTGGCCTCACCTCGGAACAAATCCTTGATAAAGAGGCGGGTATTGCGGAGAAAAAGATCACAGTCAAGTTTTTCTTGGGAGGGAAATTGAAATATGGAGGAGGGAATCAAGAAGGAGCGGGAGACGTAACGAAGTTTCTACAGAGGCGTAGGAGGAGAACGAGGTAGAGGAGGTGAATGAAGCGGAAACTTCTTACTCGTTGGCTCGTAATCCTGCAATCGCCTACTTAGAAGTAAGCACCGATCACTGTGTGTTATCCTGAAACGTTGGATTATTCTCGTCAGCCAAACGGAACGCCTTCTCGCTACGTCCTTGAATTATCTATGTAGAAATACACTGTAGGATTCCCGTTCTTTCAATATGTACGGGGTGTTTGAAAATTATGTGTCACGATCTATCGGTGTTGTTTGCGCCTTTTAGTCGATGGACATTTATGAAAGGATCGAGCCGCATAATCCGAGAAAGAGCTAAAAACTAAGCTAAAACTCTTTTATTCGCTTATCTAAGTCGTCTCGTCGCGTAGGTAAGATGTCTGAAAAATATCATATGTAAAAAATGATCCTATTTTTTGCAAATTAATGCTACAGTTTCATTTTCGCGATTAGGTTTCCGATCGGTGCAAAAAATCTGTATAAAGCACTATATAATCTATAACGTCCGTATTTACGGGCATGATGGCTGGATTACTCATTGTCAGACAACAATCTTCCTTCTTTCAATTTGCGTATGGATGTAAGAATGAGGGACTGAATGCGTCAGATGTGGATGGTTGTGCGTATCAGGGCTTGGAATTAACTGCTCGCTACCCGCTTCCTCGGAGGAGGTTTTTCTTTAGGAAGATTATTCTAAAGGAAGATAATAAAGGATGGATGAACTACATAATGGAAAGTAGTTATTTCTTAAAAATAAGATAACTGAAGACTTATTTCATAAATGTAACTACATTTCGAATAATTAGTGAGGTCTTTGGAATATGACTATTTATTTTTATTCAAATTGGACGAAAATGAAGTTCATTGTTTTGTAAGCACAATTCCACGAAATAGGAAAATTATATAATAGAAACACTTAAAATATGAGTCGTTTAATTTAAAAGTAGCAAAAGTGACTTCCTATTTAAATCACAATGCTTAGGGTTTGCGTTTGCACGTGTTTAAAAATATAGATTTTAACTTTTAAGAAAATTTACTTGAACTTGTTATCTTGAATACTTATGAGCCAACATAAATAATTTTGAACAGCCGCAGAAAGATCACCATTTTTAATTACGGTGCCATTTTTAAAATGATCAGCTTGTATATCAAATTATCTTTGCCTGTTCTATTCAGAGAAGACAGGACGTATCAAAGTGCACATTTCTGGGTAAGTATGCTTTCAGATGATATTTATCTAAAAGAATAACAGAAAATTACCTTCATTTTTGCACCGAAATAAATGTTCTTGCGTTCAATGAATTATCTTTATTTGTAAATAAAGTTGAAAAGTTTGTGCATTTGAAACTACAGAAATCTAATAATATTTTTTTAAATTATTGACACACGTACGTTTGCACCAAACATTGCAATTTTTGATTATCGAGTACATTTACTTGTGAAATGCGTGTCATGAATACCGTTTTATGTAACTCTACATTTACAAAAATATTTGTATGATGTCAACAGGTGCAATTATGAAATTAAATAACTTCAAGGATAACCATGTAGTGTGGCTGGAATTTGTTTAATCATTATGTAAATAAAGCAACCTGTAACGCAAGACTTGCATGTGGCACCATTATTTAAAACGTATCGTACAAGCCACCCTAAACGTTAACCGATTACAAAGATTAGTTCAAAGAAACTAACTTCCACATATATAAAATCGAGTTAATATTAGGTAATTTTGAAAACGCAATAGTGTAAGAACTTATGTGTTATTATTGTCTTCATCTGCCAGGCACTCAGTAATTTCACAATCAGTTACGGGCCAACTACTGAACTCCTTTGAGATTTGCTATTCTCTTCAGATGTCCGTTGATAAATTCATAAAAACAGAAATTTTAAAAAATCCTATTTTCTTTGATTAAATAATTTTAGAATTATTCAATGAATTGTCAGTTCCTTTGTAATCAATAGTTTTCTTTATAGCATATCATGTTGCTTATACAATATTCGTACCTATATTGGTTCCTAAGACAAATTGCGTTTCTCCCGGCTAACAAATACTATTACAGATTGCAGGGCATGCTTATAAATGTCTCAACTTTGAGACACTGATTCTTTGAATACAATTATTATAAAATTTATATATTAAATTTTCCGATTATATATTAAATTTTGATCTACAATCGGGAATCACTGGAAGGAACGTTCACGCTCCGGCAGTAACCTAATATGTCATCTAATTGAGCCTGTGATCCTTCTGTTCCTAGGCAGAATGGGTATGTTCGTTCGCTCGTTTCGTTCTAGACTTGCTCGTGGCCTCATCAGTACGGCTGATCAACAACCGAGTAGATGTGTGTCCCGGAGAGGACGTTGACTACCTGCCAGTCGACGGTATCTGTAGAAATCGACATCGTGTGGAGTACTTCTCCTGGAAAGGGTTGTCGCGGTGTTGAATACATCACAAGTTGTATTTGGAAAAGTCTATCAAATGTAAATCTTTCTGCACGACCTGTACCTAGGTACGACTATAAAATGTATGGCGTATAAGCCTAAGTATTCGCGGAACTTGGTCGGTCAGGTGGTGGGCATGCAGAAGTTTGTCCCGCGCAATTCTTTAAATTTTTCATTCCTTCTACCTTGCCCAAATGACTTTTCTTTCAACTTCTATGCAGGTAAAACTAGCGAGACTATTGACTTTGCATTTTTTGTTGCTGTCATTTTGCTCATACAACGTTAATCTGATAACTATACCACCAACATCGTATACAGAGTCCATTTAATTGTTGTTAATTAGTTGGTTAAGAGTCGCGCAAGGGTTCTTGTATTTTTTGGCATGACAGTGGTAATTGTAAATATGTATAAATTATTTATACTCCCATCGAGACTTCTTTCTCAAAATTAACCACCTTGCGAGCCTTATGAAAACGGTGTCATCAGATGTGAGACATTTCTGAATGGCGGGACGCAACGGGGACAATGATGGGAAATTTTTAGAATCCTCCTATGTGATATGTACATCACGGCTTCGTTGGCTCAAAAACCATCTACAGCAGATTTTAGACGAAATAACGATAATCGTCGTAGCTGAAGAACAAAAATCATAACAATCTGTGGAGCTACAATGAAGTGTAGCTATATAAACTTCTATATGGTATACATCATCAGGTATGTTGTACCATCAGACGTGGAAACAGTAAATGGAAATCTGTATTTTGATCGTTGTAGAATCAATATGAACAAATAATTATCTGCAAAAGGTTATCATCTTTATCTATAACGTTCGTGCAATTATGTTTATATGCTATGTTAATTTGAGATCTTAAAATCTGTTTACAATTATCATAACAATTTATAAGACATTGAAGAGAACAACCGGACTCGACGGGTTGCTTATAATTTGATCTTTATTATTGTATTCTCTAATGTTTTATTATTTTTGCAAAAAATAAATTTTACACGCTACTGTTCAGCAAAATATGTAACACAAATACCTTTTCCATTTAGCTACCCACGAAAGCAGTTGCACCGAAGTACGGCCAACCGAAAATAATTTTATCTTCTCAGCCCCTTAATATTTAAATTGAAATATTTCCTATACGGACAGTTTTTCGACATAATGGATTTAATATTTTCTTGTGAAGAATGTCAAAATGGATCTACCTTAAACATTCAGAGTTACATAGCTAAATCTCAAGAAGATGAATTTGATCTTAAATTCTTATCTACTATTCAAAAAGAATAAAAAATAATTTGTACTGCACGACGTTCCTTTACAATTCAAACACCTTTTGGAAATACATTTTGTTGTAACAGAAAGACATTGTTAATATAATACACATTATTACTTGGATGCATAACAGAGAACAGGAAAAAAGTATGTAGTTGAGACTCAAGCTCCAAAATCACAAACAATTTTTTAGAAACTTCAAATATTTGACCTTAATTGGAAATGATAATAGAAATAATCAATTGAATAATGAAGCAAATGAAAAAAGAACTTATAAGGCTGGAAATATTATATTTAGATGGATATCAGCAAAATGAAAATAACGAAGAAGGTTATAATCTGTGTAGGGCCACAACTCGTCACGCCACAACTGATCCATCGACAACAATTACCCCCACTAGTTCGGGCATCGCCCATTATACTGCCTTGTCTTTTACAGCGGACTCGCAAGTGCACCGCTCACATTATATAATATGTACACTTCTATATAATCGACCGGTCGGAAGGGATTGCTGGGATATCCAAAGGAGACGAGCGGAAGTAATGCGGGTGAAGTGCGAATCTGATTCGTCAGACGATAAGAGCCATGCCACCGTTTACACGCATCTTTGTATGCTACGTTTTTTTTTAAAGAGTCACGGTTTCAAATCAGACCGTTTGGCCCGAAGTGAATAAATGACTGGCATCGGAACTAACAATAAATGAGAGTAAATAAGAAAAGTGGACAACGAAAATCAAAGCATTGTCATGTGCACAATATTTCGATTATTGGTATCTACTGTATAAATGTATCAAGATTGTACATATGCCATAACATGGGCTACGCTGTTCGTGTGTGAAGTGTTAAGTCAAGAGGCTCAGTTTGATGATTCCAGGAATGACAAAGTAAAAAATAGGTGGGAATAGACGATGCAAGCGAAAGAGCTTCGTTGCCTCTGTATCATCCCGCTAGTCTTCTTTCAACATCCCCATGAGACACATCATCCTATAGTTTGTGCACAGTATGAAGTCACTTTGTATGGGGTACGAGGTAAGGCGAGAATGTTCTTGCGTCGCAACGCGTCGCCTATTCCCATCGTATCGGCCCTTGAAACCTGAACTCGACGAAAACTAGACACTTATTTCGTCGTTAACTTTTTAGATCTTGTACGCCATTACAGTGGTTCTTGTAGATATAATGATTTTTTACGCTATTATACGTTTTATATCGTATTTGCTAATATCTATATAATATAAAATCTATTCCAAAGTAATTTCACAGTGGGAGACGTTTTTGTGACATCCACGGCCAGGTGCGCCGTTTCAGAAGTACAACGTTGCGACCAAGTGCGCTATATTTTCAGCCAGTCACGCATTAGAATCAAAAGTACGTGAGGATGAGGCACGTCTCTATCCGTCCGGTGAATCAGAGCTAACTGCTTATGAAGTGACGTACATTTACAATCACCTACGAGTCTCGGAAGACTCGAATTGTATTTTGGTGGTGAAATTCGTATATAATTAACCGTTTTAGTGCTAAGCAATTTTTGCAACAATGCACGAAAATTGCGGTACATATTTTGATTTCTTCAGAAACACACTGAAACTCGCAGCGCAAAAGCGCTGCATCGCGGTTTTCGAGACAAACATTGAACTCTTTAAAGACACTGTCTCCAAAGACAATCCTCTGTCTATCGCCAGAGACATTGGGATACAGTGGCTAAGATAGATTCCGTTTGACTAACAATAAGTGTTATTGACGAGTTCACAAGCAAACCCAGTAAGGAGCGCGCGTGATACAATTTCACGAACATCTCTTTCCTTGGGAGCAGAAATACCATAAGTTGCAATCCAGATATTAAACCTCCACGTTCTCAGAACAACGATGCAGTAAAGGGATTGCGATGAGCTTATGCCGATATCCTTTAACGTGAATATCTTGTGCACTCAGCTTATTATTGCTACAGCTTCAAGAGTAAAAACAGACATTCCTTGATAGACATACACAGGGTATTTCAAAATTATGTATCCGGTCCTACCAGGCCTTGGTCTACACCTTTTGGTTGATGGACGTTTGTGAAAAATCCAGGCTGCCTGGTAGGTCGAGACACATACTTTTGAAACCCCTGGTACAATTACCATGGCACCTATGTAAATACTGCCATAAAAAAACCTATTTGTACAAAATACAGAAGGTATTTACTGTTGGTTTTGACTCCAGCTTACAAACTAACTACCAACGAGGCCGAGCCCAGAAGACACATGCCGATGTTGTTACCTTTAATTGCAAGATAACGTAGAGTCTGCAGACGACGGAATAAGAACTTGCGTGGTGTCGCGTTATTTCCTACATTACTAAAGCTACTTACTAGCAATGCAATACTATCAATATCTTCTACAAACACAATTCGTGTTAGTCCTAACTTCAACATTTCAGTGGATGGAGTCTAACACATAATTAACACTTTACGGTCGGTGTCCCCGTAGCGGGGACATTCTCAAGTCGCTGTGGAAGTCAGCTTACGTATTATAAGTTGTATTAAATGAAAAATAACTACGTCATGCTAAATATGCTCGAACCTGCTGTTCGTACTCCCAAGAACGAAATCTGCCGACCGCAAAGGTTTAAACAGCTAGTAAAAAAGAAGGCTTTCCGCTGTCACGAAATAAGTGAAGAAACTCTAAAAAATCAATAACCGAAAACGATTAAATTGATTAAAATCATATATAACACTATCCTAAGATTAACCTCTCCTTCAGTAATATGTACAGACATGCACACAGATCATTTGGTAACAACAGCAAGAAAAGATCCAACAGGAAAATTATCAAGTCCAATGTCAATGTACCCAATTCATTTCAAAATCATTGATGAAATCACAAGTTCGAAATTGCAATAACTATTTAAAAAAAAATCGTGAACTTCGTATTCAATGAGCTAAAAGCCTCCACAGTCAATTTTCGATGATACATTATATCCATCATGCGGAAGCTTCGCTTTTCGCCATTAGAAATGTTCTTGCTGTTTGACCTTATTAATATAGATGTCGCCCCAATGCACCACCATGGGCGTATTATAGGTTTCGCACTTGGCGACGCACAGTGCGTAATTTGACCGAACTAGCTGGACAAAAGTCAATATTATAATGGTCTAGATATATAAAATTTTTATGGAAATCAATACTAGAATGTATACCTATATAATCCGAAAATGTAAAAATTATTTTAAGAATTAATCTGCAATAGCTAATTAACAGACCTCAAAATTGTACTTTCCATAGATTGTTTTTACACACTCGTATTATGCCCTAGACATTTTCGACAATTGTTTCGTAATGAAAGGTAAGAACGGAATTTGTGTATATCTATTGTTATCTTCACTTATTTAGGACATACTTATAATTTATTATTTTTCTAGAAGACCTTTTATTGCGATTTTAATCCGCTCTAACAATTAACACGTAATTTAAATTCTGCTCCGAAATGTAAATATGTAAACCTTTGACATAGAGTACTATTTATTACACTTTTGCAAATTTGTGTATTTAAAGGTAAAGGTATAAACAATTGAAAATGTGAGAGCCATAGCAGGTAAATTATGACATTTGTCATTTTTTTTTTATTGTTTTATTCAGCGCCGACACGGCATTTCGAATCAGTTTGAGAACCTTCTTGGGTTTTGTGATCGGAAGAAATGAAACGCCTTGCGAAACTCTATTAATCACCTCTTCATAATAGATTTTTTCCTATATGGTTAGTTTCCAGGGTAAATCGGAAAGAATTCATAAACGTTGGGTCATTTTGGGCGTTATTCGGCTTTCTACATTGCTTAAGCATATTTAAATCTTTATAACACTAAAATAATATGCACCGTTGTATTCGGGGTAGTTTAGAAAATCATTTTGTGCAGAAAAAGTTTAAATACGATAACTATTACGGTGAAAATGCAAAGAATTCTTAAAGCTTAGAGTTCATTATAAATGTTAAATAATTATGAAAATATATACATATTTTTATTAACAGTAAGAACAAGATTATATTTTGTATTAGTAGAAAAGTCAGTAAAATAAATGAGAACCATAATTTCTTTCAAAATGTAGTTTTGTCCAGTTAGGTCGACCAAATTACACACTGTGCGGCATCGAGCGATATGGGATCCACGGGATACAAAACTTACGGTGCACTGTGCTAGGAAGAAATAAGCTCCTCTACGAATAATTGTTGCGAGCACTTAGTTCCAAATTCTGAGATAAAATACTAGGCTCGATACTTTATTTTAGCCAAACAGTAATTAAAAGCAACAGAAGCACATACAAATGAAATACGAAATAAAATTCCTCTGCATAGGGTAACCGTTTAACTTATCTGAACATGTGATGTTCAGGTATGGAGCACGGCTACATAATTAGATATTAAAAAGATGGAACGTATGCGATTATTTCGACTAAGGGAAGAAGTAAACACACCCTTACCCACCTGAAATGACAATATTGTGAATCGCAATTATGAAAATCGTAACAATATAAAAAAGGTACAGTAAGTCGTTGCTTCAGAAAGCGCTAGTGAGATTTATACCTGAGCTGCTAAAATATGATAACTTCATGTAATTTATTTTGGAGAACTGAAGAAACATGTAAAATTAGAAATATTTTTCAATTTTCATATTGGTAGAGAAAGGTACATGATGTTATGATGTGATAATTATACGTGGTGCTTTACTGTCTACCTTTTTTCGCAAATTGCAAATGTAACTGAGAATGAAGTAAAAAAAGAATGCAATTTGTGAGACAACCTTTTGACGCGAATAAAATAATTAAGGATATGAATAAATTTACAGATAACACTGTCCAACAAATTTGAAGCTGTTTTCTGTTTTCCTATAGCCACTGTATAATTCGTATCGAGTTCGTCGTCCTGAACACGAATCCGGCAACGAAATTTCTGGATCTCCCTCTGTTTTCGAAAAAAATCAGCATTTGTAAAAACGGTCGTTTTCAGTAAAGAAGCTGGTTTTACGTGAAAACTAAGAAACGTAGGTTGTTGTTCTGGGTATCAAAAAATAGAAGAGTGTTTCCCGAGTATGTACATATAAGCATATTATAATATTCCGTATTGGTTAATAGCAGTAAATCACTGTCAAAGTTAAAAAACGAGCGGACTCGCGAATTTTTTACGCATTCACTTTGCATTTTCACGTAGAGGACTGTTGCTAGCACAAATTTACTGTACACCATTGGATTCTACGTACATTTCTGAATAAAAACTATCGGCGAAAAATGTCATAACTGTTTTCGTTTCGGCACAATTTAAGAAAATATCCATCCCGAACGTTTTGTCACTACGACGCCATCGCTCCCTGTAAGCGCCGTAGCTACGCGTAATACTTTCACGGGCCCCGCGCATCGATACATTCCGTTGAGGTAGAATTCTCTACCCCTTTACTAAAGTGTAAGGTAATACTTATTTATTTATTTTTTCTTTTATAGAGGAGAAATGCTTTACGCACACTCGCAAATGTCTTAGTTTGCGGACAGTGTGGAATTCCGTAGGCTATTTCTTTCGTATACGCTCTGAAATCCTCTCTGCTTCATTCTGCTTTTCTCTTTAATTTAACTAATGAAACAATACTCGCCTTATAAAATGAACGAGAATCATTTTATATCATTTTATACATAGACGAACTCTATAAGAATTATATAGTGCCTATAGGAAAACAGAAAACAGCTTCAAATTTATTGGACAGTGTAATCGAAAAAGTAGTAGGTAATCAAGTTAGTAAAAAGGAGATTTAAATCTTGCAATACTAAATGAGAGACAGTGGGGGATGAAAATTTTATAAAATACCAGATTACTAAAAGATTATGTAATAAAACGAAATTTTTAAATTATTCAAAACGAACTCGAATTAAATTGTTAGCTATATATTACAATATATAATATAATACAATTATACATCATTGTACTTATCATTATTAATTAAATGTATTGTTCTTTAGTTCATGCAAAAAACTTGAAGTAATCTAAACAAACAAGATCTGAAAGTTTGTGTAAACCTAGCAATCATATCCCGATTTGAATAAAGACACTCCATAAAAGTATATGCGAAAAAGAGTGGTCCGCTGAAAGGTAATGCTATTCATGGAAATCGCGAAAAATTAGATACGGATTTCATGTAACGCCACTCCCCGTGATGGACGTTGTCGTTTATTTTCATGTTAAAGTACTGAAAGGAATTTCCATGAAAGAAAAATACCAACTCGGCATACTGCAGAAATAAGTGCATTGCTAGTATTTACGCATACCACTTTTATATCTTCACTAAATTAACTTTATTGTGAAGAGGTAGAATAAAATGCAAGCATTAGACTTTCAGTACAATGATGCTAAAAAATAGTCCCTTTCCTTACATTATCGTCTGCGTATGTGCAGGAATGACATCTGATTATTATGAATACGTTTTGAGAAAGTTATTCGTGAGCTTTTTTCAGATTTTTTGTAGACAACAAATTCATTTTTTAAGGCATGTAATTTATTGTTTTATGTTCCTAATAACCTGTCACTTGTAAAATATAGTTCCTATGTTTTAAAGTATAGTATGCACTTATTTAACCATTTAAGCATTCTATGTCTCTTTTTAATTAGATTTTGTGCTACTAAGCGCAATAGTATTTACATAGTTGGTGCAGGAACCTAATGAAAGGAGAAAGGAACAAGAAAAAAAGATGATGAAGGAGGCGATTAAAAAAGAGAAACTGAAATATTGTGATCAAGAGTTTGCATCGGATATCTAAGACAATTTACCAAGTGTAAGTTAGGCAGTTATCACTGATACATAGCATAGAGTATTTTGCAGGTTATCTTATGATCAAAATAGAAAATGCAGTAGAAAGCCAGTAATACATGTAATTTGGAAAATGGGAAGTTTAAAGAATAGAAAATGAATTTTTTTATAGAATTTTTACTGCGAAAGATATGAAACCTTTTACAGTCAAATGTCAATTATAATTTCTTTCAATTTTATGAAGACCGTTTTTGTAAATTAAAAGACGTCTTTGTAAGCACCAGTTTTATTAACGCTAACAATATTACGACTGGATGATTTATTATAAGAATTAAGACGTAGTTATTTATGACAATCTATAAATTTTCCAACACTGATTATGAGATTTTCCTTGTAGTCTTCAGTGGGTTCAGTGGTTTCTTGGCAATTAATTTGTCATCAGGTTGAATTCATTTTCGTGTTTCGACTTCTCTCAATACCAATTACCGAATAATAAAGTGATGGCAAAACAGACTCAGCAATATTATTCGTTTAGTGATTTTGCAGAATTAAAATAAGTTTACTTTTACAAAAGTTATTCACCATATATTGTAGCCTGCAAAGCAGTGGTTATGCGCACGACGATTGCGAGGCTAATGAAAATGATTTTAGAAATGCAACAACGTCGCAGGTATAACTTATAAAACTCCACCCTTCCATGTCTTCATAGACTAACTACCCGAGTACCAAATGCAGTAATAAAAAAGACTCTAACGATAAGTCCATTTTTGAGGATTTACGCACGTTTTAGCAATTTGGAACCACTGTGCGCCGGACGAATCAGAGTAAACCACTTATCAAGTGACTTCTTTTTAGAAAACTAGTTTTCTTTAGGAGCCTAGGCGATTTAAGCTTAATACCGAAGTGCGTGGTAAAAGTAGAAATATCTGCGACTGCTAGTGTTACTATACTATGGAAAGTATTTTGCAGAAAAAAGGAATAATATGAAAAATACGTATTAAAATGCCAGAAGTCAAAAGCAAAGTGAAAAAACTGAAGACTGAGAACTGTCGAGACGCTTCGTAGTTGAAATCTTCAATTATTATAGGAAGAAATGGAAGAATACTAGTTTAGAAAAATATTTTATTCTAAAAACACTCTTTTGCATACCTAAAAGGACAAAAGAATTGCATCTCTCTAACTTAAATTTAATTCTTATTCAGACCTTACTGGTTCATACCGCGCCTTAACTTACTAATTGTAAGTGTTTTCAGACTCTACGAACAATAAATTCGGGGAATTATATTCACATACAACAACATCTATATGTGAATGGCCCGATTTTTTCAAAGGGTCTTGTAGGATAAGGGGGTCAAAAGTGTCCTTGAGCCGATTTTATTCGACGATGGGTCACTCGATAGGCGAGCATGAAAAACCAATGCACACAAATTTTTAATCTGATATCTTCACCGAAAGGGTAGTTATGTGGTAAATTAAAAAAATCAGTTTTTGTCTCATTTTATCCTCTTAATGAGGTGTAAAAATTCCGGAAAAATTCTGACATATGCTAAATATAAATGCAAACGTTAGGGATTTTTTTCAGATTTTTCCTTTGCAAGATCTACACACATAAATGAAAACCCCCAAAAAAAATTTTAAACGTCGTTTTCGTATAGAAATCTTCCGAGCACAACTTTTTCCGTATATAAAAAAAAATATAAACATAAAATGCTATCATTTATTAGACTATTCCTTGTTCAGGGTTCTACACATGTATCCAAAAACATTATCAATGTACGATATTTGTAATTCAATAGTAAGGAAATAATATTTTATGTATAGTTTGAGTTTTACCAATTTCATTTTTCAGGATATATTAGATTGGTAAGAAATTAATGTCGGTTTTCGTGCTTTCAAACTTTGGCGCTTGATCTTAAGATATCCATTTACTTCAATTGTTTATCTTGTAATATAGTTTTATAGTGCAGATGTTACTCTATACGGTGATAGGTATGTTTTTATTTTTATTGTTAATTTGTGCTCTTTTCACGTTACTACGTTTAAGATGGACAGGAAGCAAATCCGCGAAATATTCTTATACGAGTATTCGCTACGGTTTAATCTAAACTAAAAAAGAAACCTTAAAATTTCGAATTTTGAAAAATCCTTTCCTAGTGGCTGTTTATACCCTAGAAGGAACGCTCATGCAAAATTTCAAGTTTCTAGGTCAAGTAGTTTCGGCTCTGCGTTGATGAGTTTTGCCCATACTTTAACCCCCCAAAACCCCCCCTAAAATTTCGAATTTTTTAAAACCGTTTCTTAGTGAGAACCTAAGACCCAAGGAGAAGGTATGTTCCAAATTTCATTGCAATCCGTTCTGTGGTTTTTGAGATTACGTGATGAGTGGATGAATGAGTCAGTCAGTCAGTCAGTGGTATTTGAGCTTTATATAATAGATAAACTAGGTCGTAAAGCTGCAAAAGCAACCCGTAATATCAACGCTGCATATGGGGAAAATACTGTGAATGAAAGATTAGTACAACATTGGTTCTAAAAATTTCGTAATGGGGATGAGAGTCTTGAAGATGAAGATGGCCGTGGACGCCCTTCGGTCGTTGACAACGATCATTTGAAGGCTTTGGTCGAAACTAATCCACATACGACAGTTCTACAACTTGCACAGGAGGTAGGTGTAAGTCATTCAACTATTATTGACTACCTAAAACAGTTGGGAAAGTCGAATAAACTCGATAAATGAGTGCCGCACGAATTAACGGAAGATCAAACCAATCATCATTATGAAATTTGCTCTGCGTTGCTTCCACACAATAAAAATGAACCATTTCTGCATCGTATCGTAATATGCAACGCGAAGTGAATGCTATACGATAACTGTCGGCGATCTGCCCAATGACTGGATCATAATGAACGGCCAAAAAAACTTTTCCAAGCCGAAACTGCATCAAAAGATCATGGTGGCGGTTTGTTGGTCAGTTGTGGGAATTATACATTGTAATTTCTTAAAGCTGGGAGAAATCATCACAGCAGAGAAGTATTAACAAGAAATTGATCAAATGCACCAGAAATTGCAACGATTAAATCCGGCATTGGTCAATCGGCGGGGCCCAAATCTTCTCCATGATAATGCTTGCCCGCAAGTCGCGACGTTGCGACGCGTTGCATGATCAACGCTACCAAAGTTGAATAAATTGGGCTATGAAACTTTGTCTCATCTAGGATATTCACTGGACCTGTCACCAACCGATTACCATATTTTTAAGCACCTGGACCACTATTTACGGTGGAAAATCTTCAAGAACCAAGAGGCTGCAGAAAATGCGCTCAAAGAATTTATCAATTCCAGAACATCAGAATTTTACAATGCTGGAATTCGAAAACTTGTCTCCTGCTGGGAAAAATGTGTAGATTGTAATGACACTTATTTTGATTAAAAGAATTTATTCCCAATCGAAACCTGCATATTTAAAGATAAAGTTTGAAAACCGACATTAATTTCTTACCAACCTAATAGCTCAAATATTGTTGGATAACCATTTCAATTTATTATCCACAAACATTCTTTCTACAAAGTCTAACTTTAATCATCCTAATAATCCCATTGCTGTTAATATTTTAACCCCTGTATCCTAGCTTCAAAGTCTAAGTGCTATTACCCTTAAATCGTTCAGTCACTTTCATATTCAGATATATATATATAATATAGATATATATAAATTACTGCGGCGCGACATAATAAAAATGACTTATGGTTTTTAAAAATAGCAATTTTGTTTGAGTAGGTCCAGTCAAATTGACTGCTCAACAACAACTCGTTACGTACAAAATTTGAAAAGGCATAAGATAGTTTTTATTTGAGAAGTAAGATAATTTTAAAAGGTTTGTACGGATATGACTGCAACTGGATCGTATTGGAAGATATGATTGTTCTAGAATGGAATTTGCGTAACCGCAATAGAATTCAGCCAAGCTCGTATATAAAACAGAGCCATGGAGAGGAGGGATGGAGACGAGCGAGTTTGAAGACACAACTGCATATGAAACGAACGCTGAATTATTCATGAGAATCTGTTGCTTTCATTCAAACGGCAGTGCTGCCATTTATATTTTGAATTTCTTAAAAAGTTATTGCGAAAAAGGGGATTGTCCTTTCGATCGATGCGATTTGCACAATCTGCGGTGTTTTGCCTGAGTGAGAGAAAAATGCATATTGTCAAATGAAAACCATATTGAACAAAACTAATTTTAAATGCATACGTGAGTAGGTAAAGATTATTGCAATTTTTGATTCAGAAAATTATGGTATTTGTTTAAAATCACATACGTATGTGAGTATGAAATAGACTTCGTCTCACAAAAGCTTTAAATCATAACATTGCCTAATGCAATTGTATACTTTATATAACTTTCACATTTTTATACTTCTTGCAGTATTGTCATATAACACATTGCTGAAAGTTATTATTGTGCAGAATATTTTCGACTTATAGTAAATTATGTTTTTATTCGTAGAAACAAATTTTGGTAACGATAATAAATGTAAAAATATTTCTTTGACATCAGATAAAATTAGCATTAGAAAATCTGTTCTTGCCATGCAGCGTATAGTAAAATGTGTTTCCTGTAACTTAATTAAAATTTCCAAACGTACATATAGATTCGATTAAATACATGCTAAACGTGCCCATACCTACGATATGAAATTCACTGGTTTTATTTTTTTAAGAGCAGCAGCTCACAATTTATACTGCTTATAAATTGGCTTGTAGTTCTACAATGAAACCTATTGAACATAAATTACTTATGTAAGATATATTTAATGATAGTTTACACAACTTCAGTAAAACCTGTTACTGCTCTGAATAACTCTTGTCATTAATAAACCAATTACTTAATCATTTGATTAGTTATTTTCCAAGATCTTTCAAAATGCAATGATTGCGTATCCCAATACAGATTTCAGTGATGAGGAATTCATAACTTACATAAAAATACCTTACTTTTGTTATTATCTGCAACTATCAAACTTCAACAGAATGTACAGTACAGATAAGTAGAACTAGCATACTTGTAGAATTAAACAGTTAATACTTAAAAGAACCACCGAGATTCTCTTCAATTTAAGAAAACTGTCAATTTATTTTAGTGTTTAAATTAAAAACGTGTATTATAAAGTAGGTACCTTATTAACATAAACAATGCAAAATCAAAGTTTTATCAACGAATGGATTTTTTTATTTAAAAGAATATTCTCACTAATTGTAAGAAATCCATTAGGTATTGTATCAAATATGTTATTGCAGTAAATTGTACACGGTATTGACGGAATCATTTAGTTCATAGAACATAAATGATCGATAACAAATTCCAGAAGTAATTCGATGTTGATATGGCTACGCTTATTATCAACCACATAAATCCTAGACACATTACAGAAAAATATTTATTAAGGGAGAAACAAATAAATCGTGATGTTATTAGTCAATTATTTTATATTGTAATACATAACAAATTTATTGATTCCAATAGTAGTTCACCAAAAATTATAATTTATTAAATAAACCCACGTTTACTGATTTAGCTTATTCCATAATTATTGGATACGCTATATTGGGCAGATCAGTAATGTATATCGTTATCTATGTATGGGTAATAGTAACGTATATACATTTATATTATATATTTTAGTAACGCTGTTACCAATGATCCAAAGAAAATTTTAAAGAGGAAAGGTAATTTACAGAATCACTTTACAACTACGACAAGGACGGTGAACTTACGATTAGAATAATAGTGTTTAAGGTTTTAGTAATGGTAACATTTCGTTGAATGTGATGAGACCATACTCATACTATATTACTGATGTATATCGATTGTTTTCTTGGCAGGATTACCGTTCAATAGCCGAAAAATAATTTGTTTTTTTAAATTAACAAAAGTCTTTTTAAGTTATAATATTTTTTTATCACTTTCAAATATGACAAACTTTATTACGCCGATATAAATGTGTTTTTTGGCATCATAGGTAATTCATATTCGTAAATAGAAATACTGCATAGTACAGTAACACTTATCTTCAATATAGAATTGTAGCGACGCTAAACATATCTGCGTGTGGTTCATTACACTGCAATGCCATTAATCACACGTGTGAGTAAACATTATTATTTAAGATTTCTAAAATATCATTTATCTTTTATAACAATGCTCTTCATTCGAACAGAAAGCAACGTTATTATTATTTTATATCATGATTTAGTTTATGCGCTACGCAAAATATGTTATGATGAATAAAAAAAAGATGTTTAATTGAGTTGAAGTACTTTAGTATTAGTTCGAAACATTTAATATATTGATTAGTGTAATCGTCCGATTTATTTACTCTATTACCTTCTACGTATTACGGCGGCGGAACGCGATTCTCTTGGGTATATAACTGAACTGAAATATGTACCATATATAGCATGATGAGATTTTAATCGAGACTATGTTCGGAATTCACGAAGGAAGCTAAATCGACCGATGTTATTAATTCTTCGGGAAGGATCGCTTCATTTTGTGATTGACGTCGCGTGATCATCGACCACCACGCTATGTAATTTTGGATAGAATGCACAAGGGCTCCAAGCACTAATACCCATTTCGAATACAAGGAGAGAATTCGATACGGGGAAATGCATGGGAATAACATTCAAATTTTTTAAATATTTTATATGAGAAAAAAATGCTTACGTATAAGTGGTCCGAATTACCCGATTCAGATCCTTAAAACGAGTAATTTTACATCTCTTACCTATCACATCAATAAAGTAAGGTTGTTACAAGAAATTATTTATTGTAAAAAGGACATGATGAAGCTGTTAATGTTTTATGACTAATAGTATATAAGGTGTAAGTATATACACTGATACGATGTCATTATAAATGATATTTGGTATTTACAAATGGATTGCGTAAATTTTTTTGTATTTGCGCTCATAAGAAATTAATGTAACCGATGTGTTGTAATGCGTCGCGCACGCAACACCTCACAGCCTGGCGTTCTTGTCATTGTAGTTTTCGGATAACTGACAATGATTAGCTGCGCTCGGCCAAAATTATTGAGAGCTATAAGTTTTTATCAGAGAACTGTATGTATGTTGTAGCGTGTATATTGCTTTGCTACATTTGTGTGCATGCATGTATTTAGTAACATTTTGATGGTAAGTTGTATGAAATGCAGTTAGTGTTGCACAAATTAAATACACGACACGTACTTATTATAACAATAACGGCTACTTTATTTTTCGCAACTTGCAATTAAATACTCGGAAATTTTAATTTTTTTAACAGGTTGCCTACATCTACATGCCTGTTATCCAAATATAAGTCGACAAACCAAAGATGTCAATTGACTTATAGTACGGGGTAAGGAGAGACTCCCCTCGCACCGCCTATTCCTATTACATATATTGGTCCTTCAAGCCTGAGCTCGGCGAATGACAACCAAAAACTAAACACTTATTTCATCGTTAAGTCGCGCATTAGAGTCAAAAATACGAGAAGACGAGGGACATTTCTATCCGTCGGACGAATCAGAGCAAACTACTTACAAAGTGACTTCTTTTGATTTGCCAATAATATCTGTATAAAACATGTGGCTCGCAGGTCTAGGTAAATATTTACATTACACTTCTAGGTTTCGCAGATTATTTTGACTAATACTTGCAATCATCCCTTCTTCGTGTTTTCGACATTCTCCGTCACACGTATTTTTAATTCTAACGCGCTATACTAGTCCAGAATGCCATACATTTAAATCCGGATGCATGACGAAAAGAATGAAACGCAAGACGAGAAGCAACTGAGAAAATTTTTATGTGAATGATGAAAGAAGTGTTTTCCTTTTGGTTGTTATCAACCGGTCTTGAGGTTTCCAGCAACGATATGGCGTAATAATACGAGAGACGACACTTCTCGTCGCATTGATTTCCCTCGTGCCATAAAATCTGTTACGACTGGCATGCTTTGACAATTACAGTCGCAGACCTAGGCTAACAAGGGAACATACCGAGGTGTCCCCCTCCGATTTTGATGAAATTTGGCACAGTTGTTCAGTACGCGAGAATAATCGATACGTATTTTTTTATATCTGCTAAGTCGCACGTTTAGGGGGTGAAACCACCCTTCAAAGTTTCGGATTTTTTTCTTTTTTTGCTTATAACTTTGAAACGGTTAATGATAGACATTTTTGATAAATGTACGAAATATTTGTTTTTTCGTCTACTAAAGGCCTGCGGAACTTAAAATTTGATTTAACGATTTTTTGTTAATTTTTTATTAAAAAATAACGTTTTTTTCGTTATATCTTTAAAGTTTACGATCCGATTTTAACCAAACTTTTTTTAAATGGTAGAGAAATCAAAAATAAAAGTTACGTGTTTTTGCGTTTTTCCATAATCTACTCTGGAGTCGTGAAATTAACCCTTTTCTTTTTTAGGGTTTTGGCACTTTACGTTACTATATCTGATCAACGAATGATGATGGGAAAAATGTATTATGCAACAAATACTTCCTTTCTCATCTACTATATTATTGTTTTTGTAAAAAATCAAAATTTGAAAATTTTTTGTTTTGCTTTATAATATTTAGGCTGCGCACATCCGCCAAGACGCGTCAATCACAAACTATCGTAGATATCATACAATTTCATAAGGGAAAGTTTCATGGATTTTTACATATAAAAAGAATATATTTATAATTTATTTAAATCACAATTTATTTATAACAAAAAAATAATTTAATTTATTTATTTAATATACATAAACTATCATGGTTTCTATGGAACATATAGTCCACAAAAATGGTACTACACGAAGAAATGTTCAAAACAAAGTGATTTTTTACACCACGCACATGTTATAATGGCAGGTTGTGTTCCATAAATTTACTTTTTGTCGTTAACCATTTACGTTATATACAAAACAGCACACATGATTAATTTAGTTTAGTTAGGGTTCATTTAGGTAAGATTAATATCAAATAAAGATAATAGAGATAACAAGAATTAATAAAGAATCGCAGAGAAGAATATCATTTTTGCGAACTATATGTTTCATAGAAGCTGTAATAGTATATGTATATTAAATTCATAAATTAAATTATTTTTTTTGTTATAAATAAATTGTGATTTAAATAAATTATAAATATATTATTTTATATGTAAAAATCCATGAAACTTTCCCTTATGAAATTTTATGATATCTACGATAGTTTGTGATTGACGCGTCCTGGCGGATGTGCGCAGCCTAAATATTATAAAGCAAAACAAAAAATTTGCAAATTTTGATTTTTTACAAAAACAATAATATAGTAGATGAGAAAAGAAGTATTTGTTGCATAATACATTTTTCCCATCATCATTCGTTGATCAGATATAGTAACGTAAAGTGCCAAAACCCTAAAAAAGAAAAGGGTTAATTTCACGACTCCAGAGTAGATTATGGAAAAACGCAAAAACACGTAACTTTTATTTTTGATTTCTCTACCATTTAAAAAAAGTTTGGTTAAAATCGGATCGTAAACTTTAAAGATATAACGAAAAAAACGTTATTTTTTAATAAAAAATTAACAAAAAATCGTTAAATCAAATTTTAAGTTCCGCAGGCCTTTAGTAGACGAAAAAACAAATATTTCGTACATTTATCAAAAATGTCTATCATTAACCGTTTCAAAGTTATAAGCAAAAAAAGAAAAAAATCCGAAACTTTGAAGGGTGGTTTCACCCCCTAAACGTGCGACTTAGCAGATATAAAAAAATACGTATCGATTATTCTCGCGTACTGAACAACTGTGCCAAATTTCATCAAAATCGGAGGGGGACACCTCGGTATGTTCCCTTGTAAGAAATATTACATATCGCATCTACTGTACTTTCCGGATCTAGCACCCTCCGATTATCGTCTGTTTTTCTCGCTGTAAAATTTTTCTAATAGAAATGGAATAAAAACTAAATATTTGTTTGCTAAGAACTGTATGAGTTTCTCGCCACCAAGTGTAAGACTCCGCGCCAACCAGATGCCGAGCGGGACATCCTCACGCCTGGATTTCTTCAAGAGGACACTTCCTCCAGCTAGGGAGGAAGTTGATTTTCGCCCCTACGAGGTCCTTTCGAGGGAATGAGGTCTTCAATGGGCCCCATAGGAAAAGCAAGGAAGACTATAGCCCTAGGACTCGTCGAGGTCACATCTTCGTGACATGTTCGCGATATCTTCGTGATAATCTCGTGAAAGAGTTTTAAAGTATCTTGACCAACGCGTACTATATTGTATTTACGGGTGTATCGCAACGTTGTACTGTCTTATTGTTATTATTATACTACTATTGTTAAACGGTGACAAAGTATATATATATATATATATATATATATATATATATATATATATCACTCACAACTATTACGTAAAACTTCTAACTTTTACATAAAAATGGAAATCATAAATTGCCATTACATGAAGAAAAACTTTTTTCGGTACACCTCCTATGTTTACGTGTTAGCGAAGAATTTTATGGGACTATGTTAAAGTACAAATTAAATCTACGTTTTTCAAGAAACTGAAACTTGGGGTAATAGAAATTTATTTTCTTAATACGATATCTAATTTCGTCAAAGTTTAGACGTTATAATAAAAAACTATTACCTAATTCTAATTTATAGAAAATAGTGTATCATGTAGTCTTTCCCAAAATGTTTCATAATTGTATGTTTTTCACTGAATAATTTAGTTTTATGTATAACTAGTAGCAATGAACACGTTGAGTGCGGCGTCAATCCCTAGGGATTGACAGCGAATTTTCCGTTCGGTCGACATCACTGCGTGAGACCGGTATTGTCAAGGGTTTAATTATTAATTACAATTACAAATTTTATGGTAAAATTTAGTGAAGGTTACTAAAATATTTGAAGCAAAGATGTGGTTCAGATTTGTACATATTAGAATAAGTAATAACTCGTTTTGTGAGATTCCTGGCGAACTTACGTCCAAATGTTTTTGTGTTTGTGCTATAACATTCAGCACAGTATTTCCAAACTTTATGCACCTTTGTTCTTTCTTTTGAAATTTGGAAATACCTTAGGCGCTGCCGCGTGAGTGGAAAGTATAGCAAGATCGGCGCCGCACTCAACGTGTTAATCAAAATATAAGGGCGTACATAAAATTATTCTCCACGTTTCTGTAGAAGGATAAAAAGGTGAAAGGCTACCCTGACAAGTGGCAAATCGAACAGTTTATATACACCGAATGATTAAGAAGTATAGCATATCGCCATTACACATGTTGCCTAATTTGCAGTTTCCTTGCAATTTATATAGTATGTTAAATGTTATTGAGGAATGCGCACATTTTTCATATGTCACTAAACTTGGTAAAATTGTTTTTTTATCAAAGTGAGAATATTTCGCTTTGTAAGATGTGTTGGATACCAACTCAATTCACGTTTTCTCAAACTCGCTATCTTCTCTGACAATGATATTTGCTCCAAATATTACTCAACGTGATTCAAGGTCCAAAAGGGAATATTACTCATTCTCGATTCCGTCATCGCTTTTCCTTCTAAAATATGTTTTCAAGACCTTTGGTCTTTGCGAAAGTCGCTGGAAAAGCGATCGCCCTTTTGGAACCTTAGTCACGAGAAGTCAGAGTCGTCCAAACCTCCCACCACACTAGTTTAAGGTCTTTAAAAGGTCAGTCTTGTTCCCAAATCATTGAATTTTGTATCGAATCTCTGACGGTCGGCATCTCGCGACGACGTTATTCTAAAATTGTTAAAACTCCGAGCGTGCAACAGTTCTGTTGTATCCCACTTCTGACACCAATTTTATGTTGTATGCCGTGGATGGTTAACAACAGTTTATTAAGAAAGAACTATTGCGCGCTCGGAGTTTTAACAATTTTAGAATAACGTCGTCGTGAGATGCCGACTGTCAGCGATTCGATGCAAAATTCCTGATTTAGTCTGTCTGAATTTAGTAATGGGACTTGTCTTTTAAAGAGCCTTAAACTAGTGTGGTGGGAGGTTTGGATGACTCTGACTTCTCGTGACTAAGGTTCCATAAGGGCGATCGCTTTTCCAGCGACTTTCGCGAAGACCAAAGGTCTTGAAAACATATTTTGGAAGGAAAAGCGATGACGGAATCGAGGATGAGTAATATTCCCTTTTGGACCTTGAATCACGTTGAGTAATATTTGGAGTTAATATCTTATTGTCAGAGAAGATAGCGAGTTTGAGAAAACGTGAATGGAGTTGGTATCCAACAGTTCTTCCTAAATAAAGTGTTGTTAACCAACCAAGGGATACAACAGATGTATGTACAAGAACAATTTGTCATGTTAAATAAAGTTGTGTCATTAAATGAATTAGTTTTCTAAAACAAAATCGATTTTTTATTTTAACCTACACGATATTTTTTCTCGCGTAAACATCTTCAGCAGCTTACAATAAATTCAGTTATTCTTATGTTATGTGTATGTACAGGGTGTAAAAAAATTAATGGTCATGGCTTTAAGGAGTTGTTCTACACCTCTGGATCGATGGAGATTTGCGAAAAAAACCGGCCGCAAAATTCGGGAAAGGGTAGCAAATTTTTTTTATTGGCTCATCGTATTCATCTTGTTACGTAGGTAAAATGTCTGAGAGGAACCATGGGTCAGAAATGAACCGTTCTCTCGCAAATTAACTTTTAATTGGGCCTTCCGATTAAAATTTCGCCGATAGTTAAAGCAGAGGCGACGTAAGCGAAGATAGAAAATAGGGCACTGTGTCACCGAACCAGAAGAGAAGTGTAAGTGTTTATATTCTTCTTCCCGGGTGGGCCCTTGAGTGAACCCGACACCGAACGCAGGTCATTGACATTTTCTAGTCTTTTTCTCTCTCTTCAATTATGTTGCCTCTGTTTCAACTATTGGAGCTACCAAGGGTATCTCATGTGTTTCCTTTCGAAAGGTCGGTCACTCGAAGGCTGTCATATGGGCGAAATTTTAATCGGAAGGCCCAATTAAAAGTTAATTTGCGAGAGAACGGTTCATTTCTGACCCATGGTTCCTCTCAGACATTTTACCTACGTAACAAGACGAATAGGATGAGCCAATAAAAAAAAATTTGCTACCCTTTCCCGAATTTTGCGGCAAGTTTTTTTCGCAAATCTCCATCGATCCAGAGGTGTAGAACAAACCCTGAAAGCCATGACAAATATTTTTGAAACACCCTGTACCCGTGCACTCACGTATACACTTGTGTGTGTGTGTGTGCGTGCATGAAAATGAGTTTCTTTAGTATGTGACAGATTAGTTCTATGGTTAAGCAATGCCAAAAGATAAATCACTAGCAAAAGAGATATGTTTGTTGATGTACACTTGTATTCTATGTACATCGAATTTTTCTCGTTGTTTTGTTTCTATCTGTTTGAAAAATGATATAAGTAGGTACGTTACATTAGAACGGAATGTAACATTCATAATTGACGGTGCGTTTTGCTGGTACTATTGAATGTGGCATATGTCCCGCGTCAGGAATATAAGGTATACTAAATATAGCAAAATTATTATGTAAGTAAAACTTACTTGACTTGTTTCTTATTTTGTAATTTAAAGTATCCATTAGAAAGTATATAAAGTCAATCCTCCTACAACGCGGTATTCTTATAACGCGGAGCCAAAATTGCGAGAGCCCTCCTATAACGCTCTATAACGTTCAACAACATTCCTTCAATTTAATTGGTTTAACAAGATTCTCTATAGCATGAATTTATCTATGTGTTAAATCTTTACATTTGTCGTAATATAATAATAATAATCATAAAATAATCGCTAAACCTGAGGCAGACATTTGGCCCGTTAAAAGACGAAGGGTTAGGCCACTCATATTTAAAAGCGAGGATGAGTGTTAAATGCGTTCAATACTTACACATGAAATTATGTTATGCAATTTTACATAATTTTCTTGGTTTTGTTGGAAAACAGTTTTTTAATTTCGTTGAGTTCAGTGTTAGTTTGATATTTTTTTTATCATCTCCTTGTATGAACTCTTCGATTTAATAGAGATAATTTTATTGTACTTAACATATTATTTCGCCTTTTATGTTTGTAAAATTTTTTCCACAACCGTATGAACCGTAACTTGACGCTCTGAGAATGCAATTTTCATATAACGCGGAACGAATGAAACTGACTAACAATTCCCGAGTCGAAATATTAATCCCCATTTGAACCTTTTACTACTCAACATTTAGGAGTTAAAAGTACTAATATGTATAGGTCTAAATTCAATGTAAAATAAGATCGTATTTAGCGCCTAAAAGTGGCACAAATTTCCCTTTATGCCATCTTAAGGCGCAAAATAGGACGTCAATTTCAACATCCGTTGAGGATTTACATCCTATCCAGTACCAAGTCGAAATATTGAACCTCATTTGAACCTTTTACTACCCAATTTAGACCCATTTTTGTACTTTTAATTCCTAAATGTTGGGTAGTAAAAAGTTCAGATGAGGTTCAATATTTCGACTCGGGGAGTTACAGGATTAAATTAAGAGTTTTAGTGTTGAAAAATATCATATTAGGTTCAAATAGGAGTAAATATCATGAAAATAGGTTCAATATTTCGTCTGTGGAAGTGATTTCACTTCCTTCCGAGTTTCACTCAACGCGGTTCCCATATAACGCAGTACAAATTGATCTGATTCGTACTAATTCTAATTGTAAGTTTCTTATGTCGCGGTTTCCATATAACGCGGTACGAATTACTCGCGTTATAGGAGGGTTGACTGTACTTCTTATTGTTAGAGGACAAATAATAGTCATCTTGCGGTATTGATTCTCAACGTTAATAAGATTTATTCATCTCATTTTTCATAACTTAAGGGTGTTTGTGGTAGCAGAGGGTTGAATGGAGAAGTGCCTACTTCGCAAATACGGAAGATACAGACAATAGATGTCATTGACACCTCGGAAGGTCGTGCGTGCAAAAAATGTTGCAAGCAAATGTCACGTATTATTTTTAAACCATTTAAAGAATAATACCTGGAATTATAAGGAGAAAGTTCGTGAAAATTTAAATAATATTTTCGAATGTGTATTCTAACGTTCTATCAGACTTTTGGTCCCTTATCATTTACGGTTGAATTTTCGATCTTTCAAATTACTCCGATTTCTAATAGAAATAAAAAACTGTTCAAATATTATTACCTGTGTTTTATCATCGTCAGAGGAATCAAAAATTTGTGATCCTATCACTAGTATTGGAACAGACTTGTTAAATTTTCTCGTCTCATTTAATTTTTCATTCTTTTAATGATTGGAAACTGGCATTATAAGAGAAAAGTGCATTCAGGAAAAGAATACAACCCATGATAGTAACACGATCAAATATAGTTGAGTGACATTTCGAGGAGTCATCGAAGAGATATTCAAATTGGGTACCTGGTCCGTCGTAAGGAACACTACGTCGGGCTGCGGTTTGTCCCCTTGAAGTGTGGAATTGCTGCTGTTGGTGCAAGGGTGGTGGCTGGGCGGGTTGTAGTTGCAGATAATACTGTTGAGAGGCTGGATAATGGGCGGAAGTGTTCGCAGTAGATGCCGTTGGTGGTTGCTGCTGGTACTGGCTTGCTTGGTACTGATAGGGATGATTTGAATGATGTAGGTGGGGCTGCGAATGAGTATGTGGGTGGGAGTGGGAGTGGGAAGGGGGATGGGAATGGGGATTGGGATGGGGATGTGTGTGGGTATATGGAGCACACCAGGTATAATACTGCTGCCAAGAGGTAGTGGCATCGACACCTGTTATTCCATCACCCTCTTCACTCCCCATTCGAAAGCACTAATTGTAATTCTTTCCTGTTTTCAGGATCCTTCGCACACTTTGCTTCTCTGTTTGTCGTCCTTTAAGCACTATAGTTTTTATTACTTATGCGTGTTGCACTAAAATATCGTTATTTTCAAATTCACTTTCACTCACTTTATTCACACCTATCTGTAGAAATATCTGAGTTTTAAAGTTCTTGGAACTGACGAGTCATTTGGCGCAAAATGTAAAAATGAAACATATCGAAAAATGTATTAATCGTTTAGTAAATTATTTTGAGGTTTTTCTATAAGTCACCACAACAGATGGTTTTGAAGCTTGAACAGAAATTTTGTTTCATTGATTTGGTTTGATTTACTAAGCACATTCAAGCACATTGTAAACAACTTCAAAAATTTTGTATTTTTTTAGAATCATCACAGCTGTTGTTGGAGGTTATATCGGATAGTTTCATTTGCTTTGAACATTTTAAATTAATTTGGTTTAAATTTGATTTTCCAGTGCACATTTGAAACACACATGGCACGTAACGTCCATGATCAGTTTTTTTAGTGATTTTCTACATACGATTATAATTGATAACGTTTAATCATTATTTAAGATCCGTAATTGTTATAATACGAGAAATAATACATTATCGGGATTATTTTACGTTGCATACGTACTTCTTTCTTTCCATCCGAATGTATGCAAGGATTTGCTCATTTTCATAAACAGTTTGAGATTTTGCACGTGTAATTATTATCAGTAACTCCCAAGCGCAGTCGCTATAGACTGCGAATAGCAAAAAGATAGTAAACAAGAATATTTTAATGAAATGGGTGAGTGGGGGGGGGGGGGGGTATTTGGATATAACTCTTAATTTAAGGTAAAGTGTTAATTTTGAATGATCTAATGCTAATAATCATCATACAAAATTTAAATAATTATCAAACTGTTTTTTAAGTATATTTTGTTGTCAACAGGTTTCCAAAATACCTTTCCCATCCTTTTACTTATGTGGACAATCGTGAGTGCAAGGATAAAAATTAAAGGGTCTAGATTCTAGGGATAAAAAAAAGTGCACCCAAAACTAATTGATCTGCGTTCGATAGGTTACTCAAAAAAAACGTTTCGGCGAAGCATTAAACCGCTATCCCTACTATACTGGTAGTTACAGGGTTGAACGTTTTTACATGCGCGATTTCTCTTGTTTGATTTTATAGAAACTTCTGACAATATTACAGACATTGTACCCAGTGGTGTGCACACTTTCAAATTTGTTCAGAATTTTTGATTGGAATATCAATTTTCAAGAATTAAAAAAGTTTAAAAGCATCAATGTTTTATAGAAAATATGAAATGACTACTTCTATATTTTTATAGTATTTCGTGGCACGAATAATAGTAATAATGATAAACACGTTTGAATTTCTAGCAGCGCCATTGCGCTTTCTTTGTTCAGTATTGAGTAGTGCCAAACTTATCGACTTATAGAATTAATGACACATTTTGCACAAACAATAAAAGCGGTTTAATAATATTATATTCTGATTACAGAAGTATAGGTGTAAAATAGACAATATCTTTAATTGATAAACAAAACAGCAATATATACCACTTGAAAGCAGGAAAACATCGAAATCTCGATATTGCATTACTTGATGTAAAACGAATGTAACGTCATTTCGTTTTTTGACACGTTTCGACCAGGTTTTCGCAAAGAGCTCTGGCACTAAAACGGTTACTATGAAAAGGTATATTTTTAAATTGGAATAATACTAAATTCTCTTCTTTCCATTCCACCTAAATAATTAGAGAATAATAGGACCAAGAGTGGAACAATTTTTATGACCTCTTTACTTATAAAGTTAAGTTGTAAAAAAGATTTTCTGAAATTCTTGACTAGAGTTCTTTACAGTAAAAATATATAAACAAGTGGAAATCATCTAAAGGTAAATTACAAAAAAAATATTTAAACAGCAATTCTGCAATCACAATTTTGTAAAATTTTTAAACATAATGAAGTTGCTACTTATTACAGTATGTGCAAGGGTTTTTAATACAATGACGGCATCTAAACATCTCTTTTTTCTTTTAGCTGCAGGAAAAATGTCTGGTGCAACATTGATCAATTTGCATGATATCGTACAAGAAATACCACGAGAGAACATTTTTTTTCTGCAACTCTTTATTCGTTTTGTTACAGCAACTTTTATACGAAATTGCCAATATGCTTTGGCATTACATTTCAAAGTTGATGGTAATGTCCATTATAATGCGTTTGAGGCATAACTTTTAATACCAAAACAGTGTTTAAATTAATTGTATGAAAACTTCCTCAACTTGGAATTACCACTCTACAAGACAATAATAGAAGGGATAATAAAGATTCGGTGCTGATATTACGTCAGACACAATAATGAAAACAACAAACTGTCTGCAAATGTTTGTTCTAACTCTTTGCGGTCGGCAGATTTTACTTGTAGGGGTCAAAGAAAACATGCTGGCGGCACCGACTTCTAACACGACTTGCCAATGCCGCCACTGTAGCGGCATCGAACAGAACAGGCTAAAATAAACATATACGAAATCTGCATCGCAGATCCGTCCTCGGAGCAGTGCCGCTTGCCTCGACCGATCGCACGACTTTGTTATTATTGGCTCACCAAAAGATGTCATTTGATAAGTGACGGTTTGCTCCGATTCGCCCGACGGATTGAGATGTCCTTCGTCCTCACGTGTTTTCGATTCTACGAATGACTGGTCGAAAAATCACTTAACGTTGAAATAAGTGTTTAATTTTCAGTTGTCATTCGCTGTGTTCAGGTTTTAAGGGCCGATATGATAGAAATAGGCGATGCGAGAACAGGTTACCCTTACCCCGTTAAATCAAGTAACTTCATTGCATTGGCGACTTACACCATAGAACCCCTCATAATGTCATGTATGCGAACCATATACGATTCGGCAAAAACAAGAAGTCACTTGATTCGGTTACTGGGTAAGGGGAGAATATCGTTCGTACCGCATATCTCCATCGTTCCCGGAAACCGGAGATTGATGAATGACAATGGAAGACAAATAATTTCTTTTCTCGTTCCCATGACAATGTAACAAGTGCACGACTTGTTTGGCCAGTCACGCCTTAAAATCGAAAATGACGTCAGAATTAGGGATATTTCTATGCGTCGGGCGAATCGGAGAAAATTACTTGCCAAGTGACTTCCTATTTCTTCCGGATGATGGATATCGAGCATAAGGGGGTCTATGATACCGAAGACATACGATCGGAGGAGGTACACGGCATCCTTCAAAGAACGGCCCTGGAGTGCATATCTCGTGCAACCCTCGTTCAAAAGTATAATGCTGCGATAGAATGAGTCAGTGCAATATTCAGTACACGACAAAATTTAAAAAAATAATCTTTTGATGCGTAAGTAGCAAGGAAAAAGTGCGGAGCAGATAAACGTACAGAATGATTTGAAATACTAATGAAGTTAAATCTTTTCTTGTTTCTTTAATAAGTTCTAAATATGCTTTGGACATATCGTCAAAAATCTGAACGTAGAATTGATACTTTCATCTTCGATCAGAATGTATTGCTTAACCGTATTACTATTTTTCAGGGGAGTCTAGTTGTTCCGATATGCTTGATAGATTAAAACTGAAAATATATGTTGTCATTTGAAAGATGTTGAAATTAATTGGCAATGTGAGAATAGATTTTTGACAGTTGTGAAACTAACGAAGAAAATAATGCTCGCCTACGACAAAATGTTAAACAGTAATTGCAAAAACTAGTTAGTTGTAATTAGAAAAACTAGTTGTTGTTAGAAAAACTAGTTAGTTGGAGTTAGAAAAACTAGTGTATGTAGTAAATAACGTGAGAGAATGCGCTGACAACTATGAAATTACGAAACTTTGATACATTACTAGAATGTTGACTTTTATCGAGTATAAAATTTACGATCTAAGAGAACTTTTGCCGTACTTGTTTTGCTCAATTTAATTTTTATTGCATATCAAATTATAGTGATATTTTAATTATTATCAAACATTTCTGTTTAAGAAAAAATTACTCTACTGCATATTACCAGTGGAAAGTGAAATCTTATAAAATATTTTCCCTAAAATGAAATCAATTTAAATACTAATTAGAATAATGTAGTTTCTAAAAATGTTTAAGAGGTAGTTGGTATTATCCAAAAAATCTCCATATTAACCGTTTACAATTTGAAATATTTTTCCAATTCTTCATTAGCTAACAAGTAAGTAAAATTTAAATATTTAAACCAAAATATATTTTTTTCAAAATTTAAATACTTATTAATCAATCGCATTATGGCAATAAGCATAAGCCCCAACGACATTTAGATGATAATATGAAGGCACTGTAAACTTCGAAAGGCGAAGTTGTTGCATTTAACCCTAGATCACTAACCTTATTTTTCGACGCTTAACACTAACCTTCGTTTCTTCGACTACGGTGTTTACAAAAGGGGTTAAAGGGTATTATTTAAATAAAATTTAAACATGTTTTTTTTCTATTATTAAAGATAGGTATTTATTTATTACGATAATGTTAACTAACATGGCATACTTATTAAGTTCGCGTCGTCGAATCGACGAAGGTTAGTGATCTAGGGTTAAATGTTAATTGCAACGGAAAGCTATGTTGAGCTATACTTAACTCAGAACTGCAAATTGTTAAAATTGAAACGTTACAGCGCAACAAATATTTTATTGAATAGGGTATTACACTGCAAATAAATATTCCAATGGACTCGATGGTGTTCATTTAATGATTAGTAAAATGACCGCCTTCTGATGTAAATTCAACCTACATCAGCGTAAACGAGCATTTCCACTCATAATAAATCATATCGTTAAAAAAAATTCTGCTAACAGTAAATATAAATGTCGAACAAAATGATAATAAATGTCGTATGAAATGATGTTTGTATGATAAAGAAGTGAATTTAAACGTAAGACTTAAGTAGTTCTAATCCATTTCAGTTTAAGATAATTGAATTGTAAAATGATAAAACTTCGTTGTGCAATACGTAAATGAAGAAATATGCACGATCAGACATCACCTGTTTGCAAGATATATAAATCATATTTTTCTTGAATTTATATATGTAGATATTTCTTGAAGTAAATTTCAATCTTTGCTCAACTTACAGGATCAATATTAGGGGGCAGTAGTAGATCAAAAGAATAATAAATTAAACGAAGAATTAAAGAAATTAAATTAAAGAAAGAAAAATTTTCCAAGCATAATTTACTTTGTAGATAGAAAAATGTATTTTGTTTTTGCAATACTGAGAACAATGAGATATTACATAATTTGTGCATCTCTTAATTTTTTCATTTTATGGTATAGATATGAAAGGAAGAAGCAAAAATAAGATTATTGACAACTCTATACATTGTGATTACCAAGTTGCAAAATTTTTAATTTTAACAATATATACCATAAATGTATCGAGTATAACGTAGGAATCGTAGATATAAGAAGTATTAAAGGCTATAGGAGGATAAGTATGATCCAGCGGCCTTAGCTCCGATCATGCTCGCTTTTTTTTGTTAAATTAGTACCTATGTGAGTACTTATTACAGCAATTTTCAACCCTTAAAAATTCATCCCCAGGGAGTAATCGTTAAATAAACAATTTTTTTCAAAAATTCATAACTTGAGAACGACTACTTTGATTTTATTGAAATTTATTCAGGACGTACATATAACTAAGGTCTCTGATTAAAAAAAATTCCAGACTTGATGAATTGACATAACCTTAGAAAAAAAAATAAAACATTTTTCAATGACTACTATTGGTAGGTTATGTTTGAGGCACAACTACCAAACTTTTTTTATAGCTTTCTAACACCATTTTGCACCATATATAATTTTGGTATAATTTATTTCTTGGTGCGTCATATTAAAAAAAAATAAAAAGTCTAATTTTAGTCATATTTAATTTTTTTAAATATGTTATAATTATGGCACACCCATCCTAATTTTTTTCTAGTTTTCTAACGTCATTTTGCACCATATACAATTTTGGTATAATTTATTTCTTGGTGCGTCATATGCAAAAAGAATAAAAAGTATAATTTTAATCATTTTCAATTTTTTTCATTATGTTATCATTATAACACAATCATCTTAATTTTTTTTTAGCTTCCTAACATTATTTTGCACCATGTATAATTTCGGTAGAATTTATTTTTGGGTGCGTCATATGCAAAATAAATGAAAAGTCTAATTTTAATCATCCTCAATTTTTTTTAATATGTTACCGTTATAGCACAATCATGTTATTTTCTTTGGTTTCCTCACATCGTTTTACTCTATCTATAATAATTTCTGAATTCATAATTCATAATAATAATAATAATAACAACAACAACAACAACAACAGAAACAGTGATTATAATAGTTATAAAAGTAATAAAGACAATGGCAAGATTAGCTCCATACGTCTGTAGCTCTTGCCCGCTCATGCGGGCCCGCGCGAACGACAGACTTGATACCTAACTCATTATACCCACCACTAAAACGCATATCCCCGCTACATCTATCCACCACAGCACTAGCAACGGACGAAAATTGCATTAGAACGTTAGATCGATCTGCCGAATCAAAATTAAATATTCGCTATCATCGTCATTGTAGTACTTAAATGGACTTTTTGTTGTTTTTTTTTGGAAGTTGCCGAAATATAGGAAAACTGTATACTTTTATTGATTCCAATGTAACACGCTGAGAATTATGAATTCAGAAATTATTATAGATAGAGTAAAACGATGTGAGGAATCCAAAAGATATAACATGATTGTGCTATAACGATAACATATTGAAAAAAATTGAGGATGATTAAAATTAGACTTTTCATTTATTTTGCATATGACGCACCCAAAAATAAATTCTACCGAAATTACACATGGTGCAAAATAATGTTAGGAAGCTAAAAAAAAATTAAGATGATTGTGCTATAATGATAACATAATGAAAAAAATTGAAAATGATTAAAATTATACTTTTTATTTTTTTTGCATATGACGCACCAAGAAATAAATTATACCAAAATTATATATGGTGCAAAATGACGTTAGAAAACTAGAAAAAAATTAGGATGGGTGTGCCATAATTATAACATATTTAAAAAAATTTAAATATGATTAAAATTAGACTTTTTATTTTTTTTGGATATGACGCACCAAGAAATAAATTATACCAAAATTATATATGGTGCAAAATGGTGTTAGAAAGCTATAAAAAAAGTTTGGTAGTTGTGCCTCAAACATAACCTACCAATAGTAGTCATTGAAAAATGTTTTAATTTTTTTTTTAAGGTTATGTCAATTCATCAAGTCTGGAATTTTTTTTAATCAGAGACCTTAGTTATATGTACGTCCTGAATAAATTTCAATAAAATCAAAGTAGTCGTTCTCAAGTTATGAATTTTTGAAAAAATTTGTTTATTTAACGATTACTCCCTGGGGATGAATTTTTAAGGGTTGAAAATTGCTGTGATAAGTACTCACATAGGTACTAATTTAACAAAAAAAAGCGAGCATGATCGGAGCTAAGGCCGCTGGATCATACTTATCCTCCTATAGCCTTTGGATTCTAAGAAATAATGAATTTCGCAAGGCAGTATTAATTATATATGTCAGTGATTTTATTTAACCCCTTGCACTACTTTCACGAGTTTGCCGGTAGTGCAAGAGGTTAATTGATCGCCGCGTGCCTTTTTCGAGTCGCTCCGCCTGCTTCTCCCAACCACCTGTTTCATCCATCAAAGATTCTCTTTCCTATCACTTACCAGGCTCGGGCCTATCGGCACGAGCATAGTGACGCACTGCGACGTCAGTCATTCGTTTCTGATCGCTCGTGTTGGAAAGATGTGTCACGCACGCCCACTGCGGAAAAAAAACGATTCGCGTGTCCCGTCTACTAACGTTATTTGTCGGCGAACAGTTTCAGATCGCGTCACACACATCGCATGTAGTCTAAAACAAAAGTATAACTAATAAAAAAGTATACTCAAGTATGTCTTAAATTAAATGCGATTACCAGATTTTAATGTTTTTGGACTTTCGGCGATGGTTTTGGCGAATTCAGCTCAGAACTGTGATAAGAATAACATTGAAAAACTTATATTGTACCCCAAAGTACCCCTGGAAACTTTGACGGTATTTATTTTAAGCCACATAGAAGTCAGTCGGCGGGACATACGCATAGTTTTGTTTTCCGTGATCGGCGTGCGTGGCGTGTCTTTCCGGCGCGAGCGGTGAAATATGAATGTCGTCCCAATGAATTACCATGCTTGTGCCGATAGGCCGGAGCCTGGAACGTCAATCCTGGTTGGGTAAAACAGATGGTTGGGAGAAGCAGGCAGAGCGACTCGAAAAAGGCACGCCGTGATCAACTAAATAAAATCACTGGTATATGTGAATAGCTACAAATGTAATAACTATAATACCAAATTACAATAATTGATTCAGTCTCAATAATTTTAATTTAAAAATTAAGTATACACGATATAGAAAGTAGCTTGAGTTGATATAAATTTGATACATAACAGTTTTATATTTTTAACAATCCGATAAATAATTTTTCATTGATAATGAATAATAGTAGGTACGCGCGAAAATTAAGATCTGGTCATCAGACGTCAATTGGGAGGCAAGAAGTCAAATATTAATATATGAAAAATAATTCTCTGCGGTTATATTCTTTAGACAAACATGTGATTAGAAATTTTTCATGACGGTAATGTTTCGACTGCAAGTATAATGGAACTTAAATGAATCTTCTTTTAGCGGATGTTAAGCACGCGTCACTAGCAATTGTGATACTCGTACCGAGACGTTTTTCAGTTTACCGTTAATAAGAATGGACAACAGAAATTAATGATGAAAAAGTTTGTTGTTTAATTTCAAACAAATAGAATGGACTTTTCGGTAAACGGAGAATTGCAAATCCTCAATATTGACAATTCTGTAATTTGTAATATTCCAAAAAAAGCTGCAAATTTCTAAATAATCGAACTATAAAAAATATTGAAAAAATTGTTAATCTTTGGATTCTCTATTTATAATGAAATAAAATAATGAAGTTAATGAAATGAACCTGATTAAAAATGATAATCCATCATTTGAGTAATATTATTTAGTAAGCTAGCAATAATTAATGCACTTATTAAAATTATTTAAATTCCTGTAGACATAGTCTCGATAAAGTGTGCAAATTATTAAAATTCATAATATAATTAAAAGTGTTTAATGTACTTAATACATTGCACGTCGGCCCCACGATAATTTGGAATTTCAAATATACGATTATAGTTCTTACCAGTCAATGTCAGTTGTATTACTCTCTCTCGAGAAAAATGGTAAAGTGCGCAAAGCGTATTTAATTTAAATTGGGCATTGTTTAATGCATTTAAATTTGATATTGGTTTAAATGACTAATGGTTTAAATATAACAAATTTCACGGCTGATACTTATTGTTAGCCGGCGTGCAAGCGAAAGACTTTAACATTTTATTTTCTTCCCTATTGTTTATCTACATATATATCAAAGTGTAGAACTTTTTAAATCGTAAAGGTAACACATTTTAGAACTTTTAGAGTGAAATCAAGAAAATTGTCATTTTAATAATAAAAACTTAAAATTAGATTTATGTGAGTAATATCAGAAATAAAAGTGGCGCCGAAATTTTGTCAATTGCCATATTTGATAAGTAAATAGCTTTTATAATAATGAATTAGTTTCTGTATTAACTTTTTGCAAACAAAAACGTTTAACTTATTCTCATTGCAAATAACATAATAATAGCTTGATTCTTATTAAGTTGTCGTCATTGCAACTCGAACTCGTTGTAGACAAGCCACACCTAATCGTCAATCAATGTAAAGAATATAGAATTATAGTGAAACAAACTTTTTCGATAATCAATAAGTAGTCAAAAGTGAATAATTTATTTAGGCGTTTTCAAAATACCAACTAATTATGCGCCATGAAGTAAAGTGAATCTATTAAAAAGAACCAAAAGAGTACAAAAATAACATGAGCATTCAATATAGATGAAAGTAAAGTTTAGTAGTTTGCAGCATATAATTTAAGAAGGCAATCTATTATTATTAAAGTAACAGTATTATTAAAGTACAGACCAATAGTTATTATTTCACGCATTATGTAAATGATACGTGCAAACAGTTCTTTTAATGGAATCACAGTACAATACTGAAAATCAAGTGACACTATTAGCCATGGATTAGTTTAACTCGATAAAACTATGTATCAATCACATCCTGGGCAGAAATTGAACAAATGTATGTACAAAGAAACGTCGCACTGTCGATGGTGAATTAAACGATGATTAAAGTTCTCAGATTAAAGTCGATAAAATTACACGTATCGCTCTCGCCATGCAAATTCGTACGATTATACGTGTATTGTCTCTCTGATGTGTGCGTATAATAACATGTAGATATATTTGGCACACACGCGTACATACTTATACGCACATACGTATATATATATATATGTGTGTGTATAGAAAAAGATTTTCAATCTGTCCTTTTTCTTGTATTCCTTCAAAAACAAAAAGATGTATAAATCTCGCGTACAATCAACGAAAAATGTCGCGCGCCTAGAGCTCGAAGAGGCTCGAGGATGACTGAGAGGAACAGGTTCCTCTCCTACGCCTCGAGCAAAAGAGGGTTGAAGGCACGAGGCTCGGCAAACGAGCGGAGGCCAGGGGATGTGACCGCCTCCACGTGCACCAGGAGGCACGTTCCTCGGTCACGTGTATGCTTACACCCCACTCAGATGTGTTCGTAGAATGCTCCAGTTTATTCCAGGACGTATGAAATTCGAACAAGCAGAAGAAATTGGAGAGCTCGTGCTTCCTCTAGGTAAGTTATCCATATTTCTACTTTCTTCATTCATTAGAACATAGAGTTTATTGTATAGAAACATTTGTCGGGTATGTAAGCAATTAACGTACCTACTCGACAATTTCGTGTTATTAATTCTAACACTTTTTATTTTTCGCATTTAAAAATGGATATATTTTAATATTTTAAATAACAATGTAAATAATGTAAAATATCCTTATCGATTTCTTCGAAAGAAGTTTGATTGTTAAATATTGTCATATAGAAATTCTTTTGTAAGCTCTTTACTATCTCAACATAAATGTAAATGAACTTACACCACTCTTAGGGTAAGGTTGCGTAAATCGTACCCCTTAAAAAAAAAATAGGTATAAATCGTAAAATTTATGGAAAAAATAAAAATTATATGCGGTAATAGTATCATGTGTTTTCGTTGTTGATACTTATTACATTAAAATTTCTTACAAACTACACTTTTGGATGAAATTAATAAAATGTATGAAATCGCACTTTATACGATTTAGGAAATCAGTATCTTAAATCGTACCACCTGTAGCTTAAATCGTACCGACGTTTAAATTTGGGCAATTATAATAAAATTTTCTTTTTTTCGATCAACTTATTTATTTAAATGTACCCATCCTTTGCACTTTAGGGACTGAATCATATTTTCTTCACGGTCTTCCTCATAAATATTATAAAACCGAGTGTTATTAACTAATTCTAAAGCAAATTCACATTTATTAACCCTTTCAGTGCGGAAGAGCTGGCAGCGAGTATACATTCGTGGTACGAGAAAGTTTTCCACAAGAGCAATGTTTTGCGATATTCATAACTGGCTTGGCGCTTAATGTTTTAAAATCATATATATTTCATCACAGTATTTTAATTAAAGTGAACAGCATTGATATAAGTAATATGTTCCAACATCACAAAATTAAAATAAATGACAAAATTAATAGTATAGCGTGGAGTAATAGTTTTAAAAACAAGGTTTCGTGGCCGCCGTCAATCGGCGGCAAGTAGCACACAGAGAACATGTCGTGGCCACCGCCAATGGGCGACAGTAGTCGGTACATACTCATAGAACGTATCCGTCAATGGGCGGCAGTAATACCGAAAGGGTTAAATCAAAGTTATGTAATAATAAATAGTAAACTCCTAAGTCGTACCGGTACGATTTTGGAATTTCATGTAGGTACGATTTAAGATACGGCACAATTTATAATTCTAAAGACCATAGCCCAACACTGAATAAAGCAACACGATTTTGTTTGCGGTAAACAACTCCTAAATGCTATTACATGACTTGAAAATATGAAGCATGATTTTATCAATAACACTGTTCAACAAATTTAAACTTTTTTTATTTTCTCAAATATCCAATGGGTGATCCTCGTAGAGTTACTCATCCTAAACACGAATCCGTCGGCGGAATTTCTCGATCACCCTCAGTTTTTTAGTAAAATGAGTTTTTGTAAAAACACCAAAGGCAGAAAATGAGGTATTACGCGAAAAGCGTAAACGCTACGAAGTGAAAATTAGTCTAAAAAGATTGAGGAAAACATGCCGAATATTTTAGTGTACATAGTTATTTAAATTGGTTGTTGTAAATAGTAACAAATAACCGTCAAAGTTTAAAAAAGTGCGGATGCGCGAACTGTCTACGTCAGGCTGTTGAATTAGTTACACGCCGCGAGCCTTTTCTGAGTCGCTCCGCCTGCTTCTCCTTCCCAACAATTTCACCCAACCAGGAACGACTTGCCAGACTCGGCGTATTACACGAGTATAGTGGCGCTTTAGGGCGCTATTCGCCTCTGTTCGCTCGCGCTGGAAAGACGCCGCGCACGCCGATTACGGGAAAAAAAATCGATGCGCGTATCCCGTCGACTGACGTTATCTGTCAACGAACAGTTTCAGATCGCGTCACATGGCGTTTAGGTTAAAACAAAAGTATTACTGGTAAAAAAGTATGCTCAGATATGTCTTGAATTAAATGCGATTAAGAGATTTTAATGTTTTTGGACTTCCGGCGGTGGTTTGGCAAATTCGGCAGAGAATAGTGAAAGGAATAACATTGAAAAACTTATATTGTATCTCAAAATACCAATGGAAACATTGTGGGTATCTAATTTAAACAACATAAACATATATTTCTATTTGTGAATATATGTTTTCATTCAATGTAGATATATATTTCTGTACAAACAATGAAGTTTTCCTTCAAGTAAAGTTGAAGAAATAAATAAATAAAAAAATTAGTATTGCATCGATATTATCTCCACAATATTATGAAACTTTTATATATACATATAACATTTTCTTCTAAATTAAATGGTTCTACTGTGCATACATTTATACACACAACCATACATACAACAATCATAACGATAGTTTATTAAAATTATATCCAGTAATCTTGAATTTGTTACCTCTTGTTTCTTTAATTCATATGTATACTAAAGAAACAGTTGTGTTACGATCTAGCACGCGCACGTATAAATTAATTTCCAACGCAAATAATTTAAAAATTCTACGACAGCAAAACGTTAGCTCTCGCGTCAAAGAATACATTGTTGCCGACACGGTCAACTTAGCAATAGATTTTAACCGTTTGAGTGTCAAGCGGCGAAAACGCGCTTCTTTCGTTTTGTATCAAGGAATGCAACAAAGTTAAATTTCAATGTTTTTCTGCTAACGATCTGTTAATCGCATTTAATTCAAGACATATCTGAGCATACTTTTTTACTAGTAATACTTTTGTTTTAACCTAAACGCCATGTGACGCGATCTTAAACTGTTCGTTGACAGATAACGTCAGTCGACGGGATACGCGCATCGATTTTTTTTTCCCGTAATCGGCGTGCGCGGCGTCTTTCCAGCGCGAGCGAACAGAGGCGAATAGCGCCCTAAAGCGCCACTATACTCGTGTAATACGCCGAGTCTGGCAAGTCGTTCCTGGTTGGGTGAAATTGTTGGGAAGGAGAAGCAGGCGGAGCGACTCAGAAAAGGCTCGTGGCGTGTAACTAATTCAACAGCCTGGTCTACGTTATACTTTTACATTTTTATGAAAAGTTATTTATCTAGCACGAATTTGCTATACTGGATCGCATTCCTTAGACATTTCTGAAGCGAAAACTGCCCCCAAAAGTTTTAGGAACAGTTTACAATCCCGACGGGTCGAAAAAATATCCGTAACGAACGTGTATCGGCGTTTCGTCGCCATGCTGCTATTCTACGCGGGCCTGCTGTGTAACAGTGCCGTAACTACGCGTTACCGACGCCGATCTGACAGTACCATCCGAAGGGCGCTCAACTCTGATAAATATAAATGATCAATTGTTTTTCATTAATTTTTGTTTAAAAATATTATTTATAATTTGGTCACCGAATTATAAAAAACGTTTTGATTAATTTTAATTGATCTACAAATGCTGCCTGCTGAAATGATGAAATGAAATGCTGCATTTTGACATTTCGTTAAAAGAAAATATTATTGGAACTATAATATTCTTGTTCTTTTTTAAAAAATATCGTTGTTTATAACAATAATACAATATGATCAATTCGATGTCTAGGGCACGCCGGGTCACACATTTCCTTCTCGGGCATTTTTTCTATGAATTATTGTTATGAAAATTCCAAAGAACATTTCTGTTAACATCCCGACAAATGCCCATTATACTGTATTATCAGCTTGTCGGAAGATCGTATTGTATTATTGTTATAAACAACAATATTTTTTTAAAAAAGAACAAGAATATTATAGATCCAATAATATTTTATTTTAACGAAATGTCAAAATGCAGCATTTCATTTCATCATTTCAGCAGGCAGCATTTGTAGATCAATTAAAATTAATCAAAACGTTTTTTATAATTCGGTGACCAAATTATAAATAATATTTTTAAACAAAAATTAATGAAAAACAATTGATCATTTATATTTATCAGAGTTGAGCGCCCTTCGGATGGTACTGTCAGATGGGCGTCGATAACGCGTAGTTACGGTACTGTCATACAGCAGGCCCGCGTAGAATAACAGCATGGCGACGAAACGCCGATACACGTTCGCAACGGATATTTTTTCGACCCGTCGGGATTGAAAACTGTTCCCAAAACTGTTGGGGGCAGTTTTCGTTTCCGAAATGTCTAAGGAACGCGATCCAGTATAGCAAATTCGTGCTAGATAAATAACTTTTCATAAAAATGTAAAAGTATAACGTAGACAGTTCGCGCATCCGCACTTTTTTAAACATTGACGGTCATTTGTTACTATTTACAACAACCAATTTTAATAAATATATACACTAAAATATTCTGCATGTTTTCCTCTATCTTTTGAGACCAATTTCAACTTCGTAGCGTTTATACTTTGCGCGTAATATCTCATTATCTGCCAAAATTTAGTGTTATTACAAAAACTCATTTTACTAAAAAACTGAGGGTGATGGAGCAATTCTGCCGACGGATTCGTGTTTAGGATGAGTAACTCTACGAGGATCACCCATTGGATATTCGAGAAAAAAAATCGTGTTGAACACTGTAATGTGCTTGCAAGATGAACTACTAAACACGGAGTAAAAGTTATACGAAAATTACGATAAACTTACTTCTTGAGAGATTGCATTTTTATGGAAATGGAGAGAGATGAACATAATGTGAAACAGTATGATTGATAGGGAGTAACTCGTTTTGCCGGGAAAGGCGCAGTTGGCGTAATATTACGCCTAATATTTAGACGGTACGATTTAAGTACGACTTACGCAACCTCACCCTAAATAAAACGCAGCATATAATATTAGACAGGGTGTCCCACGCAAATCGAACAGGCTGTACCTCCTAAATGGTTGGCAATAGAGGAAAACGGTAAAAGAAAAAGTTGAGTGGCATCAGACGGTGCATACTATGCAACTAATTTTATACGCTTTTGTGCATCGCCGCATCAGAAAAATGCAACTGCACTTTCTTTTTCAATGTAAACCTACATTATTGACTGCACCAATCGATCCAGTTCGTTGTGCTCCACATAAAAGTACTAACATATTTATCCCCTAAACTTATTCGTTAAGAAGTTATCGAAGCTAAAAGTTTAGTTTCCTGCATACATTTTGCATACACCTTTCATAGTATAATTATTCCGATGCCTGTCAAACAGGAATTTTTTTTTTTGGAAATTCGATATACATTTATTTCGCTACGTATTTGTCATAAGAATATTCAAAGCTATGTTGCCTTATTGTTAGTAGAGTAGTAAGAAGTCTCGAGTAGTCGGTTTGCTAAATACGAAATACGGTAAGATCGTCCCTTCTTCTCTACCTCTTTCGGGGTTGAAGATGCTATAAACTTTTTCTCTTCTGCAAGGATGAGGAGAGGGACCTTAGAGATCCATGGGAAGGAGTACATTGATGATGAGATTCTCCAGACCCAATCCTGGCAAATGTCTCAACGTTTTTGGGGCACTCTGTGGCCCATAAATTATTCCAAGGTGGTTCGAGAACACTGTCGAGAAGGCGCGTCATGCACTAGTAAGAGCCGAAGAGGTAATAAATATGCTAAAGAAAGTTACAATTCCATGCCTCTTCATCCTTCATTCACGTGGAAAAATGTATTTACAATAAATTACCTTTTCTAAAAATTAGTGCCTTTTGAAACTTATTTGATTTAAACCGCTGCTTATACTGTAATATATAAGTAGATGTTCGTGAAGGGTTACCCCACTGATTGAAAGGGTATGAGCAATTTTTTAGAAGAAATGTGACAATGGATATAGTCTCAACAACAAACAGTACAAACTGTAGTTAACTTGAACAGGATCTTTTCCGCAGTTGGAAACAATTTCTTTTAATACTTGGATGTTCACCGTATGTTGTACATATGTACAAATGAAAGATCAACAAGTGGTGCCCTGATTCACATCGAAGCTTTAGTTTTATGTTACTGGTCTGAACTTACAATTAGTTTCCCTACACCCAAAAGGTTGCACCCCGACAAACTTGGTCTGCATACGATATAAATGTAAATAGGAGAACATAGAGTTTTACAGCTTTTCGAACTACATAAAAAATCGCTATATTAATTTTTTTCGAAAAATATTTTATCAGTACCTAAGAAGTTCATATATTTTTACATGTAATGATGCATTTTCCTTTTAACTCTTGTTGAATTAATGTTTGATTGCTTCCTTAAAGTTTAATTGTAATTCATAGAAAATAATCAATCATTCTGGACAGTCACCTTTCGATAAATATAGGTGCATAAACCTCATTATGCAGCTACTAATTGTAAGCACATACAGTGTGGCTCGGACAAGTTGGCATTTGGGAGGATGGCCTGTTTCGGCAGAGTCTGATTCACCAGGCGTCAAGCGTCATGCCGCTTGTCACACATACACGAAGGCATTTGACGTTCTACCACGCGATTCGTTAAAAGAGCTACACATACAAATCGAACTAAAAGACGAAGATAGAGAACACTACAGATCGAAGCAAGGGAGACAACGCGGTTTCGGTGGCGACAGTGAGGACATTGGCGTAGGCACCAGATTTCTAATATCTCTATTCGCTCCGAGTGTGACTGCAGCGCCAGACCAAATATGAACTACGGGAGGCTGTCAGAGTATGTTTTTATATGTTTGTCAATAGTCAGAGATATGTGAGTAAGTCAAAACACGATTGTCGACACTTGTAGGAATATCTATTCGAAATTCAGTGAAATCGATTATGACCCTGGTGTTATTATAATCAGGTAGGAAACAATCAGGCATAGTTTCTTGTACTGTATCGATATCTGGCCAAAATACTAAATTTCTTATCGCACTAGCAAGATGTTGCAGAATTTCATAAAAAATTGTTGAAATTGTTGTTCTGTGAACACTAAATAATACACCGAGTGCCGAAAATGTTAATCCAGTTTTAATTTTCATTAAAAAAATTAGTAGTCGGTCTTTTTTCGTAAATTGAAGGAAATATTGTTGGAATGTAGCTAGGACTCAACTTCTCTTCTGATTTTTTACCCCCAATAAAATGATCACTACAAATACAATCATATGGCTTGGGAACCCACGGTGATCCATCAACACTATAAAATTATATTTTTAATAAATTTTAGCACAGTATTAATAAAACTGTTTGCGAGATAAAAATTTTCTCACTGATAATTTTCCTTTTTCTTTTAATCATAAAATTTTTATAATATTAAAATTTATTCATTTATAAATTTTATTTTTGCTTTTTCGTTACAGAATTTCAAAAAAATTATTTACATTTACTGAACTTAACAATTTTACAAAGATTTACAATACTCCGAATTATTATTTTTAATAACAATAAGGTTATGGTACTACTTACTTTAGCCTTTTAACTGCAGCTATCCACTGATTCCGTTGATTTATTTTCCATGTAGCGGTCGGAAATTTATAAAATTTGCACTTACTTTTTCTGCTAGTATTTTTACAATTCACTACACAACAACTCTGGTGACTCATTTTTATTTTATTTATTAAAATCAAAACAAAAAAAATATTTTAACGTGTTTTTGTTTACAATTTCGGTTATAATAGCCTCCCGTAATGCTCAAAGTGACCACTGCGAACGCTTCGGTCGATTTAACTTCCCCTACCATGCCTTCCCTCAGAGCGAATAGTAAACACAGGATAAACTCCGGCAAAATTACCCCCACCACATGGGCAGATTCTCCTTGACAACACGGAACGCGCGACGAGAAAACAATGTAACATCATACAATGTAACACGTCGCGTTTCGTCAAGGAGAATCCCCCATGTGAAGGGGGTAGAAAGTTCTCGCTCCTCCAGCCAAACTATTGTAGTAAGAATATTTTAATGTTACGACTTTGTCGAGTGCTTCCTTTAAGAGGTTGAGCGAGTGGATTCCAAGAAACAAAATGGTGCGAATAGGCGGTTGAAAGCGAGAAGCTCCGCCGCCGAGATGCCAACTTGTCCGAGCCCCACTGTACGTAAATAGAAGATACATTTAGTAAATTCGTTAAGATTTCTATGACTGTTTCAGGTCGAAAAGTTGCAGTTAAAACATCACTCACTTCCAAAACATCAACGTTTGATGCTCCTGGTATCCATTTTACACTGAAATAAATTTGTATTGCTATTTATTTATATTAAAAAATACAAAAATGTCTGATCGAACTCATAAAGGGTATTCCACCTAACTCTATCACCTTTAATAATTTTCTTATTAATCAATGAACAAAAACGATATTACGTATATTAAATTATACAGGATGGTGTGTTATGTTTGTCCACCTTGAATATTTCCGTTATTTCTATTAACGCGAAAAAATCTTATATTAAAACCTTGCACGATATAGAGGAGAACATATTGTGATACAAACATTTTTAGTGGTAGCAAAAATTTCAAGACTAGCTCTACATTTTAGAATAGAATGCTACTCTCTTTTTATCGTTATATATTTAATAGCCAATATTAAGACGATTTCATCGAACTATAGCACAGTGGAACGAATCGACAATCTAGCTGGAAAAAAATAATAACTCGAGAACTGTTCATTTTAGCGAAAAAATGTTTTATACAAAAGTTTCATAATATTGTGAAAAGAATGTCACTGCATCGTTAATTTTTTATTTTTTATATTTTTTAATTGTTATTTAATGGTTAACATCATTTTTTATGCGAAAATCTATAAATTTCTTTACGGACTTTTATTCTACGAAAGAAATAAAGAAACTTTTGCATAAGTCATTTTCTCATTGCACTTTATGTTAAAAAGATATTTAATGCAAAATATCCCACTGACGTCTTTCTCTTCCTACTGCAGAGGATGCGAAGTCAACTGATACTGTTTAAGTTGGTCTATTACTTATTCAATCGCATTCCTACCTTTAAGCCGGTAAAACTAAAAAGGGCGCAAGTGGATCCATGAAATTTTTCCACTAATTACTTCTACACAATCTAAAGAATATATAGACGGAGTTTCAGAGGTATACATGTAAGGAAAATATCCTCGACCGCACTGAACATAGCAATTAGAAATAAGATCGGTAAGACAGGGCTCCTAAAAGGAAAGAGTGCGGAGCACAAAAACGTGGCAAGAAGTGCTAACCGTCTCACACTAGAATAGTCGAAAGTAGAAAGTGAATAATAACATTGAATGTTGTTTCTTTGTTATTACAGGTAGGGTTTGCGATTAGGATAAGTAATATATAAGTACATTGTTGATTTTTACAAAAAATAATAAAATATCTTTGTTATTACAGAGAAACTATTCGGTTATTTATTCTGAACCCAGAGAGTAATAAGACACTCATTACATACATTTCGATGTTTGTTAGTTATTCATTGTTTAATGGGACCGGGCGCCGCGGTGAAATTAGACTGCCGAATCGCATCCCTACCTTTAAGCAGGTAAAACTAAAAAGGGCGCAAGTGGATCCATGAAATTTTTCCACTAATTACTTCTACACAATCTAAAGAATATATAGACGGAGTTTCAGAGATATACACTTCGTTGTTTGTTAGTTATTAATTGTTTAATGGGACCGCGCGTCGCGATGAAATTAGATTGCCGAATCGCATTCCTACCTTTAAGCAGGTAAAACTAAAAAGGGCGCAAGTGGATCCATGAAATTTTTCCACTAATTACATCTACATACTCTAAAGAATATATAGACGAAGGTTCAAAGATATACATTTCGTTATTTGTTAGTTGTAGACATCTGGTCCTTTTGTGACCGCGTGCTCCGCAGGGTGTCGGCTACCGTACTATGTCATAAACTTTAGAAAGGAATAACAACAAAAGGCGGCAGAAAGCGCAGCCTTTTTTTGCAGGAGCTGCTTGTACAAGGTTTAAACTAAATACCCTCAAAATTTCGAGGTAATATTTTGATATACATTATAAGTTTTTCTCTGCTAAAGTTTGCTAATTTCTTCGAAAAACATGTGTCTAAAGAAAGTTCCATAAATTATTTAAAAATTAATTTTTCGAAAAATCGTTTATGGGCATACCAAGGTTAACTAACAGTGATAAACTGTACAAAAAGTAAAAAGTCTCGCAAAATTCTTAATGCCTCTAACAGTATCTTCTTTTCAGAGAAGTATTTGGACGTTTTCGCGCTGTTGAAATTTGTTGTTTTTAAGTGCTGATTTTTACATTTAGATGATTGCAAAATCAATTAATATTGCTATTACTGGTCTCAGCAAACATTCTAGATGAAGATAAGATTATTAAAATTCAAATCCCGGACTTGATTTTTTTCCACCAAGATTACCCATTTCGTCCCACTGTGCGCTGCAATATTCGCTGAAGTTATCTTATATACCAGTAAGATGCTAAGTTCGGTACATTATACAGGGTGGTCCACACAACGTGTGCACCGTTAAAAACTACCAAAATATGCGTTGCACAAAAAAGTTTTTATATAGAAGTTGCATGGTCTGAAGGGGCACATTATATAGTGTAGTTATTTTTTTTATAGGTGGAGGCGTTTCGGAGATTTGAAGGTCAACTTTGTTTTTTTAAATGGAATGCTATATTTTTTATATCAAAATATGGAAGAATGTCGAATTCTGAGTAAAAAAGTATTGACATTTATTTGCCCTAAACCTAATAACTAACGAGTAATTTCACTTTATTTCCTGAAAATTTTCTTCGCGTAATATCAAGTTAGAAATTCGACCTTATCACAGATTTCCGCAGGACAGCGATGTTTACGTGACAGTGTTTACTAATATGAGTGACCTAGTGGCTTAACGCAACTAATGTAAATGTTCAAAGTGATATCCATTGGCATTAATACAGTGATGCAATCTATTAACTAATGAAGAAACTGCATTCTGAATCATATCCGCACTGAGTGTAATGCATGCTTCACGAATACGATGTTTCATATTCTCAGATGTTGTTGGTGGTTTACGATACACTGTGTCTTTTAATGTGCCCCACAGAAAATAGTCTAAAGGAGTAAGGTCCGGTGAGCGTGGAGGCCACATAAATCGTCCGCCACGACCAATCCATCGATTAGGAAATTTTCTATCCAGTACTTGCCTTACATTACGCGCGTAATGTGCAGGACAACCATCATGTTGATACCAGATTTGTGTAAGGATATTTAAAAGTACATTTTCCAATAAAGATGGTAAAGTGTCATTCAAAAAGTTAGCATATTTTTGTCCTGTTAGTCGATCATTAATAAAATATGGCCCAATCAATTGGTTGCCCAGTATTCCACACCACACATTAACGCTCCATTGACGTTGGTGGTCGACTTCTCTCATCCAGTGAGGATTTTCTGGTGCCCAATAATGCATATTTTTCAAATTAATCTGCCTGCGATTAGTAAACGTTGCTTCATCATCAGTGAACAAAACTTTTTGTAAAAAATAATTATCACTGTTCATTTGATGCAGGAACCACTGGCAGAACCGAACGCGGTTTTCATAATCCGTTCCATGGAGCTCCTGATGAAGTGCTAGGTGATAGGGACGATGTTTTTCATTATGTAGAATGCGTAGTACACTTGTTTTGCTAATTCCAGATCCTCGTGAAATCTGTCGTGTACTAATATGGGGGTTTTCTGTTACCGCTGCTAGGACCGCAATAGCATTTGCATCAGAAGTAGCAGTTTTCGTTAAGTTACGTTTAGTAACATTAAGACTTCCGGTTCGTCGAAGCGATTGACACATTCTCTCAAATATGGCTCGAGATGGCTGATTTCGTTCAGGATACCTTTCGGCATAGATGGCTTTGGCTCTTATTGCATTTTTATGGCACTCACCATAAACTAAAAGCATATCAACTTTTTCGCTATTACAAAATTTCATTTTTACTTTTATCTGTCTGGTAAATACACACAACACCGAAGGTAACTTCAATACTGGATTACGAATATGAAGACGATCGCGAATCATGATAGATGTTGTGTTGATAAACACTGTCACGTAAACATCGCTGTCCTGCGGAAATCTGTGATAAGGTCGAATTTCTAACTTGATATTACGCGAAGAAAATTTTCAGGAAATAAAGTGAAATTACTCGTTAGTTATTAGGTTTAGGGCAAATAAATGTCAATACTTTTTTACTCAGAATTCGACATTCTTCCATATTTTGATATAAAAAATATAGCATTCCATTTAAAAAAACAAAGTTGACCTTCAAATCTCCGAAACGCCTCCACCTATAAAAAAAATAACTACACTATATAATGTGCCCCTTCAGACCATGCAACTTCTATATAAAAACTTTTTTGTGCAACGCATATTTTGGTAGTTTTTAACGGTGCACACGTTGTGTGGACCACCCTGTATAATACAAGCACGAAATCAAACGCTTTGTAATTTCATGGGACTGAAGTATTTTAAAAAAAAGATAGAAACCAGGTATTTTAACAGCATTACTAACAATAAGTGCTACAATAAAAAGTCTTTAACCCTTCTTAAGGACTTTGGTTGGAGCTTTGTGGCACGGGTGTTTCAAGCGGCACTATTTTTTTAGCACCCCATATTTTTGTCTCCGACTCTTCTCTCTCTTGTCAGTTCTCGATCTGGAGAGATCATGTAAACTAGAGTTCTGTGAATTGAATCTTATATCTCTCCAGTTCTCGATAGTACGAGGTGCCATAAACTATTGTAATCATAACAGATCACCATTCCTCTTCCGCGAAAAAGTCTGTCACCTTAAAATCGTGGAAAAGCGGTGATTAACCCAATTGTCTCCACCTTGGAAGGGCGTATATAACATCTTGCTTCGGGATCGAGGCAGAGAGATTTGAGACTTGGAACTTGGGACTTGAGACTTGACATTAGAGACACAACTGACAATGAGACCAGAGACACAACTCTTTTTGCATTTCGCCTTGTCAACTTCTTTATTCATATTCTTCGCTAATAGTAAAATTTAGTGTTAACATGTTCCATATCAAATCATTTTTTAACTCTTGGCATGCGGGCAACGTACTTTAACTTTTTTTGCAGTCTGTCAGTGGAGCGCGGGTCACGTAAAAATACGTATTTAGCAGATTTATGTTGTTGCTCCTGAAACATTATCAATGGATATGCGGAAACACATATTAGAGAAAATTGTAGGTGCCGGGAAGAAAAAAAATCCGCAAAGACAATGTCGCGTGTGCGCAGCCAAAAAAATACAGAGTGAAACATGTTTGTAACTGTTACGTGAATGTAACTTCTGCGGTGTTCCACTCCACAGAGGAAAATGGTTTGAACAGTAGCATACGGTGAAGGATTATTAAAGTTGTATCAATGCTATTTGTACTTATTATTTGTACTTCAAAAAATATTTTCGAATATATAATAAATCTTTAAAAATGATCTATTTTCGTGAATTAGTAAAAATGTCATTTTATTTTGTTAAAATAATCATATAGTATTATTTAAGTGTAAAATGGAACAAGTTTCGTTTCGAAAAGCAAAGTAGTATTCGATTTATTGCGATTTTAGTGAATAACCAAACTCCTGCGAGATTCACGAAAAACGCCCGCTGCACGCGTAAGTCCGCGGCGAAGTGTACGCGCATGCCAAGTGTTCAGATTTTGCATTCAGGCCGTGTGAGGCGAATACGACCCACACATTTACGATTAAATAAATTTCTTTGCAGTATACATGATATTAAGATGCCTATATTTAACTTTACAATATATGTAGGACGTGAAAAGTTAGTATAAGAATTAGTGTAAGCGGTGTTGCAGGAATAAGCGTGTGAGGGAGAGCGAGAGATAGCAAGAGCAAGAGCGAGAGAGAGAGAGAGAGAGAGAGAGAGAGCAACGAAAGAGCGTGTATCTGTGAGAGAGTGAAAGAGGGATGTAAGAGAAAGTGCTTGCGAGATGATGAGGGTGTGTGACTGTGTATGTGTGTGTGTGGGGTGTAGGGCCTTCGGAGGAATTCGAATGCGTAAGGAGGCTCAGAGAACGTTTTAACGCGACAGCGAAGAGAGTGTATTTTTTGGTCTTAGCGAATAGCGTAACTTCAGTAATAGCGAACGGGCGAGTTTTATTATACCGTAGTTTAGTTTAAATGTGTTTTGTGTTTATTTTGTTATAGTTCTTTTTTATATTTTATATTCTTTACATTTAATAAACTAATTATTATTCATAATAAATAATAATCCTACATATATTTTTCACAATAAAATTCTTTGTTTTGCAATGAGAAATGCAAGAAACCTGAACGGAAAATTTAGTGGGGATCGTATACGCGCCACGTGGGACGGAACGTGTTAATAAACTGAACACATATTCTAAGCAAGTGGAAGTGGAATAATCATTTTTCGTTTCAAAAACTCACAGAAGTGTACCCACTGTACATAGACAATTCATCTTGGAAGGAAAGGGATCTTTCTTTAAAATAATATACTCATAATTTCTCCATAAAAGTTATAAACTTATTTAATGAGTATAAAATTTGTAATTAACAATTGAAGATAGTGAAGGAATGATATAATATGATTAATAATTTAACTCAGTATGATATGTTTTGAAACATGGAAACACGCACGTGTGTCTCTGGTGTCAAGTCATCGCAAAGACAGTGGACTCACCGCTCATATTCAACAATTACACTGTCCAACAAATTTGAAACTGTTTCAGTTTTCCGATAGCCACTATATAATTCTTATAGAGTTCGTCGTCCTGAACACGAATCCGACAACGAAATTTCTGTATCACCCTCTGTTTTCGAAAAAAATCAGCATTTGTAAAAACGGTCGTTTTCGGTAAAGAAGCTGGTATTACGTGAAAACTAAGAAATGGTGTATAGTAAATTTGTGCTGGCAATACTCCTCGACGTGAAAATGCAAAGTGAATGCGTAAAAAATTCACGCATCCGCTCGTTTTTGAACTTTGACAGTGATTTATTGCTATTAACAAATAGGAAACATTATAACTGCTTATACATACCTAGTCGGGAAACACTCCTCTATTTTTTGAGACCAAGAACAACAACCTACGTTTCTTAGTTTTCACGTAATACCAGCTTCTTTACCGAAAACGACCGTTTTTACAAATGCTGATTTTTTTTCGAAACCAGAGGGTGATACAGAAATTTCGTTCCCGGATTCGTGTTTAGGACGACGAACTCTATAAGAATTATATAGTGGATATCGAAAAACAGAAAACAGTTTCAAAGGGTCTAGCCGAATAAGGGGGTGAAAAGTGCCCTTGAGCCGATGTTATTCGACGATGGGTCATTCGATAGGTGGTGATGAAAAACCATTGCACACAAATTTTTAATCCGATACCTTCACCGGGAGGGTAGTTATAGGGTAAAATCGAAAAATCAGTTTTTGCCTCATTTTCCCCAATTAATATGGTGCAAAAATTCCATAAAAATTTTGACACATTCTAAACATTAATGCACACGTTAAGGATTTTTTTCAGATTTTTCCTTTGCAAGTTCCACTCACGAAAAATTAAAAACCGAAGAGAAATTTTTTAAACATCGATTTCGTATTGAAATCTTCCGAGCACAACTTTTTCCTTTTTACAATAGTTGCATAATGTTATCATTGTTATACCCTAATTTTTTCAGATTTTTTGAGTACGGTACATCACGGTCGGAAAAATCAAAAACCGATTTCTGGGACACATTTTGGGCTGAAACTCGCCCATTATCTGCCATTCTTGCATGATTTTAATACAGTATGTTCACATTGTGACCTTCAATATTTCTGCATAGAAATATGTAGATGTTAAAGAACAATATCGGGATAAATAAATTAATTGCTGATTGTATGATCTTTATAACCTAGAATTTTAACCGTTCTTTCAAAAGTATTAATGGTGCAGTGGCTATGGTGTCTGCCTGTGGAATCGCTGGACACTTTTTTGTCGCGGGTTCGAATCTCCATGTGGGACTTAAGTTTTTTTCTGTAATTTTTTTTTTTTTTTTTTTTATTAAAGACAACAATATTCAGTAGTAGCGTTAAAATGTTTCACAGATACTTCTAAAAATAATTATACAGTACACTTTTTTCTTCATCGACTCTTTCCAGTCATGTCACGATTTACTATTACAAGTACTTTTTTACATTCTGTATATTGAATTTTATATTTCTTTCATACTTAAAATATGTTTTCATACATTGCAATAAACCAATATCTATGTACAATATAAAATGTTTGAGAATACTTATAATTGCAAAACGTTGCATATCTAATTGTAAGAAAAGCATGTTTTACGATTATTTTTCTATAGGTTTTATATTGTTGAAAGGCATAAAAATATCTGTGAAACATTTTAAAGCTACTACTGAATAGTGGTATGTCTTTAATAAAAAAAAAAAAAAAAATGGCAGAAAAAACTTAAGTCCCACATGGAGATTCGAACCCGCGACAAAGAAGTGTCCAGCGATTCCACAGGCAGACACCATAGCCACTGCGCCATTAATACTTTTGAAAGAACGGTTAAAATTCTAGGTTATAAAGACTATACAATTAGCAATTAATTTAATTATCCCGATATTGTGCTTTAACATCTAGATATTTCTATGCAGAAACATTGAAGGTCACAATATGAACATACTGTATTAAAATCATGCAAGAATGGCAGATAATGGGCGAGTTTCAGCCCAAAATGTGTCCCAGAAATCGGTTTTTGATTTTTCCGACCGTGATGCACCGTACTCAAAAAATCTGAAAAAATTAGAGTATAACAATGATAACATTATGCAACAACTGTAAAAAGGAAAAAGTTGTGCTCGGAAGATTTCAATACGAAATCGATGTTTAAAATTTTTTTTTTTGGTTTTTCATTTTTCGTGAGTGGAACTTGCAAAGGAAAAATCTGAAAAAAATCCGTGACGTGTACATTCATGTTTGGAATGCATCAGAATTTTTTTGGAATTTTTGCACCACATTAATTGGGGAAAATGAGGCGAAAACTGATTTTTCGATTTTACCCTATAACTACCCTCCCGGTGAAGGTATGAGATTAAAAATTTGTGTGCAATGGTTTTTCATCATCACCTATCGAATGACCCATCGTCGAATAAAATCGGCTCAAGGGCACTTTTGACCCCCTTATTCGGCTAGACCCTTTGTTGGACAGTGTTATTAAATCTCGAGGAATTCGAGAAGTGAAATAAGTTTTGTACACAGTCTATTCAAATAACATTATTAAAGCATGTTATTTGCTATACATAGATGAGTTGAAGTCCAGGCAAATTAATGTGTTTTTTACAGGTAATGGATACCCCCACTAATGCTTTAACCTAATTTGACTTAATAGTTAAATTTTGCATCGTAAGTATTTTCAGAATTGATAGACTGAGCTTAATTTACAAGTATATAGAATATCCGTACCATATACTGTAAGAAAATGGGACTTTGTGGATTTGCCCGTACCATGTGTATGGACTCTGCCGCCTAATGTCGGTATTACTTTGTATGTTTCATACATATCTTCGCTATTCCTTGTCAACAACGTCTTTCCGAGTGAGCAGTGGTGTCTCAGCTGATTTCTTTCATATTACAGTATTACATTCTTAGAAAAAAAAGACTGTCCATTTTCTAAATAAAATCTTCATTAAAACTCATCAGTCAAAGTGTTAATATAGTGCGGGATTGAGTGTTATGTGCACGTAAGCGTTTATGCGGCCATGCGTATTGCGTCAAATACATGTGGCCTCTATATCAGAAAAAATAGTACCTACATTTATTAGGTTTCATCAATCTTACTATGAATCGTTTGTCCGTAGATAGTCGTTTTCTATGTCTTAATATGATATCAACAACGACTTCTGAGTACAAATGCAATGTGCAACTGTCTTCAAACGCGGCATACATCATTGAAATAGACGATCATACATGTTATGTATTATACAATTTTTCTAAATTATACGATCTGTAGAACATAGAACCTCAATACCTTTCTATAGACTGGAGAATCCTATTCGACCTGCTCTGTCTTGTATGTTTCATCTACTTTGGGAATCGTCGCCGATTAACTTACAAATGAGACACTTAAGTTCGCGGTAAGAGTATGTCACTTCTAAATTCGATGAATGTTTTTACCTTGCGGATACTCTTCATATGTAGTAAGGCTAGATGCCGATATGTAGAAGTAGTTGGAACATACAGAGAAGTATGTTAGTTGGAATGAAACAGAGAATAAATCAATGATAAATAGCACTGTGTAACAACAATGAAAGGTAACAAAACACTTAGAAAATTTTTTATCACGGTGCAATTTAAAAAATTCTGTGCAAGGAAATATAGAAAGCTTCTCTCCAAAGAACTCTTAAAAGAAACATGCTTTGTGATGGGACATATATTCGCAAAGCATCGAATATCACTGACAGGATGACTTCCACCATCACGGAAAAACTTTCTGCAAGATATCTTGAAGTAGTGGAGAGTAAGTAAAACAATGACCGTGTGGTAAAAAAAAAAGAGAATATATCGGTAACAAATATAGTTTGTCGACCAATGAAATAATAAAAATTCCTTGGTCGATGCTGAAAGTTTACAATTAGTGGCCTAGAGGTCTCTAGAATGTAAGGATTGACTGATAACACCCAGAAAATGTTGGTATGATTAGTATTAAAACTTTAATGTTAAACGCTCCAATTTACATTTTGATACCTTGCGCAACAGCTGAGTCGTGAAAATATAATATTGTAAATGAAACCTGAATGATATTAAGTAGTATGAGCCCGAATATTTGATTCATGAATTTATGAGCCATCTTCAATGTTTTGATACATAAGTGGAGATCGAACAGTCATCAGGTTTTGATATTAATATAATTAGCGCATTATAAATTATATGAAAAAATACCGCAGTGTAATAAACTGGTAATTCGATAAGGCTTAATAAAAATAAATTATACAATTAATACCTGCAAATATCATGTTAAATTTAATGAATCGAAAGATTTCATTATAGTAAAGTATAATATTGTTATCAGAGTAACTTATCCAGTAATGTTGCGAGACTGGGAAAACTTTTTATTGACACTGAGTAGTAGAGATAACAAAAAGGATTTATTGTTAGAAAAAGTGACATGAAGTTCGTGATACAATGCTTAAATGCCACTCCTAGGGGAAAGCAAATATGATGGTTAATTGGGTACCGTTTATTCTGGGAAGTGTTATAGAATATATCCTACTTTACAAGTGAGAAAAAAAATTTACTTCCCATTTAAATGCAATGGAGACCAAAATTATCGTTAAAATTGCATTACACACAACCAGCTTAATTCTAATCACTTTAAATTTCGTGATCCAAATGACATGCCAAGCAGTTATTTATTGATTTCAGATTTATTTGCTAATATTCTACATCGTTGAATACAAATTTATAATTGACGACAAATGTAATTGTGAGCATTGCAAAACATTATGATTAAGTATATAAAGCAGATAGTGAGCTTCAAAACAGAACTCACTTTAACAAAAAATTGCTTAAGGTAGAAAAATACCGCTAAGGATAAATGATATAAGTGCATACATTTATTAAAAAATAAAGTGAATTATTACGGAATGAATAGAATGCAAATTAATGTAAACACATACACAGATTGATAATATTTCTCTTCATCGTCACATCCTTCTGTGAAAAGTTATATAATAATGCAGCTGTCCGCGAATAAAATACGTATTTATGTACCTTTCCGTTAAACTAGCGTTAAGAAAATATCCAGATATACAGTTATTTCAAAATACTCGTACATTATCATTAAAATCAATCTTCGATGACTTATGTTAGCTGAAGAGCATATTGAAAAAGCCCGCGAATGTTTATTATGAGCATATCATTCAACCAACGACAATTCTAGACACAAACAGATTATTTCGTAAACAAATCCTTTGATTATGAAAATTTGTTTTCGGTACGGACGCAGAAAATCGGAAGAGAAGAGAAGTACTAAATGAGAAACATTTGAAAGACATCAACCGAGGAGGTAGGTACGCACAAGAAGTACGTTGACCTGGATTAACGTGACCTGTGACAACGCAACGTGTTTGGCGATAAACTGCCGTATATCAAAGTAATCTCATGCGCGAATCATCGAGACCTGGTCCGATGTATCTATACTCGTATATGCTCACTCATGAAGAATGTTGGTTAGCGACAAGAGCACAGCAAGCAAAAGACGAGACAAGTTGCGCACACATTGCTACTTGTATACATCTCCTGTATGTCACCCATGTTTACTTAATACATACGTTCGTTAATCCATCTTACTTAAAACAGCAAGGAGTACATATTTATAAGACTTTCATTGGGGATTATAAACGAGTTAGTGTTTAGATAAGTGTACTAATAGGTTGATTCATTTGATTCGTACTGGGTTTATTTAAACTTTTATATCTGTCGCTTACACATTGAATATATTAATTATCTGTAATCTATAATAATTCTAGCAATTTAATATTATAGTGTCTTCCTACATTATGTCATCTAAACAAAGTACATATTTTTATACTAGTTTTTTTATATGCAATAATGTGGTATCGGAAATCGAGTATGGCTAGACTGTTTAGTCTAGGCGACTGTTAAGAAGATGCGTGTCGCGGAGACCCTACGATCCTTGTTTAGTTTTAAAGAATGCATGTGTGTATGTGTGAACGAATGCTTAGACGAGATGGATTCGAGTTACAGTAGAAACCCTCTAATGTTGCTCCCTCTAAGGTTGCTCTCTCGCTAATGTTGACAGGATACTCCCGTTACTGTTACTTGTATTTTCCCCCACTTGGACTTCTTATTACCCAATAGAATTTTAGTTTCGAGGCTCGTCATGTAGGTTATAGATGTTTACATGATCCTTCGCTCAAGTTTCAATTCTGCGCATGCTTATGCGCATAGGGGACAATAAGTCATGAAAAGTGGGGATAGAAGGGAGTGTCAACATTAGCGAATGATCCTGGTCCGAGATGTCAACATTAGAGGGATTCTACTGTAGTTCTTCTTTGACAATCAAGTTATATAGATCATCTTCATTTCATTTTGTGTAGTCACATAGTACATAGTTTTTAATAAATATTCTTATTTTACTTGTATTTTCGACATTAAAAAAGTATCAACCAATTGCGGAGGAACGGAGAGAAATTGCAATTGTGTATCGTAAAAATTGAGATTTTTATGACAGACTTGCAAGAAATAAATTGTAGAATGTATTCTACATTAACTTAAAATAAATAATTAGTAAGAAAAATATGCATTTTTATGTAACAGTTCCAAAAAAAACGTAGATAATTTTCCAAGTCAATTAGATTTGGTTAATAATAACAATGTATTTTCGAGAACGTTAATTTTTTATTATCATTCATATAACTATTTTGTAATTTAGCGACAGCGTATTACGAAATGAGAGAGTGGAGAACACCCTGTTGCAATAAAAAATTGTAAGACCCCACGCCAGCAAGGCGCCGAGCTAGGCGTTCTCACGCCTGGCTTTCGTCAAGAGGATAATTCCTCCAGCGAGGGAGGAAGACGACCCTCACCCCTACGGGGCCTTTTTGAGGAACGGAGGTCCTACAAGGACCCAACATTGGCGGAATAGAAAAATATCACGGCAGTCGATAGACAGTTGTTAAAGAATCGACACAGAGTCGACAGAGAGTCGTTACAGATTCGACGGCTTGGACTCGCCGAGAGAACACACTTAGAAGAGTGTCGTCGCGAAGACGCATTAATAATATTTGTATAATTGCCGCAAAACGAAAAAATTGTATATATTATGTTGTATTTATCAGAAAATATTTATATACGCCCATATTATATCAATATATTACTATATAAAAAAAAGAGAAATCATCGGTGTGTCTTACAAAATGTATCACTACTATGGCACTCTATATCATATTTGGTGTGTAAGGTAAATATACCAGTAGTTCACCATTTTTTAGAAAACACAAGAAAATAAGGTTTGTGTTACAGATACAAACGCGCCCTGTCATGGAGACACTTCTTGTTCCGGTTATGGCCTCGTGTGCTACAATTAAGTGTAGAATCAGATTGTAAAGCTTACGTATTTTGTATCGAATAAAACCTTTTTAATCTTTCTAACAGTTTGTATAAATTGTGCACTTTCGATGAAAGTTAATTTCAGGTGCCACAGCATCTGTCGATTAAAGGGTATAGCAGGATAAGGTGGTCAAAAGTGCCCTTCAACCGATTTCAATGTGAGTGGTCTCATTCGATAGATAGTGCTCGGCGATCATTGTGTACAAAATTTTAACCCTGTATCTTGACCGGAAGGGTAATTATTGGGAAAATTCAAAAATGGGTTTTCGCCTCATTTTGCCTATTTATTGAAGTGAAAAAAATTCGAGAAAATTCTGACATATTCTACACGGTACCATATATGTTTGAGATTTTTTCCAGATTTTCCCATTGAAGAACCTAAGTGTAACAAATGAGCAAACGCAAAAAAAAACGGAAAAAAGAAGATTTCGTATCGAGATCTTTGAGTGACAACTTTTTGCATATTACAGTAACAATCCAACACTCATGATTGTTATCTCCAATTTTTTTCTGATTTATAAACCGCCTGCGTCATAGTGAAAAAAATTGAAAACCGATTTGGGCAACGAATTTCGATGTGAAACGCCATGATCCAGTTATTATTTTCTCATTCTTCGATTACAGTATGTTCATTTTATGACTTTCAGTGTTTCTGCCACATGTACATACAGTAGATATTGTTTGCGGTTACTAATTCTAGTACTACTGACTTTTTTATTCCAGCATCAGTGAGTTCGTCAAAGTATACGATTCAACCTTTGAAAGAAGGAGAATTATTACAGATATATTTATCTAACTTTGTCAACATTCGTGAATCTAATTACCTTCCAAGAAAAGGAAAATAATTATAAGGCTCCAAATTATGTTTCAAATTTTTTTGGACCGTCTTCTTCCTCTTGAGCTTGCTGCATTTTGCTAACAGATTTACATGCATTATTATGAAATTACTGTGAAAAGAATTCCATCTTGTGTACATTACTTCAATGATCTTCTCAATTACATTCCCAAATGGAAAAAAGTTTGACATATTTTCCATTTATTCTTTGCAAATGAGAGACCACCCATACGGCATATTTCTTTTTAAAAGAGACTGAATTATTATTTTTGTCATTCATCAATTATTATTTCAGTCACATATGAATTAAAGAAACAAGAGGTAAAAAATTAAAGATTACTGGATATAATTTATGTGTATAAATGTATGCACAGTAGAACCATTTATTTTAGAAGAAAATGTTATATGTACATATATATAAAGTTTCATAATATTCTGGAGATAATATCGATGCAATACTAATGTTTTTATTTATTTATTTCTTCAACTTTACTTGAAGGAAAACTTCATTGTTTGTACAGAAATATATATCTGCATTGAATGTAGACATATATTCACAAATAGAAATATATGTTTACATTGTTTAAATTAGATACCCTCAATGTTTCCATTGGTATTTTGAGATACAATATAAGTTTTTCAATGTTATTCCTGTCACTATTCTCTGCCGAATTTGCCAAAACCATCGCCGGAAGTCCAAAAACATTAAAATCTCTTAATCGCATTTAATTCAAGCCATATCTGAGCATAATTTTTTACTAGTAATACTTTTGTTTTAACCTAAACGCCATGTGACGCGATCTGAAACTGTTCGTTGACAGATAACGTCAGTCGACGGGATACATGCATCGATTTTTTTTCCCGTAATCAGCGTGCGCTGCGTCTTTCCAGCGCGAGCGATCAGAGGCGAATGGCGCCCTAAAGCGCCACTATACTCGTGCAATACGCCGAGCCTAGCAGATGATTGGAAAGAAAAGCTTGGTTGGGTAAAACAGTTGGTAGGGAGAAGCAGGCGGAGCGACTCAGAAAAGGCTCGCGGCGTGTAACTAATTCAACAGCCTGATTTACATTATTGAAAAAAATATTTGTCCTACAAAATGTATGGTTTCATCAAAGAGTCCCCTCCTTCCACCATGTATCGATAACGAGGTCATCGAAAATGTTTACTAACTAGCTGTTTTTTTTACTGTTGCTTAGTTAAAATTTATATAATTTAACAGCCACATTGCCCTATAGATTGTGTGGTATGTTATCCCCGTCCTACGCTCAAAAGTTGTAGTACAGATACCTGATGTAAAATTATTACTATCAAGCTGAATCTTCGTGAATAGCTTCGTTTCGATGAGACGCCCAACTATTTCCTACTCGAAAATTTTTGTCTAAGGTAGCTAATAAAGGTAGCCGGGCTAAAGTAGGTCAATTTGACGATTCTTAAAAATTTATTGATAACTGCGGGTTTTTGATTAAATCTTAGGAAAATAATTTACATTATTTAAAAAAATATGTGTCCTACAAAATGTATGGTTTCATCAACGAGTCCCCCTTCCATCATGTACACATACGCAGAGGATTGCTTACTATAATACACAGTTTTACGTACTCGTATACTTTGTAGCGTCTGTCGCGTCGCACTGTTTGTTAAATGTCCTTATTGTTATATACCGTAAGGATTTTATCGCATGCCAAACGTTTTGTTCCCTGCGCATACCTGCGAACTTTTCAGTAAGGAAAATTAAACGTTTTCCCGGCAATAAAACATGTGGTACGGAGATTTATACAATGTGCGCCATGTCGCATAACATATTGTTGTCCCTGATTTTATGATGAATATCATCCAAGCACTTATAAAGTTGAAGATTAGTAAAATGTAGTTTTGTTAAATGTTTTATAAAATGTAATTTTAATAAAGTTGTAACGACAGTCGCTACGAAGTATACGAGTACGTAAAACTGTGTATTTATTTTATTATCTAAAGTAAAATAAAATTCCCATTCCAATAATTTTATTGGAAATACATGTAGAAAGCAAAGAACAAAGGGGGGAGAAAAAAAGTTGCACGCAGCGAGACTCGATCCAGCGGACTTATCGGTTATCAGACCAGCACGCTACCAAATAAGCAACAAACTCTTTTGTATATATGATAGCGTCCCTTGTATTTATCGCGCTTTAAATTAAAAAAAGTCGTTTTTCTCGAAAATGCCTGGCCATCTAGTCGAATGGCTTTACACGCTTAATATTCGAGGGGTGGCCTCCCCCTCTGCCAAGTTTGAAGAAATTCTGAGACCCGATTACCGTACCGTCTCCTTGTTAGGTATTTCACGTTAGTGTCGACAATATCCGTGTAAAGGTTTGTTTGGTAAGAGTCCTATTCTCCCTACATATACGCATGTGCAGAGCATCGGTTACTGTGTATGTATCTGTGTATGAGGTATATCACGTTAGTGGTCGGCCATAAGAATATCAACATTTTTCAGTCGACCACGTGTTTGTCTTTCGAGAAGAAATTGTGAGAAATATTCTTATACTTCAACATAATCATGGTGTTAAGGATTATTTATTGATTGATTATTTGCCAATTTATTTAATTTTCTCATGTTATTACAGAGTCAGATATCACAAATGATGAAAATGAAGGAGATGAAGATGGAAGTGGTGGTAGTAGTGAGGAAGAAGATTTATCAGATGAATCTGATTGAGATTAATTTTTTATTATATCGAAAAACACTATTTTTTGTACCTAGTTTACTAAATAAAGCTATTTAAATTTAAAAAAAGATTTCACTTTATGTTACAAATAGAAAAATAAAAATGACAATTCTTGTCGGACTAGTGATACACGCCTGTTTTCTTGTAGGACATTGTTTCATTTGTACAGAGAATGCACTAACCTAATTATGTCACATTTTGTCCTACAGTTAGTAATAAGAAAAATAGTCTTGTGGTATGAACAACTTTTGAGCGTAGGACGGGGATAACATACCACGCAATTTGTAGGACAATGTGGCTGTTAAATTATATAAATTTTAACTGAGCAACAGTAAAAAAAACTGCTAGTTAGTAAACATTTTCGATGACCTCGTAATCGATACATGTTGGAAGGAGGGGACTCTTTGATGAAACCATACATTTTGTAGGACAAATATTTTTTTCAATAATGTAAATTATATTCTTAAGATTTCATAAAAAACCCACTGATAGTAATACATTTTTGAGAATTGTCAAATCGACGTATTCAATCCCTCCTATCTCTGTTAGCTACCACGATGGATATTTGATGTAAGAGACAAAGTTGGGCGTCTCATAAAAATGAAGCTACTTACAAAAAATTAGCTTGATAGTAATAAATGTTAAAATTGCATACGGGGATCCTGGACTATTCAGGCTCAGAAGCGACGCTATAAAATACGGTCCTAACGATTTTAGATCCCTATGTGGGATTCCATCACCATATATATATGGATAATTATTACAATAGCGTACGTAGTGTAATAATTATTACAATACAGCCGAATTGCTCCTTCAGAAGAAAACAAGAGTTTGCGGAACAATCAGAGCAAATAGAGGACTTCCGTACAATTTAAGAAACGTTACATTGAAGCAACATGAAACGAAAGGGTATAGCCGGTTAAGATGGTCAAATGTGCCCTTGAACCGAATTGAAATCGCGATGAGTCATTCGAAAGCTTATAAAAAAAGAATGATTTCTGCCAAGTTTCAACTTTGTATCTCGACCCGGGGGGTAGTAAAGGGTAAAAATGGAAAATCAGGTTTTTGCCGAATTTCTCCTATACCAGCGGATGAAAAATTTTGAAAAAATTCAGAGGCATTTCTGTTGTCAGGGCACATATTAGAGAATTGTTTCAGATTTTTAAATTGAAAAACCAAGCTGTGAAAAATAAAAAACGCCAAAAAATGCTGAAAAATGCCGATTGTGTATCGAAGCAGTCTTGGCACTATAATTATATTTTTACTGTAAGTACGTATCATTGTTACTATTGTCCTGAATTTTTTTCAGATTTTTCAATTTGGTGCGCCGCAGGTAAAAAAATTAAAAACCGATTTTTTCGTCGTTTTTTCCGTGTCAGAGTAACTTATACGTCGAATTGCTTCATGAAGTAGGTATTTTATGCGATCTTCTATGTTTATACGTACAGAAAAACATCATAGGAATTAAAGAAACTGAAAAAGCCGAATCATTTGAAACTGTTATGCGACTTATATTGTAAAGTATCTACCGTATTTTCCAACGGCGTCGGTGGCGCAGTGGTAGAGTGTCGAGCTGCTATACCGCTGCGAACTTTTTGAACATAGGTTCGAGCCTCGAACTTCAAAGTCCCTTAGGCTGTTTTTTTTTTTTTTTTTTTTTTTTTTGTTAATTATATATATTTCCGAACTCTACGACACAACGATCAATATTTATTATTAAATGTTTTAAGAATATTTGAAAAACATATTAACCTGAAATATACGTAAATATGAGTTTGGACTGCTTGTTATGCCGCCGTTTATCCTGTCAATTACGGCATTGTTTGAAATTGGTTTTCAAATCTCTTACCTTTCATGCATTGAACCCGTGACAGAAATTCTAACATACATTTTGAATAAAAGAGAGAATAGAATTGTATGATCTAATTCGAATAGACGAAAAGGCTAAATAGTAGAAAAACAACAACACGATTTTTGTTGCCATCCATCCATAATTGTTAAAGGTAAGAGATTTGGAAACCAATTTCAAACAATGCCGTAATCGACAGGATAAACGGCGGCATAACAAGCAGTCCAAACTCATGTTTACGTATATTTCATGTTAATATGTTTTTCAAATATTCTTAAAACATTTGATAATAAATATTGATCGTTGTGTCGTAAAGTTCGGAAATATATATAATTAACAAAAAAAAAAAAAAACAGCCTAAGGGACTTGGAAGTTCGAGGCTCGAACCTACGTTCAAAAAGTTCGCAGCGGTATAGCAGCTCGACACTCTACCACTGCGCCACCGACGCCGTTGGAAAATACGGTAGATACTTTACAATATAAGTCGCATAACAGTTTCAAATGATTCGGCTTTTTCAGTTTCTTTAATTCCTATGATGTTTTTCTGTACGTATAAACATAGAAGATCGCATAAAATACCAATTTCATGAAGCAATTCGACGTATAAGTTACTCTGACACGGAAAAAACGACGAAAAAATCGGTTTTTAATTTTTTTACCTGCGGCGCACCAAATTGAAAAATCTGAAAAAAATTCAGGACAATAGTAACAATGATACGTACTTACAGTAAAAATATAATTATAGTGCCAAGACTGCTTCGATACACAATCAGCATTTTTCAGCATTTTTTGGCGTTTTTTATTTTTCACAGCTTGGTTTTTCAATTTAAAAATCTGAAACAATTCTCTAATATGTGCCCTGACAACAGAAATGCCTCTGAATTTTTTCAAAATTTTTCATCCGCTGGTATAGGAGAAATTCGGCAAAAACCTGATTTTCCATTTTTACCCTTTACTACCCCCCGGGTCGAGATACAAAGTTGAAACTTGGCAGAAATCATTCTTTTTTTATAAGCTTTCGAATGACTCATCGCGATTTCAATTCGGTTCAAGGGCACATTTGACCATCTTAACCGGCTATACCCTTTGTAAGAAAGGGGCATGTCCTTTTACACCTCTGACAGACTACGAAGAACCGAACCGTCAGAACCATTTCGACAATGCATTCGGTAGAAATGGTCAACGTTCCGCATTGGTCAGGGATGACAACAAAACCCAAATCTGTTGTGGAATACAATAAAAGGAGTTGACCGTGCAGATCAGTACATGTCATACTATAATATTCTCCGGAAAAGCACCAAGTGGACAAAAAAGGCCGTACTTTATTTTTTTAATGCTGCTGTTTTTAACTCCTTTCTAGTCCACAAAAAAACAATTCATAACAAGACGAGCTATAAAAAATTGTTACTCGAAGTGGCAATTGCATTGGTGTAAACAAAGGAGGAGGCAGTTGAAAATATTGACATCGAACAGGCAGGACCATCGAACGTAGTTCAACCAAGACGAGTACCGAGACATGATCCATCAAGACGTTAATCGCAAGATTTTAAAAAACACAGATTAGTACCTATTATAAGTAACAAATGGAAAGAAAAAATATCCTCACCGGAGATGCAGAGTGTGCTCTGCAAATAGAAAATCGGGCTATACTCGATATATTTGCGAATTTTGTAATGTGCCATTCCATAAACTACAATGTTTTGAACGATACCACATAAAAAACAATATTAGAATATATTACTGTATTTCTATTCCATGTTTGAGTCGTCTTATTTATCCTTAGTCATCTTTAATGTCCTTAATTTCCTGATTTTGTTGCCTATACTTTTTGAAAAATCATTAAAAAATAATTGTTATAAAGTTTTAATTTTATGTTTTGTATAAATAATATGTGAAATCGTTAAACGAAATTGTTGCCGTGAAATATAATTGCTCACATGACTAGTTTTCAGACTTTTTTGAGTTCAAATAGTGAATTTCATTTTTTCATAGTGAATGCGCGGTGGATAGCGCAATTTGGCTTTCCCGAGCGCGGTGGACATCGAACAGTTCTCTGTGGCGCGTGCGGTCGGTTAAGTGTTAAGAATTTTGTGAGACTTTTCATTTTTTGTACAGTTTATCACCATTAGTTAACGTTGAAGTACCCATAAACGATTTTTCGAAAAATTATCTTATAAACAAGTTATGGAAGTTTTTTCAAATAGGTACATGTTTTGCGGCGGAATTTGCAAACTTTTACAGAGAAAAACTTATATGGTACCCCAAAATACCCCCTGGAAAGTTTGAGGGTTTTTAATTCTATTGCAATGGAACATTCCGAGGTTTCATCACCAATTTCAATAAAATTCAAGTATAATGTAGTCCTCATAAAAAGAAATGATACATATTTGTGTTTAATAATGAATAAAAAAAATTATACAAAAAAAATTTAAGTTCCACTTGGGGATTCGAACTCGCGACAAAAAAGTGTCCAACAGTACCATAAACAGACATCCTAGTCACTACATCGTTAGTTCTTTTCGCAGAACGTATAGAATTCAAGGTCACAAAATGAACATACTGTTTTAAATTATGCTAGAGTGATAAATACTGTTGTTGTGTCAGCCCAAAAATCATCACAGAAATCGGTTATTGATTTTTCTAACCGTGATGCACCGTACTCAAAAAATCTGAAAAAATTACAGCATAACAATAATAACATTAGGCAACTACTGTAAAATGGAAAAGTTGTGCTTGGCAGATTTTAATGCGAAATCAACGTTAAAATTTTTTTTGTTTTCTATCTCTTGCGTGTGGAACTTCAAAAGGAAAAATCTAAAAAAAAACGTAACGTGTGCCTTCATGTTTAAGAATGTGTCAAAATTTTTTCGGAATTATTACACCTCATTGAGTGAGGAAAATGAGACAAAAAATGATTTTTCTAATTTACCGCTGATTACCCTCCCTGTGAAGGCATGAGATTAAAAATTGGTGTACAATGGTTTCTTATAGTCACCTATCGAATGACCCATCGTCGAATAAAATCGGCTGGAGCACATTTTTGATCCCCCTTATCTTGCTATACCCTTTATATCAGTGAGTCTAGCTACTTGATCATTTCGGCGTCCTTCGAGCAACTCCGCCTGCTTCTCCCAACCGTTCTGTTTCGCCCAACCAAGCTTGCCTTGCCTTTCACCTCGCAGGCTCGGGCCTATTGGCACGAGCGTGGTAGCATACTGGGGCGTCATTCGCAACTAACCGCTCACGCTGGAAAGACGTGCCGCGCTCGCCGACGACTGTAAACAGATCGATGCGCGTGACGCATCGATTCAGATTATACGTCGAGAAACAGTTTCAGATCGCACTACGTTACGTGTAGGATAAAATAACAGTGTTATTCGTAAAAAAGTATGCTCAGATATATCTTAAAGATCTAAGTTTCAGGCGATATAATTTAATTTCCAGCGCAAATAAATGGAAAATTCAGCGTTGTAAAAACGTTTGCCCTCGCGTCAAACAATACATTGTTGCCGTCGCGATTGTCTTGCTGATAGATTTTAAGATTTCAGGCAGGTACAACAAAGAAGAGCAAGTAGACGAACGAAATCTTTGCGGTAATTACTGAATACATATGAGAAATTTTAATCCGGTACCTTTCGGTACTTCTTAGTTATTCAGTTTTTAAATGAACCGTGTATAATGGGTACATGATATATGCGACGTAGTGCGATGTGAAACTGTTTCTCGACGTATAATCTCAATCGATGCGTCACGCGCATCGATTTGTTTACTGTCGTCGGCGAGCGCGGCACGTCTTTCCAGCGCGAGCTGTTAGTTGCGAATGACGCCCCAGTACGCTACCACGCTCGTGCCAATAGATCCGAGCCTGCGAGGTGAAAGGCATGGCAAGCTTGGTTGGGCGAAACAGAACGGTTGGGAGAAGCAGGCGGAGTAGCTCGAAGGACGCCGAAATGATCAAGTAGCAAGACTCACTGCTTTATATTATTCATTACATGTCAGCATTTGTAAGTCTCGTTTGAATCTACACTAGCTTCTATCTTCTTCCGCGTTTTATTAATTCATCAGATACATGTGTAAATTTTTTCTAAGATTGATAGTATTATATTATGCATGACATTAATTGTTGCACCAGGAAAGCTTTTACAGAAATTAAAACATTAAGTAGGTTGTGACGATCTACTCACATGTAAAATAGTGCTACTTTTGAAATCATTAAGAGTTGTATGAGTGAAAAAATGTAGCACCTTTCAAAACATTAGATACATTACTGTCGCAAAGTATTTTAAATTCATATAAAGAATCTTAATAATGAAACTTACTTTCATATGGATTCTAACGCAGAGGACTATAAAGCCATACCGATGCCAAAGTCGCAAACTGGCAATCGATATTATTGCCTGGTGTATTATAATATATGTGTAAGGAAACCACATCTATAGAAACAAAACATTTAAATTATGTTCCTTCGGCCGATACACGGCATCCTGATGAGAGAAGCTGTTGCGATTTTGCTTTTGTTCTTCCTTCTTTACCGACGATCTAGTGCTTTTCTCTACTGATTGTTTTTTCAATAATAAATGAATTCGGAAGTAAGGCACAATTGTGCGAGAGTAATTATAGCGTTGCTGATTTTCGCCATTACCGCATGTCGAAAATTCCCTTCCTCAAAAATAAAGAGTTTCCTGTGGATTTTTACCGCTCTGTAGCAGCTTTTCGAGCTCTTGAGCTTCCTAATTGTTCACTGCCTATTGGTTTCGCAAATATGAGTGCAGAAAACAAAATTAATTCAGTTGGGCTATCGAGAAATTCCGCAAGCGAAGAAGACAAAGAAAATGAGGGAGAGCGCCTCGTAGAAGAAGGCTTTTACAACAGTGGAGGTTCGGTGCAAGATTCCTTTTCGGATGATTCAAGCCCTCATCAACGGAAAAGACGCCGTGAAAGTGTACTTCAGGGTTTACAGGAGCAGGTCAATTTTTTATCAAATTTACTAATCCAATCATCTCAGATCCCAGTGGACCCACAGGTACCCGGCACATCGGGTGATTTTCTTCAAAGACCAAAAGAGACGAAAAAAACTATAGATCTCGGAACATTTAAAACCGATGTGGATGAGAAAAAAGTAATTCCTGCAGCCTCTAACGATCGTCTGGATATCCTTGACAACCTGCAACGTTTTGGATCGGTAGAGTGGAAAGAGGTAAGATTTTCCAATGCTCTAAAAAACTTCAGAGCATCTCCTGGATTCACTGAGGTTAAGATAAATGAAGAGCTTTGCCACCTAGATAAGGCAAAGGACCCTTACATCTCTACAGATCGGATATTGGCTGCTCTAACAAATGCGGCACTGGCTCAGAGAGACCTAATAAAGGAGGGTCTCCAGTCTGTTATCAACTGGGCCTTCTCAAACTCAAACGAGTTGAGTCCGGACACACTTTTTGATAAGTTCTCGTCGATTTTTGGCAACAATTCGCAAACTTATAAAATTTAAAATGCACTCTAGAGGTTGTTTGCGGCAAGAGAGCAGAGTGTATTGAAAATAGGAGAGACCGGCTACTTTCAGAGATTCAAAATAAAAATGTGCAAGCAGCTCTGCGAAAAGTCCCTCCAAGTAATGAATATCTTTTTGGGAAGGAAAGTCTCGCAACCTTGATTCAATCTTTGGGAGGAGAACAGTCGTGGCTCAGAACTCCTTCCTACACAGTAAACAGGAGATTTTTGCAGAAAAAGGATATGAACCAGAGGGGCCCCGATCGATCAACCTTTCAAGTCGGTAAATCGGGATCTTCTTCCAGAGGCAATCGAGATAATCGTCGAGGCACAGTTAAAGGGTTCCAAGGTTCCAGGGGACAGCTTCCAAAGCCTAAATCGGAAGAGTCCTTTCGTAGGAAATCCGAAAAATGACTGTATGACAGTCGGAGAGGTAGGAGGACGCCTAATAAATTTTCCGGAAAGATGGCGAGAAATAGGGGCCCCTCCAACTCTTCTCAAGATCATCGCGGGCATGCGCATCCCGTTAGCCACACCTCCGCCTTTACGAAAGGAGTGGAGAAGCTCTCAATTCGAGACAAAACGTTCCGAACAAATGTCGAGACAAATAAGGATTCTTCCGGATCAAAGAGTGTTAGAACGACCGCCATCCCCGGGTCCCAGCTTCATCTCAAAGATGTTCTTAGTCCCAAAGAACACCGGAGGAGTAAGACCGATCTTCGACCTTCGAGGTCTCAACAAATGTATCCGAGTAAGAAGCTTTCACTTAATCTCACATTTTATGATTCCGGAGTTTTTGCAAGACGGGGACTGACTGGTACGAATCGATTTGTCGCAAGCCTATTTTCACGTTCCTGTGGCGAGATCTCACAGATGCCTCCTACGGCTCGTCTACGACGGGGATTTGTATCAGATGACATGCTTGCCCTTCGGCCTTTTATCTGCCCCTCAGACCTTCGCGATGTTAACGAACTGGGTTACGGAAACCCTTCGATCGCGAGGGATGAGGGGAGTGGTATATCTCGACGACTTTCTGCTGGCCTCGTAAAACCGAGCCAAGTTAGTGACCCAAGTCCACGAAGCAGTTCGTCTCCTAGAGTCCCTCGGATGGATTGTGAATCGAGAGAAAAGCATTCTGGAGCCATACCAACGGATAGAATTCCTCGGAATATGTTGGGACACGCAGGGGAACACAATGAGCCTTCCTCGAGCCAAAGCTCAGGAATTGAAAGAAGCGATAAGGAGGGTGACAATTCAGAAAAGCTGCACTCTGAGTCAGCTCCAGAGTCTTTTAGGCCGTCTGAACTTCGCAAGCTTCGTTATTCCCAGAGGTCGACTTCATTGCCGCCAGCTTCAGATGTTTCTGAGACATTTCACGCAGGGCAGAGCAAGGGAAAGAAGAAGTATCCCTCCAGAGGCAAAAAGGGATCTGGAATGGTGGCTCGAAGCCGCCTCGACATCGTCCTCCCTGCACAAGAGTCAGGTAACACATTTTCTGACCACAGACGCAGCAGACGCAGGCTGGGGAGCGCAGCTAGATGAAGACATAATGTCAGGGCTGTGGACAAAGGCTCAGAAAGCTTGGCACTCGAACAAAAAAGAAATGTTTGCAGTGTACGCTGCTCTGAAGAAACAGGGCCACCGACTTCAGGGTGCACACATTCTGTTGCAGTCGGACAATCGAACCTTGGTGGCGTACCTTCGAAACGAGGGCGGTACAAGGTCCCTAGAACTATACCATCTAACATATCAAATCTTGCAGATCGCGGAGGAACTCGACATGACGATCTCCGCGTTCTACATGCCGGGACGATACAACGGCATCGCAGACAGCCTATCACGAGGAAAAATGCTGCCAGAGTGGCAGCTCTTACCCGGAGCCACCAGAACAATATTCAAGACATGGGGAGTCCCAGAGATCGACCTATTCGCCTCCGAAAAGTCGGCATTAGTTCGGAGATATGTTTCAAGAGATTGCAGCGATCCATGCGCCTTCTATGTGGACGCCTTCAGTCAGCAGTGGAGTTATGGTCTCGCGTGGGTGTTCCCCCCACCGAATCTAATCCCGAGGGTACTGGCGCACCTGAATCAGTGCTCCAGAACATTCCTGATAGTCGCCCCCAAGTGGGAACGAACATTTTGGGCAACGGATCTGGCCAACAGAGCGAAAGAGCCTCCAGTGGAGATCGAGAATCTCAGGGAGAATCTAATCGACATCTCAACGGGGCTTCCACCTCCAGAGGTAGAGCGCCTGCATCTCCAAGTGTGGCGGATTGGAGGTGGAGCGATTTGACAACAGGGTGGTCCCAGCAAGAACGAGATCTCTTGAGAAAGAGCTGGCGGAGCTCTACTTTATCGACATACAAGGCGCCAATTCGGAGATGGATTGCATGGTGTTCGGAACACGGAGTCGACTCGAAATCCCCACAAGGACAAGACGTAGCCAGGTTTTTGGCGAATCTTTTCCTCTCGGAAAAACTGGCGTATAACACAGTACTGTTACATAAATCAGCTATATCGACTTTTTGTGCAGGAGATCCAGACAGCAAACTAGCATCCGACTTTTTAGTAAGGCAAGTCTTGAAAGCTGTAGCGAACACGAAACCAAAGGACACAAGGGTTCCGATCAGGGATGCTAATGTTCTCCTCAACTGGCTGTCCGCAGGGACAACAAAGTTATCCTTTTTCGAAGTCTCACGGAGAACAGCAATTTTACTTTTATTAGCTTCTGGTCGAAGAATCCACGATCTGACGCTGCTGAGGATCTCTCGAGATTTTTTAACAGACTTAGGAGATGAGTTTCTCTTATGGCCTATATTTGGTGCAAAGACAGATCGAGCAAGCTTTAGGCAATCAGGCTGGAGGCTATCAAGGCACGAGAATATTTGGCTCTGTCCGGTCAACTGGATAAGAACCTTGCTAAAGAAATCGGAGGAAAGAAGAAAAGTCAGTAACAGGGACGAGATGTTTATTACGGTCACAGGCACAGTCAAAGCTGCTACGAGAACAGTAATCGCCGGGTGGGTTCGTTCTGCACTAAAGGAGGCCGGCATAGATGCAACACCAGGCAGCGTCCAATCAGCAGTCGCATCCCGGAGGTGGATGGATGATGTCCCAGTCCAGGATATATTGGATAGGGGAAACTGGAGGTGCGTGGAAACTTTCCGTAAGCATTACTGCAGGCAAATCGAAAGTACGAATCGAAATCCAGGCGGTCTACTTGACTCAAACTTTCATCCGATATGAAAAAAGAAAAAAAAAGGGGGGGGGGTGTTTATGCCCCTCAATCCATGCTTCCCGCATTAATATTCTCCGGTCGGTAAGGTAGAGTGTGTATCTTTTAACAGTTAAATGATTTAAAAATAAAAAGAAAGAAAAAATGTGTCTTCAGGAAAATGAAAAGAGGGTTTATTACTACTATCTCACATAGCGTTACAATGGTTCTAAATGAATCCTGCCAGTAGATATCAAACACGTCTCTCATCAGGATGCCGTGTATCGGCCGAAGGAAAATAATGCTAGTGTTTTGCATAATAACAAAACACGGGTTATGTTCCGAAGCCGATACACGGCATCCCAGTAAGAATCTTACTGGCTGAGAACGTCTATGATTACTCTCGCACAATTGTGCCTTACTTTCGAATTCATTTATTATTGAAAAAACAATCAGTAGAGAAAAGCACTAGATCGTCGGTAAAGAAGGAAGAACAAAGGCGAAATCGCAACAGCTTCTCTCATCAGGATGCCATGTATCGGCTTCGGAACATAACCAGTGTTTTGTTATTATGCAAAACACTAGCATTACTGATTGGGAATACTAATTCTTATATAAAGCCGATGTTCCGTCGTACGGAAACAAAAGCGCGTTTGGAACGAAGTGAAAGTTTGCCGTTCTTTGAGGCCCGGGTCTGGCTGCCATATTTTTTATTATCGTCCAACATTTGGCGACCATCGTGCGCCAAGGCGGCTAGAACTCCGGTCCTTGAAGAATTAAGCAACCTTCGTTTTGAATGAACGTTTTCGTTAATCCGCCATGCTCTGTCAGCAGATGGTAAACAGGGACTTCGGCCCGAACGGTCCCATCAACCGCCGCTGACTCGCGATGACAAATCGATCATAAATCGCGCCTTCGAAGAGAAATTCTGCCGATCGGCCGGACTAGGATTTTTTGGGCACATCTGATTGTACTTTCCTCCACCACGTATTCGCAGGGGGCGAGCTTCCGCCTCTGTGGGGCCCTTCTCATCGGGGGTCCCATGGAGGTGGTTACTCCTCTCGGAGGAAGGTGCAGCCAATCAACATCGCGCACTGCCCGGAAAATCCGAAAAAACCGTCTGCTGAAACGTCGCGAAAATTCAGCAACTGGGGATGTCCGGCCCATAGCGTCGTCGAGGGACTTCGAAGGAAAAATCCTCGAAGTCACTTGTCTTCAAACCACCGATACGATAAAACGAAACCGAGCTCGCTGACGACGAAAACCGTCACAGTTTGCTATTGTATATTTTGGAGTTAAAAATTATTTGTCACGAACGGACAATTCTCCTTCGGTCGAGAATTACGCGCCGATAAATCACTCATTCGCGAAGTATAATCGTCGCGATTTTGCGAGTGAGAGTAGTGGTCGTTAAAGTTATCCACGTCAGAACTTGACGCCACAAAACAGCCGATAAATGACTTTGCGAATCCCCTCGTAGAAACAAATTGAAAGTAACTGCAGACGGAATTGTATTGTACATGTAGAGCAGGCTGTTGAATTAGTTACACGCCGCGAGCCTTTTCTGAGTCGCTCCGCCTGCTTCTCCTTCCCAACTATTTTACCCAACCAGGAATGACTTGCCAGACTCGGTGTATTACAAGAGTATAGTGGCGCTTTAGGGCGCCATTCGCCTCTGTTCGCTCGCGCTGGAAAGGCGCCGCGCAAGCCGATTACGGGAAAAAAAATCGATGCGCGTATCCCGTCGACTGACGTTATCTGTCAACGAACAGTTTCAGATCGCATCACATGGCGTTTAGGTTAAAACAAAAGTATTACTAGTAAAAAAGTATACTCAGATATGTCTTGAATTAAATGTGATTAACAGATTGTTAGCAGAAAAACATTGAAATTTTACTTTGTTGCATTCCTCGATACAAAACGAAAGAAGCGCGTTTTCGCTGCTTGACACTCAAACGGTTAAAATCTACTGCTAAGTTGACCGTGGCGGCAACAATGTATTCTTTGACGCGAGAGCTAACGTTTTGCTGTCGCCGTATTTTAAAATTATTTGCGTTGGAAATTAATTTATACGTGCGCGTGCTAGATCGTAACACAACTGTTTCTTTAGTATACATATGAATTAAAGAAACAAGAGGTAACAAATTCAAGATTACTGGATATCATTTTAATAAACTATCGTTATGATTGTTGTATGTATGGTTGTGTGTATAAATGTATGCACAGTAGAACTCGTGTAATACGCCGAGTCTGGCAAGTCATTCCTGGTTGGGTAAAATAGTTGGGAGGGAGAAGCAGGCGGAGCGACTCAGAAAAGGCTCGCGGCGTGTAACTAATTCAACAGCCTGTCTTAAAGGAAGCACCCGACAAAGTCGTGGCATTCAAATATTCTTACTAGTTTGGCTGGAGGAGCGAGACATTGTATTACATTGTTTTCTCATCGCGCGCTCCGTTTCATCAAGGAAAATCTCTCCATAGGGTGGGGGTAATTCTGCCGGAGTTTGTCTTGTTTTTACTATAGAGATGTTAGAAATCTGGTGCCCACGCCGATGTCCTCACTGTCGCCACCCAAATCACGTTGTCCCCCTTGCACCGATCTGCAGAGTTCTCTCTCTTTGTCTTTTAGTTCGATTTGTATGTGTAGCTCTTTTAACGAATCGCGAGGTAGAACGTCAAGTACCTTCGTGTACGTGTGACAAGAGGTATGACGCTTGACACCTGGCGAATCAGACTGTGCCGAAGCAGGCCTACCTCCCAGGTGCCAAGTTGGCCGAGCCGCATTGTACATAGGGGAGCGCAATTCAAGCTCGTGGCACCTAAAAAGTCTATTCCGGTTGATCGGCAAAAGTGTTAGTCGAGGATTTTGGAAATGTTAAAATCCGATCATAAAAGAACGATAGACTTTCGCTTCGTTCCGAACTCACTTTTGTTTAGTATTATTCCTGAATTGATACACTCTGAATCAAGCGATCTACTCGCATAAAAAATGATGAACTAATTAAAAGAAAAATGAATTTAGTTCACTTCGATCCCTCAGTGATCAATTTGGAAGGAACACCTTTAACTTCATAAATAACCAGTCCTTCTAAATCGGTGAAATTGCAAGAACAAGTCGATAGTTGCTGTAGCTTTCCAGACAACAGCTAACAATACTTTATTTGGGGAATACTGTATACTCTTACAGAGTATCTGTACAGGGTGTAAAAAAATTAATGGTCATGGCTTTAAGGGGTTGTTCTACACCTCTGGATCGATGGAGATTTGCGAAAAAAACCAGCCGCAAAATTCGGGAAAGGGTAGCAAATTGTTTTTATTGGCTCATCGTATTCGTCTTGTTACGTAGGTAAAGTGTCTGAGAGGAACCATGGGTCAGAAACGAACCGTTCTCTCACAAATTAACTTTTAATTGGGCCTTCCGATAAAAATTTCGCCATTAGTTAAAGCAGAGGCGACGTAAACGAAGTTAGAAAATGGGGCACTGTGTCACCGTACCAGAAGAGAAGTGCATGTGTTTATGCTCTTCTCCCCGGGTGGGCCCTTGAGCGAACCCAACACCGAACGCAGGTCAATGACATTTTTCTAGTCATTTTCTATCTTCGTTTATGTTGCCTCTGCTTCATCTATTGGAGCTAGCAGGGGTATTTCATGTGTTTCCTTTCGAAAGATCGGTGACTGGAAGGCTGCCATATGGGCGAAATTTTGATCGGAAGGCCGAATTAAAAGTTAATTTGTGAGAGAACGGTTCGTTTCTGACCTATGGTTCCTCTCAGACATTTTACCTACGTAACAAGACGAATACGATGAGCCAATAAAAAAAATTTGCTACCCTTTCCCAAATTTCGCGGCCGGTTTTTTTCGCAAATCTCCATCGATCCGGAGGTGTAGAACAACCCCTTAAAGCGATGACCATTAATTTTTTTACACCCTGTATATAATGAAATATTAATTTACATTTGTTAGTATCCACATAATATATATAAAGTCTATCACATAAAAAACAACGTTTTGCATAGAAGGTTAGGGAACGCAACGAACTATGAGCACAATTCATATTTCAATCGACCTATGCCAGGCATTTATCTGTTGGATACCAGGCAATGCTTTACCCATCTCCCCCATCTGCCGTGCATCTCGGTAAAGAAAAAACGCAGATACAACCCGCGTACTTACTGAACGTGAACCACAGAATGATCCTATTGAAGCGGACTAGACGTCGCCTTCAATTTAAATGTAGATGGCCGTCGAGCGGAAAATACGCGAGGGTGTGCGAGACGTCCATCGATGCATTGGTTTTACTGCGATTGACGTGGTAAATAGTGCAAGGATTTTCAGCAATAAAACATTCTTTCTTATGATATAATATCATTACGGATACTGCACTAGATTTTTTTCTTTTTTGGGTGATTTTTTTGGGCTAAGGCTTTGGATTTATTTCGTTTGCGCAGACTATCGAAGCTATTGGTATGTGCGAGTCATTTTGAATTACATAAAATTTTTTGCTAGAACCACTCGAATTATTGAGAAGAAAGTATTAAAAGGTTTTTCTACCCCCACATAAGTCAATTAACATTTATTACTGTTTTATATAATAAACAGCGACAACTACGATAACGCGTATTCTGGATTTTTAGAACGTTGTATGGATTTCAAAAATCTACATGTTTAGAAATATCAAAAATACTTCTTATGTGTTAGGTATACGAGCTTAACATTAAAGTATCATTATGTCTAAACGAATGTAGACAACGTAATACTATTCCTTTCATTACTATATTTTTAGTGTACACTACAACTATATTTCTACATTTGTATCGCATTAACAACTATACAGTAACTTGTTAACTGCTGATTACATTCAAAAACGTTTCAAACGAATTATTTATGTCTCCTGTGGAATTCTGCTTTATAGTTTATAGTAGGTGTAAACAAATGTTTAAGAAAATGGATTGTAGTTCATAGTTAGAAAATACATTATATTTAACAAATTATTTAGACCAACTAATGTTTTTAAAAAATCTTTACTTTATCGGATTCGCCATCCCAAAGCGTTAATTTTCACCCCGTAAAAAATGTCCATATCTCTAATAGTTTCCGAGATACTCTGCAAAAAAACAGTTTGGAATGCCGAAGCTTGGATGCAGTTTTCACCGTTTTAACGTGGACCATCACCGATAGTAAAAATTGGTGTCAAATGTTTTCATGAGAAATATATCATGCTTCAAATGTCATGAAAATCGGTGATTTACAGTTCAGAATGTTCCTTTATAAGGGGAATATCTGCCAATAAGTAGATGGTTGCAGCTATACGTGCTTTGCATTTAATAATTCCCCAACCTCCGTTCTGCAAAGCTACCCCGCGGCACAATTTCATCCGTTGACACTGGTCACGTGTTTCGCCACGTGAGAGAGACACGTGGGAGCTCCGCTACCGATATCGAACCGCTCTCTGCTTGAGATATTTCTGACCATTCCAGTCACAGAGGTCACATTTCATCCATATCGCGTTTTCACTTTTATATGCAGTCTCTTTTTTAGTAAAAATATAAATTCTATGTGATTTTCATTCCGGATCACGACGTAAATTTAATAATTCCTTTTAATAGGGCTTTCTGATGTGGGATAGAATAGCACGAGAGAATAAATCATAGTTCATTTGCATCGTCGAATCAACATTTACATGTATCTATTCGTCATCGCCTCGTTATTTACAAATTTTTTAATTAATTATACTTGTCAACAATGGTAGCCTGCAAAGGAAGAAGGAAACAGCTTATATAGGTATAATTGTAAACATCGTTGTTAAATATTTTAGAGCAATTAGTGCTCTTTAAGGATGTATTAAATAATACAAAACGAACTGTCCCGGCAATATTTCAGATACTTCAGATATCAAAACTATACCATCATAAATGGTATAGTCGGTAATTCTTGTTTGCTTTACTCAAGGGTATCACATTGTTCATTTTTTCTCGTTGCGTTAAAATGTCGTCTTAGCGACTACACACGACTGGATAATCTTGAATTGTCCCAGTAGCATTAAATAATAGTTGCAGTCGCAACATTCACAAAATAATACTATGCTGTTGTTTTTGGAATATTATTAACACATCTTGCTTACTACATTCGCGTAATAACGTTTAATAGGTATTAGATTTTCACGCAGCGTGTTTAGGTACGTGGCTGTGCATGTGATACAAATAGATCAGAATATATGAAATAAATATTTTAAATGTCAAATTTTTCTATGAGCAAAATTTCCCTCTTGCAGTTACAGCGATACCATTTTTAAGTTGCAATTAGCATATGAGGAAGTCGATTATTCGTCACCTTGATACATTTCTGATTTTCAATTTCAAGCTTTCATTGTATTTTTATTTTCATAACTGCGACATTGGAAACGTGGAACGTTTGAAGTCAGTGATGTTCTTTTAAATATTGAATTGTAGAATTATACAATGGCCTTAGCGAAAACATAAACACAACGATTAATTACTAAATTCGTTCTTAACTTTATTAAAACATCGGCACCACAGGATGCCCAAGATATTTCTAGGGATAGAAGTAATATTGCAGTCTTACGCAATGTATAAAATCCTTTCATCCATAACTGATATTATTTTTCCTATCACTTGTGTTCAATGAATTAGTAACATTTTTTTTCTTTTGCAAATGATAATTTACTTTGTATGATACACGTACAATCTTTGTGAAATAAAGTGTTCTATTTTTCCATAGACCTTCTACCTTTTTGTACGAATTTCTTTTTACGCGTATTCTTTAGGAACGTAAATATCTATCGTGTTAAAACAGAATTAGGTAATTAATTTCAGAATTAATTTCATTTTAAAGTAATATGGAGTAATACACTATAAAAACACTTTCGTCTTTCATTCACTTTGCCACTCCATCACTTTTTGAAGTTCTACAACGCTGCATACTGAACACGTTAGTAATGAAGGTCGGTCTCCGGATGTGACATCATGAACAATCAGTTTCTTCAAACACGTGAGAAAATAATTGTTCCTTACAATGGCGTAATAAAATGTGAGATCGATTTAAGTGAGATTTTCTATGTATGTTGCAATCAATGCTCACACCAATTGAAAATAGCTATAATACATAAACATGGTTAAAACAAAAACTATCGCGATTAATGTTGCTTGAATATCAATACTCTGTACGAAGCGTGTAGAGCTTGATTTATGACCGATCTTTAATGATCTTCATCGAACAAAATAATTCTTCATGAAAGCTGTCTGCGTACCATGGTATTTAGCTACGATTGCAAAAATGCTTTGTGAATGCCACAAGGACACCGGACGCGATGCACATTATGATACCAGCCAATACACGTGATACTTTCCCACGTGATTAGTCACAATCCTACTGTGAAAGAGTTTCAACCTGTCGAAGTGTCGGGAAGAAGTGGGCCAAAAATAATAAATTTTGGGAGCAATAACCATTGTAAATTTAATTTTAAGTCTGATTGATTTTTCCGCCCTTTTATCATTTTAGTTGAAGAGTTAAAAGCTTGGCGTTTTAATAAAATTCGTTTATATATGAAAAAATACTTTTAAAAGTTTTTTTTTAAGGCAATACCGTATTTTGACATTTCTGATAGATATTAACCTGAAATGTTTACATATACATTATCTTTTAAGTTAAAGAAACAAGCTTTCATGGCTATTTGATAGACGAAAGCACATTTCACAGATTTAGGTAATTTTGGAATATGTGTGTTGGATGACCAACCTATGTTATCTACAACGCGTTGCGTTGCCTTAGTGACTCAATGTCCTAATCGCCTTTTAGAGAATCACCTCCGAACCCTGAATTGCGTTGGTCAGGGTTCACTCCTAGGATTTGATCATCCTCGCCCTCTCCCTTCTTTGTTATCAGAAAATCTATATCTTAAGGTATATAAGAAACCGCGCGCGAGGAACGAAAGACAATATTCTTGATCCATTACTCAAGTCAGTGCCGAAACTCTGTCGGACTCCGCGGTTATACATTCGGTCTTCAAACTTATAACAGTTGTAACAGCCGTGCCACTGTAAGTCTCACTTATCCACGGTATACAACATGTGGCCAGGATTATGATTTGGATAAATTGTTTTCTACATGTGTAAACTCCACAGATACCAGTTTTCGGATATTTGAAAAAATTGTTAACATTTCTTATTTGGTGTTGGATAAATATCACTTACATTTTGGTTAGAATTATCTACGGCTGTGATCATGTTACATCTGTGGATTTGTTCTTTTTTTATCGGATCATTAGAGATGACCTTCGGCTTGCTACAAAAGTAAAGAATTTAAAAAATGTTATTATCGTTATACGTAATACCTGATGTGGATAAATTTTAGATTAACTTTTTATATAACAAGTCTGCAAATACTTTCAAAATAATGGCCTACTCAATTTATCCACATATCACTAAAATCGGTTGGATGATTTGTAGTTATTCGCAGCAGAGAAAATAGAATACGAATACAAAATATAAGTAAATATTGTATGCATATGTTGAACACCTAAAGATACCTCGATTAAAGGTCTTATTCCGCCTGACTGTACTGTTTGATTAACAATTTACTTTGGATTTCATAATTAACGTTTATTTGACTAGTGTTACTAACTATTTTCATCAAATCGTATTACTCGTTAAAGAATTCTCGTTGAGTCGCTATACTGTACCTAGTTCACTAATAGCACATTAACAATAACGAGATGCGCATGCTATTCAATTTTTAACTATAAGACACGGTGCACTATGATAACAAGTTTTTTCATGCATAGGAATCGCAGAACACAATGCCGTAGTTTGGCCACTTATTGACCAGTTAACTCTGCAGAATTAAGTTTTAAGAATCTCTCGCAGGATATGGAACTAAAATCAAGCAATGACGTGTATATACGCCAAATGCAGTTAACAGGTTAAAATATTACTCAAACGGCTTATTTAGGCTGCTTGTTTAAACATCACTTAATACGAGAAGAAAAGTGAAAGAAACTAATTAGACAAAATTAGAAGTAAACACAGTGCCGCGCAACATACCAGAAAGGTATATACAACACAAGTGACAATTTAGTACAGTTTATGAATGTATTCAGAGTATATGAAAGTATTCAGAGAGCCAGCGTGATCGACGAAACGGCCGACGATGTAGGAGACGGGGCTGCCACTGATTAAGCGGCAAAGATGTCACATTGTTGCGCAATCTGCGTGTATTCCATTCAATTGTGCCTCATAATGCGGAACTCGACACGGTAGTAATCATAACATGGAGGAAGAAAGATTAACATAACCAAGTCGTTTTACGATACAAATCATGTATTATAAACAAAATTTTATATTTCATCACGGATATAATTAGAATACAAACGCATTAATACATATAAACTAGGAGGATGCAAGTCGATGTACATAAGTGCAATATACACGTTAACCATTTCAGCCTTAGATAGTCAACAGGTTTTATTAGTTGTTGTATTAAATATTAAACACTAATGTTAGTTACTTTATTATATATTACATAACATTTTAGTTATTCTCTATTGCTATAGATGGAAATATATTTTCTATAGATAGAGAATCATATAAGGCACGTGTAATACCCATTAGTAGTTACAGGACAATTACCATTTATTATAAATATACGCATCCCTCGGTTTGCACGGTAGATAACACGTAAATTAAAGAATCGTGCGAAACAGAACACAGAATTTTTGCAGAATAGAAGGATATGTTCAATTAATATGTACGTCGCGTAAATCAATCTGAAGAAACTAAAAAAGAATTGAGAATATGTTCATTATAACCGTGTAAAATGAAATTAGGATTAAAAGAAAAAATAGGGATTGGATCATTCGTTTTTAGAGCCTAGTGTGAGTAGGCCCGGCTGTGACACCAAGAGAGTATCAAGTTAATCCGTGCCGTCTCGGCTGCGTGCATGGGTGAAGTAGCCGGCGTTTCTCCAAGGACACATCTGGCGTGCAAAATTTCTGCATTCCTTATTCAGGCGATTTCTTCCATTTCTTAACCAGTCAGCTTTGGCGCGCTCTTTTCACAGCGCGCCCGTACATACAGTGCGGCTCGGCCAACTTGGCACCTGGGAGGTAGGCCTGTTTCGGCAGACTCTGATTCGCCAGGCGTCAAGCGTCATGCCTCTTGTCACACGTACACGAAGGCACTTGACGTTCTACCTCGCGATTCGTTAAAAGAGCTACACATACAAATCGAACTAAAAGACAAAGAGAGAGAACTTTGCAGATCGGAGCAAGGGAGACAACGCGATTTGGGTCGCGACAGTGAGGACATCGGCGTGGGCACCAGATTTCTAACATCTCTATAGTAAAAACAAGACAAACTCCGGCAGAATTACCTCCACCATATGTGGAGATTTTCCTTGATGAAACGGAGCGCGCGACGAGAAAACAATGTAATACAATGTCTCGCTCCTCCAGCCAAACTAGTAAGAATATTTGAATGCTACGACTTTGTCGGGTGCTTCCTTTAAGAGGCTGAGCGAGTGGATTCCAAGAAACAAAATGGTGCGAATAGGCGGTTGAAAGCGAGAAGCTCCGCCGCTGAGGTGCCAGGTCCGCCGAACCGCACTGTACGTGTGTCGTGAAAATCAAGTGATGACAGGTATAGTCGTCAAACTCACAATCAGAGTGTCTCGCTGTTACTCTAATAGAGAAAAAAAATCGGCGTTATGTTAAATAAGAAACAATTTTCTTACTAACATTTATTAATTTACTTAACATAAACATATACTCTATACATCAGCGTCAAGAATATTTTGCACGCCAGAGCCGTCCTTCGATAAACACCGCCTCCTTCACTGAAACACAGTCGAGATGTCACTGATTCACAGCCACTCTGTAGGCGTCACGGTCGTGCCTATTGACACAGGCGTGGTGCCGCATTTGGGGCGACATTCGTAGTTAATCGCTCGCGCTGGAAAGACGTGCCTCGCGCGTCAGTTGCGGAGATCAGAACGACGTGCGTGGCACGTCGACTCAGAATATTTGTTGAGGAACAGTTTCAGATAACACTACGTCGCATGGGCCGCAGCGACCGCGACGGCAACAATGTATTCTTTAATACGAGGAAGCCTAGCGTTCTAGTATCGGATAGTTATTTTTAACAATTTGCGCTAGTAATTAATTTAGAAATGTGCGTACTGGAACGCAATACTATATTTATGCCGTAAGACTTAATGAAGTGGTCGATTTCGGCAAAACCATCGCCAGAAGTTCAAAAACATTAAAATACATTAATTACATGCATTATTAATACATGCGACGTAGTGCCATCTGATACTGTTCCTCAACAAATATTCTGAGTCGGCGTGCTACGCACGTCGTTCTGATCTTCGCGACTGACGCGCGAGGCACGTCTTTCCAGCGCGAGCGATTAACTACGAATGTTGCCCCAAATGCGGCACCACGTCAGTGCCAATAGGCACGAGCGTGACGCCTACAGAGTGGTTGTGAATCAGTGACATCTCGGCTGTATGTTTGGGTGAATGAGGCGATGTTTCTCGAAGGACGGCTCGGGCGTGCAAAAATCGCCCGTCGCTGAGTCTTAAAGAATTAGGTCGCTATCCAACAGGGTTAACGTTGACATATGGAAAAGGCACGAGCGTCCTGGCCGTGGAACTTCTGCAGAGTTGTCAATACTCTTTCACCTTCTTGAATGCAATCGAAGAAGGCTCACAATGTATGGTACGTACCTTTCCAAGAACGTTTTGGAAGGAAAACAGAAGGAGACATCAGATATTCAGCCAATGCCATTGGAATCATGCATAAGTATGGTATAGTTACACATTAACATTAATGAAACTTTACATGTTTCGCTCAATGGACTTCATATTCGTACAATTTAATGACGCACAATAGAAAGTGAATGTTAGGAAACGAAGGGTGGAACACAAATGTCCTGCGTTACGACCGAGGGACGCAGTGAAAGGCCACTCATCACGGATTGTAAAATTTTCAAGATGTTTCAGTGCCTAAGTTTTTCCGATTACTAGAGCGCGATAAATCCCTTATTATAGAATTTCCTCTGTAGGGAATGACCATCTTTCAAGATGTTCCGCGTTATAAGTCCACTGGAGGCCGAATCTCATTCCTGTGTCCACGCAGCACAGTGGTCTAGAATTTCGATTTAGGTGTCCAGATATTTTGTACAGTTTTCGATCTCTTTAAAATCAGGGGGTATTTCCATTTAGAATTTTAAGAAAATCGTTTTTTTTTTCATTTTCTTAAAGTATAACAGTTATCTTCGAGTGTATCTTTATCAAAAGATATGCTGTAATTCGTAAAAAAAACAAAGATAAAGGTATTTAATAATCGCCGTTGTGGCCGTTCCTACAGCTGCACCATAGAATTAAACCGCGCTTTCCTCAAAATGATGTTTTCTAACACAACTGACATGATATTTGAACATCTAGTTGCTCGATTTACGCGAAACCAGAATATCTTCTTCACCAGACTAGCCGCTATAGCTGATGCTAAAATCTTTAAATTACCTTAATTTTTCCTATTTTGTTAAATTATGTTATAGCTGATTAATAATTCCAAATAGATAATTTAAAATGTAAAGTGTCGTCATTTTTTGAAACAACGAGATATTGTATTTATTTTGGTTCGGGCTATAACCACATTCATAAGGAAAGAAACTGTACCCCATCTTTCCTTTTAATCTACTTCAACGATCGAAACTATGTCAGCCACCATATCTTATTATTGGATTATATTTGTCTTATTATTGGACCAGAGAAAGAAGTCACGTCATAAGTGGTTTGCTCCGATTCGCCTGACTGATAGAGACGTCTTCATGTATTATCGATTCTAATGTATGCTGGCTGAAAAACTCTTAACGATAAAATAAGTGTTTAGTTTTTGGATATCATTCACCGTGATCATGTTTCAAGGAGCGATACGATGGGAATAGGCGGTGTGAGGACAGTCTGTCTTTACAGTTTGTCTGTATCCCATACCTCAAGTCAAGTGACTTCATTGGGTTGGCGACTTATAGAAGACTATTTTCTTCAATGATGCGCCCCTATTACCACTTTGTATGTTTTGACTTAAAAAATATATACAATATAGTTAACATGTCATAACTGTATGACCAAAAGATCAATACAATGTACTGTTCTCATTTTACAAAGTAGAGCGCGCAAAATGTAAACACCGTCTTAACGAATTTGAATATTATAAGATATAAATGAAATATTTACTGTATTTCTACTCTATAAATTTAAGAATTGTTTATAAAATGTGGGAACTTGTCAATTTGCCGATTGCCGTAGATCCAGTATTAAATTTTTAATATTTGCAGAATATATTTTTGGGTAGCCTTTTGAATACCGGTAGTAGGTTTTTGATGGTACATAAAATTCCTCGAATCAGTGCCAGATGCCAGTAGAGTCTAACTCTGTTCGTGCTGCTCTCTACAGGTCATCCCGATAACATCATCCCTACGGGAACTTGATCCAATACATGCATTACTCATTGTTAGGCACATTACTGTTTAAAAATATTTTTATTTGTTTCCCTTCACCAGGAAATACAGATTTCATGGGAAAAGTTCAAAAAAATGAACCTATCATACACTTAGTAGATCGTACTTTTAAAGAATTATTAAAAAAACTCGTTTATGTTTTTACTAAATTTGTAGAGTTACATGTACATCTTTGTTATAGAATGATGAAAATACGCTACATATTACATTCAAGCTTAAACAAACTATAATCACTAATTAAGCAATGAAACTAACAAATATGCCAATATGTATACGAATCAGTATAAATTCATTTGTATCGTTGTAATGTACCGACCCTCCGCTTAGTTAGTACCTATATAAGATAACTGTAAGAATATTTTATAAGCGCAAATATTTTAGACGCCGCTAGACTAACTTCCGTCATCACCTCTGACTCACTACTCCAAATCCAAACCTCCTAGTTTTCCATTTCGACCTTTCAACTCCCTAACATCGTCACCGCTCCTTACTCATCTCCGAAATCACCGTTCTAAGTCCGAAATCCTACTTCTTACTTTGACCTTCGCCTTGCATCTATCATTATCACTACTCCCACTCCTTCTCCAAAAGTCCCTTAAAAACCCCGCATTCTCAATTTAAGAGCACATTCAAGAAACTCACTTTCAAGAAGTTCATATTCAGGAGTTCATTCAGTTCACTCAGATGACTCATTCTTTTCACTAACTCTGTCATACGCAAAATCGCTGTCCGAACGCTGTCTGAACGAGAAAAGTTATTTTAATACATATACAAAAGTCCAAAAGGTTTATAAGTTCTCTTATTTGGCGGACCTTAAGTGCGGATCCCTCAATCCGCCATTACAAAATTGGTGTCAGAAGTGGGATTCCTTCTGTTTAACGTAAGAAAATTCGAAAGAATTTTAATTCTTACGGTGACTACTAAGTCTTCAAACGACGGACGGATCCAAATTGGAAAAACGACGGTCTCCGAGCAACACCGAGCTGCTTATCGTCAAAATCCAAACCTCGAAGGTGCATAATTTCTTGCTGAAATTCATTTTCGCTTTTGAGAGAAGAAGGACCACCGAAGAGAACGACTACTCGAGGACTATCATCGCAGCGGATGGAAACCTGAGATCGGAAGGCTTCAAACTGATCTTCGAAGAATCAACGTCACTATTCCTAATTCTTCTAAATCGACTAAATCCAAACAATCGACGGTACTGATTCTTCCATTCAACATCGGTCCAGAGAATTCATCTACGACGCTGTTCCTTTTCATCGCAACATAACTTCGTACATCGAGCGAAGGTTCTACAACTCAACATCCACTCCTCGAAGAAAAGCCGAGTATGCTGCGCGAAAACATCTTTCGTATGTAAGTTGAATTAAGTCTGCGAAAGACCATCTATATTCTTTTTCGGCGTAATCAAAATCATAAACAAAATGTCGCAATTTAGTACATCCAGCGTTCAAATCAATTCGGGAATAGACATAGAAAGCGCTATGGATATGTTAATCCGTTTCAACGGAAACAGAAATGAAGTAGACAAATTTTGTGATAAATGTGATAGAGCTATGTCCCTAGTAAACCCAGACTATAGAGAAATGCTATTTGTAATAATTATAACTCAAATTTCGGGAAATGCTAGAGCGTTACTAGAGTTCGAAAATTTTCAAAATTGGGACTCTCTCAAAATTTATCTATTAAGAAAATATTCAGACAGATGGTCACAAGCTCAACGGCAATTTAAATTATCAACCTATAAACAAACGTATAACAAAGACATCCTCATCGAAAATAGTAATTATATAAAGGCACAAAACGATACTCCTATCACACCTCATTACAATTATTCTCAAAATTCGAGTCAAGCACATAACGAAAATGTAAATATCTTAAACTCCAATCTCGCATCGGTTACTGCCACTCCGAGAACAATTAATGATATTCAGAAAGATTTTAAATTAAATGATTCCTCTCAATGTGAAACTAAACCGCTTAGTGAGACAGAAATATCGTTAACAACTAATGAAAATTTAGAAAATTTTAAAGCAAACGAAGAATCTATAATTATCACTAGCGATTCATCAAATCCTAGTTCAAATACAGAGTCCATCGTTGATCCAAAACCCGAGATTAATTCCAGTACCGACGATCTCAATAGGATAGATTATAAATCAAACAAAAACGTCATCATAGAGTCAAATATTTGCGATATAAACATCGAAACTAAAACTAATTCGGATTTAAAAGCAAAGATCCAAACGATCATCTTACCAAGTGACAAATTAGCGCCACATAATGAACCTTGTTGTTCTTCGAATGATAATTGTGTTAAGTTCGTCTCGAAAGACCTAATTTTAAACGATGAAATAGTTTCCGAAACACACTCCGATCGCATATACAAGTTAAAATCACAAAAACCTCAATTCCACGAAATTGTTTCTCTAACGAAAAATGATAAAGGCACGCGCAATAATATCAAAGTTAATTATAAATGGCCTACTATTAAAACGAATATTTCGAGTCGTTTTAAAAATTGCGAATTTAGCCGAAGAATTAAAATCGCAAAGGAAAAATACCGTGCTCCAATACGAATAACGACAGTAGCAAACGCTTTTAAACGTAATACTTTAGACATTGAAGAACCGCTATTTCTAAAAAACCATCGCTTAAAATACCAAAAAACACTAAAGAATTTTGTTACTTTTAAATTAGACAAACAACGTAAAGCACGTTCAATTGCACAGAAAATCTCCCATACTCCAATTGTATTTGCGTTTAACCTTTTCACCAACGATTGCCGTATTCAACAAAAAATTAATTTAAGCGCAACTTCACAATATCCTATAACACTAAATTTATATCTCGACTATTTGCAAATAACTAATCATAACGAAAAAGAACTTCTAATTACACAAAATCTATTACTATGTCCTAGAATTGAACTTTTATATAGATTGTATTTAATGTGTCAGATTTTAAAATATTATTACTTCTCACCAACGCCATCAATTTTTATACTTCTCGTCTATTTAGAAATAGCTAATCATAAGAAAAAGGAAATTTTACTTACTTAGAATTCATTGATATGCGTCATAGAAGAATTTTTATTTATATTGTATGTAGTATGTAAGAATTTCGAAATATTGTTATTTTTAATCAACGCCAATATTCTTATACTTCTTGATTATTTAAGAAATAGCTCAACATAAAACAGAAGCTCCTAAATTATTAGAATCCATTTATACATATAATAATCGAATTATTATTTATATTTTTATAGTATATAAGATATTTGAAACAATTATTATTTCTAAGCGACGACAAAATCTGTATAATCACACCGATAGCAACAACACGAATCCTAGTATTAGTTAAAGCCAATTTCGACCTACCAAAGGTACCATGAAGATGAACATTAAAATCTTCATCTTCAATCTAAAGGGGGAGGTGTAATGTACCGACCCTCCGCTTAGTTAGTACCTATATAAGATAACTGTAAGAATATTTTATAAGCGCAAATATTTTAGACGCCGCTAGACTAACTTCCGTCATCACCTCTGACTCACTACTCCAAATCCAAACCTCCTAGTTTTCCATTTCGACCTTTCAACTCCCTAACATCGTCACCGCTCCTTACTCATCTCCGAAATCACCGTTCTAAGTCCGAAATCCTACTTCTTACTTTGACCTTCGCCTTGCATCTATCATTATCACTACTCCCACTCCTTCTCCAAAAGTCCCTTAAAAACCCCGCATTCTCAATTTAAGAGCACATTCAAGAAACTCACTTTCAAGAAGTTCATATTCAGGAGTTCATTCAGTTCACTCAGATGACTCATTCTTTTCACTAACTCTGTCATACGCAAAATCGCTGTCCGAACGCTGTCTGAACGAGAAAAGTTATTTTAATACATATACAAAAGTCCAAAAGGTTTATAAGTTCTCTTATTTGGCGGACCTTAAGTGCGGATCCCTCAATCCGCCATTACATCGTTTAAATAATATTTATTCTATTGCCTGAGAGAAAGTTATTTAGAAAAATTGCAGCTGAAATATTGCTACCATTTTTGGGGGAAAAATGTACAAATTTTGTACCCTGGAGTTTCTAACATATATTACTAAGAAGTATTGAAACTAAACAAAGTTAGTTTAATTTCAGTAGTAAATCATACTGCTTTATCCTATAACAAAACTACAAAATTACCTCCGAGATTCATAAATCAATATGCAAATTTCATCCATATCGTAAATACCTGTCCTTACCACTCGGAAGTTAAAATGTGACATTAATGTCTCATTTGCTACATGATAATATGACTTAATTACATCGTTACGCCAATCAGACATTAAAATATAAAAAAAAAAATAAACATGACAAGTCAGTACGACACGTTAATCTTGAACGTTTTTATATTTTAATGTGCAATAGACCGATTTATGATGTCGTATGCCACAATAATTACGTGCAATGTAACTGACGTCAATAATTAAGGTATTACATGTATATGTGAGTATGACCTAGACAGGATACCAAATGATTTAAAGTGAGTCGATTGAATGTGGCAGGTTTCGAATGTTACACCAGCGAACTAAGCTGAATACGAATAAAATAATTTAAATAGTTTTATACGAAAAAACGTATAAAATGTATAAGTGACACGTTCATCAACTGCGCTTTTATTTAAATACTTTAATTCAATATTGGTACAATTTCGTTATCCGTTAAGGGGAGTTACGGTATGGAATTTTTGAGACGTATGGTATATCATAAAAATTCGGATTATACAACATTATAATAATATTTAAAATATATTTATGCACAGAATATATGGATGAAATTGGATATACAGAAAATATGGATAAAATCAATCCCTTTCTTGTTTTTCTTATTAACATAACCTACATTTATTATCTTCATATACCTGTATTTCTCTGTAAAAATACCTTAAAAATATTCAAAAGCATAGGATCTAAAATTCTCGCATGTAAAGATATTAGTTAATTACAGGTAACCCTCATATAACACCGTAGATACGTTCCTAGAAAATGCCGTGTTGTGTGAAACCGTGTTATATGAGACCCAGAACAATTACAAAAAGGGGAGTACGTTCCGAAAACTTATTAAAAACAAATTTCTTTTTTTCAACTCTGCCTAAAGTACTTAATTTTTATTAAAAATATAAATGTATGTACAACACAAATCAAAGACAAAAAAAAACAAAAAATATTATTTTAATTTAATGAAATTATAATTTAATAAATTTCTTTGTCGTCACTGCTCAGTATAATCTACCGAGCACGTTTTTTTGGTGGAATGATATCGCCTTCACGTTCAGAACTTTTTGCTTCATTTAAAGTTTTTGCATCTTCTTTCCTCTTTAAAAAAATCGGTAATTTTACTTTGCTTTCTGGTTCTTATCAGATTATTATCCTTAATGTCTTAAAGACGAAATAGTTATTTTTTAACACACCGTGGCTCGAAGCAGACTACCGATCAGCAGCGTGAAATACTTGTTTTCTGGCCATGGAAATGAAAACAAAATACTTTCCGCAGCACTGTATCTTTAAGACGACAAGCCTCGCCGCGGCTATAGAAGTACAGTGTTGTACAAAGGTTTCTGTAATTTTCTTATCATGTTAGAGCGAAACCGTGGGATGAAGTCCTGTTATAATTAATATATTTAACACTCATAAATAACACTTATAAAGATAACAAAAAACTTTACTATCTATTATATAACTATGAATGGGAGACATAAAAAATATAATATAAACGTAAAAAAAATAATAACTGAACTTCTGTCTTCTCTGTGCGGCTATAACTTTTGAACTGAGAATGAGGGCGAAAGACTCATTGCACGAGGAGCGCCTCTGCCTTCATAAAACCATTCGCAGAACTGTCACCATCGCTTGCTCCCTCAGCGATCCAAAACCATATCGTTGAATATTAATAAAGTGTATTACAAGGGAACACATGCCGTGTTGTAGGAGGGTTCCAGCAGTTTATAAATCGTATTATAGCGAAACCGTGTCATAGGATACCGTGTTGTAGGAGGGCTACCTATTTTTATCAGATTCTCTACAGGAGACATGTCAAGTCTGTCCAATGACTTGGAATTGCGTTTTTAAACCTTTGTTACTTAACATGCAAATGTAAAAATCGGATAGGATTCGAGTTTATGTGTATGGTAGGATCGTGAAGAAAAAAGAGAGGCGCGTGGTAACCCATCCAAGCAGTGTACTCTGGCCTGAGTAGCTTAACGTCGACGATCGGGTTGACGCGGAATCACTGCGCAAGTGACCTTTCCCTTTTTGACACTTCCCTTTCACGTCCTTTTCACCTAAATTCTCTGTAGGGGGGCTCCCTCGGCCCGATCCCACATATGTAACATTTTTCATCCGTTTAAGTTATCATATAGGTATACACCGCCAAAACAGTGAAGTCACTTGGCTTGTATAAGTCGCCAATGTAATGAAGTCACTTGGCTTGATGTACGGGGTAAGGGAAACTATCTTCGCGATGCCTATTCCCATCATATCGGCCCTTAAAACTTGAGCTTGGCGAATGACAACCAAAAACTAAACACTTATTTCGTTATCAACCGCTTTTTCCGCCAGTCAGGTATTGAAATCAAAAATATGTAAAGACGGGGGACATCTCTATACGTGCTGCGATTCGGAGCAAACCACTTATGAAGTACTTAACTTCCATCACGGGACCAATGATAGAATATGTGGTTACTACCCGCATTGACACTAGGTAATGAATGGCGAATTGTTACTATCTTGCGGTAATCGCGACTAGTTCGTATTTAATAACATTCATTATGTTTGTCAATAACGATTCGGCTGCCTAGATGTATTAGTGCATTGAACACCACTGATATTTCGCAAGTTTCATCTTTTGTGCCGAATTATACCTTGATCTATTAAAATCACATCTTTACAAAATTAAAACGATAATTGTAAAAATTGTTATCTGTCGAGCCGTAACTTACTTTTGCTAGTTGGAATATTTAAATATTGAAAATATTAGCAAATCCGTGAATGCTGCTATTTAAAAGGCGTAAGAAATTGCATCGAATTCAAAAGCGCCGGTGAACGGTGACTTTCATAGAATTCAACCTGTTAAGCTGTGTTCAAATGCGATTGGAGTTCGCGAAAAGACCTTTTGATGTGTCCCCTCCTCAGCAAGCATTATTCGCTATTCGCAAAAGTGTTCTCACGACCAGTGAATATAATTTGTGAGCTACTTGCGAACAACTTAAACGCAGTTCGAGATATGAAAATTCAATTTCAGAGAATTTTTGTCATTTAGCACATCCAATATCACTTTTAGTTATAAGGGAACATCGTTACTTGTAGCTATAATGGAAATATTTTAGAAACTAACATTCTAGCTATTTAAGAGAATTTAATAGCATGCCCTACTGCAATTATTTGGATTAAAATCGAATATGTTTTGATTTCTGGATAGATGGGATCCAAACGATTTATAAAAAATGATAATTGCTAAGAAAAAGTCGTGGTTAGAGATTTCGAGTTTTGACAAATAAACTTGAAACCAGTTTGTTAAGTCTCGTAAATTTGTATATGCATAGATGTAAATACTATTTCTGATAGGAACAAACAGCTATTTATCGTAGACAGTTTAACGTTATCTCTGAAATATGTTTGAATCTTAGAATTAGCTGTTAGAAGTGGCCCTGAGAATTTTTCGATAATTCTTCATTCTATGCCAGTCAGCCGCTCACAAAAAACGAAAGGCTTAAAAACAAGGGTGCTTCGGTCTACGAGGCTACTTTCCACTTATCTAAACTTAAACAAACAATTATATTTTACATTTCTAGCCAGATGTCTTCCATACTCCCTTGGTACCCTTATTTCTATCAGAGCTCTACCATCTCCATTCACTTTTCTCAATCCTTTTCGAAACAGAGCCCTATAGAAGTGAGACTCTTTTCAGCCTCTTCGGGTCATTTCTTCCGTAGAATGTTACGCCGTTCGGCAGACAGACGAATTTTCGAATTCTGCGAGATGTGAAAAACCTCGCGCACCAACGCGCGATATTCGCCTAACAATTAGTTAAATTAGTTGACGTATCAATTCATATAATTGTACCTTGAACACAATTCATTGTGTATAAAATAATATACGTTAAATTCAACGTTCTGGTTATTTTCGATTAAGTTCCTTCATCTTCGTGTAACTGAGCAAGGACCTCCCTTATTCACGCAAGCCGTTCGGAGCGAATAAGATTATATAGAGTTACGGGCAACGTTAAAAATTAGAGTTCACAAATTCCAACAGAAATCCATTTCCTTACACCAGCTAGTGACGGTACCCCTGTATTTTCTAGTACAGGCCTAACCGCTATACTTACTAGCGGGAAAGTACCGCGAGGTGCCTTTCGTTATTAACAGTCAAACGGCAACCGTATAGTTAGACTATAAGTTAGTCCGGTTCTCGGATTATTCCCCCTAAACCGTTGTAATTTTTGGACTCTTGCAAGTAAAACTGCGTTAACGCATTTCGGTCGCGTTCCGCCACTCACCGGGATCGTAACATAAAAGGATAACTAATGTTTCCGCTTAGGGCGCATAGAGAGGACGAACTCGAAAAAAAGAGCGATACTTGAGGTAACGTTCAAAATTTTTACATTTCATATTCACAATACAACTGTTCACTAACAATAAGTGTACAGTTAATAAGTATAAATATTAGGTCGAGTCATAAGTAACTTCCGTTTTTTATGAGACATTTATTTTGCTCTCATTAAATAACAAAATTATATTAATTTATTATGTATTCTCCGTTATCACGTATAACCTTCTCCCACCTTCCTGACAGTTTATTAATCCCTTCCTTGTAAAATGTCGTTGGTTTGGATTGGAAGAAGTTTTCGACGGCCTGTCTGACTTGTCCTTTGGAATTGAATGTTTTTCCATTCAAAAAGTTTTGTAACGAGCAGAAAAGGTGGTAATCTGTTGGGGCAAGGTCCGGGGAGTAAGGTGGGTGTGGTAAAACAGACCATGCAAGCTGAAAAATTTTTTCTTGGGTCACCGTTGCCGTATGTCATCGCGCATTGTCGTGTTTTGCAAGTTTTTTCCAGTCAAAACCAACCACATTTTACAAGGAAGGGATTAATAAACTGCCAGAAAGATGGCAGAAGGTTATACGTAATAACGGAGAATACATAATAAATTAATATAATTTTGTTATTTAATGAGAGCAAAATAAATGTCTCATAAAAAAAAGGACGTTACTTATGACTCGACCTAATACTTTTACGTTTATTTCAGGACCTATAATCGGACCTTTTTGCTTTGAAAGTTTCATTTGTCAGTACTAATATGAGTATTTTAATAATGTTATTGTTCAAATTGCTCCAGTGCAGGTATTAAAAAAACTTTTAATGAACATCTCTCTGTTTTGATGTCATCGTTACGTAGTATAAACTAATATCTAGCACTCCAAGCACACGGTGTATCTAATATTTTTCTTCATTTTTATAATAACGGTACAATAAAACATGAAAGATACAAGATGTATTTGAGATACACAATTGTGAAGTACATTTTTTAAATACAGAAAACGGTACCATTGCAGAATTGTTATAGATTATCTGATATTTTTCTAATAAATATACAAAAATTATACAGATAAAGGTTATTGTACGGACAAGAATATGAAAATTAGATTTTCTAAAATTGACTAGCTATCTGCCTTAGTTCTCTATCTCTTTTTATCTATCTGTACTAAACTCTTGTTAAACTCGTAGGATAAAATGATATTATAATATCACTTAATTATAATTTTTTTCAATCATTAATTTCAGCAGAGTATTAACATCAATCAGAGGTATAATTAAAGTTGAAACTTAGAAGAGGAAACAAATTAAAAAATGTTATGTTATATCTTTTAAGGCACTCTTTAATGAGACATTCCCTGTCTGCTCTGTTCTTAACTACAATACAATCATGCTTGTAAGCAGATCCTATCTTTTCTTTTAAAATATTTCGATACTTTATCGACGTCCTGACAAAATGTAATCTTAAAGTACTTAAACTTGTATATTTTCTTTTTCGATTTTAATCTATGCGAACTAAATAGTTTAGACATTGTACAATATTTATCCTGATTTTCCATGTTCCCTGTAAGCGGTGATCTGTAATTATTTATTTTTAATGCAACGAACTTGCCTTGAAAGACTATTACATAATTAACTTCGTACTTTTGCAAGCGGTTTAATCAGCAATCATTTATACGATCTATCGACAGGAAACCAGTAAAGTTACGGTGTCAATCAAGATTTCGGTAATTATACAGGGTGGGGCAATAACCATTGGCACCTCAAATAACTTCGAAACTATAAGTTTCACAGAAATATTTGTGGAAATAAAATTGCACAGTACATACGTAGGGGGCCATCCGGCAGCGATAATAGTTTTTTTGCAGGGGGAGGTACTCCGGACATTTGAGGGCCACCTCCATTTTTTAAAAATCGATCGGTATGTCTTTGCTTCTGTATCATGACAGAGAGTCTTAAAACGAGTTCAACGACCTATTACATAAGGTCATTGAAGGTCATAGAAAGTAGAGAAAGCGATAATACTTACAGTTTTGGTAGTAAATAAAACATTTATAGTAAGTGTTCGAAATGATGACCATCACTGTCAATGCAACATTAGATTCTTTTTACGACTGATTGATTTGCAAGTCCGACAGCGTCAGCACTTATTAACGCACAAGCTGCAATAATTCGCTGGTGCATATCGTAAGATGTAGTTGGTGCTACTTTGTACACGTTCTCTTTCAGTGTTCCCCACAAAAAGAAATCTAGAGGTGTCAAGTCTGGTGAACGTGCTAGCCACGATAATGGACTGCTGCATCCAATCCAATGATTTCGAAATTATTCATCGAGTTCCCTTCGCGTAATTAATGAATAATATGCTGGACATGTATCATATTCGTACAACATGGTTTGTCGTGTAAGTAAAGGAAACTCTTCTAGCAAAAGATCCAATGTATCCTTAATAAAATTAGCATAGATGTTGCTATTCAAATTTCCATTGATAAAATAACAACCAATCATTTTATCACCAATGGTACTGCAACCATACATTCACAAAACCACTTTTTTTTATGTTCAACCTGTCGCAGTAAATGTGGATTTTCTGCTGACTATAAATGTATATTATTGTGGGATCGGAGCGGGGGAGCCCTCCTATAAAAGAACTTAGGAAGAAAAGGACGTGAAAAGAAATTGTCAGCAGAGAGAGGTCGCTGGCGCAGTGGTTCCGCGCCGACCCAGGCGATCGTCGACGTTCAGCTACTCTGGCCGAGTTCCTGCCTTGGATGGGTTGCCGCGCGCCTCTCATTTCTTTTTCACGATCCTACATTATGCAAATTACCATTACCGTGATTTGTGAATGTTGCTTCATCAGTAAATAAGACGGTATTGTGGGATCGAGCGTGAGTGCTCCGTGTGTGCAACGGATGGCGCGCATGGTCAGCGGCGCTACAGTCTTTTTTTTTGCAAGAGTCATCACGGAGAAGACGCACGAGTTGACGAACACGAGGTGACGAGAAACGAGACGACGCACACCACCGCGGCTATTTCTTATATTTTTATTTATATTTTGAAACAATATATCTTTTAATTCATATAAAATGCGTGTACACTTACTATCCTACACATTTTGGGAGCTCAGCCGGGATAGTTGCGATCGGTGTGTAACGAGGACTTTACGAGAAATGTCTAACGAAAAAACGAGTGACGACATGGCGGCAGCCAGCCACGAGGACGAAACCGGCACACTTTCGGTAACTTTGCAGCGATTGTCTTTGGATAAAATGAAGATCATCGAGTTAAAGGACGAATTGAAAAAGCGAAAGTTAAAAACGAGTGGAAATAAGTCCCAGTTAAAGCAGAGATTGCAATTGGCATTAACGTTGGAAGAAGAGCACGGGGAGGACGACGAAGACAGCGACGAAGGTACGAACGACGAAGATACCGATGAGTGTGACAAAGAAGAACACGAGAATTCACGAAAACACACGAGGAAAGCGACGAGTACGGTACTGAGTTTTAAAGATATCGAAGGATCTTTTGAAACATTTAGTGGTGACGATAATACGAATATCGTTCAGTGGTTATGTGATTTCGAGGACATAGCTGAGTTGTGCTGCTGGTCAGATATACAAAAGGTTATCTATGCCAAAAGATTACTACGTGGTTCTGCAAAATTGTTTATTAATTATGAAAAGGGTGTAAAGTCGTGGTCTCGAATGAGAAGTCTCTTAAGAGAAGAATTTTCGGAATGCATTGACAGCCATAAAGTACATCGAGAATTATCGCGTAGGAAGAAAGGTGCTAACGAAACGTATCAAGAGTATATATACATTATGTTCAACATGGCAGCGAAAGCCAGTGTTGAAGACAAAGCTGTTATCAAGTACATAATTGACGGTATAGAAGACGATGAAAGAAACAAGATAATTTTATACGGTGCAAAAAATGTGTGCGAATTAAAACAAAAGTTTGTTCTCTATGAAAGCATGAAAGCTAATGCGAAAGAAAAATCGAAGAATGCGGATAAGAAGTTCGTGGATAAAAAGTATTCGGATAAGAAGACTACGTCATCGACGCCAAATAAACCGAGGGAAGAGACGCGCTGTTTCAACTGTGGTGACAAAACACACGTTCGAGCGGACTGTCCGTCGAAGAGTAAAGGCGCTAAGTGCTTTAATTGTAACGAATATGGACATATTTCTGCGAATTGCCCGAGTAAGAAAAGCGTAAAACATCTCGCGAAGGAAGGTAACCAAAAAGCATTATATACAGTACAAAAGAAATATTTAAAGGAGGTAAGAATATTTGATAATGTATTAGTAGCACTTGTCGACACGGGTAGTGACCTAACCTTAATGCGGGCCGACGAATTTGTAAAGATTGGTGCGCCTAACCTAAGTGGAAAATCGGTTAAATTTCGAGGTATCGGCTCGGATGGTAATGTAACTTTGGGAAGTTTCGATGCTAATGTAGATATTGATGGTCAAATTTATCGAATGAAAATTCATGTGGTCTCGGATACACTTTTGAATTGTAATTTGCTTCTCGGAACTGACTTTTTAAATGGTGTAGACGTACGTATAAACTCGGGAGAAATAGCAATTTCGGAATCTTCTGATAATAAAAATGATTCTAACGTTTGTGACATTTTGAAAATCGATATTTTCGAAGAGAATTATGATGTATGCTTATCACATATCGCTGATTTAGAATATAGAAGTTCGATAACAAATTTAATTAACGATTATAAACCGAACAAAATTCGCGATGTAGGTGTTAAAATGGAGATCATTCTTAAAGACGATGAACCGGTGTTTCAAAGGCCGAGAAGATTATCTCCGCAAGATAAAAAAGAAGTAGATTCACATATTGGGGCGTGGCTAAATGAAGAAATAATTCGACCGTCAGTATCTGACTACGCTAGTCCGGTGGTTCTTGTGAAAAAACGAGACGGCTCAACGCGGCTTTGTGTCGATTACAGACAATTAAATAAAAAAATTATTAAGATGCGATACCCCCTTCCTTTAATAGATGACCAGTTAGATTTGCTGCAAGGGGCTAAGATATTTAGTACGCTTGACTTGAAAAATGGCTTTTTTCATGTTCCTATTAACGAATCTAGTCGTAAATTTACTGCTTTTGTTGTACCTAACGGACAGTATGAGTTCCTGCGAGTCCCTTTCGGACTATGTAATTCTCCGAGTATTTTCCAAAAATACATAAACGCAATATTTAGAGACTTAATTGATACAGGATGTGTTCTGACATACATGGACGATATTATTTTACCGTCGATTGACTACGAGACTAGTTTAAAAAATCTTAAGATTGTATTGGAGCGGGCGAGTGATCACGGTTTGCAAATAAACTGGAAAAAGTGTAGTTTCCTGCAGAGACGTGTAGAATACCTAGGTCACGTGATCGAGGATGGAAGTGTCCAACCTTCAGAGCACAAAACGGAGGCTGTGATGAAATTCCCGACACCTGCGACGGTTAGAGATGTTCAAAGTTTTTTGGGATTATCGGGTTATTTCAGAAAATTTATCCCGCAGTATGCAACTATCGCTAAACCGTTAACGAATCTTTTAAGGACGGATGTGAAATTCGATTTTGGTCCGGTTGAACGGGAATCATTTAATCAGTTAAAATTATTTTTGAGCAATAAACCCGTTTTAAAGCTATATAAAGTCGGTGCTGATACAGAGCTTCATACGGATGCTTCTAGCTTCGGTTACGGTGCGATTTTGCTTCAACGTAGCGACGACAATGCGTTTCATCCTGTTTATTTCGCTAGTTGGAAGACGACTCCGGCCGAACAAAGATACACGAGCTATGAACTAGAGGTATTAGCGATAATAAAGGCATTAAAAAAGTTTCGAATATATTTGCTCGGCATTCCGTTCAAAATTATAACCGATTGCAAGGCGTTTACGGCGACGATGAATAAAAAAGAACTTTGCGTGCGTGTGGCTCGATGGGCCCTCCTACTTGAGGAATTCCAATACGTTTTAGAACACCGTCCTGGTAAACAAATGATGCATGTTGACGCATTGAGCCGTCAACCACTGCCAACTGTTATGTTGATTGATGAAAGCGAATCAGGATTAATTAGTCGGATTAAACGTGAACAGGAAAATGACGATAGTCTACGTAAAATAATTGAAAATGTCGAAAAGTATCTCCCGGATGGATTTGTTGTAAAACACGGACTATTGTATAAGAAAGTAAACGACGATCTTTTAGTTGTAGTTCCTAAACCTATGCAAATACAAATAGTTAGACGAGCGCACGAACGTGGTCACTTCGGGATTATTAAGACTGAATCTTTAATTAAACAGAACTATTGGTTTAGTGATATGCGATCTAGGGTCGAAAGGGTTGTGCGTAGTTGTGTAAATTGTATTCTAGCCGAACGTAAACAGGGAAAACAAGAAGGTTTTTTGAATGTCATCGATAAAGGGATTACGCCGCTTGACACCTATCACGCTGACCACCTCGGTCCTTTGCCATCCACTGCGAAAAGATATCGCCATATTTTTGCTGTAGTCGATGCCTTCGCGAAGTTCATCTGGCTTTATCCAGTCCGATCTACAGACTCTGCTGAGGTCATAGAACGCTTGAAAAAGCAGGCTGTGACGTTTGGTAATCCCCGACGAATCATCACCGATAGAGGCGCAGCATTTACGTCAAACGTTTTTAAAGAATATTGTGTTGACCAGAAAATTGAACACGTTTTGATTACGACAGGCCTGCCACGTGGTAATGGACAAATTGAACGCGTGAATCGAATCTTAATTCCGCTACTCACTAAACTTTCAGCGCCGAAGCCCGAGCATTGGTACAGACATGTAGAAGAAGCTCAAACGTATTTAAACGCTACACCTAGTAGAGCTACAGGAACTTCTCCTTTCAACCTGCTGATTGGAGTGAATGCGAGACTGAAGCAAGATGTTCAGATTAAAGAAATGATTGAAAGAGAAGAAGAAGCAGTTTTCCAAGAACAGCGTTGTCAAATAAGAGAACGAGCTAAGGAAAAAATTCAACAAATACAGACGGAGAATAGAAGAAACTTTAATTAAAAAAGGAAGACAGCTACGAAATATAGAGAAAATGATCTGGTTGCAATCAGACGGACACAACAAGGTCCAGGCCTCAAGTTCTATCCTAAGTTTTTGGGTCCATACAGAGTAATAAAAGTCCTTCGTAATGACCGCTATGTCATTGAGAAGGTTGGTGAACACGAAGGCCCTCGTTCAACTACCAGCGCGGCAGACTCCATGAAGCCGTGGATTGTTGATGATGAGGATGAGGAGATTTCCGAGGAGTTTGACGACATCTGAGGTCAGATGTCTTTGCAGAATGGCCGAGATGTGGGATCGAGCGTGAGTGCTCCGTGTGTGCAACGGATGGCGCGCATGGTCAGCGGCGCTACAGTCTTTTTTTTGCAAGAGTCATCACGGAGAAGACGCACGAGTTGACGAACACGAGGTGACGAGAAACGAGACGAAGCACACCACCGCGGCTATTTCTTATATTTTATTTATATTTTGAAACAATATATCTTTTAATTCATATAAAGTGCGTGTACACTTACTATCCTACAGTATTAAGAAAAAACTCATTGTTTTGAATCTGACGTTTAGCTCATCAACAACTCAACGCGATTCATGAAGTCGTACCTATGTAAAGTAAAAGTATCGGTAGTAGACCATTTTTTAGAAAACATAAAAAAATAAGGTTTACATAAGTTGTGCACTTTCGTTGAAAGTGAATTTCAGATGCCACACCATCTGTCGATTATATTTTGAAACAATTACATGCAAAGTGAAGTATACCTATTAACAGCGAACGTCCGAGTTCAATAAAGTAAGTAATACATATGCCGTTATATTTCTATTTCTTTAATGTTTCTGTTAAGAATGACTCTACGGTTCAGGTAAAGAATTCATAGATTGTGAAGATTTCGCAAATGAATTATTTACTGTTTAAGGTTATTCGCCCTTTAGAGCAATGTATAGATAAAACTCTAGAATTATGATATGTTATTTATACACAGCTCATACGTTTTACTGATTTTTTTGAAAAATATTAGTCGTATAGTTTTTGAATAATTAAATATTAAAAATGCGACTTTTAACACATGGTAAATGGGAGAACTTGCCGGAAACGTCCTATTTATTGAAATTTCACGTAATTGGCTATTCAAAAATGTTCAAAAAATGTATTATTCAAAACTTTAACCGTTTTAATTACTATAAAAATTATAAAACATATACATTCACGTGTAATTTTAGATCAATATTTATTCAAAATAATGAAAAACTAGTAAGACAACCATCAGCCATGACAGAGGCTTGGTTCATGTTTGACTACAAAGAAATTTGGCAACGCTGCATAAAAAGCGCGAAATTCAAAAATTAACTACATATAGTTTATCTAATACTGATCGTGACAACATATAATTGCGTTTATAATAATATTTATTTTTCATTCTATGGTTATAAAAAAATTTGACAAGGAAATAAAAATAAAACTATTTGTTTACAATACACTAATTATGGATGAACATAATATATATGCCTATACATTTCCATGCGTTCTTGCCAAATTTATTATATGACACATAATACGATCATCGAGTAGCATTTAATTTTTAATTTTTAATTATTAATAGTGTGACAAATTTAATGAAATATTATTCAGTTTTGTGTAAAAATTTAAAAAAATAATTTTCAGACTCGAAATCTTTTTTTTCCATTAAAAAAAATACAAACCGTTAACGACTAATACGGTTCTAGACCAATAACCTTAAATGCATAGGACGCTGCTGAATGTCAGGACTGTGTTTACGTTGAGGCTCCAGCGAGCGCCGAGCTTTGAAAAGGACAGATAGTAGAAAAGACAGAAAGGCCCAACGCACAGGGGGGCCGGCCCTAACGTATCGGTGAGACCAGTGAGTCTAGCTACTTGATCATTTCTGGGTCCTTCGAGCAACTCCGCCTGCTTCTCCCAACTGTTCCGTTTCGCCCAACCAAGCTTGCCTTGCCTTTCACCTCGCAGGTTCGGACCTATTGGCACGAGCGTGGTAGCATACCGGGGCGACATTCGCAACTAACCTCTCGCGCTGGAAAGACGTGCCGCGCTCGTCGACGGCAGTAAACAAATCGATGCGCATCACGCATCGATTGAGATTATACGTTGAGAAACAGGTTCAGATAGTACTACGTCGCGTGTAGGATAAAATAACAGTGTTATTCGTAAAAAAGTATGCTCAGATATGTCTTAAAATCTAAGTCTCAGGCGATATAATTTAATTTCCAGCGCAAATAAATGGAAAATTCAGCGATGTAAGAACGTTAGCCCCCGCGTCAAACAATACATTGTTGCCGCCGCGATTGTCTTGCTGCTAGATTTTAAGATTTCAGGCAGTTACAACAAAGAAGAGCAGGTAGACGAACGAAATCTTTACGGTAATTACTGAATACATATGATAAATTTCAATCCGGTACCTTTCGGTACTTCTTATTGTTAGTTATTCAGTTTTTAAATGAACCGTGTATAATGGGTACATGATATATGCGACGTAGTGCGATCTGAAACTGTTGCTCGACGTATAATCTCAATCGATGCGTCACGCGCATCGATTTGTTTACTGTTGTCGGCGAGTCTTTCCAGCGCGAGCGGTTAGTTGCGAATGGCGCCCCAGTATGCTACCACGCTCGTGCCAATAGATCCGAACCTGCGAGGTGAAAGCCAAGGCAAGCTTGGTTGGGCGAAACAGAACGGTTGGGAGAAGCAGGCGGAGTTGCTCGAAGGACCCAGAAATGATCAAGTAGCTAGAATCACTGGGTGAGACAATACTAATCGGAGGATGGAACTTTTCCATTTTTTATTTTTTTGTTTTGAAAACTTCGCTAACGTATTTGTGACAATTTTCTGATTAAAATGATACCAAATACGATATGTTTGAGTTATCTAAATAGCAAGTAAACGAATTAAATATTAAGTAAATATTGCTCAAACTATGTCGTGTTTGGTATCATTTTAATCAGAAAAATGTCACAAATACGTTAGCGAAGTTTTCAACCAAAAAAAAAATCAAAAATGGAAAATTTCAAGCCTCGGATTAGTATTGCCTCACCGACACGTTCCGATAATATCGTGTTACACTGCCTTATCGCCGAACGTCTAGGTTCGACCGAGGGGGATCCCCCTATGTGGAGGGGATAGTCGCGATGCATTTATCGGTACAAACTTCTTCTGCATTCATCGAGGTTTTACTGTAGTAGGAATATTTGAATGCTACGACTTTGTCGGGTGCTTCCTTTAAGAGGCTGAGTGAGTGGATTCCACAAAACAAAATAGTGCGAATAGGCGGTTGAAATCGAGAAGCTCCGCCGCCGAGTTGCCAAGTTGGCCGAGCCGCACTATAGCTACGGCGCTCACAAGGTGCGATGGCGTCGCACAGTGATTCAAATCATGAAAGGGTATAGCAGGATAAGGTGGTCAAAAGTGCCCTACAACCGATTTCAATGGGGGTGGTCTCATTCGATAGATAATGCTCGGCGATCATTGTGTACCAAATTTTAACCCTCTATCTTGATCGGAAGGGTAGTTATGTGGAAAATTAAAAAAACAGGTTTTTGGCCCTTTTCCCCCATTTATTGAGGTGTAAAAAATCCGAAAAAATTCTGGCATATTCTACACGGTACCGTACATGTTGGAGAATTTTTTCAGAATTTTCCGTCGAAGTACCTAAGCGTAAAAAATGGGCAAAGTAAAGAAAAAACGGAAAAAAGAAGATTTCGTATCGAAATCTTCGAGGTACAACTTTTGGTTTTATATAGTAACAATGTAACACCTACGATTGTTATCCCCAATTTTTTTCAGATTTTTAAACCACCTGCGTCATTATGAAAAAGATCGAAAACCGATTTTCGGGACGTATTTTGATCTAAAACGCAAGAAGTAATTGTTATTTTTCCATTATTTTCATAGAGTATGTTCATTTTGTGGTTTTTAATGTTTTACCATTACAGATAATTTCATAACAATAAAAGGAATTGAGATAACTCACTTATCTGTAAACTGTGTGTTTCATTATGTACCATAATTTTGGACGTTCTTTCAACAGCAACAGTGGCGACGCGTCTAGAGTGTCTGCTCTGGAACCGCTATGAACTTTTTTGTCGCAGGTTCGCGTCCCGGAAGGTATATTTTTTTTTCTTTTTTTTTTAATCTGTAAATGCATAAAAATAATCAATAATCATTTTTAACAGCTATTGCGATAACCCTAAATGCATAAAAAATGTATATCGTATAGAAAATAGTTTTAGAACATATCTGTTGTTTTGCCGGCTCTCTCTAGCAATATGTTATCCCATGGTTACGGATATTATTAAACATTTAAATTACGGAAATGTTAACTTATTATGGTATATAAAAATGTATATTCGGCACTAAAGGAACGGAGTTTATACCTTGACAAATTCCTGCCGAAGTCATGTTGAATGAAAACAAAAGTTCCTTTCTTTTGGTAGATTATTATTTTTCGCCATAAGTACTAGTTTGTTATTTGTTCCGAAATCATATAGAATAAATAATACGTTTGAGGGCCATCACTGTACAATAGATTCAGTCGTTAAAATTGCTTTATTGTTATATACGAATTTACTTCTTAAGCTTTTAGATATCTTACTGATGAGCATTTGTATCGCTTTCAAAATACCTTTAAGAAATAGAGGCATATAATTTAGTTTGCAGGACTTTATTATTTTATTGCGCCTGCTCCAATATCACACGAACCCTTCCTGTCCGTAAGCCTTCACCAATGACCTGCTGGCATTGAAGGTTTGGCGCAGATACTAAGCCAATCCCCTATAGGTATTTATGTTATATTGGTCAATTCACTGTTAAATGGTTTCTGTCTCTACCTAGTCACATGGAACTGTACATAATTAAAAAAGTACAAATATTCATAAATGGTAACATACCCAGCATTAAATCGGTTTGACACATTCGAGACAATAGCGAAGAACCAACCATAAACTGTCTTCCCTACGCTCATTTCAGAATTAACAAATTAAAAATGGCAATATAATACAAACCAATAGAAATTCATATTTTCCAAGTTTCGAGCATATCCCCTCCATGTCAACGATTCTTCTTTGAATATAAGGGAAAGAAACATGCATGTAAAGTAATCATTACGTGCATATACTCTGTTAGTTCAAGTGTTGTGATCTTTGGTGCCGAATATACATTTTTATATACCATAATAAGTTAACATTTCCGTAATTTAAATGTTTAAAAATATCCGTAACCATGGGATAACATATTGCTAGAGAGAGCCGGCAAAACAACAGATATGCTCTAAAACTATTTTCTATACGATATACATTTTTCATGCATTTAGGGTTATCGCAATAGCTGTTAAAAATGATTATTGATTATTTTTATGCATTTACAGATTTTAAAAAAAAAAAGAAAAAAAAATATACCTTCCGGGACGCGAACCCGCGACAAAAAAGTTCATAGCGGTTCCAGAGCAGACACTCTAGACGCGTCGCCACTGTTGCTGTTGAAAGAACGTCCAAAATTATGGTACATAATGAAACACACAGTTTACAGATAAGTGAGTTATCTCAATTCCTTTTATTGTTATGAAATTATCTGTAATGGTAAAACATTAAAAACCACAAAATGAACATAGTCTATGAAAATAATGGAAAAATAACAATTACTTCTTGCGTTTTACAAGGAGAGTGCACGATCGTCACGACACGGATTTAGTTCAAACTTTGTAGGATGGTAGATTTTGGTCCCCTGTTGATGAATATATATGGTTATAGGCGCCACAACTCAATAGTTTTTTAGATATTTGCAATTGAATGTAAGTCACTAGTTAACTTCAGTTCTGTAGCAAACGATTACACATAACCTATTTAGCGTAGCTGCAGCGGATCGGTTTTCGTAGTCGGTGGGTGCCGGGTTCGAGTCCGTGGCGGGGAGAATATTTTTTTTTATGTGTATTTTTACATATAAATAAACACAATGGAGTTTAAATACATTTTTAAATCATTCGTATAAGTATAAGTAAACAATAAAAGCATTTCGGAAAGAGAGGTATTTGAGAATGTCAACGAAGCCTGCTTTCCACAAGAAATACAAAGCAGCAAATGCCTATGCAACAATGCTGTTTCATTTGCTTTTATGACAAGTTTCACAATTGTACGGACAATGAGGGGTAAGAAGCTAATCATATTTTTATACCAATTCTGTTAACCTGATAAATGTTTTATTTATTCGTTCCTTTCACAATGTATTGTTTCCAGGTACGATTAACCAGCGGTTAAAGGGCTTTTCTCCTGTTCTTCTTGCGAAATGCTTTTATTGTTTACTTATACTTATACGAATGATTTAAAAATGTATTTAAACTCCATTGTGTTTATTTATATGTAAAAATACACATAAAAAAAAAATATTCTCCCCACCACGGACTCGAACCCGGGCACCCACCGACTACGAAAACCGATCCCTTGCAGCTACGCTAAATAGGTTATGTGTAATCGTTTGCTACAGAACTGAAGTTAAAGAGTGACTGACATTCAATTGCAAATATCTAAAAAACTATTGAGTTGTGGCGCCTATAACCATATATATTCATCAACAGGGGACCAAAATCTACCATCCTACAAAGTTTGAACTAAATCCGTGTCGTGACGATCGTGCACTCTCCTTGTTAGATCAAAATACGTCCCGAAAATCGGTTTTCGATCTTTTTCATAATGACGCAGGTGGTTTAAAAATCTGAAAAAAATTGGGGATAACAATCGTAGGTGTTACATTGTTACTATATAAAACAAAAAGTTGTACCTCGAAGATTTCGATACGAAATCTTCTTTTTTCCGTTTTTTTTTTTACTTTGCCCATTGTTCACGCTTAGATACTTCGACGGAAAATTCTGAAAAAATTCTCCAACATGTCCGGTACCGTGTAGAATATGCCAGAATTTTTTCGGATGTTTTACACCTCAATAAATGGGGGAAAAGGGCCAAAAACCTGTTTTTTAATTTCCCCCATAACTACCCTTCCGATCAAGATAAGGGGTTAAAATTTGGTACACAATGATCGCCGAGCATTATCGATCGAATGAGACCATCCCCAATGAAATCGGTTGAAGGGCACTTTTGACCACCTTATCCTGCTATACCCTTTAGTGACATTTTGTCGAAAAACCAACTTTTGCATATCAATATTTAGTAAATACATATAGATTGTTAAATGTTTATGAGTTTTGGAACCAAAGGTATTAATAGTATTTAACAAAAATTATAATTACAATGAATATTTAAACTTAAAATTAGATATTTTAAAGACGCCGTTTCTTACGAAAAAAACTGCCTGCCTTTTGCGACATATTCTGACAGCTGTAACTAATATTTTAATCCCATTTTTTTTTATATGAAAGGTATTCTATAATGTTAAGTATAAGCATCTTCAACTAATGATTATCGTTAATTTTGTATTCAAAGTATAATGTTGAACAGTATGAAAAAAGTAGATAAATATTTTTCACTTGGTAAGGTGCATCTTTTAAGTTTTAAATAGTTCCAAATTTTTACATATTAGTACATTTTCAGCATGCTTTTCCCTATATAAAAATGTAAAAATCATATCCTGTTTGTTCCTGTTTCCGAAATTATTTGTGTCTAAAGCGTGCGGTTTCACGAGTTGTCATCTGGACAGTCAGATACTTGAGAATTTACTTGAGGAAGCGTTTAGACCACACAAAATGTTTTTCCTATAGTAAAGACGAACCTTCGGCTATGGTTTCTACTTTTTCCTCTGCATTCAATTCTAACAGTTCCATCAGAGTGTGTTAGCGTAACAGCGAACAGAGCAGAGTGTGAGCGAACAGAGTATCTGAGAGATAGCAGTGAACAGCGATTTGAACAGCGTCGCGTAATATTTTGTGTTTAGTGTATTTTTCTTATATTTTATATCTTTATATTTCAATAAACAGGTTAGTTGTTACTTAACCTTAAATAATAACTTTACAACCTAAAAAATGTGATAAGATTGTCTAGGCTTATTTGTTTTTATTTTTGGTAAAATTAAATATTGTACTTCATAGAAAACGATGCATAAACGTGAAAAAGGTTTTACAAACATTTTCAGTGCAAATTTCATCACGATAGCTTTTAAGGTTCAAAAGTTATATGAAAACGTCACTCAATTTTTCGATCTGGCCCAATGTGCGTCGTAACGGCAAAACGGTTGGAACACGCTCTCCATGGATATTTTCTTAAATTGAGCCGAAACGAAAATAATTATGACATGTTTCGCTGATAGTTTTTTATTCAGAAATGTACGTAGAACCCAATCGTGTACAGTAAATTTGTGCTAGCAACAGTCCTCTACGTGAAAATGCAAAGTGAATGCGTAAAAAATTCGAGAATCCGCTCGTTTTTAAACTTTGACAGTGATTTACTGCTATTAGCCAATACTGAATATTATAACTGCTTATACATACATACTCGGGAAACTCTCCTCTATTTTTTGAGACCAAGAACAACAACCTACGTTTCTTAGTTTTCACGTAATACCACCTTCTTTGCCGAAAACGACCGTTTTTACAAATGCTGATTTTTTTCGAAAACAGAGGGTGATCCAGAAATTTTGTTGTCGGACTCGTATTCAGGACGATGAACTCTATAGGAATTATATAGTGGCTATAGGAAAACAGAAACCAGCTTCAAATTTGTTAGACGGTGTTATTGATCAGTGTCCAATGTCTACCCTGTTCTTCTTCTTCTTTTATAATTTAATTATTAACGATAATTTGTACTGGTAATTGTTAAAATTAAACGATAATAAAGTGATTTTCAGCTTTAATACTGTAACCCGCCTTCGAGTATAAACGGTCAACTACTAACGGAAAAAGATGGTCAATTACTAGTTTTATCGATTTCAAAGGTGGTCAACTATTGAAGCATTTCCCGAATTTTTAAATATATTTCTCAAATTTTTATAACTTATGTTTTTTTAAAAATTGGTCTTGGTACATGATGTAGAATGTTTAAAGAACATCTCCGTGCATCGACTCTCCCCAGTTATTGACAGAGTAAACAGTTACCATTGTTTCTATCGAAAATTTCTCTTAACTGGTCAATTACTGGTACCTTTACCTTGATTCTTAGTGAAGACTAACATGGTATGGATAAAATTTGTGACGGTGCAAAATGCGAAGTACGCTCCTCCTACTAATTCAGATTCGCGTTCAACTTGACCTTCAATGAGCTTCAATGACCTTGTGTAATAGATCGTTGAACTCGTTCTAAGATTCTCTATCATAATACGGAAGCAAAACGTACCGATCCATTTAAAAAAAATGGAGATGGTCCCCAAATGTCCGAAGTACCTCCGTCTACAGCAGCGTCAAGAATATTTTGCACGCCCGAGCCGTGCTTCGAGAAACACCGCCTCCTTCACCCAACATACAGCCGAGATGTCACTGATTCACAACCACACTGTAGGCGTCACGCTCGTGCCTATCGGCACTGGCGTGGTGCCGCATTTGGGGCGACATTCGTAGTTAATCGCTCGCGCTGGAAAGACGTGCCTCGCGCGTCAGTCGCGGAGATAAGAACGACGTGCGTGGCACGTCGACTCAGAATATTTGTTGAGGAACAATTTCAGATGGCACTACGTCGTTTGTAGGATAAGACAATTGTTAGTGAAAAAGTATCCTGAGATATGTTTTAAATCAAATACATTTAATATATTTTAATGTTTTTGAACTTCTGGCGATGGTTTTGCCGAAATCGACCACTTCATTAAATCTTACGACATAAATATAGTATTGCGTTCCAGTACGCACATTTGTAAATTAATTACTAGCGCAAATTGTTAAAAATAACTATCAGATACTAGAACGCTAGGCTTCCTCGTATTAAAGAATACATTGCTGCCGTCGCGGCCGCTGCAGCCCATGCGACGTAGTGCCATTTGAAACTGTTCCTCAACAAATATTATGAGTCGACGTGCCACGTACGTCGTTCTTATCTCCGCGACTGACGCGCGAGGCACGTCTTTCCAGCGCGAGCGATTAATTACGAATGTCGCCCCAAATGCGGCACCACGCCAGTGCCGATAGACACGAGCGTGACGCCTACAGAGTGGTTGTGAATCAGTGACATCACGGCTGTATGTTGGGTGAAGGAGGCGGCGTTTCTCGAAGGACGGCTCGGGCGTGCAAAATATTCTTGACGCTGGTCTACAGAAAAACTATTATCATCACCGGATGGCCCGCTTCGTACTCTGCAATTTTATTTCAACAAATATTTATATGAAACTTATAGTTTCGAAGATATCTGAGGTGCTAATGGTTATTGCCCCATCCCGTATATTAGAACAATTTTGTTGGCGCGTTATTTACAACTTAAGCAATGAAATTACGTGAACCAAATTTTCTATATTTTAAATTGTCTCCTTAGCTTTGCAGATCTAGTCCATCTGATGAAACGTCTGCGATGACGATGATGGTCGAACATGGCCATCAGGTTTTGCATGAACTCTTTCCCAAAAACAGATTTATGACAGATGCTAAAAATCCAGCGACTTCATCAAACCAGTAGTTACATCATTCTCACAGCCTTCGCGTTTGGAAAAAACAACGCAAGTTTGCATTTTTATGTATATATTATATATTCTCTTCCAAATTACCGCTTCCTTCTCGCAAGAAATGTAGACAGAGGAAGGACTGCTTGGAAAATTGCTAAAGGAATTAGAAACACGTCAGAAATGTGTTCCCTGAAAACAATACTATTTCCAACATTTGTTGGAATTAACAATCGTGACGCTTGTCGCACGAAGCAAACGTCACGATTGTACAGGGTGTTTCAAAAATATTTGTCATGGCTTTCAGGGGTTGTTCTACACCTCTGGATCGATGGAGATTTGCGAAAAAAACTTGCCGCAAAATTCGGGAAAGGGTAGCAAATTTTTTTTATTGGCTCATCGTATTCGTCTTGTTACGCAGATAAAATGTCTGAGAGGAACCATGGGTCAGAAACGAACCATTCTCTCGCAAATTAACTTTTAATTGGGCCTTCCGATTAAAATTTCGCCGATAGTTAAAGCAGAGGCGACGTAAACGAAGCTAGAAAATAGGGCACTGTGTCACCGAACCAGAAGAGAAGTGTAAGTGTTTATACTCTTCTTCCCGGGTGGGCCCTTGAGTGAACCCGACACCGAACGCAGGTCATTGACATTTTCTAGTCTTTTTCTCTCTCTTCAAATATGTTGCCTCTGTTTCAACTATTGGAGCTACCAAGGGTATCTCATGTGTTTCCTTTCGAAAGGTCGGCGACTCGAAGGCTGTCGTATGGGCGAAATTTTAATCGTAAGGCCCAATTAAAAGTTGATTTGTGAGAGAACGGTTCGTTTCTGACCCATGGTTCCTGTCAGACATTTTACCTACGTAACAAGACGAATACGATGAGCCAATAAAAAAAATTTGCTACCCTTTCCCGAATTTTGCGGCAAGTTTTTTTCGCAAATCTCCATCGATCCAGAGGTGTAGAACAACCCCTGAAAGCCATGACAAATATTTTTGAAACACCCTGTACATTGATAAATATAAGTTTCACCTTTACGTGCACCTGTTCTGCTCACCTTTTCTGTACACACTCTTGTACGGAACGACGTGTAGCATCGTTAATTATAAAGCAAAAGGCTTTTCCTGTGTAGCAAATTCCAGCAACATTACTATCACTCATTATAAGCAGTTTCAATACATTTCGTTGCACACGCTAGTTCTGTTACTCTTGATATTTGTTATCTTGTACATTCTTTGTTTATTTCCGGGTATATACCTTCATTACTATTCATATACCTACATTCATTATCGTTATAATAAATAAACACAACTAAATCTCGGAGTATTAAATTTATTTCCGAAGAAAATGTAAAAAACAGATTCCGACAACTTAATTCTCCAACGAGTAAGACATCTATGTCTAATTGTAAACTTCGGACGAAAACCACTTATATTTGTAATATATTTATAATACACATTTATATTTATGGTGTCTACGTTTTGCTTGCAGTTGCTATGACGTTTATGTATCACAGGCTATAAGCCTTGCATCAAAATAAACATTTATATTCAAAACAAAATTTTATCACGTGACCCAAAAGCATTAATATTTATATTGGTAAAAAATATAACCTGTAACGTGCAGTATATTGTTGCTCTCACATAATTTCAAAATTCCAATCTACACATTCTTTATTACATTTTATACACTGGTGAACCGTCATCCATCAACTATTGCCAACAGAACTTGCATCCATTTGCTTGAATTTCTTTTCACCACTGCACTGTACTTTACAAGGTTGCAATATGTGATTTTAAAAAAGTCGAATACTCGAAAGCCTAGAAAGTCGGACAGATCCAATCAGCGAGCGCGGTAAAACTCCTCCCTTCAAACGTCCTCCCACCTGTATATAAAAAGAGTAGGTGGAATTCTTTATGTTGCTAAACGTGAAATAAAATTCAAACAGTTACACATCGGCGGTGAAATATTAGTTATTCGACGTGCTTTATCTTCACTAAGTACAGAGTGCCCAATTATATAACAATTACACTGGTGACCAGAGAATGAGATTATCTTATTATTCACAATAAAACTATGCAGTAATTTTCATAGACTTTTGTGGCGTTGAATATGAACATATAATCCGTTTATATCCATCATAATTTACTCTTGAGAAAATCACTTTAAAACAAAATGTAAATTTTCACCTTTCAAAATTTTGTTGCATTTTACCGTAAAAGTTACTTAAATATTCTTTTGCACAAAATGATTCTACAAAACCTCTCGAATACAATGATGTATATTACTTTGATGTTACAAACATTTAAATATATGTGAACAATATTTAAAGCAAAAACGACGTCCAAAATGTTCCATTTTTTGTGGATATCTTTCTTCTTATCTTAAAAACTAAAACACGAAATTGCCAACACAATTTTAGAAACACTGCAAAAAATGAGTTTCAACATCACAGGATGGAAGAATATCAACACATAAAGTAATGTGTGGGGTTAATTATTAGTAATTAGTTGGTAAGCGTGAATCTAGCCGAAGGATTGAGAAATTCGATTCCTTCCGCTTCCTTCTTCTTCCTCGAGAGCTTGTAGAGTGTTGTAGAGAGTGCGTGCCATTATAGAGAAGTGTTAGATTCGATTTTTGTTAAATAAACTTTGTTAACCTTTCGTATTTATAATAAAGTGAATTTACTTTATATCTCCTTATCCACGACAATTGGTAGCAGAGCGTGGTTAAGTGAAGAGGAGATATAATTGAAGAAATAGAAGAGAATAAGGGACCACGTGCTTACGCCATGACGGACACGTGGAATATTGCAACAATGGAACCGTTGGACGATACTAATTACTTGCTGTGGAAGGAAAAGGTAGAAGGGATATTGAGATCAAAAAAATTATGGAAAAAGGTTAACGGAGTTAAACCGCCTACGAAACCAGCGGAAAATGAGACGGATTACGAAAGGAAATACAAAATTTGGAACGACTGGGATGACAATAATTATGCGGCACGTACGATTATGTTGAACACAATGACCAAAGCACAACTTCTCAGGTATACCAACGAGAGAGAAGCCGATAAATTATGGTTTACAATACAAAATAATATGGCTGCAAACACAGAGCAACTAAGAGCGAGGATACTGGGTGAGTTGACAAATTTACGTATGAAAAGGGATGAAACTATAGACAATTATATGAATAGAGCAGAAGCTCTACAAAATCAGTGTATACAGCTAGGAAAATCCGTAGAAGGGTATGAGCTAAAAATGTATATCATGAGAGGTCTGCGAATAGAATTTGAACAGAGTGTAAGAGTACTGGAATGCCAGAGAGATTTAAATATAAATGACATTAGATATACGCTCAAGCAGGAGGAACAAAGAATAGAAAAAAGGATGGAAGAGAGACCAAAGAGAGAGTGCGAAACAGTTAGGGAAGTAAGAGAAAAACCAAAGAGGGAAATACATTGCTTCAATTGCGGAAAAAAGGGTCACATATCAAATGAGTGTTATGCCAGAAAAAAATGCTTCAATTGCCAGGGATATGACCACGTAGCAGCAAAATGCAAAAAGTCGAGAGGATATGAAGCAACAAGAGGAAGAAGCAATCGTGGCCATAGGAGAGGAAGGAGTAACGGTCCAGTTCGTCATAGAAGTGAAGAGATTATGAAAGCAGAAAGCGAATCCATGAGTACTCTGTGTGAAGAAATACACCAGGAGAACACGTTAAATAACACAAAAAGGTATTCTGAATGGCTTTTAGATTCAGGGTCTACAAGTCATATGGCATGCGAAGGAGAAATATTTGAATCGGTAAAACACGATAAAAGAGGCATTGCCCTAGCAGATAAAGGGGAAAAGAGGCTGATTTCAGCAGGAATAGGCCAAATAATAATAAAACAAAAGGCAAGGCATAATAATATTAAACTCGAAAAGGTGTTATATGTTCCAGATTTAAATGCAAATTTGATGTCCGTGGCAAAAATCACTGACCACGGCTACGAAGTAAATTTCAATGAGAATATCGCCACCATAAGTAGGAACGGAAACACGGTGTTCACAGCACAAAGAAGAGGAGATAGTTACTACTTAAAGGCAGCGATTGCTAATGGAGAAAGAGCAAAAACAGCACTGGACAACGATATTTGGCATCAAAGGCTTGGCCACGTGAGTAAAAAAATAATAGACGAAATGGAAAAAGACTGCATCGTTATAGGAATGCAAAAACATCCAAAAATGGACCTGCAATGCGAGTCATGCGTGGAAGGAAAAGCATCGAGAAAGAGCCATCCCAGCATAGGACAGATAAGATCACGAGGGATAATGGAACTATGGCATATGGATCTAGTCGGCCCCATAACACCATCGACAAAGGGAGGAAAAAGATACCTGTTCATAGTGATTGACGATTATTCGCGAATGATGTTTATAATGTTACTAAGAGAAAAGAATGAAGTGGCACATGAACTAAAACGCTTGATTTCAACGAAGGAAAATGAAACGAGAAAAAGGTTAATGGCAATTAGATCCGACAACGGTGGGGAGTTCGTAGGAAGAAACTTGGGAGAATGGCTGGCAGAAAGGGGAATAAAACACGAATTGACTCCAGCCAGAACACCTCAATGCAATGGTGTGGCAGAAAGAGGTAACAAATCTATCATAGAGATTACAAGGGTGTTACTATCAGACTCTAAGATGCCGTTGGAATTCTGGGGTGAAGCAGCGTACACTGCGGTTCACATAAAGAATAGAGTGAAGTCAAGTGTACATAAGACCACACCTTACGAACTCTGGAAAGGTAGGAAACCAAATATCGGTTACATGAAGAGATTTGGTTGCATAGCATACCTGCTAAATAAAGAATATCAGAGAAAGAAGTTTGCCCCAAAAACGGAAAAAGGAATATTTTTAGGTTATGCGGAAAATAACACATACAGAATATACATTCCACATAAGGATATTATCAAGCAGGATTGCGACGTAAAATTCGATGAAAGCTGGAATGGAGTGGAGCTGATGAACACTCGAGCTATTATGAACGAAGAAGGGAATGAAGAATTAATAATAGTCGACTTGAACGAAGAAAATAGAAACGAAAATATAGATGACAAAAGTGATGGACAAATTGTAGAACTGCAGAGTGATACGAGTGAGAGCGAGTACGACGACGCCGAAGAGAGGTTAAACTCCAACGCCGAAGATGAGATGGAAGAGGAAAGAGAAACAATAAGAGTGGGACGACCAAAAGAAACAACTAAAAGTGCGATGAAGCTGCGCAGGGACTTAAATAATGACAGAGAAGTAAGAAGATCCCAAAGAATAAAAAACCAGAGTGCAGCAAGATTAACAGAAGAGGTTATATGTACCAAGAACAGTACAAGAAGCAAAAGATTCCCTCGAATGGAGCAAATGGAAAGAGGCAATGAATGAAGAGATGAAGGGAATGGAAAAACACAAAGTATGGGAAGTGGTTTCAAAACGAGAAGGTAAGCGAACTATTAAATGCAAATGGATTTTTGACAGGAAAGAGGATCCTAACACCGGAGAGTTGCGCTACAAGGCCCGTTTAGTTGCAATGGGGTGTGGACAACGCCCGGGGTATGACTACGAAGAAACGTTTGCCCCTGTTATTAACACAGCAACGATTCGACTAATCATGAGTATAAGCGCAGAAAAGGAAAAAAGGGTGCATCTTTACGATGTAAAAACTGCTTACCTCCATGGGACATTGAATGAAGAAATATATATGGAGTTTCCACCGGAATACAGGAAAGGTGAAGATAAGGTATGTAAACTTAAAAAAAGCATGTATGGACTGAAACAGGCAGGAAGATGCTGGGATGAATGTTTGACTAGAATATTTGAGAAGAATGGATTGCGTCAATCCTTGGAAGATCCATGTTTATTTTTTGTACATGAAGGAGGGAACTTTCTATATTGCGGAGTGCATGTAGATGACATAATTGTAGTAGCAAGCAATCCAGAATTTGAAGGAAGATATATGAAAAAAATAGGAGAAGAAATTGAGATAAAAAATTATGGAGAAGCGAAAAATGTGTTAGGAATGGAAATAGAACAAGAAAAAGGAAAAATTAGGTTATGTCAAAAGGGCTATATAATGAGATTGTTGCAGAAATATGGAATGGAGGAATGCAACGCAGCAGTCACCCCTATGGATGTAAATGTGAAAATGGATAACGATGAGGGAAGTGCAAAGTGCAACCTAAACGAATACCAGGAATTAATAGGGAGGTTGACATATTTATCTGTACACTCACGACCAGATATTTCCTATGCACTCAGTTGTCTTTCGCAGTTCAACAAGGATCCTAAGGAAATACATATGACAGGACTGAAGAGGATCCTGCGATATTTGAAAGGAACATTTCATTATAAATTAAGTTTTGGAAATGGAAACACTAAAAATACTATTGAATGCGAAACGGATGCATCATGGGATAAAACGAAAGACGCAAAGTCATTTACGGGTATTTTAGTTTACAGGAATGCGGATATCATAATGTGGAAAAGCAAAAAGCAAAAAATAGTGGCACTTTCATCTACAGAGAGCGAATTGGAAGCCATGATGGAGGGAGTAAAAGAAGTAATTTGGATGAACAGATTATTAAATGAAATAGGAGAAGGAAATAACTTGATGAAAGAAATTAGATGTAATAGTTTGAATGCAGTCAAGATAGCTAAAGGAAGTAGTTATAAAGCCAAATCAAAATTGTTAAATCGAAGATGTTATTTTATCCAAGAAGCGTTAAAAGGGAATAATATAAATATAAAACATGTATCTAGTAGCGAGATGAAAGCCGACTACCTTACGAAAGCAGTCAGTAGATGTAATATTATTAATAACATTAAGGACTATATGAATATTACTAATTAATAAAATTAAGGGGTGTGTGTGTGGGGTTAATTATTAGTAATTAGTTGGTAAGCGTGAATCTAGCCGAAGGATCGAGAAGTTCGATTCCTTCCGCTTCCTTCTTCTTCCTCGAGAGCTTGTAGAGTGTTGTAGAGAGTGCGTGCCATTATAGAGAAGTGTTAGATTCGATTTTTGTTAAATAAACTTTGTTAACCTTTCGTATTTATAATAAAGTGAATTTACTTTATATCTCCTTATCCACGACATAATGAATAGACCATGTGAATCTAAATTGCACGATATAAAACTTTGACTGATTAATTGCAAACATTGAGTGCCAATGACCAACGATTTCGACCACACGATCGATCATATAATATAAGTCAGTGATGAGCAAACTTTTTCCAGAATGTGCCAAAAAGAATTGGCCAATATAATTGATAATTGATTGTAAAACTCAATAAGAATTTAAAAAATGTTATTTAAAAACTTCTTTAATACTAATGCGATGAATTATTGGAATATTATATCGGAGAATCCAAGAGTTGCAACAATATAAGGGGGAATATTCCGGGGACCGGACTAGCCTATAGCACAGCTATAGAGTTGCCGTTTGTCCGTTAATAACGAATATACCTTTTGAGAATTCGCGTTAGTATAGCGGATAGTTCTGTACCAAATAATATAAGGTTACCGCCACTAACTGGTATAAAGGAACTGAATTTTTTGTTGCAATCTCAAGGTTCTTGATTCTACAGATACCCGTACCTTTAAAATAATCTTATTCACTCTGAGTGGCCTTCATTGAATGTTATCACAACCAATAAGAAACTTGCACATCCATATTTTGATTTTCTAAAAGTTTCTTTGCTCATGTTGACGTATATTCTATTTTCTGCTGAGCTGTATATCGATTGCTGCAAAATTTTCGCTTTCTGGTACGACTATAATGTAATACATTATATTTCCTTCCTTTTTTGTCACTCACTTTCAACGCAAAAATCACTTGTGAAAGACTGATGCTCCGCTCTGCCAGGAAACTTGACCGCACGAGGCAAACGACAGCTCCATTATACGTTTACAACTTTTTAACGATTTCGAAAATCAAAATATCCTTTTACCGGCATATTTTAGATACCTTATAGAAAGAATTTATGCAAAAAAATTTTTTTCGATTTTTTAGACCCGTCACACGGGATGCCTCCCCTTAAAGGTAAAGGTACACGTGGTATAGACCGAAGAGTAAAGAATTTTTTAGGCGATATCGAGTGAGAAATAACGAATGTCTGGCTCGTAAAGAAAACAAATAACGCCAAAGGCTACATGTGCTAAACTGAAAAATTTTCTGCGAGCCTGTTGAAGTGCAATGCATGATTCAAATGTACAATTGTATGTATGTTGAAATAGAAATTTGTTAAAACTGATCTTATGATTTGTTGTATTCCGTGTATAGTTAACAACACTTTATTAAAGAAGAACAATGGCTCGCTCGGAGTTTTAACAAGTTAATTCTATAACGTCGTCGCGAGACGCGTACCGTTAGAAATTCTATACAAAATTCCTGATTTAGTCTGTCTGATTTTGGTAATGAGAGACCCCTTTTAAGGGTTTTACAACAGTGTAGTGGGAGGTTCGGATGACTCCGACTTCTCGTGAGTGAGGTTCCAAAAGGGCGATCGCTTTTCCTTAGGACCAAAGGTCTTCAAAACATATTTTTAAGGAAAAGCGATGACGGAATCGGAGATAGCTGACAATTCCCGTTTGGACCCTGACTCACGTTTAGGAATATTTGAATATGAAGTCTTAAAGAATTAGGTCGGTATCCAACAGATTAGTAGTACAAAGTATGATAACAAAGAATAATAACAAGCACAGAGATAAAAAGTCAGACTAATTAGGATTAATGATGTTACATCCGACCCTGAGAATTTTAAAAATTCTTCATTCGATGCCAGTCAGCCGCTCTTGAAAACGAAAGGTTTAAACACAAGTTCCTCGCTCTACAGGGCTCCTTCCCACTTATCTAAACTTATACAAACCATGGTACTTTACACTATGGCCAGATGCATTCCATATGTCCTTGGTACCCTTACATCCCTGCCAGAGTCCTACCACCTCCACTCATTTTTCCAAATCCTTCCCGAAACGGAGTCCTATATAAGCGAGACACTTTTCTGCCTCTGGGGGTCATTTCTTTCATAGAACGTCACGCTGTCAGTCAGACAGGTGAATTTCCAAAGTCTACGGGACTTGGAAACCCCCGCGTTCCGACGCGTGACATTCGGTTAAAATACATTATAACATATATTGTTAAATGACAAAATTGTAATTGCATTTTGAATTTAATTCTTAGTAAATAACTTAATATACGAAATTCAAAGATAAAGTTATTTTCTATTAACTTCCTTTTATCTTCTTGTAACTGAGCAACGTTCCCCTTTATTCACTCAAGCCGCTCGGAGTGAATAAAATTATTGAAAGTTACGGGTAATTTTAGAACCAGAATTCTAGAGTTCGCAACAATCTTACAATAGTTAGTGGCAGTAGCCTTGTTTTATTTTATTATTTTGTTTTATATTATTGTTATTTGGTACATCCCGATCTGCTATACTAACGCGAATTACCGAAAGGTTTTTCGTTATTAACGGACTACCAGCAACTCTATAGTATTCCTATAGATTAGTCTGGTTTCCGGAGTTTTATACTTAGTTAGTGGCAGTAACCTTGTATTATTTAATACATCCCTATCTGCTATACTAACGCGAAAGAACTGCAAGGTTCCTTTCGTTATTAACGGGCGATCAGCAACTCTATAGTATTTCCTATAGATTAGTCTGGTTCCCGGAGTTATTACCAGTTAATGGCGGTAACCTTGTATTATTTGATACATCCCTATCCGCTATACTAACGCGAAATACCGAAAGGTTTTTCGTTATTAACGGGTAAACGGCAACCTTATAGTTCTGCTATAAGTTAGTCCGTTTCTCGGAACAGTCTTCTTTGTATTGTTGCAACTCTCGGATTCACGGGTAAAATATTTAACTACGCATCACGGTCGCGTTTTTCTGCCACTCGCCCGGCTCGTAACAATGATGTGAGAAGACGTACAAAGAGATGATCAGAAAATTACTCGCAATTAAATATCGATGTTGGCGCAAAGCGTAGAATTTAATGTCAATTATATGCACCTAAATAATCTGACTGTTTTCGGAAAACGGCAACAATATGTATTCCATTCCAAGGACATATGGAAAAGGGTTCAGTCAATCAGCGAACACGAGCGATATGAATGATAAACCGCAAATGAGAAAAACATTTCTCTTTACTCAGCTATTGCTGAGAAGTAAGCAGCTTAGAATTTTTAATAATATCTAGTTACGTTATTATTATTAAAATTGTCGTACAAGTCGATTTCCTAAATGTTATGTAAGTATACGCGCCCGAGTGGCGCCATCGAGACCTGTTTTTCATTAAGTTGTAGTGCAACAGCCACACACTTTTCCCAAAGGGGAAGGAGGATTAATCACTTGCGACTACAACAATTTTCCATAAAGTCTTACAGTAAGATTACAAACGTCCAAGTGAGATTCGATATTTATGTGTGAGAAATCTTCCATCTGCAACTTATTTTCAACTTTCTACCGGGGGAATTTAGTTAGAAGTCACTCGATATGAGGAAGGGGAGACTGTTCTCACACCGCCTTATTCTCATTGTACCGACCCTTGAAAACTGAGCTCGGCGAATGACAACCGAAGACTAAACTCTTCTTTCGTCGTTACATGATTTTTCTGTCAGTCACGCATTAGAATCGAAAGTGCATGAGGACGAGGGACGTCTGTAGCACATTCATTATGTAATCACCGGTTAGCAGAGGAAATTTTGTGAATCCTTGTTTGTTAGACATTAATTAGAATATCGTCAACGTATCATTGTTAGTCGAACAGAGTGACATATTAATGAAAAAGTGGGCAGGTTGAACATTCAAGCATTTTCAATGAAGAGAGTGACGGAAAAGACGTATCTTTCAGGGATATTTTTATGTTTTGAGAATATGAAATATTTGTCAAGTGGTATGTGACACAAAAAGAAAACACTTCAATCGAATTAGCAATTTTGCAAAATATATAGAACGCAGGAAAATTGGAAAAATGTATGTGTAACACGTGTATGAAATCCCGTATGTAATAAATTACAATTTTTATAATCCGGAATGTAAATTTAATTGGAACTGTTCCATTATGAACGAATTAAAATATTAGATTATCCTGAATCTATTTAATACAGATACTCAAGGTTCTATTATACTGCCTCAAAATTCGATCCTTATAGTACGCACCAAACTTATTATGCAGTTCTACCACCAAGCACCTTATTGACATTATCAAAGCATAATTTTAGTTTTTTCGTACAGAATTGCACTGATTTAGACGACTTTCCGCACAAAAAACATTTATGTTGATTCTTATGAACATTCGGGGACTGCATCAAATTCGTTTTTCTCAGAATTTATAATTTTTGGTGTTTTAACCTTGAAGGTATTTCAAATGACTTTTGCAAAAAATGAGTCTATAATTCGTCCCAAATATAACGATGGATATTATTTTAATGTTACAAGTATTTAATCATGTTTAAACAATGTTCAAAGCGAAAGAGGTACTTAAAACCTCCAATCTTTGTAAATATTTTGCTTTTTATCCTCAATGAATGCACCGAATAGTAAACGAGTTTGCTTGCAATTGCGAAATTAAAGTTGGACCGTGAAACACAAGGTACTTCCAGTGATTCTCAGCGGAATATAGCTTAATTTACATTTATTATTTTAGAACTATTTTAGAATAATAACGCTACATTAAACAAATCATTACATTCGTAAAATTTTATCACATAAATAAGTGTGGGATCGGGGCGAGGAATCTCTCCTATAAAAGAACTTAGGAAGAAAAGGATGAGAAAAGGAAGTGTCAGCAGGGAGAGGTCGCTGGCGCAGTGGTTCCGGGCCGACCCAGGCGATCGTCGATGTTAAGCTACTCAGGCCGAGTTGCTGCCTTGGATGGGTTTCCGCGCGCCTCTCATTCTTTTTCACGACCCTACATAAGTAATACTTTTAAACTGCATTCTCAGTTTCGAAGATTATATGTATCTCTTACTAATTGTAAGTGCTTAAAATCACTTAACACTGCTGGTCGCGAAAGAATATCTGAATTGAACGAAACAAATGTTATAAAAATTACATATTAAAACTTCTATGTCAAAAGCGAATTAAATTTTAAAAGCCAATAAAGTACAGTAAGTAAGTAAGAAAAGAGTGTTTCAAAAGTAGCTGTCATAGCTTTCAGGAGTTGTTCTACACCCTTGGATCGATGGAAATTAGTGAACAAAATCAGCCGCAATATTCGCGTGTAGTTTTAATAAAGATCGGCAATCAGGTGGTCAAAGAAGACGGGGACGGATATCCAAAAAGAAAGAGGAATTTGGTAGAAAGTAAAAGTCTGTACATTTGTTGCTGAGTTCTACACTTTTTGAAACTGTTAACAAGCTACCAAGCAAGACAAAATGACGGGTTCCCAATTTTTTCCAAAAATTCTCCAAGTTTATAGGATAGTCAAGAAACAGATATTCTATGTAGATCTTATAAAATACAGATGGTCGAACTGATTGTCTTTTCCATTTCTTGATTCCGTTTTTTTTCACGATACTTATTTAATACATTGAAATATAATGAATTTAATGTCGGTAGTTCTAGTGATAAACCAACATCTGGCAGACATATGCATGCGGGTACTTAACGAATTAAGCACCTCGCTTTACCTTTCTTATTAAAAGTCTTTCTTTACCCTTTGCCGTATAATAATGAAGTGACACTCGTGATGCGGTAAATTAGATGGGAAATTTTCAAGTTTCATAAAACTTATCAAATTGAAAATACGAATGGGATGTGTAAGAGTAGCAAAAGTTTCTTGTCAATATATCGAAAACTAAGGTCTAACGGGGGTGACATGTACAGAAAAAAGTTACTTGGGACCATGATCTTGACAACATATAGGTACAATAATCATTGAAATCGATGGGACAAATCATCAACTGTATAATTACTAATTTTGTTTATAAGAAATATTAAAACAACGAAGCAAGAAGATAGAATATAGAATTCTTTATATTTAGAATTATTATTTTACTGCATGCAGACACGTTTTGAATATTTTTGTAAGGTGCACCCCAAAATAGCTCGAATACCAAACAGGACACACAATGCTTATTTTCGCTTCAATTATATAATAGCAATCATACTATTTTGGAGACCTTAAAAGGGCGATCAATAGATCGGGTAAGAGATCAGGTAAGATCATAAGATCGCGTTTTTATCTTGTTGTATAGCGACCTAATTCTTTGAGATATAACAGTTAAATATGTAGGATCGTGAAAAAGAAAGAGGCGCGCGGAAACGCATCTAATTGTAAGGCAGCAACTCGGCCAGAGTAGCTTAACTTCGACGATCGCTTGAATCGGCGCGGAACCGCTGCACCAGCGACCTCTCCCTGCTGACACTTCCTTTTCACATCCTTTTCTTTGTAAGTTCTTTTATGGGAAGGCTCCTCTGCCCCGATCCACGGTGGTCCAGAATGTGCGATTAGCCGCGCAAAAGTCAAAAAGTCAACTTTGCCATATCGATTTTTTTTGTAGCGATATCGATGTCCATCGACCCCAGAAATGACAAAATTAATGAAATTCGACAAAAACTGTAGTTACAACAAGCGCTTAAAGTTGAAATTTTTTCTGGAGATCACTTTCTATCGGAAAAACACGTTGTCTTTTTCGTGACATTCAGACGAAAGTATGCAATAGTTTTTAACAATTCTTGTTTCTACTTGAAGAGCATTCTTTCACGATAAAAATTCACGGGCCGAGTATAAAGTTATTGTTTGTAGTTTATTCAAAAATTAATGTTCATTGAATGAAAGTGAATCGTTAAAGTTTTTTTTACCTTTTGCAATTATCAAAGTCCCAAATAATCCCACTCTCTAATTAACACCACTCTTTTCTGTAATCCTTTCCCTAAACGATCCTGCAAAAAGCTAATCCGCCCGGATCCGCCCCGGACGAATTTTTATTGTTTAAAGAGTCGCGCGCACCTCGGCAAGGTGCTGCCACCGGACTGTCTCGTAAACTTTCGGCAGGTATAACAATGAATGACGCTGGTAGACGCACAAAATATTTGCAGAAGTAACTTCTATATAGTCTAAGGAATATATTTGGAAAGTTTTAGCCGAGTACCTTTCGATACTTACAAGTTATTTAATTTTTAAGTGCACCCTGCACCGCGGAGAATAGGATTACCTTTCAGATGAGGAACCATCAATGTTCACAATTGATTTAATTAATTCGGTTCTCTATATTAACATGTAATTGCTTCGTGGCAGAAATACTGAAAGTCACAAAATGAACATACTGTAATCGAGAATGAGGAAATAATAACTGGATCATGGCGTTTCCCATCCAAATGCGTCGCGCAAATCGGTTTACGATTTTTTTCACAACGACACAGGCGGTTTAAAAATCTGAAAAGAATTGGAGATAACAATCATGAGTGTTGGATTGTTACTGTAACTTGAAAAAAGTTGTCATTCGAAGATCTCGATACGAAATCTACTTTTTTCCCTTTTTTTGTGTTAGGGCACTTTTGACCACCTTATCCTGCTATACCCTTTGTAGTCAAAAGCGGGATTTCAATAATTTATTGAAATACTGGTGCAGGGTTGTATTATTTTTTACACGGATTGAAAACTAGTTACAACGCGCTTGTTCCTTTCGCCAATTGTAATACAAATGCCACTGCTCTAATCTTTTATATTCTATTTTTAAGTTATGGCATCTTCTATATTATGTATGATTTAATTTTTATTAATCTTAACTTTCAAATAACGAAGTAACAAGAAATTTACGATTTCTATGTTACCTATATGTGTTCATAATTATGAAAGTGGTCTAAGTCAAAAATTTTTAAATATTATATAAACATACCCTTAAATTTTTGGTATTTGGTCATTCCTTTCTATCGAATGACCGTGATTTTGGGTTGACAGAATTGAAAATAAGAAAAGTAAATTACTTACACAACCCTGAGCATTATTATGAATTGATAGAAAAGTGTAGAAGAAGAAATAGATTTTCAGTAAAACGAATGACGTAGTTGGATTTTAGTTCAACGAAACCACTGGATTAGTCAACGACAAGAAGAGTAAAAAATACCATGGGCGAATCTATCTCTTCGCTGCAAATTCAATGGATGAGATTCTTGCAAAATGAACCTTATAAAATGTTCTATAAAACTTTAGATGATTCTAAATTCCACGTTTTGGATCTTTCACCTAAAAGAGGGAGATCAAAAATATACGGAAATATTAAATTACTTCCATTATACACCACCACTAGACCAGTAACGGAAAGAAAACATAAAGATATTACTTATGTGTTTATTATAACACCATACATCCCTCCAGTTTTTCAAGAACATTTTAAGAATCTTAAAAACTCATAATAGTAAAAGCCTAAATTATAAGAACGGATTACTTTTTAAAAATAATTAATAAATGTTCATAAATTATTTCATTAAAATTATTGTTTCTAATAAAACTCGTAGCTTTTTATTACTTTAAATCATTTATAGGGCATTCAGTTAATTTAAAAAATGGTCTAAGTCAATTCAAACTTTTAAAACAACATTTCCCTATGTAATTTACGCAAAGTTTCATATCCATAATAAATTTCCATTAATCAAGACTAATAAAATTCTAAATTAAAATGTTGCATAATATACAAATATTTTTTAATTCATTCAAATGCAATTCATTAAATATCACGAAACAAGAAATATATGGTTTAGACCACTTTCATAATTATGGGCACATATATCCAAACAACATAATTTGTACATTTGATCTTTAACACGCTTTTCCAAATGTGAATTATCACTCATATCAAGGTGGCATTTTTATCCGACGCGCTGTTATTTGCTTGATTGGACGTGTTGAACTAATTACCAATGAATTCATTTACATATTTTATATAACACTACAGAATTCATCGAACGTGTTTGCCACATGAAAACTGCTTAAAAAACGTTGGAAATAGCAATTAAATTTTGTATGCTTCCCAGCTTTATATAGGAAATATTGGGAAAAATGAGAAATATTCTTAGCGTACTCTTGTATCGTTACACGGTACAGCTAAAAAGAGGATAAAGTTGCAGAATAAATTTATCATCAAATAAACCTAAGGTTATAAAAAAATATCACATGAATCGTACCCCTTAAGAAAAAAACTGTGTAACAGTACAGATTTACCAAATAAATAGGAAGTATATATATGTGGGGATTCTCAGGTTTCTCGATTGAAAACACAGGTTTTCTTAAAGAGAAAGGTAAAATAATATATTTGACGATACGATACTTTACACTGCGACAGCTTACCAGCAACTGTCGATCGAGCCTCGAATAGAAGCTTTTTTCGCGACGCAACGATACGCAAGGTTATTGCATCTTGCGACGCAACTACAGTTCTTGGCAGGCCCACACATATGTCACTAGCTGAAAGTTCCCGTGCTTCGATACGGTTTAATATCATTAGGATTAAGGACTACTTAAATTAGTAAAAGTAAAGTTCAATGTTGATGCCCGAGAAGGAACGCTTATGCAAAATTTCAAGTTTTTAGGTCAAGTAGTTTCGGCTCTGCGTTGATGAGTTTGGCCCATACTTTAGGCCCCCAAAACCCCCCCTAAAATTTTTGTTAAAAAGAGATATCTCGCCAAATCTCAATTCAACGTTCCCGCTTGCTTTCTTCTTTTGTTTTTGGGATTGCGTGCGTGGACGGAAGTATGTATGCGGAGTGCAGAGGGTTTAGAGCCATTATTGTAACCGAACGTGGTCGAAACGATATAGTATTATTTTCTCTTTATTGCTTAAATAAATCAGTTCAACTATTAATGTGTGGTTTCTGTCTTCTGCGCGGCGCGACCCTATTTTAACAATTTTGAATTTTTCAAAACCCTTTCTTAGTGAGCACCTAAGACCCAAAGGGAAGGTATATTCCAAAGGGTATAACAGGATAAGGTGGTCAAAAGTGCCCTTCAACCGATTTCAATGAGGGTGGTCTTATTCGATAGATAATGCTCGGCGATCATTGTGTACCAATTTTTAACCCTGTATCTTGACCGGAAGGGTAGTTATGGGGGAAATTAATTAAAACAGGTTTTTTCCACATTTTGCCTATTTATTTAAGTGCAACAAATTCGAAAAAATTCTGGCATATTCTACACAGTACCATACATGTTTGAGATTTTTCAGATTTTTCCATTGAAGAACCTAAGTGTAACAAATGATCAAACGCAAAAAAACGGAAAAAAGTAGATTTCGTATCGAGATCTTCGGGGGACAACTTTTTGTATGTTACAGTAACAATCCAACACTCATGATTGTTGTCTCCAATTTTTTTTCAGATTTTTAAATTGCCAGCGTCATTGTGAAAAAAATCGAAAACCGATTTGCGCGACGCATTTCGATTACAGTATGTTCATTTTGTGACTTTCAGTGTTTCTGCCACGAAGTAATTACATGTTAATATAGAGAATCGAATTAATTAAATCAATTGTGAACTTTGATGGTTCCTTATCTGCAAGAATTTTTAAAGTTTTTTCAATTGAGCGGTTTGGCGCAGTTGGTACGGTGTCTGTGTGCGGAACCGATGGACACTATTTTGTCGCAGGTTCGAATCCCCATGGGGAACTTAATATTTTTTTTTTCATTTTTAAAAATTGTCAACTACATAACAATAATTCGTTGCTATTTTCAAACATTTAAAAGTATTTTTAAGGACCAGAAAAATATAAATTAATACAGAACATACTTTTTGCTTTATCGAGTTTTTCTAGTCATACCATCTTCTGCGATTACGGATATTATCAAATATTGTAACACTGGATTTACTACGATATTTGAAGACATATGTTACTTACTAAATGGTCATAATATTATTATAATATCTTGATCACTTGTAACGATGATTGTTTAAAGGAATGCAGAGTTTCTTTGTTTCCGAAGATAATAACTTTTCCTACATCCTTTGCTGATTAACATACACCTTCATACACTGTAGAACAACCGATGTCTATTCAATGTTAGAGTGTTTAATAATACCCGTAGTCGCAAAACAGAGTATGACTAGAAAATCCGACAAAGCAAAAAGTATGTTCTGTATTACTTTATATTTTTCTGGTCTTTAAGAATACTTTTAAATGTTTGAAAATAGCAACTAATTATTGTTATGTAGTTGACAATTTTTAAAAATGAAAAAAATATCAAGTCCCCCATGTGTCCATCGGTTCCGCAGACAGACACCGTACCAACTGCGCCAAACCGCTCAATTGAAAAAACTTTAAAAATTCTTGCAGATAAGGAACCATCAAAGTTCACAATTGATTTAATTAATTCGATTCTCTATATTAACATGTAATTGCTTCGTGGCAGAAACACTGAAAGTCACAAAATGAACAGACTGTAACCGAAGAATAAGGAAATAATAACTGGATCATGGCGTTTCACATCGAAATGCGTCGCGCAAATCGGTTTTTGATTTTTTTCACAATGACGCAGGCGGTTTAAAAATCTGAAAAAATTGGAGATAACAATCATGAGTGTGGGATTGTTACTGTAATTTGCAAAAAGTTGTCACTCGAAGATCTCGATACGAAATCTACTTTTTTTGTGTTTCCTCATTTGTTACACTTAGGTTCTTCAATGGAAAAATCTGAAAAAAATCTCAAACATGTACGGTGTCGTGTAGAATATGTCAGAATTTTTTCGAATTTTTTGCACCTCAATAACTAGGCAAAATGGGCCAAAAACCCGTGTTTTGAATTTTCCCCATAACTACCCTTCCGGTCAAGATATAGGGTTAAAAATTGGTACACAATGATCGCCGAGCATTATCTATCGAATGAGACCACCCCCATTGAAATCGGTTGATGGGCACTTTTGGCCACCTCATCCTGCTATAGATACCCTTTAATTGCAATCCGTTCTGTGGGTTTTGAGATTTCGTGATGAGTGAGTGAATGAGTGAGTGAGTGAGTGAGTCAGTCAGTCAGTCAGTGGTATTTGAGCTTTATATATATAGAAGATAGAAGATTTACAACTTTTATAAACATCATTTTCATTTATTGTGACGAAATTGAGAAATCTATATGTTGTCATATAGAAAAATATATATTTTTAAAAAGTTACATCGGTACGACTAAGGTAACCAGTCTTTTAAAAGGTACCACCTAAAGCTTAAATCTATATTACGATATAACTGTACAACATTAATAAAAATAACTTCATAACATTAATAATTATAATAATACAGTTCTCTTTTAATTACTACAAGCATCGCACACGTATTTTTTTATTCTTTTTCCAACTCCAGCGCATAGATCGTGCACCCATGATTTTCATTTCAAGCACTGAATCATGCTTTCCTCACGAGATTTTGCACAAATATTACAAAACCAATCATTTTTGGATGTATTGCTTTTCTTCTTTTTAACTTTTAATACTGATTCCATCTTATTAATTGCTTCCTTTCTTTTTGTTACGAACCTTAGGAGGGGCATCTGCATTTCTCAATGGATGCAGATGTTCCTTCTTATTTTCACAAATGAGGTCGAGATTTAAGTCACGTACGTTTCAAAAGGCACTAGCTTTGAGAATGGTATTTATTGCAAACAGATTTTGTCTTTTCTTACCAGGCTGGAGAGGCATTGGATTGTACCCTTCTTTGGGATATTTATTGCCTCTTCAGCCCTCACTAGTGCACGACGTGCCTTATGTCTCGGCAGGGTTTTCTAGACCACCCTGGTATCATTCATGCACAAAGGAGTTCCAAGAACTTTGGGACTTTCGCCAGGGTTGCGTCTGGAAAACCTCAAAGTCAGTGTCCTTCTTCTCATGCCTCTCAAGGATCCCTCTCCTTATCTTCGCAGGAGAGGGAAAGTTCATAACTTTTTAACCCCGAAGGAGGTAGGGAAGAGGGACAACCCACCACCTTGGAAGGGCCGCCTTAAACAAATTCAAGGCCCAATCAGGGCATTTTCCATCTCCTCGCATGACACTGGTGATTGGATTTTCAGTTCGTGCCGAGGAGATATAAGGCCAGACAACATGGCCATTTTCAGATTTATCTCGAGATTTATCTCTCGATTTATTCTCAAAGATTTACTCTCAAAGATTTTTACCGGAATCTAATTTCACAAGTTCGACGCAAAATTAGTATAAGTTCTTAGTTTTATCGTCACAGTGTAAATATAAGTGAAAGTATTAAAATTATACAATAAATTATTTTTCAACCATAATCAGAGGAATTCCCAACCAGCCTATCATAGACACTTAAAAATATACAGTCCACTTTAAATCAACAAAGAATTCCTCAACACTTTTGTTTCTCGCATTTTGTATGTTTTCTTTATGCGGAGATGACGATTATTTCGGTTATTTCGATTGATGCTGTTCAATCTCTTTCTGTTTTCGCGTTTTTTAAATCTGGAATAGGAGATAAAATATTTAAATGCAAAATCATATATGATTTGAATCCGATGTTGAAGGCCCTCCAGTAATATCTATGCATGCATCTTCTTTTTCTTCCTCAGTTTTTTTACTTTTGTGTATTGGAGTAGTTTCATTACTCACATCCTGGCTTCGGTCGTCAAAATCTTTGTCTTGAAATTCATGTCTGTTGCATGGTCATATACCGGTAGATTTAGAACCTTTCAAAGCAATATCCATGCAAACTGATTTTAAATATGCAATTCCCAATAGTTCTGATATGTTATGTTGGTTAATTGTATTTCCGCGATTTGTTCGTAACCAGACATATAACGCTGCGTTGTAATTGCTTTTTAGAGATTTGGAAAAAGATCTATCTGAAGGTTGGAGACGGTGGGTTGTATGTATTGTACTCTTCTCCAACTTGGTGTACTTGATAAAATGTTTTAACCATTGAACAAAAAGTTTTGACCTAATCCTCCCGTTTTTGGAGTACCCAAATACAATTCCTGGGGTTGCTCCTTTCTTTAAGAAATCGTTCATCCGAGTGCGTTTAAATATTAACCCTTTGCGGACGGAGGCATTTTTGAATATCGAGAAACAATCAATTATTTAGCGATGAAAAAACACTTTTTCATCGGAAAGACAGTCTGTGAATGTATACAAGTTGAAAGGGTCTAGCCGAATAAGGGGGTCAAAAGTGCCCTTGAGCCGTTTTTATTCGACGATGGGTCATTCGATAGGTGATGATGAATAACCATTGCACACATATTTTTAATCCGATACCTTCACCGGGAGGGTAGTTATAGGGTAAAACCGAAAAACCAGTTTTTGCCTCATTTTCCCCAATTAATGTGGAGCAAAAATTCTAACACATTCTAAACATGAATGTACACGTTAGGGATTTTTTCCAGATTTTTCCTTTGCAAGTTACACTCACGAAAAATGAAAAACCGAAAAACAAAATTTTTAAACATCGATTTCGTATTGAAATCTTCCGAGCACAACTTTTTCCTTTTTACAGTAGTTGCGTAATGTTATCATTGTTATACCCTAATTTTTTCAGATTTTTTTAGTACGGTGCATCACGGTCGGAAAAATCAAAAACCGATTTCTGGGACACATTTTGGGCTGAAACTCGCCCATTATTTGCCATTCTTGCATGATTTTAATACAGTATGTTCATATTGTGACCTTCAATGTTTCTGCATAGAAATATGTAGATGTTAAAGAACAATATCGGGATAATTAAATAAATTGCTGATTGTATGGTCTTTATAACCTAGAATTTTAACCGTTCTTTCAATAGCATCAATGGCGCAGTGGCTATGGTGTCTGCCTGTGGAATCGCTGGACACTTTTTTGTCGCGGGTTCGAATCTCCATGTGAGACTTAAGTTTTTTTTTTTTTTTATAAAAGACAACAATATTCAGTAGTAGCTTTAAAATGTTTCACACATACTTCTAAAAATAATTATACAGTATACTTTTTTCTTCATCGATTCTTTTCAGTCATGTCACGATTTACAATTACAAGTACTTTTTTACATTCTGTACATTGAATTTTATATTTCTTTCATATTTAAAATATATTTTCATACATTGCAATAAACCAATATCTATGAACAATATAAAATGTTTGAGAATACTTATAATTGCAAAACGTTGCATGTCTAATTGTAAGAAAAGCATGTTTTACGATTATTTTCCTATAGGTTTTATATTGTTGAAAGGCATAAAAATATCTGTAAAACATTTTAAAGCTACTACTGAATATTGTTATGTCTTTTATTAAAATAAAAAAAAAAAAAAAAAATGACAGAAAAAAACTTAAGTCCCACATGGAGATTCGAACCCGCGACAAAAATGTGTGCAGCGATTCCACAGGCAGACACCATAGCCACTGCGCCATTAATGCTTTTGAAAGAACGGTTATAATTCTAGGTTATAAAGACCATACAATCAGCAATTTATTTAATTATCCCGATATTGTTCTTTAACATCTACATATTTCTATGCAGAAACATTGAAGATCACAATATGAACATACTGTATTAAAATCATGCAAGAATGGCAAATAATGGGCGAGTTTCAGCCCAAAATGTGTCCCAGAAATCGGTTTTTGATTGTTCAGACAGTGATGCACCGTACTCAAAAAATCTGAAAAAATTAGGGTATAACAATGATAACATTATGCAACTACAGTAAAAAGGAAAAAGTTGTGCTCGGAAGATTTCAATACGAAATCGATGTTTAAAAATTTTTTTTTCGGTTTTTCATTTTTCGTGAGTGTAACTTACAAAGGAAAAATCTGGAAAAAATCCCTAACGTGTACATTCATGTTTAGAATGTGTTAGAATTTTTTTGGAATTTTTGCTCCACATTAATTGGGGAAAATGAGGCAAAAACTGGTTTTTCGATTTTACCTTATAACTACCCTCCCGGTGAAGGTATCGGATTAAAAATTTGTGTGCAATGGTTTTTCATCATCACCTATCGAATGACCCATCGTCGAATAAAATCGGCTCAAGGGCACTTTTGACCCCCTTATTCGGCTAGACCCTTTACTCTTTGTAAAAGAATATTTCAACGATTATATTTTAATTTTTCAACTCTAACCGTTTATATATGCATCGACAAATATCGACGAATATGCGCCCCTCGTCCTCAAAGGGTTAACATGGGAGGTATAAATTCACCAGCAGCATTCATACAATACACACATGTTGTGTTGAAACCCCTTTCGCCGCTAATTATCGCACTCACCTGATGTTTTCCCTTTTGCGCAATAACTTTGCTCGGTTTGTGGACAGTGGAAAGACCTGTTTCATCCATATTGTAGATCTGATTGACTGGAAATTTGTGATTGTTTAATATAGATCTATATTTGCAGAAAAATTCATGAACACGTTCTTTATTGAAGCCCGTAGCTCTGGACATTGAGGTGGCCATCTGGGACGCGTAAAGACAAGCAATTATGATCTTTCATAAATCCGTAATACCATTTTTTCCTGCCAATCCCTTTTCCTTATTAAAACGATGAGGCAATTTGTATTTTTCCGCTAATTGAAACGCAAGCTTTCTTACAATTACAGCGGTAGCAGTAAGCCCAAAAAAATTTACTTCTAAAGAAAGGGTATGTTTCACCAACTCTTTCTCCATATTTTCGTGAAGATCTTTCGTCCTGCCAATTTTCGTACTTTTATGTAATCCTTTAAAATGACTTCGTAGAGTTGGTTTTGGAATATTGTATTTTCTGTGAGCCTCATTAAATATTGTTGAGAGTTTAAAATTGTGCGGTGCCGGAAGACGCGAATAATGTGGCGCTATCGCGAAAAACGCCATTGTTGCACGGATCCATTCCTTTTCCGGTTCCTTCTCACGATAGCTTCAAAAGTGATCATACCTTGTTTCTTTGCTTTGCGAGTGTATCCGCGTACATCAGTTTAATTTCATTTATTTTTCGTTCCCTTGATGTGGTTACTTTCTTTTTTTCTTAATTTCTTGTTATCTAGTAATCGAATCTATTATTGTATTTTGTATCTTAATAAAGAATTATTAGAGTAACAACAAATACAATTTTATTATTGGATAATTTTATTAATGCCTCCTCCATATCTTCTTGTTTCCAACTATTGTAAATTCGTTTTGCCATGTTTTAGGTCTATAATAAAAATTTACAAAACAGTATTTTAAGGTAGTTCTATGCAAATATTTTTTTTGGACCAATTTCTTTTTAATTTTGGGTATCCATGCAGTATTATGTTCCAAAACAATTTGCGAAAGATCAATGAAATTAACCACATAGTTTATGAGAAAATTATTTTCAAAATAAATTATTTTTACACGAATCTTATAGGGACAGCCATTTTTACATGCCTTGGAATGTAGGATTTTATTTTTTTTAACCGAAAAGAGTCGACAAAAATCTTTATAAAAATAGTAGTGGCCTAATCAATTCATTTAGAACCCGATGTAATTTTTCTATCATTATTTACCACGTACTTATGAAGAAAACTTCTATTAAAAGTTGAAAAAAATCTATGAAACGCATGCCTTCTCACACAAACCATACTTCATGCTACTTGAGATTATTTTTGGATGTTCGGCTTCTCCACTAAAATAAGTTAAATTTCTGATTTGTTTTTTTGGTTTCCCTTTATTGAGAATCTCCACTGCTTTCAGATTTCTTTCGAGAGTTTTTTTTTCACAAATTTGTAATTTGTCGTTTTCAAAGAAACGTCTCAACTCTAATAACTGTCAAATTCTCATTTGTATTTATAGGTTACAGTAGGTTGAATGATGCGATGATGCCACGATGTATTTGTCATAGTGTACGTCAAAAAATTCTCTCTATGTCCACACCTTTTTATGTGTAGTAGGTACCGTATCGACAAAAGTTTGATTTAAAATAAATAAATTAGATTTATTTCGCATATTTAAACAATTATTTTTCTCTTTATAAACATTTACTATGATGATTATAATAGAATAGTAGAAGTATTTTTACCAATTTTTGTGAAAAAATGATATAACAAGAATTAAAATCTGAAAACATAAAAATAAATTTTTTGTTCTGAATATGCATAGAACTACCTTAAAGTCAAGTAATATTAACTAATTCTAAAGCAACTTCTCATTTATTACATCAAAGATACGTAACCATAAATAGTAAACTCCTAAGTCGTACCGGTACGATTTTGAAATGTTATGTACAGGGTGTAAAAAAATTAATGGTCATGGCTTCAAGGGGTTGTTCCATACCTCTGGATCGATGGAGATTTGCGAAAAAAGCCAGCCGCAAAATTCGGGAAAGGGTAGCAAATTTTTTTTATTGGCTCATCGTATTCGTCTTGTTACGTAGGTAAAATGTCTGAGAGGAACCATGGGTCAGAAACGAACCGTTCTCTCACAAATTAACTTCTAATTCGGCCTTCCGATTAAAATTTCGCCCATATGGCAGCCTCCGAGTCACCGACCTTTCGAAAGGAAACACATGAAATACCGTTGCTAGCTCCAATAATTGAAGCAGAGGCAACATAAACGAAGATAGAAAATGACTAGAAAAATGTCATTGACCTGCGTTCGGTGTTGGGTTCGTTCAAGGGCCCACCCGGGGAGAAGAGCATAAACACATGCACTTCTCTTCTGGTACAGTGACACAGTGCCCCATTTTCTAACTTCGTTTACGTCGCACAGTGGTCGATTTTGCCGAAATCCTGGCCAAAACCCCAAGGCGTTTTTCAATTTAGCTGAAAATTGGTATATTAGTATTATTTTGGTCGCTGATTAAGAATCCGAACCCAGAATTTCCAAAAACAAAATGGCGGTTTCAATATGGCGGGTGCTAGTATCGAAAAATTGTCGGATCGGCACGAAAATTAGTATTCTTATGTTTTCCCGGTCGCTAATTAAGAATCCGAATTCAAAATATTTAAAAATAAAATGGCGGAATCAATATGGCGGACATCCGTATAAAAAATGTTTGGTTGCGCGCCAAATTTGGTATTCTAATGTTTTTTGAGCTACTGCTTACGAATCTGAAACTAAAATTTCCTAAAATATACTGATGGATACAAAATAACAATAAATAAAACACGATATCCTGGTCTGAGGTCATACATGCACTGCTCCACGGATGGCGGTCAGTGGAAAAATTGTACGCTGCTACCTATTGCTGTCTCAAAATGAAACTATTAGACTATCAGTCTACTTAACCCCATTTGAATTTTCAACCCGACGAAATGAATATATTATTTTGTAAATTACCAGAGTGCCTGTAGAGTAACATTAACAGTATTCATTAAGTAAGGCACGATAGCCCGGCAATACGTCATAAGTGCACTTCTTCGAGTATGACGCGCACGACTAACACATAAGAATAACTCGTAGAGTCGCAAAAAGTCGCAAGAAAATTCAACGGGGCCTTCCTCAGGAAGCTTCAAAGTTTACTTTAAAACAAAAAATATTATGTTATTCCACGGCCTTCTAAAGTTCTAATGATATTTATTGCAGCAGTCGCTGGATCTTAATACAAGCATATCACTGCTGTTCCATCTCCGAATTTCCCTCTGTTTAATAAAAATTTCGGCCGAAGGAGAAAGATGGAACATTGTAAGGAACAAATATTTCCTTCATACCTGCAACTAGCCAGATTTTCATTGGAATTGTCAAAGATCTTTCGGTTTATGACGGTAACCCTGTCGAGGTAGCCGCAGCTATCTATTGTTGCTTCGAAACAATAGGCCACCAGTTCGCTTAAACTCATTCCGACTTTTAACCCGATGAAATAAACATATTATGTCGTTAATTGCCAGGTTGATTTTAGAGAAAGATTAGCAGTATTCATTAAGTAAGACACGATAGCCCGGCCTTATGTCGTAAATGCACTTCCCCGAGCATGGCGCGCGCGACAAACAAATAACAATTACTCGAAGAATCGCAAAAAGTCGCAAGAAAACTCAACGAGGTCTTCTTCAGGAAGCTTCAAAGTTTAATTTAAAAAAAAAATTAGCTTGGATGGTTTTGGAATTCACAACTATTTCACTAGCAGAAGGAAAAAAATATATAGGATTTACATTCTGTGCCGTCACAGTTGTAAAATATTAAATAAAAAAATGAAACCAAGATATTTATAAATTAAAAGTATAATAAATAGCTACCAATACTGAAAAAGTGGATCAAACTTTAATTTCACATTGAAAACGTATTCTCAAGTTCGACGTGAAAACGTTACATTATTTAAGTGCCAACTTTGACATTGCATATCTCTAAAAGTATTGTTCAATAAAAATTTGTATTAATGGAAAATAATGCTCTGATGTGTTACAAATCAAACGCAATTGCTAAATTTTGAAAATTCTAAAAAAAGATTTTGGGGTTTTGGCCAGGATTTCGGCGAAATCGACCACTGTGCGTCGCCTCTGCTTTAACTAATGGCGAAATTTTTATCAGAAGGCCCAATTAAAAGTTAATTTGTGAGAGAACGGTTCGTTTCTGACCTATGGTTCCTCTCAGACATTTTACCTACGTAACAAGGCGAATACGATGAGCCAATAAAAAAAATTTGCTACCCTTTCCCGAATTTTGCGGCCGTTTTTTTTTGCAAATCTCCATCGATCCAGAGGTGTAGAACAACCCCTGAAAGCCATGACAAATATTTTTGAAACACCCTGTACGTACGATCTAAGATACGGTACAATTTATAATTATAATGACTAGACTGCGGATTTGTATGCATTTATGACAAATTAAATACGGCTAAAATATACAAAACGAACATAATATAAAAATATATCTAAAATATCCAAAGTACGGTATTTGTTGTAATATTTATTAAGTGCAATAAATCCCTAGATAGGTTTTCCTGTCTCACCTGCATTTGTGAAACTCGAAATTTGCATAAATATCCGCAGTCTAATAATGACCATAACCAAACGCTGAATAAAACTAACACGATTTTGTTTGCGGTAAACAATTCCTTAAATGTTACAACACGACTTGAAAATATGAAGCATGATTTTATCAATAACTTGCTTGCAAGATGAACTACTAAAGAGGCAGTAAAATTATACGAAAATTACGATAAACTTACTTCTTGAGAGATTGCCTTTCTACGGTAATGGCGAGAGATGAACAAAATGGGAAACAATATGATTGACTAGACAGTAACTTCTTTTGCTAGAAAGGTGCATATCACGTGATATGACGTCTAATATCCCTTTGCGCTCGAGGCCTTTTTCGCGCGGACGATCCAACAACTCCAGACGCTTCGTAGCAGCGTTGGGGAATTTCTTACCTCTAACTTAAAATGGATACACATACAAATTAACGTATAAATCTTATATATTTTAATTTTTTGTGCATCTTTACACCTTTATGAAGATATTTTCTTACATATTAATGTTTGCAATTTTGTTTTTTATGATATTTTTCGTAACAACTACTTAGATGCATGCCCGGTTTGTCGGGACAAGTATTACAACAATATGTTGTTTGATGTCTTTTGCCCGGTGTATTTCTTTCAGAGCAGACTTTACAATCCTTCCTAGTTCCTGTGACAATGCTATGTAACTTTCCATTTAGACGGATCTCTTCGAAATTGAAGGACGAAGTTGAGGCTCGGTCACGTCGTTATGATGCGCCCCTCCCTTGAAGTCGTATATGAAATTTCTTAGGTTCTATGGGGTGGAGTCTTTTAAAATAAACAACTATTGGTTATTAGACTAATTTTCTCCACACTCTCAAGGACTTCAAGAGAGGACTTCAACGATATACCCCCAACACCTTATGTAGGATTCCAAATTTTCTAGCTTCCTCTGAGCAAGCCCAAAGTCCCGTTAGAGTCATCGGTGGGTACGCAAAAATATTCTTTACTTTAATTACATATAAATAGTGCACAAATGTGAGCACCCTGAGCAAGCCCTAATCGTACCTTTGGGTTTTATTTCCGAAGAGAGCTGTCGACAAGATGTTTACCGCTCCACCAGCTACTAAGTTTTAGGACTCCTTAACAGTAATAGTCCTTTTTCGAGGTATAAATAAGGCATCGGGTCTCCGCATCAAATCAAGTGGTGAGCGAGAGTCGCCTCTCGAGTTGTGGCACCGAATCATGTGACGCCTGGGAGGCACCGCTCGAGCGCAAAGAGTTAAAAGGTATGGTTTAAGCGGTGCGGTGGTACGATTTACGCAACCTTACTCTATATGTGCGATCGTGAAAAAAAAACAGAGGCGCGCAGTAACCAATCAGCAGCGTACTCGGCCTGAGCAGCTTAACTGCTGAGTAGCTTCGGCCTGAGATCTTACGAGTCGGCGCAGATCACTATGCCAACGACCTCTCCCTGACGGCAATTCTTTTCACGTAGTTTTTTTTAGGAGTGCACCCACCCGATCGCACATATATTTTCCTTAATACATTAAGCGCCGGCTTCATTTACTTGTCTCTGAACAATAAGTAATTAAAAAAAATATTTAGTACTGTATACATTTTCGCAACAATTTTTTCCCTGACCCAATGATTCTAATACCTTCATAATTCTTCATATCAGGCGAAAGTCTCTAAGGGCGATCATCTTTTGATCTGCGAGACGTAGAAATATGTATGTACAGTCGACCGCATAAGTATTCGTCCACCTACCGCACTCGGCGGATGTATAGGGAAAAGAAAAAAAAGACGCACGTAGAATTACAACAAAAACTACGGAAATCAATCTTTATTAATGAAAACTAAGGTGACATTCTTTGAAATTCATAATTATTATACATAGTGGATTATTAAACGAAATATTGTATCATCCCGGGAAAAACGAATTAGATCTGACCATATACTAATATATAATAAGATCTATATAATAAGATCTGCCTTCCAGATCTGGCCAGATCTTTAAATTGGCTCTATCTGACGAGATCTGATCAGATATATGTAATCAGATCTGACCAGATATAACCCAAAGAAAAAACATTATATGTAAATATTATATGTAAAGTCACTTAAAAATTCAATATGCATATTTATATCAAGATGCACGTAGTACTGACATGTAAATGAATAAAAAAAAATTTTTTTAAATTGTCCGTGGCACGTCTTGAACCCCAGTTTTTTCCTGCGCGAACGCTGAACGTTGTCACTGTGCCACAACAGCTCTTAAAATTCTTTATAAGAAAGCCAATGATGTTTTTTGGTTATTGATAATAACTTGTTTTTTTTGTACAGTATTATCGCGTTGTGCATATAAAAATATTTTTTAATGACAATTGTATAGAGAAAGTAAATCATATAATACCAGTTGAGTTACGAAACGAATTCTGTTTGATTAAATTAAAAGATATTAAATCGATGAATACTCTTATAAAAGTTGAAAATTATTTATGTCAAGCTCCAAATAACTTCAACAAAATTTGTTGAGGGATAATAAATAATAGTAAAAAAATCATACTGACAAAAACTACAATTTACGGAAAAAATATCCAGTGAATAATATTTTCTTTTTACATTTTATGTATCTTTCGTCATTAATTATTACAAAAAAATTTTGTCAAACAAAAGCTTGTTGAAAATACCTATACTTTAAAAAATATGTAATAAATAAATTTCTCTATAAATAAATGATAAGAATTTAAGAACTATTGTTATTTGAGCTTTTTGATAGCTATATGCATGACTCTATAGAGTGTACATACATAATCAGATCTGATCGGATCTGATGCTGTTGACAGCCCAGATATGGTTATATCTGGCCAGACGTGATTAGATCTGATCATATCTGGTGAAGTTTTCAGCCCAGATATAGTTATATCTGATCAGATCTGGCCAGATATAACTAGATCTGATTATATCTGGTGAAGTTTTCAGCCCAAATATAGTTATATCTGATCAGATCTGGCCAGATATAACTAGATCTGATCATATCTGGTGCAGTTTTCAGTCCAGATCTAGTTATATCTGATCAGATCTGACCAGCTATAACTAGATCTGATTATATCTGGTGCAGTTTTCAGTCCAGATCTTGTTATATCTGATCACATCTGACCAGATATAACTAGATCTGATTATATCTGAAGTGTCATATCAGACCAGATATAAATAGATCTGACTAGATATAATCAGATCTGAGCAGATATAATTATATCTGTTCAGATCTAATTCGTTTTTCCCGGGATAATGCATCGAGAAATTTGAATGCAAAAGTATTCGTCCACTTCCAAACTAATTAAATCAGTGTTGCGCTGGAAATTAAATTATATCGCCTGAGACTTAGATCTTTAAGACATATCTGAACATACTTTTTTACGAATAACACTGTTATTTTATCCTACACGTAACGTAGTGCGATCTGAAACTGTTTCTCGACGTATAATCTGAATCGATGCGTCACGCGCATCGATCTGTTTACAGTCGTCGGCGAGCGCGGCACGTCTTTCCAGCGCGAGCGGTTAGTTGCGAATGACGCCCCAGTATGCTACCACACTCGTGCCAATAGGTCCGAGCCTGCGAGGTGAAAGGCAAGGCAAGCTTGGTTGGGCGAAACAGAACGGTTGGGAGAAGCAGGCGGAGTTGCTCGAAGGACGCCGAAATGATCAAGTAGCTAGACTCACTGAATTAAATTATTGTAACATAAAACGAAAATTACTACCTTAATACTTAATGGGATATCCGTTAGAAGTAATTATAGCTTCTAGACGCCTGGGCATTGATTTCACTAATTTTTCTGTGAAATCTGGCGATATATTTTGCAATTCTTGTACGAACCGTTGTTTCACTCATTGTCAGTTCGTCATAATTGTTGGGTGGTGATTTCCGAATATTTTTTTTTATCTCTGCCCACAAATGTTCGATAGGGTTTATGTCTGGCGACTGGGGTGGTGTTTGCAAATAACGAGGTGTATTATATAAAATCCATTCCTTGACGATTCCGGCTCCATGCTTCGGATCGTTATCTTGTTGAAACATGAACTCGTTCTTTATTCCTAATTTTTCAACTCTTGGTAATAAATGTTGCTTTAATATATTTAAATAAACCCAGCGATCCATTATCCCATATATTATATGGTAATCACCAACCCCCGCAGTGACATATTGCCCCATACCATAATGAATGCTCCTCCGTGTTTAACAGTCGGTATTAAATGTTCATTCTGGAATACCGTGTTTACTTTGCTCCAAACTTTTTTATTAGGAGCATCAAAAACACAAAATTTTGACTCGTTGGTAAAAATTACACGTTTCCAAACATCTACAGGCTTAGAAACGTACTTTCGTGCAAAGTCTAATCTCTTCTTCCGGTTTATTGCGCTAAGCAACGGTCTCTTACGGCTCACTCAGCTTTTTAAATCGGTTCTATGAAGTACCCGTCGTACAGTATCAAGACTGACCGTTATTACCATCGGTGGCAGTACCTTTTCCCGTATTTCAGGTGCAGATATATGAGGATCCTTTTTGACAGATCTCAGTATGCGAGTTTCATCACGGCTTCTCAGAAGTTTTGGTCTTTCTTGTCGCGGTTTATTTATAATTGTTTTATCTTCTTTGAACTTTTTCAATATATATTGTATCGTACTTCGAGGGATTTCCATTATATTTGCTATTTCTCTCTCGGATTTCCCTTTTTTCCATAATTTTACAATAACTTATCGTTCAGATAAATATGTTTCACGTTTTTTGCGATTCATTATGGATTTTTCTTTTTGAATATCTGAGGTAAACTGTTCATAGTTAAAACAAAACACAGTTGATCTCGTAACATTCACTTTTTATTATCTTTTGTTCGTTACCAAGCATTTTACCTAACATAAATACTCGTGGACGAATACTTTTGCGTTCAGTGTTTTTTATATGTCATGATATTTCATTTAACATTTGAATAGGCATAATAAGTATGTATTTTAAAAATTGCCACCTTATTTTGTAATCGTAAAGATTGATATCTGCATCATTTTTTAAAATTTTACCCGCGTTTTTTCTTTAGTTTTCCTGTATATACGTCGAGTGCGGTAGGTGGACGAACACTTATGCGGTCGACTGTATATAAAGAAACAAAAAACCTTGCATTATCGCTGTTGCGCGTCAATTTGTGGGGCCAGGCCTCGGCTGAACCAGTTCGGGGTGTAAGGCCGAACCTTCGCTTGGTTGCCACGAAGTCCACGAAATGTCTGCGCTCCCCGCGATTTTTTTACTATTGAGAAGCGTCGCGAGGGTTTTCAGGGGTGGAGTGAAAGGATCTGCTTGATATTGAATCACTCCGAATTTCGATATTGAACTTTAATAAATTATGATGGATAAAAATACAACACAAGAACAAACTTAACAAAAAGGAACTTAAAAACTGAATTGCGCGTACTAGCGGAGTAAACTATTGAATCTAAGTGTTGCCGGTTGGAAACCGGAGGAGTGAATTAGTTGCTTGTTACGGAGTGACTTGTTTAATGTTGGAATGATACGGAGTGACTGACTCTTCCAAGAATTGGAAGAGTCCTCGTGGAGCGAATGTCTCCCTCCACCGTCCGGACACGCCCCCAAGAACAAGGCTCGCACGCCAACGGAAACAGTGGAGTGTGTCAACACCTGATAGTTTCTCACTATTTCCGAAGGGTGCGAATTCCCTAGTGAAATGTCCTTGGACATCCCTTGGACGGTAGGAGGGGACAGCGGTCGAGTCCGCGCGGAGTGCGGGCCCGTGCGTCGCCACCTCGGTTAGGGACCCAGGGTAGTCGACGAGGGTGGTGAGACCGGAGGCTATTGAGGCGCGGAGGATTGAACCCAGGTGTAGAGTTTGGTGCGCACGTGGGCACCAGGACGGTAGGTAATCCTCAAAAATGACTTTGCAGCTCGCACCAAAAGCCCATTGTCTCTACGAAAAGACATCTGCATGCCAGGAAAACACTTGGGCGCTAGGAAAGGGACCTTGAGGCCTTTTGTTTACGAAAGATGAATTATAGTTACAGTTTCCCGGACATGCAGCGTCGATTTTTGACATAAAAATCCGCGAGACAATGAACCGCCTGCGCTCGACCCTCGAAACCGTTACTACCCGCTTAAGGGTAGTAACAATCGCTGTGCCGGCGCTCAATGTGTTAACAACTAACTGCCACAGTTCTAAAGTGTCCACATCATAAAACGTTTCGTCGCGTTGATTCAAATTTCAATTGCAATAATCAATACAAAGGGAGTAGAAAGGGTTCCTATAGTACGGCTCACATTTGGATGCCAAACCAAGTACGGCCGAAATTAACATCCTCCTCGTTTCACGATTGACCTTCGGATCCTCTCTCACTTCATGTTTCATTATCTTTAAAACGAGATTTCGAAGATTGCGTTTCTAGAACCATCGATCAAGCTGCACAGCAATACCTAGCCGTCTACTTAATTTAAGGAACTTATAGTTAGTCCTCCGTAGGCAAGCAATTATTCATCAATGAGCAAATTTTCGAGCTCCTCCAACGCTAAGTGTTAATAAAGTGTTCCATCATAAAAACAGCATACAGTGTATAAATGTTAAATAATTATTAAAATGTACATTTTATTGACATTAAGAGCAAGATTATACACGATACGTTTAATCATCGTTAAAATCACTGACACTACAGCTTCATTTTGTTATGCATTATTTGTTAATTTCCCGTTTGTTATTTCGTAGTTTATTACGGTTCCAAATGTAGATATATTCTGTCAGATAATGTACATCTGGAATCCGCCAATATTTGTGACTATCAATGCGAAGCAGTCCTGGATAGCTTCATTTGAAATTAGGTCTAAGATCTGTGACGAATTTGCTTTGATATCATTTAAAGATTAAAAACGGCATCCTTTCGGCACAAATTTTAATTTGGGGAACAAGAAAAAATCACAAGGAGCCAGGTTTGGCAAGTAAGAGCGGTGGGGATGAACAGTCATCTAATTTTTTTCATAAAGGTCTAGAATTAACAAAGCTGAGAAGACCGATGCATTGTCACGGTGCAAGAACCATGAGTTGTCTCGCCACAACTCTGGTCTCTTTTTGCAGATTTTTCCACGTAGCCGTTATAAAACGACTCGATAGTACACACAGTTTAGTGTTTCACATTGAGGGACGTATTCAAAAATGCACAATTCCACGAAAGTCGAAAAAAACAGTGATCATCACTATTACATTGGATCGCGACTGACGTGCTTCCTTGGGGCGTGGATATCATTCGACAAAAAAAAGTTGAAACGTATCTGTGACAGTCTAAGTTTAATCCAAAATTTTCGTTGCATCGTTGTTCCAGAAAATCGCGCATTTAAAAAATCGGCAGTACCACTTAAAGATGTTGCACTTAAATACAAATTGCACGAAAACTAAACGAGACATTAATAATCCAAGAACACGTGATGACAAAATAAGGATTAATCCACACAATGCTGGCCACCGCAAGGCTTTAAACATCACCATTGATGCGTACTTCAAAAATTCGGTTTTATTCTGAACAGGCCTCGTATATATCCGAAATATCGGAACAGCATTCCTATTTTATTTCTCTCCGTTACGCCAGTTTTGTTCGATTGTCAAGTTCAAACGTAATTAATATAATCCAAAATGATTAAAGTACGGGTTTTAACAACAGGTATTTTGGAATCCTCATAAATATGCATATACTATTGTGGATACAATTAGTATAAATTAAAAGAAAAAAAAAACATATTTTCTTATTTACTGTGTATAAAAAGAACTGTTCAAATCCAGCGGTGAGAATATATTCATTTGTAAAACTTCATATATCGGCAGAAAATTGCAGAATCCTAAATCAATGAATTATCTTAATTTTATCATTTTTAAAGAGTTCCTTGTGTATAATATAACACATTGTCATATCCTGAAAACGCATTAGGATTGAAAGGTTAAGTAATAACAAGGAGCATAGAATCAAGTCTTGTATATCGTCCACCATTTTTAATTGTAAGTAGTCGAAAATATACAAATATACAGTGTTGCAAACTTGGCATTATATTTTTTACGATTCCATACAAACTGTGGAAATACAGTAAATATCAATGAGATATTTATCATATTTTGTATTTAACAAACATAACTTTTGTACCTTTAGTGCATTATGAAAATAATAAGATACACTAATTTTTGAACAGCGAAATAATTAATTGACATTGAATTATCGACGTGTAATTGGATAATTATCTGACTTATGTTAGTATTATTCTTACTATAACTTGCATAGTTATAATGTCAAAGTCGTTAAAATGTAATTATAACTATAGGTAATCAAAAAACTTATTTTTACCAGTAAAGAACGTCAACAGCTCCATTCATAATTCTTAGATGTCTTGTTGATATCATCACAACTTACCTGAAACAGAAACATAATTGGTTTGAATAAATAAATTTAAAATAATAATAGCGGACTATCATTACATCAACAAAAATGATTTTCTGATTAAACGTCCGAAACCCCAAGTAAAGATAGTACACACATTTTATAAAATAATGCAATTTTTACTTAATTTGAAAAAGATATAATTTTCTACAGCTGATAAATACAACACGATAAAGTCGTCTGCAGGCACAGCTCTGAAGCAGACCTTTTTATTGCAGTTAAAATGGCGAGAGATCAATGAAACTCTTCCAAGATTGGCTTGGAAGGAGAATTGGGAAGGACGGCGATAGTTTCCAATTTACTACACAAGACCAACACATTGTATATTATTTCGTTAGCTATTAAAATCAGCCAGTCAATGAAAGTCCTGTTTGTCCCAACTAGCCTCAGAAGTTCCAACCTGTACCTATTCCTCTACCTCAGGAATTTTCTAGCATCCACCTAACGTTAATTCGGCGGGTGTTTCGCACCTCTTCTGTTGGGTCTTCTCGGAATAGGGTTGATGCACCGTTACAAGTCACAGTAGTTGTTAAAAGTTAATTTTTTTTTTTTTTTGGAAGAATAATATTTCAGTGCGTTTTAGCTGATGTGGTGGAACTTTAGCATAGCCAGTTTTCCACCCCCATACAGAAAGAAGTGTAAAGTGGCAGAATTTCAAAGCATGGACGTAGAACAAGTTTACGACACGTTACTTAATTGCTATTAAGATAGGGAGGAACAATAGTACGAAAGCTAATTTTCAAAGGCCTTTGCACCTCTTCGTTGATACATAAGTTGGAGTAAGTGTATGAAGGATGCTGTGTGTGTGTGTGCGTGTGTGTATGCGTGTGTGAAATATCGATCGAGCATCGATCGATAGGCGACATCGACCGCGTGGCAACCAGAAAGAAAAGACGATCGGGCAGAAAAGAAAAGCGAACGTCGCCCTCGTGATGGGCAGTCGGAAAGCGTCAAACGTCGAGCGAAGTAGCGATCCTATTTAGTTATATTAATTTTGTTCTTTCTTTTATTTGTTATTTTTATCCATGTTTTTATCATTAAAGTTTTTAGCACGTATACCTGCTGTTAGTGTTTTTCAAAATCCTACATGTATATGATGTAATGTTTGAACAAGTCACATGACACGCAGCATAAATTCATTGTCGAACGTCAGGTCGCGTGCACGGAATGAAAACACGGTTTTCTGAAGAGAGTAACTGCTCTCCTGGTATTTTGAATTTGAAGACAAGATGGAATTCAGATAGAATTCAGATAGAGATAAGGGCAGTCTTCCATTTTTCTTCAACAATAATAACAATTTAACGCGCGCCGATTACGAAAAACAGAACGATACGCGTGTCTCGTAGACGTACAATTAGATTTTATTTGTCGAAGAACAGTTTCAAATCGCACCACGTCCCGTATATGGTAAAAAAAAAGTATTATTAGAGATACAGGGATGTGGAAACGTATTAAGACTTTGCTGGCGAGAAACTGGATGGGATTGTAGGTACATTGTATTGCCAAGTCGATTGTGGCGTGGAAGTAATAATGTGTTCTTTGACGCAAGAAAGCCTGACACTCTGCTATCGCAGACTTCTTTAACTATTAGGTTGGTAAGAAATTAATGTCGGTTTTCAAGCTTTATCTTTAAATATGCAGGTTTCGATTGGGAATAAGTTTTTTTAATCAAAATAAGTGTCATTACAATCTACACATTTTTCCCAACAAGAGACAAGTTTTCGAATTCCAGCATTGTAAAATTCTGATGTTCTGGAATTGATAAATTCTTTGAGCGCATTTTCTGCAGCCCCTTGGTTCTTGAAGATTTTCCACCGTAAATAGTGGTCCAGGTGCTTAAAAATATGGTAATCGGTTGGTGACAGGTCCAGTGAATATCCTAGATGAGACAAAGTTTCATAGCCCAATTTATTCAACTTTGGTAGCGTTGATCATGCAACGCGTCGCAACGTCGCGACTTGCGGGCGAGCATTATCATGGAGAAGATTTGGGCCCCGCCGATTGATCAATGCCGGATTTAATCGTTGCAATTTCTGGTGCATTTGATCAATTTCTTGTTAATACTTCTCTGCTGTGATAATTTCTCCCAGCTTTAAGAAATTATAATGTATAATTCCCACAACTGACCACCAAACCGCCATCATGATCTTTTGATGCAGTTTCGGCTTGGGAAAGTTTTTTTGGCCGTTCATTATGATCCAATCATTGGGCAGATCGCCGACAGTTATCGTATAGCATCCAGTTCGCGTTGCATATTACGATACGATGCAGAAATGGTTCATTTTTATTGTGTGGAAGCAACGCAGAGCAAATTTCATAACGATGATTGGTTTGATCTTCCGTTAATTCGTGCGGCACTCATTTATCGAGTTTCTTCGACTTTCCCAACTGTTTTAGGTTATCAATAATAGTTAAATGACTTACACCTACCTCCTGTGCAAGTTGTCGAACTGTCGTATGTGGATTAGCTTCGACCAAAGCCTTCAAGTGATCGTTGTCAACGACCGAAAGGCGTCCACGGCCATCTTCATCTTCAAGACTTTCATCCCCATTACGAAATTTTTGGACCCAACGTTGCACTAATCTTTCATTCACAGTATTTTCCCAAAATGCAGCGTTGATATTACGGATTGCTTTTGCAGCTTTACGACCTAGTTTATACTCGTATAAGAATATTTCGCGAATTTGCTTCCTGTCCATCTTAAACGCAGTAACGTGAAAAGAGCACACATTAACAATAAAAACAAAACATACCTATCACCGTGTAGAGTAACATCTGCACTATAAAACTATATTACAAGATAAACAATTGAAGTAAATGGATATCTTAAGATCAAGCGCCAAAGTTTGAAAGCACGAAAACCGACATTAATTTCTTACCAACCTAATACTTGCACTGAAAAACAATTTACAAACGTGCACTCCAGAATTCAAAACTATATTTCACCGTAAGGCATAACGTAGTAGGCGAATTCGAGAACCATCGTTAGAAGACCAACAATATTAAAATCCATTAATCTTATTTCATTATAGACATATCTGAGCATAATTTTTTACTTAAAATCCTTTCTTTCACCCTACACGCGACGTAGTGCAATTTGCAACTGTTCTTTGACAAATAACGTCAGTCTGTTTTGTTTTCCGCGATCGGTATGCACGATATGTCTTTTTCGTGCAAGCGGTTAGATTCGAATCTTGCGCCAATGCACCACCATGTTCGTACCGATAGGTTCGAGCCTGGTCAATGAAACTTAAGTCAACAGGGTGCTACCGAGTACAAAGGAAGGAGTAGAAGTTGGAGTAGTACCAGGGACGCACGCGGCGATCATAAGCTAGACTCACTAGTTTAGGGCTTTGAAAAAATGACATGACTTTTCGCTTTACCTTACGCTATTTTTTATAATTCTGAACTTGAATTAAAGTTATTGTCGCAAATATTTAGCAGGTAAACATTAAAATTCAAAATAATTTTCGTTAATTATTATCGTATCCCAACGCTCAACGATGTGAGGTGAAGCTAATAGAAAATGAGACAAAATCAGCATTGCACTTGCGTTAAAGATCTAACAATAAGACGCAAGAATACGTTTTAAGGGCAACTAATCAGTAGCTTTTTGATTACTTTTTTAAATACTTTGTATTGTGAAAAACAAAAAAGGGTAATTATATAGGTGGTCCGTCAGACCGATTTCAATGATTTTTGAATATGCTGTCAGGGTCATGATTCTAAGCATCTTCTTCCTATACATATAACCCCCGCTCGGCTTTTGTTTTCGAGATATTAGCAAAAGACTTTTCCTGCGTCTGCATTGAATTTTGCCTACATATGCACGCCCGTGACACCATGTGCGTTAACACGATGCGGTCGCTTATATCGTGTTACTGCGGCGGGCGGCGAAAATTTTTTATAACGAGTGAATTCACCGAAAAGGTATCTAATAAAGATATGTGAAAAACATAATTACGATGTTAATCGGACCGCCCAACAATAGCCCTCATCTAATGCTATGCTCACCAACACTAATTCATCATTTTGGTACAGAAACCTATCTTAACACATTGAGCGCGGGCTACACATCAGCCATGTAAAGCCTAAACCAGGCTGTTGAATTAGTTACACGCCGCGAGCCTTTTCTGAGTCGCTCCGCCTGCTTCTCCCTCCCAACTATTTTACCCAACCAGAAATGACTTGACAGACTCGGCGTATTACACGAGTATAGTGGCGCTTTAGGGCGCCATTCGCCTCTGTTCGGTCGCGCTGGAAAGACGCCGCGCACGCCGATTACGGGAAAAAAAATCGATGCGCGTATCCCGTCGACTGACGTTATCTGTCAACGAACAGTTTCAGATCGCATCACATGGCGTTTAGGTTAAAACAAAAGTATTACTAGTAAAAAAGTATACTCAGATATGTCTTGAATTAAATGTGATTAACAGATTGTTAGCAGAAAAACATTGAAATTTTACTTTGTTGCATTCTACGATACAAAATGTAAGAAGCGCGTTTTCGCTGCTTGACACTCAACCGGTTAAAATCTCTTGCTAAGTCGACCGTGGCGGCAACAATGTATTCTTTGACGCAAGAGCTAACGTTTTGCTGTCGCCGTATTTTTAAATTATTTGCGTTGGAAATTAATTTATACGTGCGCGTGCTAGATCGTAACACAACTGTTTCTTTAGTATACATATGAATTAAAGAAACAAGAGGTAACAAATTCAAGATTACTGGATATAATTTTAATAAACTATCGTTATGATTGTTGTATGTATGGTTGTGTGTATAAATGTATGCACAGTAGAACCATTTATTTTAGACGAAAAAGTTATATGTATATATAAAAGTTTCATAATATTGTGGAGATAATATCGATGCAATACTAATTTTTTTATTTATTTATTTCTTCAACTTTACTTGAAGGAAAACTTCATTGTTTGTACAGAAATATACAGGGTGTCCCGTAACTGGTGGTACAACCGAGCGTGGCGTGATTCTACGTGAAAAACTGAATCAAAAATATAGAATAAAATTTTTTCATATGACGCTTCGTTTTTGAGAAAAATAAGTTTGAAAATTTATCGAGTATTATATATACTCACAGTATTTCGGAAACTAAAGGTCCTTGCTCGATCAGTATAAGGAGATCGTAGAACTGATACAAGAGGTATCATCATCCTGACAATGTTTGTAAACACTGCACGAAATACAGAAATGCTCTTCTACTCGTAAAAGTAAGATAGCGAAATCCGTCGAGCTGAAACGTGGATCCAGTGCCCGTGTACTCGATAAATTTTCAAACTTATTTTTCTCAAAAACGAAGCGTCGTATGAAAAAATTTTATTCTATATTTTTGATTCAGTTTTTCACGTAGAATCACCCCACGCTCGGTTGTACCACCAGTTACAGGACACCCTGTATATCTACATTGAATGAAAACATATATTCACAAATAGAAATATATGTTTACGTTGTTTAAATTAGATACCCTCAATGTTTCCATTGGTATTTTGAGATACAATATAAGTTTTTCAATGTTATTCCTGTCACTATTCTCTGCCGAATTTGCCAAACCACCGCCGGAAGTCCAAAAACATTAAAATCTCTTAATCGCATTTAATTCAAGACATATCTGAGCATACTTTTTTACGAGTAATACTTTTGTTTTAACCTAAACGCCATGTGACGCGATCTGAAACTGTTCGTTGACAGATAACGTCAGTCGACGGGATACGCGCATCGATTTTTTTTCCCGTAATCGGCGTGCGCGGCGTCTTTCCAGCGCGAGCGAACAGAGGCGAATGGCGCCCTAAAGCGCCACTATACTCGTGTAATACGCCGAGTCTGGCAAGTCATTCCTGGTTGGGTAAAATAGTTGGGAGGGAGAAGCAGGCGGAGCGACTCAGAAAAGGCTCGCGGCGTGTAACTAATTCAACAGCCTGGCCTAAACTATCACCTAATGGTAATATCACCTTTCTCATATCACCCGAAAGTCTCTGGAGATGACCAAATTTCAGTGTAGGTATATCCATAAAAATACCCAAATAAACAAAAAATCCCGCAATATAACAGAGTGCTTGCCCCGGAACAGTTTCATTTAATTTTAGTGTTTGTAATGAAAAGATATATTAGTGTTATATTAGTGATATATTAGTCAGACATTTTGGAATGGGTTGAAGGGAATACCAGAAAATACGATAAATAAAATGTATTTAAAAAGGATATAACAAAAGGATAACAGAAATTAATGTAACACTCTCTCTCTCTCTCGACAGTCGTACGCCAACTAACTTACGTTCTGCTCTCATCTTGCATCCTCGCCCATTCTCGAATTCGCTTATTTAACACACTCACAAGCACACATACCCATACACGCTCTCATTCCTTCAGACATATTGGAATTATATTTTTCTCACATTTTTATACAACACCTTTGCGACGAGTTCACCAGTTATAAGGACTCTTTGCAGGCCGTCGCAGAAACAGTATGTAGATAAGCGACCGCATCGTTCTGACTCACACATTATGACGGACATGCATGTACAGATAGACAAAATTCAATGAAAAGTAACAAAAGTTGTTTATATACCAATTACTCAAAAACGAATGCCATTCGGGGGTTACATGTATGTACAGGAAAAAGATGCATGTGAGTCCGAAACCAAAGATCGGAAGAGTCCTCCGTCAAGCTCACACAGGGCAGTCAAGGACTGCTGAGACTACAGAGTTAGGACCAATTTGTCAATATTTTGACTTACGGTACAACAATTACTATTCACAACAAATTGAAAGTTCAGATCGAAATCAAACTCGATGTCAAGGAATTGGTGTATTGAAAGCAAAAAAAAAACAGCGCCAGTAGACTTTTAGAAATAATAATTTCTTAGAAATCGGTGCATCTGCATCTGTATCATAAACTCTCCAATATTATGGCTAACAGTCTTATCGTTGTCAATGCAGGACTTTAGAATACGGGTGGCCAACCCAAATGATCTTGCGGGCCACTTAGGAAATGCATCATAACTAAGAGGGCCGCATATAAAATTATATATACAGTGCGGCTCGGCCAACTAGGCACCTCAGTGGCGGAGCTTCTCGCTTTCAACCGCCTATTCGCACCATTTTGTTTCTTGGAATCCACTCGCTCAGCCTCTTAAAGGAAGCACCCGACAAAGTCGTAGCATTCAAATATTCTTACTAGTTTGGCTGGAGGAGCGAGACATTGTATTACATTGTTTTCTCGTCGCGCGCTCCGTTTCGTCAAGGAGAATCTCCCCATGTGGTGAGGGTACTTCTGCCGGAGTTTATCCTGTTTTTACAATAGAGATGTTAGAAATCTGGTGCCTACGCGGATGTCCTCACTGTCGCCACCCAAATCGCGTTATTTCCTTTGCTCCGATCTGCAGCATTCTCTTTCTTCGTCTTTTAGTTCGATTTGTATGTGTAGCTCTTTTAACGAATCCCGAGGTAGAACGTCAAGTGCCTTCGCGTACTTGTGGCAAGACGCATGATGCTTGACGCCTAGCGAATCAGACTCTGCCGAAACAGGCCTACCTCCCAAGTACCTGCCAAGTTGACCGAGCCGCACTGTACCTATATTAGATTTAAACCCATTATAGGCATTTAGAAAAAATGAAATATAATTTATTATTATTATTATGTTTACTATTACTCTTACATGTAAACATGGATAATATAATAATAATGATACTAAACGCATTTCGACAGTTAATTTTTGAATATATGGATGCACAAATAATGTATTTTTTCAATACATTGTTTTCACTTCTTTGACCATTATGAAATACAGGTAACCCTCCTATAACACGGTAGATAAGTTCCTAGAAAATACCTTGTTGCGTGAAACCGTGTTGTATGAGATTCAGAGCAAGTACAAAAAGAGGGGTTACGTTCCGAAAACTTATCAAAAACAAATATTTCTTTTTAAATTCTACATAAACAACTTAATTTTTATTAAAAATATAAATTAATTTTATGCAACTATAATTTAATAAATTTCTTCATCATCACTGCTCGGTATAATCAATCGAGAACGTTTTTTGGGTGGAATGATATCGCCTTCAACTTCAGAACTCTTTTCTTCATTTAAAGTTTTTGTATCTACTTTCCTCTTTAAAAAATCTGTAATTTTACTTTGCTTTCTGGTTCTTACCGCTGCTTTCTATCTTTGACACACCGTGGCTCGATGCAGATTGCCGATGAGCAGCGTAAAATACTTTTGTTTTCAAGCCACAGAGATGAAATCAAAATAGTTTACGCCACACCATATCTTTAAGATGGCAAGCCTCGCCGCGGCTACAGAAGTACAGTGTTGTATAAAGATTTTTGCAATTTTCTTATCATGTTACAGCGAAACCGTGTTATAGGATGCCGTGTTGTAGAAGGTTTCCGCAATTCATAAATCGTGTTATAGCGAAACCGTGTTGTAGGAGGGCTACCTGTAAATGTATTTTGTAAAAGTATGATAAATTTCGCGGTACAGAAAAATGTTCAAGGCGGGCCGTGGGTAGGCCACCCCTGCTTTAGAAATCGTTTGGGTTCCTTGTGAGAACATACACACTTGCACTGAATTCCATGTATATGTAGGATTGCGACAGCGTGATGGGATAAGTGTGAGAGATAGGGAGAGAAAGAGCAACGAAGGAACGTGTATGTGTAAGAATAGAGATTGAAAGAGGGTTGTAAGAGAAAGTGCCTGCAAGATGATGAGGGTGTGTGACTGTGTATTTCTGTGTGTGTGGGTTGTAGGGCTTTCAGAGGAATCCGAAGGCGTATGAAGGCTCAGAGTATGTTTTAGCGGGACAGTGAGAAAAGTACATATTATTGTTAGCGTCACAGTAAGCAGAGAGTATGTTTTAGCATAACAGGGAACACAGAGTATATTTCAGAGTTTAACAGTGAACAGTGATTTGCCAATAATCTAGCATGGTTTTTGTGTATTTAGTGTATCCAGCGCATTTTCGTTTTTATTTTATATATTTTAAATTGTTACGGCGCTTCATAATCAAACAACTCAAATATTGATTTGTAAATCGATTTGGGCATAGCTTCTATTTTAAACGCTTTTTCTAGAGCATTATTAAGAGAGGTGCATCCCATAGAGGCAAGTGGCACGTCTTTCCTAAGATTTCCGATCTCTGATTGCCTCTACAAATTTCAATGTCGCTTGTCAGCCAACTTTTGCGATGTCTGAGAAAAATTCTGCTTATAATTGTGAAATTTGTATCTTTCTAATTCCAACAAATGTTTATTGCCAAATTGAAGCTCTAATCTAGAAACGAGGGAGGAAAAATCTAAACGTTGTGATTCTTGCAATGCTGAAAGTACGGATAAAGTCTCCCCTTTTAAGGAGTCTATAAGTGAAATTGCTTTTATTTCATTGTTCCAACCGCTTATTTTTGCAATTGTTGAAACTTGCATATAGAATTGTTTCCACGGAATTTTCCCATTGAATTTCGTCGGTTTAATTTTGTATACATTCTGGGGTCTACTATTCATCACTGTGATTGGATTACTACTATTATCTACTCGAGTCACTAAATTCTCTATTCCAGACTCTAATAAGTTAAACCTCGTCTGATTAGTAGAATTTTAGAATTGGGAGACAGTGCTCTCCAAAACACGAGAAAGAGTCTCTGCTTGCAATCTCGAGCATTCAGTCATCTGCGATGTAAAAGCTGCAACCAGTGTCAATAGGACCGGCCGTGACGCCGACAGAGTCTCTGTGAATCAGTGACATGTCGGCTGTATGTATGGGTTGAAGAAGGCGGTGTTTCTTCAAGGATGGCTCTGGCGTGCAAAAAATTCTCCTCTCTGACTCCTCCTAGACTCTAGGCGACTGTTTAGAAGATGCGTGTCGCGGAGGCCCTACAATCCTTCTTTCGTTTTAAGGAATGCATGTGTGTATGTTTAAACGATTGCATGAATATTTAAGTACGAATGAATGCTTAGACGGGATGAATATGACTTTAGTTCTTCTTTGACCACCAAGCTGTAAAGACTATTTTCATTTCATTTTGTTATCACTTAGTATATAGTTTCTTTTTAATAAATATTCTTATCTTACTTATATTTTTAACATCTAATAATCCAATCCCACACAATTATTGTTTTTACATGAAGTCATTTCCCTACATTGCATTAACATCGAGATCATGTTCTTTATGCAAAATATTGGTGTTGTATTGCTAGTAGAACTACTCGAAGTGCGTGGCACGTTTTTTCAGCGCGAGTGATGAAATTCGAACGTCGCCTCAATGCGTCACCACGCTCGTTCTAATAGATTCGTGCCTGGCAAGTGAAAGGTAAGCCAATCAATGAGCTTTCGAGTGCAAGAGAAGGAGCAGTAAGCGAAGCTCCTCCAAGGACACATGCGGCGGTCAAATAAACGGCTTCCTTGGTCTAGGCGATCGAGATGAGCTATAGTTCAATTCCCTATATCAAATACATTTGATAGCAAAGATGGGTGTCACTGTTATAACATAACAAAGTAAAAAATAAGTAAAAATCAATAAACTTTAGTAAATTTGAGTTTAAAAGCATTACATTCCAATGTAAGCAAATGTATGCTTTTTTGAGTTGCTCCCACTGTCAGTACATGGTCCGAGTTTGAGATCGTAATTAATATGTCATCTAATAGAAACCATAAAAATGATATGTGATCTCGTAAGAAAAATAAAGTACTGTTCTTGGATGAAAAGAATATGAAAATAGTTTGTTCAATAATCCCAGATGGCACATCAGTTTTCTAGCTATGCACAATGGTCTAAAGGAAAGTTTGTTTCGTCGACTAATACCAAACAGTGTCACTACCATCATTTTCGTGGAATAAGATCGCTTAAGGGTTAACTGTAAATTGTATGCTCCACATTTGCTAGAGTTTTTAACATTCCTTCAACAACGGCATTGATAGAGTAACTCCAGTATGTATCTGCAAAATCGGCGGACATTTCTTTGTCGTAATTTCACGTCCTATGTCAATAGTAATTAAAAAACGTTTTACAAATATTTTAAAATATAGAATGTACAATTTATAATATATTACAAAATATAGAACGTATAACTTATAAAATAGTTATATCGGATGCCTTTTGGCTCAATGATTCTGCTAACCCACACCATATTCTATGGTTACCAGAATATAATATATAAATTCAATAATAGAGGAAATTAATTTTATATCTTGATAAGTTATAACAGTCAAGTCAAGGTCTTGCTCGACAGAGCCGTTTCTCGAGCTGCGCCGCCTCCTTCACCTACACATACAGCCGAGATGTCACTGATTCACAGGCACACCGGCGGCGTTACGGTCGTACCTACTGGTACAAGCGTGGTAGCATGTGGCGGTATATTGGGGCGACATTTATATTTTAAAAATTTTGCGACAGCAAAATGCCAAACTTGTTCGCCTCAAAGAATGTAGAATAATGTAAGAAGTTATTGGGGCGATACATTGTACAATGTTGTGTTGTCTTTTAAGAGTAAAGAGGTAACATAGGTTTCCACATTACCCATGGAAATATGCAAATGCACTCTTTGTTACAAAGTTATCTTCTGAAAATCTATTCCACTGTATCAATGTCCTTTTCCGCTGAATCGTTGTCGAGAAATCGCATTAAAATATAAATGAAGAAAATGTTTTTTAACAATCATATAGATGAAATAAACCGTTGAGATACATCTCTATATGTAAAATTGACAATACTTTGGCATTTTATTACAAAACAACATTGAAATTAAACGAGGCAGAACCACTCTTCGTTACTAAGAGCTTCTTATAATTAATTATGTTTTAATTGGTATATTAGACCTTTGCGTCGAGCATTTTGAGACGAATAAAGTTACTGAAAACATTTAAGACAACTGCGGCGGCAACAATGTGTTCTTTTACGCTGGGAAACCTAGCGTTCTATTATCGTGTAGTTACTTTTAACAATTTGCGCTAATAATTGATTTACAACTATTGGTGCTGGAACACAATACTATATTTAGTCGTAATGCATAACGTAGTGGTTAATTTCGGTAAAATCGTCGCCAGAAACCCAAAAATATTAAAATATATTAATTGTACTTTATTTAACACATATTCAAGCATACTTTTTCACTAACAATACTTTTGTGTTACCCTACATGCGATATAGTGCGGTGTGAAATTGTATTTCGGCAAATAACCTTTATCGACGTGCCACGCACGACGCACAGTGGGGCCGTTGCACGTTAAAAGCGGCAAAAAGTCGTTTTATACGAATATACCCACAATGAAATAATATTTCGCTAATAGTTAATGCCACACATTGGCCACAATTTAGCGTGATTTTTTTTAACATTTGTCGATTTTTAACACGACTACATGGTTTTGAAATAGGCAACCTCTAAATCGTCCAAAATTAAAGTCGTTGTTTATTATTGCCTTGGTTCTTCAAATTAAATGATGAGTAATTGAACTAAGTGTACCTGGTATGTATTTAAATTCCACCAAAGTACATTTTTATATCTTTAACATTTTTTAAGTTATAACTAATTGAACATGTTCAATTTTCATTCTATTTTTTAATCATGAATGCAGTGTGATGCCGTGTTCATTTTAATTGCTTTCTTTAGAGTGAATCCTCACCTTTTTTTTAAAAAAAAAATTAGCTGCTACTATCTGCGTATTTACAAAATACAGAGATAAACATTTGTTGGCGCACCATGTGTCACAGTGGTCCGGAGCGTGAATTTAGCTGGTCACGCACCTTGCGCAGTTTTCAATCTTTTTCAACTCGTCACCACGGGCTCAAAATACATCGGATTTAGTTACAAATTTGTATTTTATTATTTTTTGGGTCGCTGATTACGAATCTGAACTCAAAAATTTTAAAAACAAAATGGCGGTTGATATATAGAGGGTAGCTATGTCAAGTACGCATTTACAGCATGGGATTAACTTTTTGCCTTTTTCTAATTTAATCAGTTTGTACTAAAAGCCCTTGAAAAATTGACAACGTTTACCTGAACTTTTCGTTCATATTCTTTCCTAAAGCGTATATAACGGAGACCAGGTGTAGAGACCCAATGGGTCACGCGGTCAAATCATTCCTAGATTTCTTCCAGATACAGCGCAATAAAAAGTAAACCTCTTTAGCATTAACAAGGACGAAGAATTCTAAAGCGTCACTTTTATTACTTCGTCGCTTTTATTGCCAGGTTGCGAGCAGAGAGGAATATGCTAGGTTAATTGATTGAAGGAGAATCCTATACTTAGCGGTGCAGGGTTCACTTAAAAATTAATTAACTTAAAAGTATCGAAAGGTATTCGGCTAAAACTTTCCACATATATTCCTCATACTATATAGAAGTTATTTCTGCAAAAAGTTCGTGCGTCTACCTGCGTTCTTCATTGTTATATCTACCAAAAGTTTATGAGACTGTCCCGCGGCAGCGCCTTGCCGAGGTGCGCGCGACTCTTTAAACAATAAAAATGCGTCCGAGGCGGATCCGGTCGGATTAATTTTTTACAAGATCGTTTAGGGGAGGATCACAGAAAACAGTGTCGTTAATCAGAGAGTGGGATCTAGTTAGACTTTTTAGTTTTTGTCTGCAAAAGATAAAAAACTTCGACGATTTTCTTTCATTTTTTCAATATTAATTTTTGAATAAACTACACACAATAATTTTATGTTTGACACGAGAATTTTTATCGTCGAAGAATGCTCTTCAAATAGAAACAATAATTATTAAAAAGTATTGCATAGTTTCGCCAAAATGTTAGAACGTTTGCGAGCATTGTGTCCACCCTTGGACACATCTGCGTACCTGATCGTTATATACGCTTTAGGAAAGAATATGAACGTAAAGTTCAGGTAAACGTTATCAATTTTTCAAGGGCTTTTAGTACAAACTGATTAAATTAGAAAAAGGCAAAAAGTTAATCCCATGTTGTAAATGCGTACTTGACATAGCTACCCTCTATATATCAACCGCCATTTTGTTTTTAAAATTTTTGAGTTCAGATTCGTAATCAGCGACCCAAAAAATAATAAAATACAAATTTGTAACTAAATCCGATGTATTTTGAGCCCGTGGTGACGAGTTGAAGAAGATTGAAAACTGCGCAAGGTGCGTGACCAGCTAAATTCACGCTCTGGACCACTGTGACACATGGTGCGCCAACAAATGTTTATCTCTGTATTTTGTAAATACGCAGATAGTAGCAGCTAATTTTTTTTTTTAAAAAAAGGTAAGGCTTCACTCTAAAGAAAGCAATTAAAATGAACACAGCATCACACTGCATTCATGATTAAAAAATAGAATGAAAATTGAACATGTTCAATTAGTTATAACTTAAAAAATGTTAAAGATATAAAAATGTACTTTGGTGGAATTTAAATACATACCAGGTACACTTAGTTCAATTACTCATCATTTAATTTGAAGAACCAAGGCAATAATAAACAACGACTTTAATTTTGGACGATTTAGAGGTTGCCTATTTCAAAACCATGTAGTCGTGTTAAAAATCGACAAATGTTAAAAAAAATCACGCTAAATTGTGGCCAATGTGTGCCATTAACTATTAGCGAAATATTATTTCATTGTGGGTATATTCGTATAAAACGACTTTTTGCCGCTTTTAACGTGCAACGGCCCCACTGTGCGACGTTCTGATCTCCGCGACTGACGCGCAAGGCACGACTTTTCAGCGCGACTGATTGACTACGAATGTTGCCTCGAATACGCCCGTGCTCATGCCAATAGGTCCGCTACTATTAAGGGGAGGCAAAGTCAATCAGCGAGCTCTCGAGTGTATAGGAAGGAGTAGCAGGCGGAGCACCTCGAGAAACGGCTCTGTCGAGCAAGACCTTGACTTGACTGAGTTATAACATGTCACACCGTTGAAAATTTAATCTCCTAAAATGTACCAACTTTTAAATGTTAGGATTAGACAGTACTTTGTAAGCTAATATTTTATATAACGACGTCGTAAGTCAACCACTGCTAACAGCTCTTTTAAGTCTCCCTAAACCACTATGCTAAAAAATAAACCACTCTTCGATTCTCCTGGATAGTTACTACGTCCCATTCCTTTCTTTGAGACTTCTTTAAAAACCCTACCTATTCCCAGAAATCTAAAATTAATACACAACAAGTCAAATCAGAACTTTGCATAGCTTTATTTTCATAAAATAATTTATAAATAATTAATGTACTTGTAAGGCAAGCTATAATGCTAGCGCGGTTGAAACGCCTGAGCTGAGAATAACTGGCGGCACCATATATTTTGCGGAGCTATTTTAATTTCTCAACTGACAACAAAACTTGTGGTCCAAATTTCAATAATGGTTTTCCCAAGAAAAATGTCTGTTCTAACACTTCCTGGTATCAGAACTTCAAATCGACGTCTAATTTTTAAAATATATAGAAAAATATCCATAAAAAGTGGTGCATTTTGGGCGTCGTTTACGCTTTGAGAATTGCTTAAACAAACTTAAATATTTATAATATTAAACGATTATGAATCGTTGTATTCGGAAGGGTTTATAGAATCATTTTGTACCAAAAAAATGTTAATAACTGTAGGATCGTGAAAAAGAAAGGAGAGGCGCGCAGCAACCCATCCAGTGCAGGAACTCGGCCAGAGTAGCTGAACGTCGACGATCGCCTGGGTCGGCGCGGAACCACTGCGCCAGCGATCTCTCGCTGATGATAATTCCTTTTCACGTCCTTTTCTGCCTAAGTTCTTTTTATAGGAGGGCTTCCCCGCACCGATCCCACATAACTGTTGCCGCAGCGCATCGTTGCGAAATTTAACTTTTTAATTGAACTGTCAAACGTGGAAACTATTTGCAAGTACGGTCATAAACTGTACCTAGGCGAGAATCGTGAGTACGAAAATCGACAGACGAGTCAAGTGTATGCCAAATGTTTTCCACGTTTGACGGAGAAGTACGCTCCCCTTGTTCGGGAGTTAATACATACATCTCTCTTCAAAAATACTTGTATAAAAGGACTGAGCGCATCGGCTCGGCCTCTCTCTCTTGCCAAACAAGTCAACGTACAACGTCACTCTGTCCATTTATCTTTAGAACTCATCTTGTACAATAGTAGTAAGCTCAGTGTAAATATACTTAATCTAAAACCCATTGGACTCTTTAAACTACCGATCGAACATGCGCGTTCGGGTTATCCACGAAAGCATCTTTCAGGTCGCGACGCAACTGTTATGGTTAAAATAGAAATAATTCTGAAATTTGGAAATTTGCATTTTTTTTAAGATTGATTTTCTCATAGATGGAGTCTGATAGAGACAAATGGGTTTCAGATTTGATTTCGGCGCCACAAAATCTATGATAATCAGTGTAAATATTTTTGAGCAAAAAAAGTTCAGTTATGTAGCCATAAACTATTACCAAGAGTGTATTTACTTATATGTACATATATATAATTACTCGTAGAAAAGATTCATTGCAATGTAAATAAACTTCACCAGATGGTTTCGAAATGACTATCAGTCCTTAGAAACAATCGTTTGGCATCAGAAGAGCAGAAAAATTATAGTTTCGTGTTTTTGGTTAAAATAAATCGATCGTTATGATATGACCAACTTTTAAAATAATAAATTCTTCGTCCGGTTCGTCTTGTTAAAAAGTCATTATTCTTAGTGACTCAATTTATCACAAAGATACCGTTCAATCTAGGAAAAGTATGTTATTATATTAATGGAAAGCGCACATATAACCTACCCAGCAATTTTAAATCTTTGTGACACAAAAATAGCAATTTAATGCGTAAGTATTAAAGGTTTCATTCCTAATAACGTGCTAACAAGATAGATCACATGAATACCCTACAATACTGTTTTTCCTAATTTGAGATATAGACCAGCAATATGGACGTCCTCATCTCTATGAAATCAACCTAGAAAGGTTGCTCTCATAAACAAAACGTTACTGCACTGTAGAGCAAAGATTTGTCTATGACCTTTTAATTAAAGGCTAAAAATTTAGAAATAATACCTAAACAATAATAGAAACGCAAGATCTCTTTTGACTATTTTTTCAAGTTCCAGGTTCCACTTCGCTTAACACAGTATCGATACATTTACCTACCTTGTATCTATTTCCATTTATTTCTGCCACCATTACTGACACAGACATTCGTTATATTTTAAAAAACTCACTTATTGGCTACTCATAACCTAATGTTACCTATTACCTATTACTGCTATAAAGAACAACGAATACTGCATTGCCTAATGACTATTTTTAAATTTTACTGTTTCTATGTACAAGAGAGAATGAAAACTTCTTTGTTTAATATTACATGTTTCTCTTATGTAACTTACATACTTTTTTTGGCACCAATATCTCTTTTCTTTTTACTTACTTAAATTTTGCATAAAGTAGTACGAAAAGCAAATACTTTTCTCTACATAAATAATGCTACTCATATTTAGATTGTATTGTATTATATTTAGATTAGATGTCAGTATCATCATGAACAGAAAAAAGTCGCAAAAAATCGATTCACTGGTCGTGAACGCTATACATAGGTTACAAGCCATTCAAGGATCAACACCGCGGCAAATCAGTAATTATATATCCCAACAATACGATATTCCGGAGTCGGAAATAAGAAAACAGATTCTTCTAACCATTAAACGAGGCACTACGTATGGGATACTTCGTCGCTTAAAAGGGTACGTAAATTATCGAGTGATATTTTAAAAGTAGCCGTAAATAGTAGTTGTTTCATATAATATCTTTTTAAATTTGACATTATTCGAGATCATAGAATAATATTGTAATTATGATTTCAAAAACTCTCGAAGTATTTCAAAACGATTTCAACAATATTTCAAGAAAAAAAAATATTACCTTAATAAGCACAGTGTTATTTTACGAGAGAAATTCATATTCACGAAAAAACTATATCAATTATAACATGTTTATTATCATTTATTATGATCATTATTATGGTAATTTGATAAAAAATATTTTTAATAAAATATTAATAACATTATATCGTAGTATTCTGCGAAAACAAATTTCGCGATCTATATTTTCTTGGATTTTTCAAAATGAGTCATAAACCTTCCCATCTATTGTGAAAGATAATACCAAGGCAAAGTCAACAATTGCACATGAATAAGCTTTTCATATTTTCTGTATAAATTAATTTTCATATTTGATGTTACTCGTGAAACAGTTTCTACTTTCGCCATTAATATGTATAATTCACACTATTCAAACAAAACTTGATTTAGGTGTATTCCTATTTACATTGAATCGCAATAACAGCTAAAAATTAAAATATCGTATTCCTCTGATTTCTGTAATAATAAAGTACCTTACACAGCGAGAAATGATTTTCGTCACAAATAACTGTTAAGTAAAAAATATCTTTGTCTTTTATCACCGTGTATATTAACCCTCTATGGGCCGAATTTTCTGTTTTATCTGAAGACTAGTTGCACGATAGCACACTAGAAAATAATAAAAGTACTATCATAGGTAATCAATTTTACTTCAATTTGAAACGTTGGATTGTAAAGAATTTCATGGTTTTGAAGAGCTAACTTGTAATATTTCAGAAAGTTAAAAAATCGATGTTGAAAAATAAAAGCTTAGATTTGTTTTGTGTTACATCAAAGTTACAAGGGCCCATAGAGGGTTAAAAATTTAAGATGTAACAAAAAAGGGCTACTAATTTGTTGTAGCATTTTATTGTCTATTATCAAAAATACTTGAAAAAATTGGTCCAATCGATATCCAGCCACTTGCGGTATGCCCCTGAAGTATGTTGACTTAATATACTACTAAGTATCTCGTATTGCACACTGATAACAATGTCCGTTTCTCGTATAATGTTTCTGTTATGTTATAAAGTAAAATAACGATATTTCCTGTGAATACGATATTAATCTTGATGGTATGAACGTTGAACAAGATAAAGTAAAAGTGATAAATGTTAAATGTTTATATTTGTATTAGTCTTCAATTCTTGCACATATAATGTATTAGCCAAACAAAGATTCATCGAATCACGTGGAATGAACAAGAGGACAGAAGTTCAGTTTTTTTTTAAATAATTTACTTTTTTACATTTCTGCGGAGAATAACATATTTTCAAATATTTTTGTTTCCGGAAGTTACCACTTATGTAAAGTATAATATATAAATACATTTTCTTTTTGTCTAATTGCTTTTCAAAACTGCGTTCAGTTTCAAGATGAATTTGACCACGTAATCGGAGTTGGAGTATTTAAATATATTTGCTGAAAGTATGGAAATTACGGCTCTGCTAATAAATATCAATCCTTATTCAATCACTCAGCCGATCACTGCGCCAGTGCATTTGAGCTCTCGCGCTTTATCGCTTCATCTCATTTTGTTTCGATGCTTCGTCTTGGCGACTTTTATCGCGCTATAAACTTCTAGATGTAATTAAGTAAGGCAATTGTGATGATAAGTAACAAATACGTATGAATGGCGCATAGTACTTCGTGTTGCATATTTCTTATGGTTCACAACGTACTCGCAAACCCCTTTAGCGAAGATGTCATTGCAACCCAAACTAAAATAAGGCTTTATATGAACGCTTTGGAGGGAGTGTTGCGGTAAACTGAAAGAAGGTCCTTAAAATGACAAAAAAGAAGTTTTGCTCAGAAACGACATTACCATGATACATGTACACATACTCCTACAATTTGCTTAACCGTTTGCGTACCACGAGCCACTTTCGCGTTCTTCAGTTTTTGTGTCGAAAAACCCCAGGAAGTCTTTTCAATGTTGACAATTGAAGGAAGACTTTGTTAAGATATTTTGTTAAGAATGCATCCGGTTTCTCTTTTATAATATAAAGTAATTCCAAATTAGGATACAAGCACGAGAAGATTGTTCTTGTTGCGCACTACATAAAATAAAACACCAACTTTAGCTTATTTTGAAATAAAATCTCAAGAGCGCGAAAATGGCTTTTGGCTTTTTTCGAAGTAACTTTTTAAAACCCTCCCGGTATTCAAACGGATAAACCAACATATATTACCAAATATGATATACGGGGTGTCTCAGTCGATTTTGACATCTTGATAACTTCGGTATTGTGGCATATAGCGAAAACTGTTTCATAGAAAACTTAAATGGTATCGAATGGAGCATAATCTGGTGTCATAAGTTTTTCCGTAGGTGGACGCGTCAAGGATATATGAAGGTCAACTTCTTTTTGAAACGGAATGCACTGCAAACCCAAGTGTATGAATTTCAATTACTTTACGCGTGTGAATGGTTGTAGACAGTTTTTACACACTAAAAAGTATGTGAATTAAATCAAATATCACGTGTGTGTGATTTTAATACGTTTTTAATGTGTGAATTACGAAATGTGTGAATCAAATCACACACTTACAGTGTACGATTTTTAAAGAGCGTAAATAAGTATTTGTATACACATAAAATAGATCAAACAGACAATTAAGTCTGTTTATTAACCATTAAAAATTATTTTCTTAATAATAACTGCATACTACTTACTTATTAATTCGAACTTTTGTAATATTCAAACCTTGCTACACAGCAAATCCAAGTGTGTTATTTTAAAACACATAAACGTATTATTTCTTTGTAGTCACTTTTTAGACGTTTCCCGGTGTGTTATTATTTAACACAGTACATGTGTATTATTTTTCAGCATGTAGGTGCGTTATTTTTAAAATACATAAATGGGGTATTTTAAAATATAAATATATATGTGAGAAGAATATTTTATTAGAACAAAATGATTAAACGATTAGAACAATAAATACAATACAAATCAGATCAACTCGGACACGAAATCGACTTCTTCACACCACTGCTCAATCACGACTCTATTTACAAATGTTACCGCCGCGTGTTCAAATATTCCAATCCTACATATATATATGTAAGGAGATTGCTTTTCTGATGGTGCCCACAGTCTTCTTGCTATTAACTAACATTTATTTAAAAAATACATAAAACCAACAATAACTATAACACACACTTAGAAACTAATAAAAATAAGCAGTAACAGTTATGGCGTCTTTTCGCTTTCACGTTTCGTTCTTCACTGCTGTTTTGCAACTGTTTTGTTTCTTCTGCCCTGTCTTTTGTTTCTCACGTCATCATCTCGTTCTCTCTGTTATTCATTCACTTTCTCGCTCACTCATTTCATCTGCCTTCTTACATATTTATAGTTAAATCAATTACATATTCACAGAATTGAATAAAATTATATTAAATATTATTATAATTGTTCAATATTTTAAAGGAGTGCAGGAACTCCGGTATTAATATGCAACCTACCACATTCAAGAATATTTCGATATATTATAGATGAGAATGATTGGTTAACGTGTCAAATGATGCGAACCAATAATGCAAAAATTACAGTTATTGTTTTTCTACTCTTTTAAGTGGTAATAATAACTGATAAATATCTGGTCAGTAAATACATCAAAAAGAAACGGCTAACACATAAAAACGTATAATTCTAACGAAATGTGTAATTTTAATACACTTTTGTGCATAAAAGTGAAGTGTTTTTAAATTTAACATACAAAAAAAATGCATTATTAATTTACTTGGATAAAACGTGTAAAATAACGCATTAGATGTGTTAAAACTTCACGTTAATTTCTTCAAGTGTTTTATTTTAATGCACATAATTGCATTTACACGTTTAGACGTATTAATGAAGTGTGCTTACACATTTTGGTGCATTTAAATAACCCACTTTTAACACACTTGGATTTGCAGTGTAATATATAATTTTTGACAATTTTCTATATTAAGATTGCTAATGTGTGAATGTTGTTAGTGTATTATTTAGAATGAAGTGTGTGAATTTCTAATATGTAAATGATTTTAACCTTCTTGAAACGTGAAATGATTGAAAATTCAATCATTTCATACATAAATGAAGTGTTTGAATTAAATTATACACAAGAAGTGTATGAAATTAATATTTATCCGAATTGAGCTATGTGATTTTCAACCACCATGCCACATTCACACATTAAAAATATGTGTGATATGTGAAATTCACCTACATGATCACACACTTAGGTTTGCAGTGTGGGGTACTTCTTTATGCATCAAGCGATGCAGCTAGATATTCTTTATAAAAAAGTACTGACCTATGTATGTGGAAAAGCTAATAGTTTAGGAGATATTTCAATTTAAGTAATTCTAAAATTCGTATTTACATTAGCGTTTATTTACAAGTATTGTTCAATATAACGACCATTTGCATCACAGTATTTTTGAAATCGATAAAGTAAGGACTGGCCTACGTTATTTAATGTATCGACTGATATTTTGCCACATTCATCGTTAATGTGCTGCTTCATGTCACTCACTTTAGTTGAAACTTTCGCGTTTTATCCTTGAAATAGCCCTATAAGAAAAAGTTTGGCGGCGTTAAATCAGGTGAGAGACAGATAAACAGAGCTCACGTCCTAGTGCGGCAGGAATGATGCCTTTGCATTTAGATAATTTATACTGAAATATCGTCTTAACTATTAGCTTTTCGACATACATAGGTCAGTAGTTTTTATAAAGAATGTCTAGCTGTATCGCTTGATGCATAAAGAAGCATCTATTTAAAAAAACAAAGTTGACAAAATCGGTTGGGACACCCTGTATAATCGCCTGTTTGTGTGAACGGTGTATTGAGGTATAATTGCACCCCATGCAGTTTTAGAGCAAATCTAAACTCGGATCAGTAATATCTTTACAAATATCCCCTAACACAGACAGAATTCCGTGCTCATTCCGGAAGCACGGTTCTGTAATAATAATAAGTTTTTGAATGTTATTCCTATCACTATTCTCAGCCGAATTCGCCAAAACCACCGCCGGAAGTCCAAAAACATTAAAATCTGTTAATCTTATTTGACTCGAGACACATTGGAGAATACGTTTTCACAAATAATATTTTTGCTTTTCTCTACACGCGACGTACTGTGATCTAAAACTTCTACTTCTACAAATAAACGTAGTAAACAGAACCTGCAAGACGTTTTAATTTCCGTGATCCATGGCATAGTACACATTTCTAGCGCGAGTGGTTAAATACGAATGTCGCCCTAATGCGCTACCACACCTGTGACAATAGGTTCGTGCCTGGCAAGTGAAAGGTTAATCAATCCTGGTTGGATAAATGAGGTGTTTCGTTGTCGGTTATCATTGGCCGGGCTTCAGATTTTCAGGAACGATATGGTAGCGACAGTCGGTACATCTAGATCTCTATCTCTCCAGATCTACACCTCTCTCTTAATCCTTGTGTAATACCGCGCGACGACAAGTGCTTTGTGCCCGGCATATCAATGGGGCACCGAAAGAAGTCACTTGATGAGTGGTTTGCTCCGAATCGTCCGACGGTTAAGAGACATCCCTCGTTCTCATGCATTTTCGATTCTAACGCACCATTGACCGAAATAGTCATAGATTTAAAGCTGTAGGCGGAAATAGTGGAGCGAGAACAGTCTTCCCGGAGCTCGTACTTTACATCAAGTGATTTCATAACATGCACAAGCTATATCAACCTCTGCACGAGACAAAATTCCCGCCACAGTCATTATACTAGTGAAAGTCACTTTTCACTATATCTTGCGGAGATGAAAATGTGATGCAACTTCCTCTCTCCCGAGAAGAGGGTCCACGGAGAACAATGAGAAAAGAAACAGTGCTAATTTCCAAAAGCATCCGTAGCGACAATCCCATGCTTCGGGTACTTGCTGATCCGTATATTACACCAGGACAATCTGAACACGCTTGTCGAGGTTTAAGGCGGATCATTCACTATCGAGGGCTGAACAGTAATCAATTTTCTATAGAACGTTACAATCTCGGGCTTCTTCAGCCTGGTATACGAAAAAATATGTTTTTAATCAATCAGAGTTTCTCAAGGCTAATACCTTTTGAGGCGTATGTGACTTAGAACTATGACCAACACGTGAAAAAGAATAGAAGCATCTACATCCACCGACTAATGCAGATGCCCCTCACAAAGTTGGTAACAAATGTTTGATGTGTATAAGCATTACATCTATATCCAAAAATGTTTCGTTGCAATTAGAAACATCCGCATCGTTTAACCCTCGGAGTACTGACGGTAGAAGCAGCGGCACGGCCGTCGCTCGGGGTCGCTCGGACCCATAGCGCCTTCTCATTGGAGGTTTCAAAGGAGAAGCCGCCACTATGCCTATCACTGTGTTTGTAAATATGATCGAGCTACTACAAGCAATATTATTTGGCAGCTTCTCCTTCTCCAGCAACAAAATCCAGTATTGCATTTATTCTATTTTCAATTTCTCATCTGTTTTTATCATAGAAATAGTGTAATTGAAAAATGCAAATGTTACACATAAATGAAAATCTTTGGCATGTCTATGTGTCTTCTAATTAGAAGGAAGTCATAAATATTCCATCCCTTGCTCTTAACAACTAAAGCTATTTCACAGCAAACTTCTAAAAAGACCCAAAGTTTGCGATACTACATAGAGTATTTTCTAATCTCAAGCATTTATTTGGAACGTTCTGTTTCCAGTGGAATAAAAATTTTCATTCGGGAATGACTATCTATTACAATTCAACATCAGGTGCGTTTGATACTTTATATTAAAAATTAAAAATGGATAATAAATGGACCGAAATAATGGACGGAATTAGTGTTCCGCAAAGAGTCAGTCCTTCCACCGCAAAGTCACTTTGGACACTGCTGAAAGTAAAATGATGAAGGCGCGTCTAGAGGGATACCCTCCTTGCCCCTCTACTGCTTCGGTAGGCTTCCACTCCTATATACATTGTATGCTACGAGAGATATTCGTCTCTTATCTCTACAAAATAAACAAATGATGCCGCGAGGAACAGAATGCTAGCGATCAAAACGAACGCCGCAAGTCGAAAGATATATTGGTCGAAGTTGCATCTTACATCGGGGTCCGAGCGAACCCGAGCGGAGTACTGCGAGGGTTAAAGTAGAGGCGGAGAGTTCTCGCACGCCAGAGCCGTCCTCGGAGAAACACCGCCTCCTTCACCCACACATACAGCCGAGATGTCACTGATTCACAGACACTCTATTGGCATCACGGCCGGGTCTACTGGTACAGGCGTAGTGGCGCGTGGCAGCGCGTTGGAGCGATATATTTTAGAAATTTCGCGAAAGCAGAACATCGGGCTTTCTCTCACCAAAGAATGTTGTCATCGGGCAACACATTTTACAATGTTATCTAGTCTCTCGGCAGTAAAGAGTTAATATAAAATGCATCACCAAGGCGATTTCGTCGGCAACAATGTATTCTTTAACGCAAGGAAGCCTGGCGTTCCACCATCGTACAGTTTTTTTAACAATTTGCGTTAGTAATGAATTGACATATGTGCGTGCTAGAACGCAATACTATATTTAGCCGTAAGGTACAACGTGGTGATCGATTTCGGTAAAACCATCGCCAAAGGCCAAAAACATAAAAATCTATTAATCGTGTTTGATTTAAGACATATCTGAAAATACTTTTTCACTGACGATACTTTTATTTTACCCTAAATGCGACGTAGTGCGATGTGAAACTGTTTTTCAACAAATAACCTCAGTCGACAGGCCATGCACGTCGTTCTGATTTCCGCGACGGATGCGCAAGGGACGTCTGTCCAGCGCAAGTGATTAACTACGAACGTCGCCCCAATGCGCCACCACGCTCATGCCAATAGGTCCGCTCGTTGCAAGTGGAAGACTAGTTAATCAGCGAGCCCTCGAGTGCACGGGAAGGAGTAGCAGGCGGAGCTGCTCCAAGGACGGCTCCGGCGTGCACAAATTTTACACCTCTGCGTTAATGTATCGGAATATCCCACAGAACATTCTCTGAGAACATCGGGTCTATTGCAGTTTCATCTCTGACTGGTAATTTTTTAACGGTTTCGTCGTTAATTTCGTCCTCGTTCACGAAGTACGCTGGCTTAAGTCTGTCAATCGAGATGGTAGTCCGTTTTCTTTTCACGGAAACAAGAAAAGTTTTCTCGCTCTGCGAGATGACCGGAAACGGTCCTTCGTACAGATTTTGTAACGGATCTTTCATTCCGTCAACTCGTACGAACACGTGCGAAACTGTTTTCAGATCTTTAAAGTCTCAGACCTTTAAGTTATTGCACTAACAAAGGAACATCGCGAGGTGCCACACACCGATTTTGATGAAATTTTAGTATGATGTAGTACTCGTTAGAATATTCGACACGTAATTTTTTTATTGGCAATCGTCGATGTTATAGGGGAGAAAACCACCCCCAAAGTTAGGGGGCCCTAAAATATATTTCGTCGATTATCTCGGAAACTATGGGAGATAGAGCATTTGCGAAAATTGACGAAATTTGCGTCTATTAATAATCAATAGAATGGTACAAATTATTTTGCAAAATCTCAATTTGTTTAGACAACATATGAAAAATTCGAATTTTTTTGTTAGTATTTCCCCCTTAATGCCAATGAATTTTCTTGAGTTTTTGTTTGTAGAAACTATATGTCCTTTACAAAAATACGGATAAATCGGAATTTTGATGTTTTCACCAGAAAAAAAATTATTGTATTTAGAAGATCGTCGCTCTGTCCGAGAATGCGAGACTAAACTCCGAAGAACGACGTACTCGAAAAGTGGCGACGAATGGTCGTGTCGCCACATGTACCATTCTATTGATTATTAATAGACGCAAATTTCGTCAATTTTCGCAAATACTCTATCTCTCATAGTTTCCGAGATAATAGACGAAATATACTTTAGGGCCCTAACTTTGGGGGTGGTTTTCTACCCTTTAACATCGACGATTGCCGATAAAAAAAGTACGTGTCGAATATTCTAACGAGTACTACATCATACTAAAATTTCATCAAAATCGGTGTGTGGCACCTCGGGAGGTTCCCTTGTAAGTCGACCGGGTCTGCATATGGTTTTGGAATATTATCAAAAAATTCCATAGGTAACCGAAGGTTTGTGCCGTAAAGTAATTCAGCGACCAGTGCCTGTAAATCCGGTCTAAACGCTGCACGATGTCCTAAAAGAGATATCGGCTACGCGTCAGACCATCGTTCATCGCCGTGACCTTTTATTGTAGCTTTTAACTGCCTATGTAACCTCTCGATTAAACTGTTTGCCACGGGGTGGTACGCCGTGGTTCTAAGATGTTTACTTCCCAATAGGGCGTTTAATTGCTTGAAAAGGCTACTTTCGAACTGCCGGCCTTGGTCGGTCGTGATTCGGGCGGGTGTACCGAACCTTGCTACCCAACCAGTCATGAATGCCCTCGCGACTGTCTCGGCTTCTATGTTCTCCAAAGGAAAAACTTCCGGCCAACGTGAAAAACAGTCGACGCAGGTCAAACAATACCTGAAATTCCGCGATACCGGTAAGGGTCCTACCAGATCTATATGGATATGTTCAAACCTCTCCGTAGGTAACGCGAAATTTCCGACCGGACTAATGACGTGTATTGATATTTTTGCACGTTGGAATCTGCCACAGCCGCTAGCACATTCACGACAGTCTTTTTCTATGCCTGGCCACACGAACCTATCGTTTACTAACCTAACCGTAGCCTTAACTCCGGGATGTGCTAATTTGTGCATAGAATTAAACGCTCGGCGATGGTATTCTTTTGTGACGAAAGGTCTAATCCTTCCTGTCGCGACACATGTTTGTATAAACGAAAGTGAATTGTAGAAGAATGCGAGTATTGCCCGAAATTGTGGAGGGGGCATATCATAGAAAAAAGGCAGCTCTGTCTAACGTGAATATATAATTTGTGAGTGACAATAGGGAAGCGAGATAGTTTTTGAGTGAGAGTCAGGATAGAATCGTGAAGTGTGATAGAAACTGAAAGTATTTTCATAGAAATGTACCACATGTACTATTTATTAGCAATAAAGTGCAAATGTTACATACGGCCCTGAGTCTAAGAAAATTAGACTTTCTACCTTGCGTTCGGGGTCGGAAGTCTACCATATGTATAGCCGGGACCCCTCGCTCAGACCGAAGTCGCTCTGTTTGCCTAGAACAATTAGACTTCGAAATAGGTAGTGAAGTAAGCGACGGAACACATAGTTACTGATACCTTTCCTCGATCATCCCTCAGGAAAGTTCCTGGAAATAAACGTACCCCACCACCTTTTCGTCCTATAAAAGACCGATCACAAACAATCTCGTGGGCTTACGTTAGTTCTGTAAAAGACTGTCACACTGTAAGAATGATTAGGCTACGCGGATAGATCTTCTCGTAAGACGAAACTTAGAATTCTCGCTACGTGATAATCCGTATAAAATACGCGCCGAGTCCACGATATCTATTAGGCATTTTTAAGTTCTAATACCCCGCATACCCTCAGTGCGTTCAGATAGAGAGTAGTGCAAGTAGGTGCGTGCGACTACATAACGCAACTCCACGTAACACCTTTGTACCACATATACAGTACACTCCAACTGTAACAAGCCATCGTAAGGAAATATAACTTGTTCGAGTTTTTAATCACTTCGAGTTGGAATCCTTTACAACCACCTATTAGAAATCACCAGCCTGCGATACCACAGCACTATATCTTTACCGCTCGAGATTCATTACAACAATTATAATGTTACGTTAGCCTTACTAACTTTCCCGTGGCAACCTGTGTTAACCATACACGGGACCGTCCACTAGTAACAACTTCTTAAAACCCAAATCCAGACGAACACGGCATCTTATTCTTTTACCTCGGCCACTCGCAACGTTGCTGGTCCTGGCACATAACACATTATTTATAGGAACCCACTTTAGTATTTCCCACACTACTACATTCAAATTGATCAATTTCAATAAAAGTTCAAAACTTATTGCAGATAGCATTCCTAGCAAAATTTTGAAAATTTTTCGTCCGTCAATATGTTATATACGTTGTTATCAGGCTGGGGTGCATTTGCACCTTTTTACGCAGACAGAAGGATAAACACACAAAGTATATGAACATAAGCCTCAGCCCTGTAACAGCCGAGTGCCACTAATAAAGCAAAACTGATAAATGTTACAGTAAAGGGTAGCATGATTTGACGGTGCTCCATGTGTCACTGTGATCTTATCCAGTTATGCAAGTTAAAGTATTGACACAACCTTGTGCACAATTACAAATACAAGTCAATCTCTAGCCGGATTAGACGTTATGAGGCAATTCATAGGAGGAATATGTACTATTTCAATTAAGGTGTCAGTCAATTTAAATGTTACTATAATATGTAATAACACAGAATCTGGGATACTAAGCCACAGTAAAATCTGCGACGCAATTTTCGTACAAAGCGGAGCAAATGCGATAGTGTACAATTACACAGACAAGTTCCAATGTGTCAGAAATTAATCGACTTTCAAAAATAGTTGGTCCTAACTTCGTATAATAAACCTTATACTACTGAATACACGTGTATCAACCACATTTCTTTTAAAAATTTATGACACATATAATATTCTCACAAGATAGTAGAACCATTTTTGCGACTCACTGCATATTACATGTTCCTAAAATATCTAGCGAATGTTTTGTTTCAAATGAAAATATATATATTATTTAATATTGTGTCTTCTTTAGAGGATATTACACGTTTAATGAAGACTTCGGCAGTAAACAGCCATTAGATTCAGGTGATGGTGTAATGATGCCATGTCACCGACGAAGAAGAAGTCGTTATCGACGAAAACATTCTAGAAGACGTGGAAGAAAGAGAAGCAGACATTCTAAAAGGCGGAGAAGCCGTCATCGGTCAAGGGGCAAATATCGTCGTAGATCTAGACGAAGATCTCGCAGAGGACGTAAGCGTAGGAGAAGCAGAAGCCGAAGGCGAAACGATTTCGAAGGAACAGAAATGAAAACCGTACCTGAATCTCGGAAAACGAATATCAGCTTCTCAAAAGACGATGAAATAAATGAAACTTAATCGATCCAGGAAAGTCTTAATGAAAAATATTCAGTCAATTTGTCATCAAGCTGAACTTGCGGTAAGCCCTCCTTCAGAATAAACTGCTTAAACAACGAGTAAGTGTTGATAGTGAAAATATGTAGGTGAATAAGGATGTAGGGACGACGACTCAGGATACGGTATCTGTAATCATTCGGCTTCGGATGACCGATTCTGCGCTGGACCCGCTAGTTACTTTTAATTTAGCATTTTTCTGCAACTACGGGTCCCACGCGCCTGGGACCATTCGCATTCAACAGACGCCGGGTCATAGTCCGTCAGAAAAAAAAGCCTATTGTCTAGGCGGGTATTTCGCCTCGAAGCGACTAAACCGTGAGGGGTGTTCACTAGATGTGGAAATTTCCATACAAAAACAAAACCCTATGGTTTATATGTTTCTCAAGGCAACTTTAATGCTTTTTCGATTCCCCCACAGACAAAAAGAAAAGTTGACATTCCTTTTCTTACAAACAACGATTGTAGACGTGGAGAAATTGTCGCATGCGTAGGGAAAATTGAGATTTGAAAAAGGAGAACACGCGGTTCTTCAGAACAGAGGTGCATGGGTTTTGCACTCCACACCCGCCCTTGGAGAAGTGCCACCTACTTCGCTCAACCACGCAACCGAGATGTCACGTATTCTTAAAAATTCTGTCGGCGTCACGGATGGAGCTGCTGGACAGGCATGGTCATATATTGAGACAATGTTCGCATTTAACTACTCGCGTTAAAAAGACGTGTCACGCACGTAGAATCGGTAAAAGCTTCCCGTAAATATTTCAAAAACCAAAACCGAGCGGGTGTTACATCCGTAGAAAAGCGTTTCTCAGAATCATAATCCTGCAGTACCTTTATACGATAATTGTAGCAAAATATATTCGTATCTTATTTTTTAACGCAATTTTTCCGCAATGATTTAGTGGAGAATGGCATCGGTACAATGAAAGAGGCCTACAGAGGATCCAACTAAGAAAAAATACGCCCTTTACTAGACAAGATTGTAAAACGTATCGCTAAGGCGGCCGTGGAGTCACATATGTATATTGTTTTGATTCCCGTGACCGACGTGCGTGGTACGTCTTTCCAGCACGATTGGTTAAATGCAAATGAAGCTGCAAGAGTGTTTGTGAATCAGTGACATCTCGCCTGTGAGTTTGGCCGAAGTAGCAGGCGTTTCTTCAAGGACGGCTCTGGTGTGCAAAATTCCTGCATCTCTGCACCAGATGATAGATACTCTTATTGTTATATTGAAATACAGCCGATACTTGACATTCTGTTAAAACATACTATGGAGATCGCTTCTGGCCGAAAGAAATAAACCGCATTACTGTAACGGCGAATTGTGTGATTCGCACTTAAGGTCTGCCAAAGAAAAGAACTTATACTTTTTTACTTGTATACTAACACTAGATTTACGGATGTTGATTATATACCTATTTTTACTAAAGTGAGCCAGTTTGACTCACACAAAAAGATTGAAGTTTTCTGCAAAGAAAATAGTTCCTAATCAACTTAAATGAAAGATTTATTATTAAAAAATTCATTGAAACCCGTTTTTACATAGACACTCTGTTTTTTATATACATTTTCACCAAAAATGATCTGTTCACGCGCGATGTATAAATCGAAATGATGACAGGTGTGGGTAGGTAAGAAAGATAATGTAGCAGAGTCGCGAAAACAAGAGGATGGCTCTCATACAACTAAACATTGTATACAAGGAGAGAAAAATTAGAGGAGAAACAAATCACGTGAGGCTTGAAAGCTGCAAGATACCCTGGTCTGACGGAAGTTACAAATTTTATGTGTTGTGCGATTAACTGTTAAATCATGTTATGAGTCAAATTGGCTCACAACCGTAAAAATAGGTATATCACATTCGGTAATGTGAAATGGAGGGGTCTGCGGGGCAGAGAAATCAACATTTACATATATTTCAGCATGTGACTAAAAACCAACATATGTTTTTCAAAAATAATATTTAACTCTTTTATATTTATAGTAATCAAATTTTCAATGAGTCAAATTGGCTCAGTTCGTAAATCTAGTGTTAAATTATTTGACTCGTTCGGACAGCGATTCGGCTTATTGTGTGGAAAATGAATGATCTGAGTAGGCAGAGAATACGGGGTTTTTAAGGGACTTTTGGAGAGGGATTGGGAGCGTTGATAACATTGTCCAACAAATTTGAAGCTGTTTTCTGTTTTCCTATAGCTACTATATAATTCTTATAGAGTTCGTCGCCCTGAACACGAATCCGGAAACTAAATTTCTGGATCACCCTCTGTTTTCGAAAAAAATCAGCATTTGTAAAAACGGTCGTTTTCGGTAAAGAATCTGGTTTTACATGAAAACTAAGAAACGTAGGTTGTTGTTCTTGGTCTCAAAAAATAGAGGAGTGTTTCCCGAGTATGTATATATAAGCATATTATAATATTCAGTATTGGTTAATAGCAGTAAATCACTGTCAAAGTTCAAAAACGAGCGGATTCGCGAATATTTTACGCATTCACTTTGCATTTTCACGTAGAGGACTGCTGCTAGCACAAATTTACTCTACGCCATTGGATTTTACGTACATTTCTGAATAAAAAACTATGAGCGAAAAATGTCATAACTGTTTTCGTTTCGGCACAATTTAAGAAAATATCCATCCCGAACATTTTGTCACTACGACGCCATCGCTCCCTGTAAGCGCCGTAGCTACACGTGATACTTTCACGGGCCCCGCGTATCGATAGATTCCGTTGAGGTAGAATTCTCTATCCCTTTACTAAAGTGTAAGGTAATACTTATTTATTTATTTTTATACAGGAGAAATGCTTTACGCACACTCGCAAAGGTCTTAGTTTGTGTATAGTGTGGAACTCCGTAGGCTTATTGCTTTCATATACGCCTTGAAATCCTTTCTGCTTCATTCTGCTTTTCTCTTTAATTTAACTAATGAAACAATACTCGCCTTAAAAAATAAACGAGAATCATTTTATATGGGATAACGTCAATAAATCGTTATTCTCATAAATGTTAAACACCAGAAAAAAGTCGAAGGGGAGAAAGTTGGAGTATACTTTGCTAGCAAAAGATGGTAACGAAATTTTTTGTTTATTTTAAGTTAACAGCGAAAATTTTATGGATTTCTATATTCATAAAGAAAAGTGATAAATGTAATATTTCGCAATATAGGCTAAGAAAAATGTATTTAACTGCACTGGAATATGACCTACAGACGACAGGTGAAGAAAATGGATTTATAAAAGAATCTAAAATAACAGATTTTCGGCTGTTAGCATATCAGCGAAATTGGTTTACCGCTTACCGCGTTAATATGTTTAATCTTACTTTATCATTATATATTATTATCTATCACAAATAAGAAGTTGCCAAATGTGCATAAATTCTTCTACTAAATTATTACTTTGACGGATGTAAATAAGCACAGATTTTTCATTTGTTCGACCTCGCTTCTGTTTCTTAAGCGGCATTCAACTTTTCTAGACATTGTATGTCCAAGATACTAAACAGATCTCACTTCTGTCAGAATCTCGTACGAATAGGTCGTATTGAAACGTTCAGACAGACTTTGGCTTGCGCAAAAAATCTAGAAAATTTAATTTACGTCATTTATACAGTTGCATGTTTTGTATTGCTTATATAGTTTAATTGCGTGACATTTTATTCGTGTTGTCCTGTGTTCTTCCTGTAATGGCGGATTGAGGGATCCGCACTTAAGGTCCGCCAAATAAGAGAACTTATAAACTTTTGGATTTTTGTATATTAAAATAACTTTACTCGTTCAGACAGCGTTCGGACAGCGATTTTGCGTATGACAGAGTTAGTGAAAAGAAATGTGAATGATCTGAGTGAACTGAATGAACTCCTGAATATGAACTTCTGAATGAACTCCTGAATAATAACTTCTAAAATTGAGAATACGGGGTTTTTAAGGGACTTTTGGAGAAGGAGTGGGAGTAGTGATAAGAAGTAGGATTTCGGACTTAGAACGGTGATTTCGGAGATGAGTAAGGAGCTGTGACGATGCCAAGGAGTTGAAAGGTCGGCATGGAAAACTAGGAGGTTTGGATTTGGAGTAGTGAATCAGAGGTGACGATGGAAGTTAGTTTGACGGCGTACAAATGTTTGCGTTTACAAAATATTCCTATAGTTATCTTATATACTAAACAAGCGGAGGGTCGGTACATTACATTCCTAACATAATATACTCCTTATTGTAGTGCTTAAAATAACTCTAGTAATTAAAATTCAGCCAACAGTGTATACAGTGCAGTATTAGTGTTTTGTGATACATAGTAAAATGCCGCGTATGTACGTGTATAAATGATCCGGATTCGTTTTGTTACATTTGTGGTGAAATTGTTTTGAAGTGCAATCGAAGAAATATAACTCCCGCAATAACAGGGGCATATGAAGAATACTTTAAACCCCCAATCATGAATCAGGACAAATATTGGGTTCCACACGTTTCTTGTCAACGTATATTTTTATATTTCAACCTTGTTTTTAAATAAAATCAAATTGTTCCCAACGTTTAGGTTGACAAAGTATGGTTAAAAATTTTTTTATATAAATTTTTATTCACTCAACATGTTTCGACATCTTACGATGTCCTCTTCAGGAGTTTCTGTGTTATGTGTGGTGTGTTTTATCGCGAAACTTATGTGTTTCCATAATTTTTCGGGTTTTGTTCTGAGTTAAGATGTTAATTTAACAATTTGTCTTCGACATGAAGACCGAGTATGTCGAAGACAAATTGTTAAATTAACATCTTAACTCAGAACAAAACCCGAAAAATTATGGAAACACATAAGTTTCGCGATAAAACACACCACACATAACACAGAAACTCCTAAAGAGGACATCGTAAGATGTCGAAACACTCTTAGCGCGGGCGAGATGCGAACAAAGATACACGCCATTTGCAGTTCCAATGATATGGAATGAAGCAATGAATCATTCTGACGACTGTTATTTCTGTTTATCTGCTATATCTGGCATTAATAGCAAGGGAAAACAGAAAATCAAATATGCGACTACATCTTCTTCCATCCATCCTACTACACGTTCCGAAGAACTGCCTGCTTTAAAACATCAGCCAGTGCCCAGCACTGCTGAAGATACTGACGAGAAGAAAAATGACGAACTTGAAGATTACGAGCCAGGAACATCCACATCATCGAGGGAGCCCCATTTGCCAACACAATTTGATCTCAACGACCTTGTACGAGATTTGCAATTGTCTAAGGCACATGCAGAGCTTTTAAGATCTCGATTACAAGGATGGAATTTGCTGGAGAAGACAACGAAAGTGACACACTTTCGAACACGGCAACATACACTGCAAGAATATTTGAACATGGAGGAAGACCTTTGCATGTATACGGATGAAATTGCTTTATTGAAAGCATTAGGTATAGAGCATCATCCCGAAGAATGGCGACTGTTTATAGACTCGTCAAAGCATAGCCTGAAAGTTGCTTTGCTAAATAATATAAATGCATATCCCTCTATCCCAATTGCCTATAGCACAGAAGCAAAGGAAAATTATGAAACGTTAAAACTGGTGCTATTGAAAATAAAATACTCCAAATACAAATGGCATATTTGTGGAGATTTAAAAATAATAACTATACTTCTTGACCTACAATTGAGTTACACTAAGTGTTGCAGTTTTCTTTGTGAATGGGATAGCAGAGCGAGGGAGCAACATTACAGAAGAAAGGATTGGCCGCCACGGCAACTAGTACCTGGCGAAAAAAATGTAAAATATGAAAATTTAATTGACCCTAAGAATGTGTATTTACCGCCATTACATATCAAATTAGGGCTCATGAAGAACTTTGTAAAGGCTATGGATAAGACTGGACCAGGATTTGCCTACCTCAAACAGAAGATCCCACGCATATCACATGCAAAAATTAAAGAAGGCATTTTTATTGGACCACAAATTAGAAAATTAATGAAAGACGAAAATTTTATCCCGAAATTAAATCGTTTAGAAAAAGCAGTGTGGATTTCTATTGTGGACACGAGTGGAAATTTCCTTGGCAAGAAAAACAAAGATAATTATGTTTCGATCGTGGGAAAACTTCTAAAAAATTGTGAAATACTCGGCTGCAAAATGTCCCTGAAGATCCATTTCCTACACTCTCATTTGGACTTTTTTCCGCCAAACCTCGGTGACGTCAGTGATGAACATGGCGAACGTTTTCACCAAGCATTTCGGAAATGGAAAAACGATACAACAGGAAAAATATGTGTGCAATGATGGGTGATTATTGCTGGACCCTTATAACGGTAAATAAAGACAATACGTACAAGCGGCAAGTGAAACGAAAACACTTTTAAACTTTTAAACATAAATTCTAAGAATCGATATTAAGTGTGTAGTGGTACTAACTATAAGCGTTAACCTGATCGTAAGTGCAGGTGCTAAGGGTGCAGTGGTACTAATTGTAAGTGTAATTCAAGTCTAGATATTAAGTATGCAGTGATAATATTTGTAAGTGTAGATATTAAGTGCGTAGTGGTACTAATTGTAAGTGGAGATTAAGTCTAGATGTTAAGTGTGCAGTGATACTAATCGTAAGTGTAGACTGATTGTGAGTAATAATACTAACTATGCAGTGATACGAAAGTGTAGTTTTATAATTTCATATTTCTTGTGATTGGAAATTTGGTCGTATGCAATGTTTAGAATCAATCTTCAACTAGTAAACACGAGAAAGAGTTTGCGCTCTTTAAAGCGATTTACGTTTCATGTTATGTGTGCTGTTTTAGTTAGTTGTTTTTTTATTAGTGTTGCATAAATAGCTGCTTTCTTCTTCATATTGCTTAAGTTAATTCTTCTATTCTCTTCTATTCGTATTGCTTAATTAGTTGCTTTTTTATTCGTATTGTTAAATTAGCTGCTTTTTCAGTATTGTTACTTTGCTTTGTTCTTTATTCAGGCTATTAGTGATACATTTTACCATCGTTTTTCTCGTAAATGGCAAGCATTACATAGAAACCAAAGGGGTAAAATTCCAGCACAATTTAACATTTTTTTCTTTATTCATAACAATATGTGATCTTATGACTATAAAATACTCGTAAATACTATATTATAACATGTTCCACATATTTCTTTCATTTCGAATTATCTAAAGAAAGAAAATTTCGCTATCGTATTCTTACCGAATATACAACATTCTCCCTTTTGATTTTTTTCGTTTGTTTAATACTTATGAAAATAATGATGATAAGATTTATCGCGCACATATAAAATAATTCTTATTCATTGAATAATAGCCTGTATAAAATAATTCTTATTCATTGTTTGAAGCGAGTTTTATTAACGTTTTCTGAATTAAAATTTCGAAATTCGGAACTGTTATTTCCGATTTGGATTGAGGACCGCTTTTACTGGGTGTTAGTTCCATGTTTCAAAACTAGCGGCGCTACTGTCGTTTTCCCAGGCCTTAAAACATCGAAAATTTAATTATTATTTTTAACTCAAAAAAGTTAACAAAACGCAAATAAAAAGGTGGGGCAGTGATGAGCAAATTAATCGCAATCTTTTGAGCCCAGAAAGGATCCCGTTCGTACTCGAATAACTTAGAAATCGTCAAATCAGTGTTTGTTACGAAATTGTTTATTAACTTTTTTTTAATAATTGGCGCAGAGTGAGAAATTTTACATTCTCGATGAGCAAATTCCGAGCAATTTTTTGAGATGTAATTCGTTAAGATTGCTTCTAGTCCAGCACTAACTTAACTTCACTCAGTAGTTCAGTTCCTTCGGTACAAGAATGTGCACGCGTTTTCTCGCTGTATACCTATCTTCATACTTATTATAATTTACTTCATCATGTACTCGTTGTAATTGAATAAATACATTATATATGACGACTACTGGTGAGTCCTGATATGTTTTAATAACAAAGTAGGATTTTTAATTTTCCCAAGATGTGCACTGGCACAATTTTAAATAGTTCTGAAGAAGCTGATAGTTCATGGTGAAACTGATTCCGAGTGCAAAGGGTTAATATAACGTTAAGTTATACGGCATATCAAGAATTACTGATCAATTTTTATTTTACCAATTAAATTCTGAGTTATAGCGGAGGCAGTCACGAAACAAATCGTAGTGCAAGTGGTTACCTTGTTCAAATACATCATATATTTCACATTTAATTATTTTCAGAACATTGCTCACAACTTTGAAGATAAGGAGATTATCAATTAAAAAGAAATTAACTAAACATGGAAAACATTAAAACGTTAAAACTTTCCGACCTGGTGGCCAGAGATACAAGCTGCTGAATAAATTAACAAATGTAATTAGTATTTTGTCATATCAAAGATCTTCCAAAAGCAAGTAAGCTTTTTTGCTTTGCGATTTGACGTCTTCTTGTAAAGTCAGTTTAAAATCTATTTGATTCTTAAACTGTGTGAACGTATTTCACTAAAGTGCAATTAGCTACTGAAAAATCTTGCCGATTGAAAACTCTTGTTACCCAAATGCAAATTACGATTATAATTCATTGAGCTTTTCGGACTGTTACATAGAAGTGTGTTCAGGTTTTGTATTTTTAACTAGCTGAGGTACCCGGCTTCGCTCAGGGAGTTGATATGAGATTGTGTGGTTGTTGGGATAAAAGGATAAACTTTAAAATATAAGAGGTATATTTATAATGTGATATTTATAAGTGGAATATAATATAATGTTCCACAATGATCTGGGATGTTCCCGAACATTCCACAACTTTCCAAAATATTCTCTAATGTTGTGGAATGCTGTCGAATAGTCTCGAATGTTCTGGACTGTTCTAAAAATTTCTAGAGGGCGAAAATTCCAGCCCTTATATCTTCAAAATCACGCCCCTTAGGTAAAAACGGGATCCTTCTTCATGGACGGTAGATAGAGGGCTACCACACCATATAACTCCCTTCATCGTACCGGGACTCATTTTTTAGTTTTAGCCGCACGCACATTGTACACTTTCCTTTATAATATATATATATTGATTAATGTCTAATCCGTAACTCTATCATAGAAGTTTGGTTCTTCTAACTTACGATTAAGGTCATTGGGATAGTGGTGCTACATTTTATATATAAGTACAATTTTATTACAAATATTAACATTAGTTATAAAACCTTTATTTTATAAAAAAAGGGTAGAAAAAATATTTTCCTCCCCACTCTCTTAGATCGAACCAGTGGAATTTCACTGGTTCACCAGTGGAAACTCACTTGTTTACCAATGACACTCACTGGTTCCACCAGTGATCTCGGCGGCCATCAAAATTCACTGGTTTACCAGTGAATCTCACTCGTCAGCATATTCAAAAATAAAACACAGCGCATGGCGTTGCGGCAGCGGACACAAAGGGTATAGCCGGATAAGGATGGCAAAAGTGCCCCCAAAGGTAATTAATTTTAAGGCATACCATTGGATAGGGCTCTTTGGAAAGACCCTTCCTGCAAAGTATAAACCCGGTACCCTTACCGTAGGGGTAGTTATAGGGTGAAACGTACTTTATGGTTTTTGCTCGATTTCTCCAGTTTGGCTTGATAGAAAGTTCTGAAAAAAATCACACATATTATACCCAATGGTGTGCATAGTCTGGAATTTTTTCAGATTTTTTGGTTGGGAAATCGATTTTTAAAAAATTAAAAAAGTTTATAAACATTAATTTTTTATTGAAAATATGAAGTGACCACTTTTATATTTTTACAGTACCTGCAGAGTACCCCAATTATTAATGTATAATTTTTTCAAATTTTTATAAGTAGTGGACGGCAGTTAAAAAAATTAAAAACCAACAATTGTTTATATTTTTTGCTAAATTATTGATGTGACCACGTTTATATTTTCACAGTTTCTCAAGTTTGCTATAAACAATCGACTGTAATTTTTTCAGATTTTTTGCAACAGTGTATCATACCAAAGAAAATAAAAAAGCGATGTTTTTTGGAATGCGTATGTTATGTTAGTTTGTTTATAATAATCCACAGCTATACCAATTCCTAATTATTAGAACTTATTGGAGGATTTGGAACTTGTCTCGTATCCAAATAAAATTGTAATAGATGTTTCATAAACCTGTAGCCATTCGAGTCTTACGGCTGGAACTAGCCGGTAACAGCTCTCCTCTGTAGACTTTGCCCTAAGGAGGGTAATTTGGAGTTTCTCTAACATTTAAATAGCAATTGACGTATTATAAACATTAAATAAATAAATAAATAAATATTTTATACTTGTAAAATATTTTTACAAATGTAAAAGTATCTAATAATTCATACCTAACTCGCAATATTTTTTATATTTAAACGAGGATAATTTATGCATTTTCCTTGGTGAATGCTTAAATTCGATAATACAGTGAGAACGGTGGAGACATAACTTATGCGCCTCACGGTCCTGAGTCCAAAAAATAGAAAACGTAAAACTCATTCAGTAAAATTAATTTTTCAAATGTAAAAATATTTAATAGTGAAGTATATTAGTTTATTTCATGTGAAATAGTGGGTATTGCGTATAATTTTCGATCATCCAAGTCTACACTTATTTGTGTATCGGTCATGAGTGAACATCGGTTTATTATTTTTTTTGGTATGATACACTGTTGCAAAAAATCTGAAAAAATTACAGTCAATTGTTTATAGCAAACTTGAGAAACTGTGAAAATATAAACGTGGTCACCTCAATAATTTAGCAAAAAATATAAACAATTGTTGGTTTTTAATTTTTTTAACTGCCGTCCACTACTTGTAAAAATGTGAAAAAATTATACATTAATAATTAGGGTACTATGCAGGTACTGTAAAAATATAAAAGTGGTCACTTCATATTTTCAATAAAAAATTAATGTTTATAAACTTTTTTTAATTTTTTAAAAATCGATTTCCCAACCAAAAAATCTGAAAAAATTCCAGACTATGCACACCATTGGGTATAATATGTGTAATTTTTTTAAGAATTTTCTATCGAGCCAAACGGGAGAAATCGAGCAAAAACCGTAAAGTACGTTTCACCCTATAATTACCCCTACGGTAGGGGTACAGGGTTTATACTTTGCAGGAAGGGTTTTTCCAAAGAGCCCTATCGAATGGTATGCCTCAAAGTTAATTACCTTTGGGGGCACTTTTGCCATCCTTATCCGGCTATATCCTTTCACTGGTTCGCCAGTGAGATTTGTATTCACTGGTTGAACCAGTAAAATCTCACTGGTTCGATTTAAGAGAGCAGCTTGGATTTTATCCTATCCTTATGTCAACAATAGAAATTTCATACTTATTATAATAATGTAATGGCGGATTGAGGGATCCGCACTTAAGGTCCACCAAATAAGAGAACTTATAAACCTTTTGGACTTTTGTATGTGTATTAAAATAACTTGACTCGTTTAGAGAGCGTTCGGACAGCGATTTTGCGTATGACAGAGTTAGTGAAAAGAATGTTATGATCTGAGTGAACTGAATGAACTCCTGAATATGAACTTCTAAAATTGAGAATACGGGGTTTTTAAGGGACTTTTGGAGAAGGAGTGGGAGTAGTGATAATGATGGATGCAAGGCGAAGGTCAAAGTAAGAAGTAGGATTTCGGACTTAGAACGGTGATTTCGGAGACGATACTTGGGAGTTGAAAGGTCGGGATGGAAAACTAGGAGGTTTGCATTTGGAGTAGTGAGTCAGAGGTGACGATGGAAGTTAGTTTGACGGCGTACAAATGTTTGTGCTTACAAAATATTCCTATACCTATCTTATATACTAACTGATCAGAGGGTCGATACATTACACCTCCCCCTTTCGATTGAAGATGAAGATTTTAATGTTCATCTTCATGGTACCTTTGGTAGGTCGAAATTGACTTTGACTAATACTAGGATTCGTTTTGTTGTTTCCGGCGTGATTGTACAGATTTTGTCGTCGCTTAGAAATAATAATTGTAAAAAAAAATTACATACTACATAAAATATAAATAAGAATTTGATTATAATACGCATGAATAGACTCTAAGTATTTAACAGTTCTTGCTTTTTTGTTTAGCTATTTCTAAATAATTAGGAAGTACAAGAATGTCGGCGTTGTTTAAAAATGACATTATTTTAAAATCTTATACACTAACAATAAGTATAAGTTGTTACGCCCCGAACTAAATTTTTATATCGGATTTTTCCATTCTCTTCTGTTTCATCTTAAATATTAAGTTTCATCTGCGTTCTAGCCAACATAATACTAAGAGCGTGATGGAATCGACGTGCGTAGCGCATTCCATCATATATCACTTAAAATAGGCAGTTAGAGACAACTGAACAGAGAAGAAGAATAAAGAGTTGCATTACCGGAATCAAAAACTAAGCATAACGTGACCACGGAACGTGGCTACCACCTCCATCATGGGTCCACCCTTCGTGAGACCCAGGGCGAGATTAACTCGTCACTCTTGTCTGGAAAGTCGCGAGGTGCGTAGGCATTGAGTCCGGGGTGTCGTTAAGCCAAGTTATCCGCGAATAACTTCAATAGTTTGATACGCGGTAACGGACTTTGATTTCCTCGTAAAACATTCTAATTGAATACCTTAGTTAACTTAAATATCTCTTGGCTTTCAATCGTCAAGTCGCGTAGTGCGTGATTGATAGCTCGCGAAACTGCGATAGTGAGAATCTCCGACTCTCATTGTCAGTGAGAAATAGTTCGGTATCGATAATCAGTGCCGAAGGACTCAGCGTTTCGCGTGAGATTTTACGTCAAAATTGAATTACCCCTTTAATAGTATCGTTTATCAAATGTCTGTATCGTATAATCTATAATTTTAATCCGTTAGTCATAAGTCAACATACGTTCATATCGAAGTGCAACTCTTAATTCGTCTTCTCTGTCTAGATTCTCAAACACTAAGCAACATTGTAATCCCAGCGTTTAACATCGAAATTGTGTTACCAATATCGGAAGATCTTAACCGAAACGAGCGCACCCCCGCACGCTCGATTTATACACATACCCGTAGAATTATAATTGTACCGACCACAGGAGACCAGGGTGAGTTCCAATTTTTACCAAACTAATATTGAACATTTTCACTGTCTATTTCCTCGACTGCGAACCCTGAACCGAACCTCGAAAGTAAAGTCTTGTTAATTCTTGTGAATGGGAAATTCATTCGAACTTCGTTTCGAATAAGTTTCACCACCCTTACGTTGTTATTTTCATGATCCATAATTCAGAATCTTAAAGTCTCTCTCTCTCTCTCTCTCTTTCTTTTATATGTACAATTTCCTAACGCATTAGAATATACTTTATTCTACCAGTTCAATCTTTGTTCGAAACCAATATTAATTAAAGTCCTTATCCTTTCAAATTTCGAATCCAATAGACCTGTACGGGTTTCAACAGATCGGCCCATCCATCCTGTCCTCTCCTCAACATAGTCCGGGGAGAGCTACAAAATTTTCGTATTAGCTAGAACGCGCGGAATCTACCGTCTGTCGACACCCGCTCGACGGCGGACGGCACGCGGAAAATAAAGCGCCGCACGTAACAAAGTAACGATTCTACTATGACGCATATTAATGTATTCTACGTAATTAAAATTTCCTTTTTCTTATGATTAGCTATTTCTAAATAGACGAGAAGTATAAAAAATGTTAGCGTTGGTGAAAAGTAATAATATTTTAAAATCTGACACACTAAGTATAGTATAAATAAAAGGTATAGTAATAGATTCTAAGTAATAAGAAGTTCCTTTTTCTTATGATTAGTTAATTCTAAATAATCGAGATGTAAATTTCGCATTATAACATATTGTGAAGTTGCATTTAAATCAATGTTGTGTTCAATACGGCAAGCATTGGTTAAAAAGTTAAACGCTAGTACAGTTGGACTATCGAAGATTTTCTGTGCAATTGAATATGCCTTACGTTGCTTGTCTAATTCAAAAGTAACAAAATTGTTTAGTGTTTTCTGGTAAAAGCGATGGTTTATTAAAAATAGTGATTCTTCAATGTCTAAGGTATTGCGCTTAAAAGAGTTTGCTACTTTCGTTATTTGCATTGGAGCATGATATTTCTTCTTTGCGATTTTAATTTTTTTGCTAAATTCGTAGTTTTTAAAACGAGTTGAAATATTCCTTTTAATAGTAGGCCATTTATAATTAACTTTGATATTCTTGCGCGTGCCTTTATCATTTTTGTTAGAGAAACAATTTCGTAGAATTGAGGTTCTTGTGATTTTAACTTATCTATGTTATCGGAGCTTATTTCGGAAACTATTTCTTCATTTAGATTTAGATCTTTCGAGACGAACTTAACATAATTTTTATTGGAAGAATGAAAAGATTCGTTATGTTCGATAACTTTGTCACGTTTTAATGTAGTCGTTTCGATCATTTCTTTTAAATTTGAATTAGTTTTTGATCCGACGTTTACCTTGCAAATACTTGATTCTATGACTACATTTTTGTCTGATTTATAATCTATCTTATCGAGATCGTCGGTATTAGAATTCACTTTGGGTTTTGGATTTATGACAGATTCGGTATTCGAACTAGAATTTGATGATTCACTAGTGATAAGAATAGGTTCATCGTTTGCCTTAAAATTTTCTAAATTAGAATTTGTTGTTACCTATATTTCTGTGTCACTAAGCAGTTTAGGTGTACAATGTGGGGAATGGAACGAATTATTTACTTTAAAATCTGTTTGAATATCGTTAATTGTTCTCGGAGTGGAAGGAACTGATGCGAAATTGACGTTTAAGATATTTACATTTTCCTTATGTGCTTGACTCGAATTTTGAGAATTATTGTAATGAGGTGTGATAGGAGTATCGTTTGTGCCTTTATATAATTACTATTTTCGATGAGGATGTCTTTGTTATACGTTTGTTTATAGGTTGATAATTTAAATTGCCGTTGAGCTTGTGACCATCTGTCTGATACTTTCTTAATAAATAGCTTTTGAGAGAGTCCCAATTTTGAAAGTTTTCGAACTCAAGTAACGCTCTAGCATTTCCCGAAATTCTAGTTACACTTATTACAAATAACATTTCTTTATAATCTGGGTTTACTAGGGACATAGCTCTATCATATTTATCGCAAAATTCGTCTACTTCATTTCTGTTTCCGTTGAAACGAATTAACATATCCATAGCGCATTCTATGCTTATTCCTGAATTGATTTGAACGTTGGATGTACTAAATTGCGACATTTTGTTTCTGATTTTGATTACGCCGAAAAAGAATATAAGTAGATGGTCTTTCGCAGACTTAATTCAACTTACATACTGATAAGAAGATGATCGGTGCCTAGAGAGGGCGGTGCAGCAACAGGCCCGGACAATCGACGCGTGAAAGATGGCGGGGAAAAAAAAAGACGAATTAGCGGAGAGTTGTTGCCACGTGCACTCGTTTTGTACCGCACTATCTACTATTAGAAATAAATACTTGTTGCTCCTTTCGTTTCTAACGTGTGTTTTTCGTTCTTTAATAATACGAAAGATGTTTTCGCGCAGCATACTCGGCTTTTCTTCGAGGAGTGGATGTTGAGTTGTAGAACTTTCGCTCGATGTACGAAATATGTTGCAATGAAAAGGAACTGCGTCGTAGATGGATTCTCTGGACCGATGTTGAATGGAAGAATCAGTGGCGTCGATTGTTTGGATTTAGTAGATTTAGAAGAATTAGGAATAATGACGTCGATTCTTCGAAGATTAGTTTGAAGCCTTCCGATCTCAGGTTTCCATCCGTTGCGATGATAGTCCTTGAATAGTCGTTCTCTTTGGTGATCCTTCTTCTCTCAAAGACGAAAATGAATTTCGGCAAGAAATTATGCGCCTTCGAGGATTGGATTTTGACGATAAGCAGCTCGGTGTTGCTCGGAGACCGTCGTTTTTCCAATTTGGATCCGTCCGTCGTTTGAAGACTTAGTAGTCACCGTAAGAATTAAAATTCTTTCGAATTTTCTTACGTTAAACAGAAGGAATCCCACTTCTGACACCAATTTATGTAATGGCGGATAGAGGGATCCGCACTTAAGGTCCGCCAAATAAGAGAATTTTATAACTTTTTAGACTTTTGTATGTGTATTAAAATAACTTGACTCGTTCGGACAGCGATTCGGCGTATAATAGAGTTAGTGAAAAGAATGTTATGATCTGAGTGAACTGAATGAACACCTGAATATGAACTTCTAAAATTGAGAATACGGGGTTTTTAAGGGACTTTTGGAGAAGGAGTGGGAGTAGTGATAATGATGGATGCAAGGCGAAGGTCAAAGTAAGAAGTAGGATTTCGGACTTAGAACGGTGATTTCGGAGACGATACTTGGGAGTTGAAAGGTCGGGATGGAAAACTAGGAGGTTTGGATTTGGAGTAGTGAGTCAGAGGTGACGATGGAACTTAGTTTGACGGCGTACAAATGTTTGTGCTTACAAAATATTCCTATACCTATCTTATATACTAACTGATCAGAGGGTCGGTACATTACAATAATTATGTACTACATATTTCGTCGAGCCATTTCAGATGTTTCACGCATGAAATATAATCTATTTTACATTTGATGAAGCAACAATTTGTCAATCATTCTATGCAATGGTCATTATTTATTGACTTTTTAAATTGAATTCACAGTTTGCATCTCTGTGAAATGAACATACGTCTGTGCATGCAGCTATCTGAAATGAGCATACATTGTCTACTTACAATTAGCGTAGGACGGTAGTTATTACCATTTATTTTTAGAACTACTGTATTTATAATTATTTCAATTGGAAAGTTGAAAGCTACTTTGTTGTCTGCTTAATGTTACACGAACTTGGACGTAACATTTAAAACGCACTTACATGTTCTTACGTGTAAATAGAATTACAGAAATAAGTAATATACCTTGTGAAGATATTTTTAATCAAATTAAACCGTAACAGACACATATAGCAAAAAGAGTTACAAACACATTACTCTTATTGGCTGAACTCTTGTCCACTGTTTCAAAAATAAAAAATTATTACATATTCTTTATTTTTCTGCACGTGTATATACGCTATCTCTGCACATCTTGAATATTTCCGTTAATTCTAATAATATTAAAAAATGCTATACATAAAATTTGCACGGTATACAGGGGGCATCTCGTGATACGCAACCGAATACGTCAATGCAACCATATTTGAGAAAGTTAAAGGTTGACAAGGACTTTGGTTGGAGGTTTGTGGCACGGGTGTTTTAATCGGCACTATTTTCTGAGCACCACATATTTTTGTCACCAACTCTTCTCTCTCTGGAGACGAGGCTGGAGAGATCATGTAAACTAGAGTTCTTTGAACTGACTCGTGTATCTCTCCAGTTCTCGATAACACGAGGTGCCATAAACTTTTCTAACTATAACGGCATCACCACTCCTCTTCCGGGAAAAACTCTGTCACCCAAAAATCGTGAAAGAGGGGTAATTAAACCAGGCCTTTTCGGGGAAAAGGATGTCCTCTGTTCCGTCGTACGGAAACAAAAGCGCGTTCGGAACGAAGCGAAAGTTTGCCGTTCTTTGAGGCCCGGGTCTGGCTGCCAGATTTTTTATTACCATCCAACATTTGGCGACCATCGTGCGCCAAGACAGCTAGAACTCCGGTCCTTGAGGAATTAAGCAGCCTTCGTTTTGAATGAACGTTTTCGTTAATCCGTCGTGCTCTGTCAGCGGGTGGTAAACAGGGACTTCGGCCCGAAAGGTCCCATCGACCGCCGCTGACTCGCGATGACAAATCGGTCATAAATCGCGCCTTCGAAGAGAAATTCTGCCGATCGGCCGGACTAGGATTTTTTGGGCACATATGGTTGCACTTTCCTCCACCACGTATTCGCAGGGGGTGAACTCCCGCCTCCGTTGAGGCCCTTCTCGTCGAGAGTCCCATGGGGGTGGTCACTCCTCTCGGAGGAAAGTGCGGCCAATCAACATCGCGCACTGCCCGAAAAATCCGAAAAACCCGCCTGCTGAAACGTCGCGAAAATTCAGCAAGTGGGGATGTCCGGCCCATAGCGTCGTCGAGGGACTTCGGAGGAAAAATCCTCGAAGTCACTTGCCTTACGAACACCGAAACGCAAACGATATCGAGCTCGCTGACGACGAAAACCGTCCTAGTTTGCTATTTTATTTTTGGAGTATTAACTATCTCGCGAACGAACAAGTTCTCCGTCGGTCAAGGACGATCGCGACGATAAAATCACTCATTCGCGAAGTATAATCGACGCGGACCGCGAGTGAGAATAGTGGTTGTTAAAGTCATCCACGTCTGATCTTGACGCCACGAAACATCCTCGAAGGACCCAGCAATAACAACGAGGGATAGAAAGGCAGTCATTATGGAGTCGACGCCTTGCATTCATCAAGGGAACATTCTTACAAGAGTGACGTCGCGATCAAGCATTATTTATATTTGTATTATTGGCGGGAAACGACTTTATTGTACATGGTATTTATCGGCTTAAATATTTATAAACGCCCGTGCTATATTATATATATAAAGAGAGAAATTGGTGTCTTACAATAGCATAACTATAGGCTCGCCGTATGCTCGTTAAGACACGTTGACTGCCAGGGGGTCATCAGTGATGGGCGCTATTGAATTCAATGAAATTTCATACAACTTTTGAATTAAATTTACGAATTTTTTAACACATTCAGTATTTAAATATTGGCATTCGAACGATAAAATCCTGCTGAATATAAATCTCTTTGTGTCTTTAACCCTTTGCGGTCCGATGTCGAGTGTGACTCGACATCGCCTTTCGTTTCAGCACGTCCGATGTCGAGTGTGGCTCGACTCGCCTTAACTTCTAGCACGTCCGATGTCGAGCGTGGCTCGGTATCGCTTTGTTTTCTATCGCGTCCTCTAGCAAATTTCATCGGTATTTAAGTTTCACTATATGTCAATTGTAAACTAAATACGATAAGATAAGAGCTACGGGAAAGGAAATCTAAAATAAGCGATGCATCTTCAACTTCACGTCTTGGTTTTAGTCTTTCCATACAGCCCATGGTGTACAGCTAGAAGTCGTAGCACACCAAGAGAGTATTTTCAAATCCTCTATTTTTACAAAATAACTTTTTTTTTGTAAAGAATATGGCTAAACAACAGGGTCGGCAACGTACAACAGTGCGTAATACTGTATTTGAAAGTGATGTTGGACAATGCTTCAAACGATACCATACAATGGTTAATTATAACACGTAAACAATAAAAAAATGATTAAAAATTTTGCAATTTTATTTTATACATGCACTAATTCATAAGTCCGTTATGTCAGTAAGATGATGCATGCTTTCCACAATAAACGCTACCAAGCGACTGCTGAAATCTGCGCGGACCTGCTGAAACGAAACGGTGAAAAGCGTTCGGACCGCAAAGGGTTAAAGTTCCTGCTTTACAAAGACAGCATATTAGTAGGAAAAGTATCACTTCGGTAAAAATGAGAAAACAAGCGAAATATCAGTGGCGTTCAACGTATTAATAACGAAAACACCTAGTGTTATGTATTTTTGCGCTAGTATAGCATATCAGTCTCGTGCCAATAGATGCGGGGGTACCGTCATTATCTGGTAACAGGAAATGGAAGTTTTGTTTTAATCCATAGACGCCCTTTCTAACAATGAACGGTAACCTAAAGTTAAAATCTTATTCACCTCGAACAGTATGAGTGAATAAGTTCTCTATTACACGAAGGTTCAAGAAGTACAGAAAAACAACTAAAACGTTGAATGTCACCAGAGTGAATATAAACGTTTATTAAAAGTTATTATCAATGTTTGTTCAAAATGTAATAACAAATAGTATTTCTTATAATTTGAAATTATCCAAAGATAACCCGTTGGTCGCTGGAGTTCCTATGTCTTATACTGACACAACTTAATCGATGGATAAACATTTTTTAGGGAATACTGGCCCGAGGAGACAAAAAGTTGCTTGCTTAGATAGGTCCTAGTTTTGAGTAAACTGCGGAAAGATGTGGTGGAGGTGGTATAGTTCGTACACGGCATGAAGTCACTTGGTATGAGGCACGGAGTAAAGGGAGATTATCCTCGCACTGCCTATCCAAAATCTGAGCACAGTGAATGAAAACCGAAAACTAAACACTTACATCGTTGCTAAGTGCAAAACAAAGCAAACCACTGATCAGGTGACGTCTTTCGGTGCATAATCCATAGGACTATGGCGGAGAAACGAAGCACTGTGATCGATTTTGCGAATCTAGCTGGACAAAAATAATTTTACCAATGAACGTCATGTTTATTGTTTGAAAGTCTTTAATAAGTTGAAAAAAGTGAATGTTGATGGCATATTTAACGTTGCAAATTGTTTATATACTTCTATTCCTTGGAATCCTCATCGTCCTCGTCTGCTTCTTCTTCCTCAGCGAAATACATCTTGAATTTGCGTTTTCCGATGTTTTGTCTTTTGTTTATCACATTTTTTAACTGGTTACTTTTTAATATCAAGCTTATACGATACGTGTATAAGGTATTCTAAACACCTTATCCACGCGTAGAGGCTAGAGAGTCCGAATCTAAAATTTTCATTATTATAAACTATTTTATGTTTTTCAATTGAATTTATTTGCGTCTTGCAGTTTCCTCAAAAATAGCTACATTGATACAAATGACCTAAGCCACTTGTACCTTTCGCTTGACGGTGAAATACCTTCTATGTACAGTGCGGCTCGGCCAACTTGGCACCTCAGCTGCGGAGCTTCTCGCTTTCAACCGCCTATTCGCACCATTTTGTTTCTTCGAATCCACTCGCTCAGCCTCTTAAAGGAAGCACCCGACAAAGTCATAGCATTCAAATATTCTTACTAGTTTGGCTGGAGGAGCGAGACATTGTATTACATTGTTTTCTCGTCGCGCGCTCCGTTTCATCAAGGAGAATCTGCCCATGTGATGGAGGTAATTCTGTCGGAGTTTATCCTGCTTTTACTATAGAGATGATCGAAATCTGGTGCCTATGCCGATGTCCTCACTGTCGCCACCCAAATCGCGTTGTCTCCCTTGCTCCGATCTGCAGCGTTGTCTCTCTTCGTCTTTTAGTTCGATTTGTATGTGTAGCTCTTTTAACGAATCGCGAGGTAGAACGTCAAATGCCTTCATGTACCGTGCGGCTCGTCAGACGTGTCACCTAGGAGGTAAGCCTGTTTCGGCAGAGTCTGATTCGCTAGGCGTCAAGCGTCATGCCTCTTGTCACACGTACACGAAGGCACTTGACGTTCTGTTTGGTTTCTTAATCCTTTACTCACAGAAGCAACCAAACACGACGCAATTTACTGCGTCAACTGTGAGAAGTTCGGCCACCCCGCGTCATACCGAGGTTGCCCGAAATTCAAGGAGAGAAGAGCCGTTGCCGCCCCTACGAGCAACAGAGCTCCCCTGCCAGCCGCAACCAGAAGACTTCCATCTCCCCTCGTCAATCCGATGACGCTATACAGTAGTGTTGCGAGTGGAGTGGGGGGTCTAGTAGGTAAGGCCGCGCATGCATATTCATCGACTACGTTGAACAGAGGATCAGTCCCTCTCGATGCTACGTCCAGCGAGCAACAGGTCGACTTAAAAAACATATTTTCGGCCATCAAAAGTATAGCCGATCAATTACCAATTATTTTTCAACGCATCGGCGAAAATACCGAAAAAATTAATTTCCTCCTTCAATCTTTTATAGATGATAATCATGCTCAATCTGTTGATTACCATGGACGTACCACGAGAGGCATTCGAAATGATTTCCCGCAATAATGGCCACCACCGATCAAAACAGTATCCCGTTGGTCAATCTCCGAATCATTACTGTCAACGTCAACTCTGTTATAAATCTTCACAAACGTGCATATTTGCAGCAATTTTTAAATTCTCATCGACCCGACGTATGTGGTCTCATTGAAACGAAGCTAAATCCGAGACATAATTTAGAGGTTCCACCACAATTTGTAATAATACGCAAAGACAGAGCAAACAACCGTTTCGGCGGCGGTGTCGCTATGGTTATTAATAGAAGATACAAATTCACTCGTATAGAACTCTCTACTTCTCACGAAAAATCTTTAGAAGCCATTGCGATCCGCTTGGATCTTTCGGCTGGTAGAAGCCTCGTGATCGCGGCGGTGTATAGCCCTTTCAATGATAAAATCGTATTCCTTCGTGACCTCGATGATCTATGTACTCAGTTGCGAGTTGCAAATGACTCGAATCACTTTGTGATCGCGGGCGATCTTAACGCCAAACACACATCATGGTGTAATACAGTCAACAACAGCAAGGGATTAGCTCTTTTTGACTGGCTACAGTTACAGGGTGCTATCTTCCGCGCTTCCCTTCTATATTCGGAAATACCGACTTATCATCCGGCTAACTCGAACTTGGACATTGCTTTGGTGGACAGCAGGCTGATCGATCGTATTAACGATGGAACGCAAAGGCTGGGTCTGCTGCCCTATGATAGCGATCATTGGGCCATAACGATTAATCTCTCTCTCCTCGGTTGGAATACATACGTAGAACGAGCCCCCAGAGTACTGAGACTAAATTATCGTTTGACCAAATGGAAAGAATACAAACTCAAACTCCATAATTATATCAACAGCCTAAATCTCCCATCGTTACTTAATGCGTCGATCGAAACGATTAATTCTTCAATAGAGGCCCTCGAGGAAAATATTTCCGTAATTCTGACGAGCTGTACACCTACCATGGAGGCTCTGAACTGCCCGAGAGAATATGACGACCGACGCATTAATAAGCTCAAAAAATTTAAATCCAAACTTATCACCAGATTATTTCGTTTATTGCGCCTTCGCGACAATTTAACTCCAATACAGTCTAACATGATCAAATTTTATAAATCAATAATTCAGCGTACCAATTACAGACTCAAAAAACTCTGAAGTTGCAAATAAATTCTGGAACGACAGACTGTCCAAACTAGATACTCGTGATTCCATTAAGCTACACCCTTTTATAAACAGAATTATAAATCCAAAAAACATTGACTCAATTCCGCCACTAAGAGGCGCGATAAACGACGATTTTCTTTGGTCTGAATCCGGAATAGATACATCGACACTCCAGAAAATAGATAATAACTATGTAGTGTCAAGCACTGACGATCGTTTGACCTTACTTGGGGTGCACTTTGCAAGAGTACATACAAAAAATCTGACTCCTACAACCGAGGAAGAGAGGAATCACGAGCACGAGGTAAAGCACACTTACGATCGAATACGGGATTCGCGTGAAAATATCAATTGGCAATTCGCTTCGCTACACGAACAGATCTGGCCTTCAATTCAAACAAACTATCTAATAACTCCCACAATGATCTTACGAGCCATCAAATATCTTAAAAACAAAAAATCCACCTCGTTCGACGGCATACCAAACGTCGCCATTAAACGCCTTCCAGGCTCCGTTATTGAATATCTCACGCTAATTTTTAACGCATGTTTACGTCTATCTTACTTTCCCATTCGTTGGAAAACGGCCAAGCTCGTCCCATTGCACAAAAAAGGGAAAAACCTTTGCGACTTGAATAATTACCGGCCGATCAGTCTGCTGCCAAACCTGGGCAAATTGTTCGAGATCATGATTAACATACGTTTGAATCATTTTGTGCGGTCCAATAAATTAATTTCTGATTATCAATTTGGTTTCAAACACTCGCACTCTACGGTTCATGCTATTGCCAAATTGACTCGCGACATTGCCGACTCGCTCAACAGCTCAGCTGTGACTGGGGCTTGTTTAATTGACCTTGAGAAAGCATTTGATACTGTTTGGACTACGGGATTGATAGTTAGATTACACAAAATGAATTTCCCCCCCAAGTTGTTGCTTCTAACTGAGAACATGATCACTGGCCGCGCTTTTAAAACTTTTCACAATAATACTTTTTCCGTTCGTACTTTCAATATTTTGAATGGTCTGCAGCAGGGCGCCGTAAATTCTCCTTTGCTATTCAACTTATACTTCTCTGATATTTTAAACAATTTTAACAAGAGAGGTAAGAGATTTGAAAACCAATTTCAAACAATGCCGTAATTGACAGGATAAACGGCGGCATAACAAGCAGTCCAAACTTATATTTACGTATATTTCAGGTTAATATGTTTTTCAAATATTCTTAAAACATTTGAAAGTAAATATTGATCGTTGTGTCGTAAAGTTAGGAAATATATGTAATTAACGAAAAAAAAAAACTTAGCCTAAGGGACTTGGAAGTTCGAGGCTCGAACCTACGTTCAAAAAGTTCGCAGCGGCAGCTCGACACTCTACCGCTGCGCCACTGACGCCGTTGGAAAATACGGTACATACTTTACAATGTAAGGCGCATAACAGTTTCAAATGATTCGGTTTTTTCAGTTTCTTTAATTCCTGTGATGTTTTGCTGTACGTATAAACATAGAAGATCGCATAACATACCTATTTCATGAAGCAATTCGACGTATAAGTTACTCTGACACGGAAAAAACGACGAAAAAATCGGTTTTTAATTTTTTTAACTGCGGCGCACCAAATTGAAAAATCTGAAAAAATTCAGGACAATAGTAACAATGATACGTACTTACAGTAAAAATATAATTATAGTGCCAAGACTGCTTCGATACACAATCGGCATTTTTCATCATTTTTTAGCGTTTTTTATTTTTCACAGCTTGTTTTTTCAATTTAAAAATCTGAAAAAATTCTCTAATATGTGCCCTGATAACAGAAGTGCCTCTGAATTTTTTCAAAATTTTTTATCCGCTGGTATAGGAGAAATTCGGCAAAAACCTGATTTTCTATTTTTACCCTTTACTACCCCCCGGGTCGAGATTCAAAGTTGAAACTTGGCAGAAATCATTTTTTTTTTTATAAGCTTTCGAATGACTCATCGCGATTTGAATTCGGTTCAAGGGCACATTTGACCATCTTAACCGGCTATACCCTTTCCTGGCCAGGACCAACACCCCGCTGGTCCCACAACCTCCTTACAGTCCCGCCTTGGCTCCGTGCGACTTGTTTTTGTTCCCCCGATTAAAGAGAAAGCTGAAAGGAAAACATTGGCAGTCCGTGGAAAATATTAAAAGATGTGTTACAAGGTTCCTGAGAGACATTACTGTCGAGGAGTTTCAGGGTGCCTTCCAGGCATGGTAGACACGTCTATGCCAGTGTATTAATGCTAGGGGATATTATGTTGAAGAATACTAAGTATTTATAACGGTACGATAAATAAATATATTTTTCTAAGACACTGTGCATTACTTTTATAATAGACCCTGTAAACTGAAGCAGCTAGATACCTTAACTTTAACCCGTTTCAGGTAAAATCCTGGAAGGTATTATCACGAAATAGGATTTGTTCATTATTGTTCAGGTACTTACAAATTCGTATATGCCCGTTATAATGACATTCAAACAACTCGAAATTTTGATTTTTGTCCAGCTAGATTTATGAAATCGATCACAGTGCGAGGGCGCGAAAAGGCCAAGAGAAAATCTCTCCAATGTTGTGGAAGTCGACAATGACAATAACTATAACAATACTATTATTATTATTATTATCATCATTAACAATATTATTATTATTATTATTATTATTACTATTATATATCGACAATTTTCATGTAACATACGCATACAAATTGCCCTAAGAACCCATCCCACTCCTCGCAAGCCTCGTCCCCGTCTACCAAGGCCCCTGATCCCCACTCGTAACTTCTAATTTTTCGCATCCATGACTTTCCTGAAAACTGGACACTTACTGATTTTCTTTTCAGCGAACCACACGCACTTTTCAACCTGACACAAGTATTGTTACACAGAAATAAAAGAAATATAATCAGATATACTAAACTTACATATTTATTATTCGCGAGTTTAACACATTCCCTCGCGAAGACAAAGTGGCGTTCGTTTCGTAACACGTATTTAATGTTGCACCCATCCCTGGACTTATACGGTACATTTTTTGCAGGATTTCACTTCCATACGGTTTTTAAAATAAGGGATTAAAGAATATATTATACTTTTAATTTACTTTCAAATGAAGACTGAATTATTCCACATTTTACATTGTGTTACATCGTGTTTTCGATTTACATAATTTTCTAAAGAATTTATCATCCGTGTAAATCGAAGGATGGGTGTATGTACAAATTCTCTAAAGTTTTCGACGGAATACAGACAAATTACTTTCAGCAACCGGCACTTATTGTTCGAAAAAAAACATCTGCGAAACTTAGAGACTCCTTGCTTATATGTTACTGTACGATTGTAAAGTGGACAATAGATAAGCACATGAAGAAGAATATTCTTGTTGTTCCATACTTCAAAGAAGCGAAAAAGACTGTTACCCTGTCCAAAAATCATACACATTGACAAAAACTGCAGCTGATATATTTTCAGAACTTATTGGATTATAGCGTTGTGCATTTATTAATTAATTTCATATTGAATTTTCTGACTTCTTTCGCTGTCTCATGTTACTGTATTTGCTATTGTATACGTTTTTATAAGGAAACAAGTTATATGAAAAAAAAACTGATGCATCTGAAATAATCAGACGAGTAATACAACACTTTTCTAAACACTTTTAAACAACTTTTAGTCGTTGGATAGACTTCACTTTATTTAATAAAGATTTTTGTATAATAAGTACAGTGCGACCTGGGAATAAGAACGCTGAGATGCCTGAGAATAAGAACACTTCCCCAGTCTGGTGTTCGTTCACGGTCCCCCACTCCGACTTAACTTCCGAGCGCGCTTTACATACAAACGCATAACTCCATGGAAACATACAACGCTTTTATTTACATGGGTGAGGATGGCAACACTCATTTGAATGGCCGCACGCATGGTGGGGGTACTCGGCTTCCGAGAAAAACACTTCCCCGCGGCGGCTTTTCCGTTCTTATTCACAGGTCGCACTGTATCGTAAGTTACTACTATGGGATAGAGAAAAGAAAAAGAGCGAGAAAGAAAGAGAAAGAAGGATAGAAAACAAAGATATATTTCCTTATGAAGAACATAATTCCATCATTATAACCAAGAAGATTGTTATGATTTATTAGCATGGACGAACAATATTGCACAGTTTACACAATTGTACACAGAAATAGTAAGTTCTCATTATTGATTCATAAAAAGAAGAAAGTACAATATCGTTTTCGTAATGTATAGAGACTCCAAAAGATTCGCACTTTGATTTCTGTATATACAGGGTGTCCCAGAACTCAACGTCAAGCCGAAACGGGGTGACAGGATTGATGACCATCATGAGAAAAATCAGAAAAAAAATCTATCCCATGCAGTTTGAAAATTATGGGCATTTAAGAAAAACCTAGAAATTTGGTAAAACTGTAACCATTTTTCGGTTATTGTGGTTAATTTTTATTATTTTTGTTCATTTAAACTTTGGAACCTTAACCCTAAATAACATTTCTAGAACCTAAGTAAAAAATAATGACACAATTGCCCCAAGTTTTCTAGAATTAAGACTATTTGTTAAACTATAAATTAAAAATTTTTATAATTTGTCGACTTTGAAAGGCCCTCCTTTAAAAAAATGTACTAAAGTGCCTTGGCAAGTGCCATTAAAAGTTCGCGCATTTAATCAGGATTGTAAAATGGTACAATACTTGTTAGTTTCATACTAAAAAAAAACGAGTAAAAAAATAAAAACCTCAAGTAACCCGATTTTTGCTAACCCATTTTACTCAGTTCAAATGTTTTTTATTCGCACAAGCTCTTGGTAGGTTCTTAATTTTACAGCAAAATGATGAGAGAGATGGATAGTGGACATGTTTGCCATGAGCGAGCGAGACAGATAGTGACGCCACTTATACCAAAGCCAACAAAAGTAAGTAAAATTAATAAAATAATGAAAAATCTTTGCATTACGCAGTGCAAGTAAGAGATTTCCTTGACCAGGAATATCCGGGAAAAGGTGGATTGGACGTTCAGGCACTATCTCGTGGCCAGCCCGTTCCCCAGATTTAAATCCCCTGGATTTTTTTTATTGGGGCGTTCTCAAAGAAAAAGTTTATTCAAAGCCTATTGAGAGCGTAGCCGAGCTGCGTGAACGAATGTCTCAAGCTGCTGAGCACATCCACTCTCGAGGATATGCCCGGCTAATAAGTAGATCTTTTTTAAGAAGAGGCTGATGGTAAACAATTTGAACATTTATTGTAATAAAAAATGTTATTTCCCTATCTGACTTTTATTCCAATAAACCTAAACTAAACTAGGTCAAGATTTTTCATTATTTTATTAATTTTACTTACTTTTGTTGACTTTGGTATAAGTGGCGTCACTATCTGTCTCGCTCGCTCATGGCAAACATGTCCACTATCCATCTCTCTCATCATTTTGCTGTAAAATTAAGAACCTACCAAGAGCTTGTGCGAATAAAAAACATTTGAACTGAGTAAAATGGGTTAGCAAAAATCGGGTTACTTGAGGTTTTTATTTTTTTACTCGTTTTTTTTTAGTATGAAACTAACAAGTATTGTACCATTTTACAATCCTGATTAAATGCGCGAACTTTTAATGGCACTTGCCAAGGCACTTTAGTACATTTTTTTAAAGGATGGCCTTTCAAAGTCGACAAATTATAAACATTTTTAATTTATAGTTTAACAAATAGTCTTAATACTAGAAAACTTGGGGCAATTGTGTCATTATTTTTTACTTAGGTTCTAGAAATGTTATTTAGGGTTAAGGTTCCAAAGTTTAAATGAACAAAAATAATAAAAATTAACCACAATAACCGAAAAATGGTTCCAGTTTGACCAAATTTCTAGGTTTTTCTTAAATGCCCATAATTTTCAAAGTGCATGGGATAGATTTCTTTTCTGATTTTTCTCATGATGGTTACAATCAATCCTGTCACCCCGTTTCGGCTTGACGTTGAGTTCTGGGACACCCTGTATAATAACTTGGATATTAGCAATTTACTTTATTTGCTATTTCACTAGCGGATCAAGTAAGAATTAATATTGTCATCATTACGTGATATTTCTGTGCTAATAATTAGTGTTTACATTGTAAAAGATAAATCCAAAGTATACTACGATGCTTTAATGAACATACATACATATATTGATAATTATTAGATAATTTCTGACATCGAACAACTTTTTATTTTCGTTCCATTTTTACAAAGTGTCTTAAAATTAACATATGGTATACAAAATTATAGTAATAACAATTGTACTCAATGAAGTAACTTTATGGACGTTAACAACTCGTTATTAATAAACTAAAATAAACTGAATAAACTAATTATTCACGTTCTGCATGTTTCCCAACATCAATTCAATTTTTCTAAAGAATTAACATTTAGAAGGCACAAAATATGACTCTTTTCTATTCCTTAATAATATTTCGTTTTTTTTACTGATAAATTTTACTTGTAATAATTGAGCGCTCAATTATTACGTCTTTAAAGTATCGGTTCCAGTAGCAATAATTTATTCCGAATGACACGAAATTAGTTCTACATAGCTAGCATTCGCATACCTACATTTTCTTCCATTTCAATTCCTTAACATTCTAAACTCGCTATTGTTAATTTACTAACTGATTCGTATTATTAAATTACCAAGTTTATTACCTGTAACAGATAAATGCCGTTAATTATTTTTTCCTACATAATTTTAGAAAAAAACGTCGTTCTTATACGGCCCTAAAGTATATAACTACCTTTCATATACTTTCTTTTCCCGAATCTACTGTAAATATCGTTCTTATGCATATAACAGAAACAGAAAAAAGGAAGAAAAAATTACACCTTCGTAAGAAAAAAGTCACTTCTGTCGAAGGCTGAAAAAAGCGAGTCGTGGAACGTTGATGGTGACGGCCCTGTTCGCGGCCTTGTTGGCTAATGATAGTCTTGCTAATGATGCGTCTGTACATGCGCACTCATACCTACGTATTCGCAATGCCGGACTATTTCACCTAGCAACTCTGCGGCGTATAGACGCAAATCATCGAATGTTGAGCGCATGATGATGTAGTCTTTCCAACTTGTTAAAACTATTGTATTTCTGGTAATTATATAGATTAAGGTCCACTCCACCGATTTCGATGATTTTTGGATATGTCATGGGAATCATGATTTAAGCAACTTTTTTGCTATACATGTTACCCCGGCTCGCCATTCGTTTTCGAGATATTGACAAAAAACTTTTGCTACTACTACATTGAATTTGGCCTATTTAGGAAGGACCAGGAAGGACCTAGTTTAAGTTAGACACCTGTACCAAAAAAATGAATTAGTGTTGGTTGGAGATAGCTTTAAAAAAACTTATGAGCTAGCTTTTCGATGAGTTCACCCGGTATAAAGAGATTCTGACAATGAGTGGGGAGCCGCAGAAACAGTAGATAAGCGACCGCATCGCGCTAACGCATACGTCGCCACGGATGTGCATGTACAAGCCAAATTCAATGTAGTAGCAGCAAAAGTTTTTTGCCAATATCTCGAAAACGAAAGCCGAGCGGGGGTAACATGTATAGGAAAAGGGTGTTTAGAATTATGATTCCCACGACATATCCAAAAATCATCGAAATTGGTCGGGTGGATGTTAATCTATATAATTACCCTATTTCTATATCTTCTAGGAAAACTTGTAGGAAACATATCATGTGCCGTCAGTGTAATAAGTAATTTAAAAACTTAGAACGTTTGTACATATTATACTGTGGTTGAACTGTATATCTCCCTTCGGGATGTGTATTGTAAAGTATATGTATACTAATTGATGTTTTATAATTTACATGCAAAACAGCTTAGTTATTTTAATACAATGAAAAAATATAAGTGTTTATTTCGTTCTAAGATGATAGGCGCCTTCCACATTATTCATGAATACAGTGGCGGAAGTACAATACTTTAGAACTCCGCAACACGGAAAATCCCAAAGTTGGGAGGAGCCTATAATTTTTTGATTTATTATGTTTTCAATTATATTAAAAATGCCTCTAATTTAAATTAAATTAAAAATATACGGAAAAAAACATAATTTTTGTTCACGTTTCGTATAGGGCTACACGTTTAATTTGCAAAATAAAATAGTTAAAGTACATACACATATGCATATTCATTTTGTTCTAAGTCCACGCGATGTTAATCATTTTTCTAATGCTACTAATAAGAGATCAGTAACAAGAACTACTGGAAAATTGATTTGCTACTGGAACATTAAAAGTTATATTTTACATAGATTATTTTCGATTAATTACGGAATTAGAATTGTGATGTAATAAAAATATAAGTCAATATAAATTGTTTAACATTCCCTAGGGGACAAGTTTATACTTGAGAAGGAGCCGAAAATTTGTTGTTCCAGCACCACATAAATAATAATTCTATGTGACATTCGAATACGTTATGGTATTTTAATACTATTAACAGAGTATCAGTCATCAAATTCAACAAACTATATTACAATATTGTACTCAATAATCCTTAATAGTCACGAATATTTAAACAGATTGCAGGAATTAAAACGCTATTTGAACGGCTAGAAAAGAGAAAACAATTCAAAAGACAATTTTATTTTTCTTACAAATCTTTACTAGGTTAATTTTTCAATGGTGACATACCCTATTACCTCAATTATGTGTATAATCACTTCTTTCAGGGTAAAAAAAAATATTTTTCCTGAAGTAATACTTTAAGAAGTATTAGCGTGTAGCAGTATCGTCGACATGTAATTTCGTCAGAGGAAATGAATTTTGTAATAGTTTAATCACAAAAATAGAATATGAAGTACATCATTGAAAATAATTTTCCAAAAAGACGTAAAATTATGCCAACAGTTGACTACAGTAGTTGGAGTAGAAACGATCAAATACTATTCTTTACTTTAATTCAATCTTCCGGTACATATCTTTTTCGTTTTGTTGCTCCTGGACAGTAAATTTACACTTAGTCAACCTACGTTAATCCCGATTTCAAGAAAAAAATTAAACTTTAAATAGCTTTCTTTTCAAAGTTCATAGCTAGGAGCAGTCAACATAGTAGTATAACATAGTAAACATAAAATTCATGTCACTTATGCAAATAATCGTACAAGAACACATCGCAATATATAATGCTTTGACGCGTCTTATCTTTTATCACAATATTACCATACTAACTTTAATTTGTGCCATAATAAACTGTACAAGCAGTAATTTCTAATGATTTGTTAAGTATCAAAAAGTATTGTTTTACGAATCCTCATAGAATAGCGTTGAATTTCCGTAACAGTGGATCTAACTAATTCAGAAATGAAGACATTCACTACATTCAGAGGGTAAGTAGAGAACTTCATTATTCACTTGATCAATAATAATTAACGATTAAAAGTCTTTTACGGAGGTAGGTAGAATTATTAGTTGCATTATTAAGCGAGAAATAAAACGATCCACTGGTTAAAGACGCGCGCAACAGGCGAGTAAGGTCAGTTTAGCGCACCGTTATGAGACGAAGCGTGATTTATGATCGTGTAATAGCATTCGGTTAAGTCACGAGGAAACTCGACGCTATCTCTTTGTAGCCGATGCCACGGTTAAAATACACAAGGACGCGAATGCGACTCGGGCTCCTCAAGCATCCGCACGTAAACTACACGGAGTGCATAGGCGCACACACCGACCAAAATTTCCGATCAACGAAATTGTATTCGCTTCTACGATGACCTATGACGCCTACATCAAGAAAAGCGCAATTGCAAAAGATTTACAAAAGGTCAAACGTAACAGAGTCCGGAGATTTATTTTCTTAAAATAGGTATAATTAAATCATAAGTTCGGAAGAAACAGTAGTTTTGCATGTTCCATTTTTTTACGGCTTCTAAAATTCAAAATTTTCAGTGTAAACATTTGCAAACAAACATACAATAATTTACTTATATATTATAACATTATAATATTTGCAGTTACCGATCCTTGCCAAAACTCATTATATTCTATTTCTTGCTTCATTGAAGTTTTAAAAACGACTTCCGCATTACAGGGTTTCCTTCGTCAGGATAATCAGTGCCATGCATGCGATGTTGATATGTTTCTTAATTGCCTTAATTTTTTAACAACAGCATTACGTCTGTAAGCATATTGTTAGAGGAATATGTTCTTTTACATAATAACAATAATAGTTTTTCCATATTCTGATCAACGTGTATCTTTCGTTTACCCAGCTAGTTTTAAAATAGGTTTATTCTCCAAACTATTTGCTAAAATAGATCAGACTAAGTAACTCGCGAGCTACTTCATTTTATGATTAAATCTATCGAAACTATAAAGATACTAGCAGGTTTAGCTCCATTTCACGGATACAGGGAAATGAGAATACATGGAGCCACGCATACGCACGTGGTTGCCAGTCTAGCGCACATCACGTGTCTTCGCGTATTTCTCATCGTAATTCGAATGCAGGTGAAACAGTATTCGTGCACTTAGTTGAAGTCTGCTTTTTATAGTTGGCATCCTTCCAAAGTGAATATTATTCCCGTTGACTTCTTCGTAATGCGTACGCGTAGCGAACGAAAAACGGCCGCTTCTTTCCTGCTCGATGTCATCCGGCACTTCACACATCGATTTTCCTGGAAATCTAAGATAGATTTGCCACTTTTCTTTCTTTCGAAATCAGTTTCATATTTTCGAGGACAAATATCATCTATTTTTGTCCGTTTGAACTTCGCAATAAAGACGATCATGTTTAGCGACGGTCGAACTTTGAAAGATAAATTCTCATTCTTGGCGATAACGTTTATTGTGTTACGCAGCATAACAAGTGCTTTCTTATCGCGCAGTATCGTATGCCCAAGAAAATAGAATCATTTCAAAAGTTAAAGCGTCCCTTTTTATTAGATTTTCTTTTCGTATTGTAAATGTCAAAATGCATAGAATGTATTGTTCCATAAATCAAACAAGCATTTTCGTCAGAAAAAGTTCACCAGTAACATGTTATAGCGTCAACATCTTTGTACAAATTAAAATCTGTTCAAACCTAAGAAGAAAGGAACTTGTACCACTCTCAAATATAACAGCTGAAATACTACTCACAACTTGTCAGTCCAAACTCTGTAACCCACCCTGTATTTCCCCTAAAGTTATATCATAATACTACCAAAAAAATCAACGTGAACGGTGCATAATTAAGTTGATTGTAGAATAAAGCAGTGATGACCCGTGGGTTAGGTACGGCTCGCTTAGAGATTCCATACGGACTGTCGTAGATTTTAAAATAATAATGTTCAACTTTTCAGTTTCAGTGTTTTTAAAAATAATATATTTTTACAATTTTTATTGTGATTTATAATAAATTATGTTGGACCGCAACGATTTTTTCTTTCTTTTGACTGGCTTCTGAAATAGTTCGCCTTCCACTGGGCTGAAGTAACGCATCAATTCATGTAGGAAGAAGATAAATGAATTTATATAGTTGTAGGGACGAGGGTTTACGATCCGGTCTCCGCCATTGTTCGACTTCGGGCGGTCGACCCTGCGCTGGGCCTATTAGCTATTTTAATTTAGCAAATTTCTAATGCTTCAGGTCCCGCGCGTATAGGACCGTCCGCGGTGGACTGGGGCCGGGTCGTGAACAGCCAGTAAAGGTAAATCCTATTGTCTAACAAGGAGAGGTCGCGAAGTGTCACACACCGAATGAGTAGAAATTTTGTGTGTGAGTTCACATAGGTGTAAGGTTAAAAAGTGTAAAAGCTTTTTTTCCAGCGGGCTTTTGTTTATGAGAAATAAATTTTTACATTTCCACGGCGAATATGTATCTATTTGTTTTCGTGAGTACGCAACGAGTGCCGTGGCACAGTTGATAAGGTTCCGCGGTCGAAATGCTGAGGTTCGTAGTTCGACTCCCCTTATATGTCGAATTTTTTTTATTTCATATAGAAATATTTAATATTTTATTAATGAAAATTTGGTTCACAGTGTCATCATTTTTCTTTATTTTCACAACAAAAAATGTTTTTTTAAATTCGAAAGAAAACTGACGAGACAGATGCAGGAAGAGGAAGGGAAATTTATCAAAAACAAAAGAATTTCAGCGCAGCAGGGAGCAATACCTACAATATTCGTTTCGTACATTTGTTTTCTATAACTTTCTAATTTCCCTTAACAATCCTGTCATAAACGTTCAGGTGTTGTGAAAATAAAGAAAAATTATGACACTGTAAACCAAATTTTCATTAATAAAATATTAAATATTTCTATATGAAATAAAAAAAATTCAATCTATAAGGGGACTCGAACTACGGACCTCAGCATTTCGACCGCGGAGCCTTATCAACTGCGCCACGGCACTCGTTGAGTAATCACAAAAACAAATAGATACATATTTGGCCGTGGATATGTAAAAATTTATTTCTCATAAACAAAAGCTCGCTGGAAAAAAAGCTTTTACACTTTTTAACCTTACACCTATGTGAACTCACACACAAAAATTCTACTCATTTGATGTGTGACACTTCGCGACCTCTCCTTGTAAGTGGGTGTGTTGCCTCGAGGCGACCGGGGCCTCGAGGGGTGTCTACCAGATGTGGAATTTTCCATACCAAGACACCCCCACAGTTGCGGACGTCTCGAGACGACCTTAACAATTTTTCAAAACCCACCTAGACAAGGATAAGACAACTTTTCCTTACTCTCGTTTTTCGAGAGTAGGGAGAGAAAGTACCAAGAAAGAGTAGGGGTGACTGAAGGATAGAAAAGGGCGACACGCGGTCGTCCCAGGATGATATCCCTGTAAAAGAGTGAACTAGAGACGCGCGACTAAATTACATGTATAGACTTTGTACAGATAAAAATAAAGTACATACTACGTGTGATCACCAAGAACACGTTCTCTAAATAGTAAAGTCTCAAATTGTTAGGGGAATGAATATTGAGGTATATTTACCATGCCTTCTGTTATCAATTACCATAAACGTTGTTTATTTGTAGTTATTAGTTTTAATTATAATAAGTGACGGTGTATCGGTACTAACATTAAGTTATCTTACTGCGAGAAATAGAAGTATTATATAATAAACACTGCTGAATCATATTGGAAATATAACTTGATTACAAATTTGTTTTATAAAGTTCTAAGCTTATTATAAAATTCTTTTTATATTTCGAGATAAAGTTTCAATACTATCATTTCAAGCAGATAAATGTCAACTTTTAAATGCTGGCTGTTTGCTGAATGGAATTTTATATATAATTATCGTATCATTGATAATAAATAACAGAATTCTCCTGAGAATATAATGTTTATCTCAGTGTAATCCAGTTAGCTGTTTCTTTGCATCATTGGTTCTATGTGTAATAGGCATTTCGAGCGAGCCTGCTCTCTCTCTCTCTTTCTCTCTTTCTCAACGCAATTGCTTCAAACTTATCGGCATAATTATAAAATTTCGCAAGACCACGCCGCCAATAGTAATTTGCCAATTATACGGTGACATGTTTATTTGCGAACATTTTGTGTTAGCATCTATCGGTCAGTTGTATACAAGAGCACGGTATACATTAATATAACATATATCTGTTTTTAACCCTTTCATTACCGACGTAGTTCATTAGAGACGTAACCGCAATCGCATAATTGCAAAATGTTAAAATCTGTATGTTTCGCAAACTAAGATGAATATACTGCGATTATCCGTGTCTATTCTATTGGTCTCAAAATATAACACGATCGTTTTGGTCATTTAAACCTCACTGCATACAAAAGCTTTGCGAACGGATAATGGATTAGAATATTATGCTCCAGAATTTAATAAAAGCCTAGAGTTACGTGATATAAAACGAGAAATCTCGACCGAATACACTCTTCGGCAAAACGGCACGGTACACAGTGTGTAATTTCGCCGCTCCAGCTTGACAAAAGTCGATTTTTGTTATGGTCCAGATGAATAAAATTTTATTGGAAATCGATAGTATTATGTCCATAGAAACAGAAAATGTAAAAATTATTTGAAAAAATAATCTGTAATAGTTAATTAACAGGCCTCAAAGTTGTACTTTCCGTAGAATGCTTTTATACGCTCGTGTCATCAAAAGGGTAGAATGGACTTTGTGTATATGTATTGTTATCTCCACTTATTTGGGATATGTTTACAATTTTTTGTTTTTCTAAACGACCTTTTATTACCACTGTTGGATTTATATTAACAATGTAGTATTACATATATTGAATAAGTACAAAAACGACTCTCCGTTCTATGAATTTCTTTTATAAACAGAAGACTCTCTGCAGTGCAGGGGAGAGTCACATAAACAGTTTATGTCAGTCAAGTCAAGGTCTTGCTCGACAGAGCCGTTTCTCGAGCTGCGCCGCCTCCTTCACCTACACATACAGCCGAGATGTCACTGATTCACAGGCCCACCGGCGGCGTTACGGTCGTGCCTACTGGTACAAGCGTGGTAGCATGTGGCGGTATATTGGGGCGACATTTATATTTTTAAAAATTTTGCGACAGCAAAATGCCAAACTTGTTCGCCTCAAAGAATGTAGAATAATGTAAGAAGTTATTGGGGCGATACATTGTACAATGTTGTGTTGTCTTTTAACAGTAAAGAGGTAATATAGGTTTCCACATTACCCATGGAAATATGCAAATGCACTCTTTGTTACAAAGTTATCTTCTGAAAATCTATTCCACTGTATCAATGTCCTTTTCCGCTGAATCGTTGTCGAGAAATCGCATTAAAATATAAATGAAGAAAATGTTTTTTAACAATCATACAGATGAAAGAAACCGTTGAGATGCATCTCTATATGTTGCGGCGGCAACAATGTGTTCTTTTTCGCTGGGAAACGTAGCGTTCTATTATCGTATAGTTACTTTTAACAATTTGCGCTAATAATTGATTTACAACTATTGGTGCTGGAACACAATACTATATTTAGACGTAATGCATAACGTAGTGGTTAATTTCGGTAAAACCGTCGCCAGAAGCCCAAAAATATTAAAATATATTAATTGTACTTTATTTAACACATATTCGAGCATACTTTTTCACTAACAATACTTTTGTGTTACCCTACATGCGATATAGTGCGGTGTGAAATTGTATTTCGACAAATAACCTTAATCGACGTGCCACGCACGACATTCTGATCTCCGCGACTGACGCGCAAGGCACGACTTTTCAGCGCGACTGATTGACTACGAATGTCGCCCCGAATACGCCCGTGCTCATGCCAATAGGTCCGCTACTATTAAGGGGAGGCAAAGTCAATCTGCGAGCTCTCGAGTGCATAGGAAGGAGTAGCAGGCGGAGCAGCTCGAGAAACGGCTCTGTCGAGCAAGACCTTGACTTGACTGGTTTATGTTACTGAGTGGGCCCGAGCTCTAGCTTTTCGGTCGTGCTCAGTTAGTCTGTTCTAGAAAGGAAGCATATAAAGAACTATTCATCCAGCCTTTATAATAAAATTATTTTTCTATTTAAAAGTATACTTATTATTTTTAATACCCATTTCCAATAACCACTTTAGTCCGTTTTAACAATTAACATATAATTTAAGTTCCGTCCCGAAATGTATGTAGACTTTTAACTTGCATTACTATTTATTACACTTTTACAATTTGGTGTGTTTAAAGCTAAAGGTATAAACAATTGAAAATGCAAAGACCCGTTTCAGAAAAATGGTGACATCTGTTACTTTTTTATTGTCTTATTACGCGCGGACTCGGCATTTGGATTCCTCTACGGAAAGTTATTTAAGTTTTGACAAACTGTACTGTTTATTACACTTTTGCAATTGTGATTGTTTAAAGCTAAAGGTATGAACAATTCAGAATGCAAGTAGTTATTGAAGCCAAATAATGGCATCTGTTATTTATTTATTGTTTTATTCCGCGCGGAATTCCGCGAGGCATTTACTTATTGTTAGTTTCGTTCGCTCACAAGACCCATGAAAAACCCCTTGCAACAGTTTTAAAATTTTTTAGCTGAAAATAAAATTTATATTGCAATTCTTTTTGCTTTCCGTAAGAAAAATGTCTGCCCCCATCGCCTCCTGCTACTAGATTTTTTCTTGGATGTTTAAATTTAGAGTAAGTCGGAAAATATTCATAAAGATCACGGCATCTTGGACCTTACTCCACTTTGAACATTGTTTAAACATATTTAAATCTTTACAACATTAAAATGATATGTTTCGTTGCAATTGATGGAGTTTACAGGATCATTTTATACGAAAAAAAATTAAAATAAGCCTTACGATTAAAATACAACAAATTTTGAAACTGAAGACTTTCTTATTTTACGTGTAAATGTTACATAACTATTGGTATATATATATATATATATATATATATATATATATATATTATTATTAACGCTATTGTAAGTATAGCATTATGATGTTTACTAGTAGGAAAGTCATTAAAAGTAACGAAAACCATAACTTCTTTCAAAAAATAGTTTTATCCAGTAGGAACGACGAAATCACACACTGTGCGGCAGATCGAATGAATTGGGCTTTAGTCGAAGGCACCTTGTTAATTTGCGAATACATATATGGAAACGTTCTTAAGACGAAGCAGTTGCTACTGTTGCGCATGTCAGAAACTGTTGTCCGTCGAAGAAGTTTCCTGATATGTAAACATTTGAAATTTATTTTAACAAAAAATCAAACTTCGAGTACTTTCGCATTTCCGGACAAAAAGCAATTGCATTAAATAAAGTTCCAGGAAAAAGAAAATTCGACCCAAGATCCGAAGAATATATTTTTGCAGACTACGTGGATGATGCTAAAGCATATCGCTTATGGAATCCAAATACGAGAAAAATAGTGAAAATGTGTGATGTAACATTTGTAGATTTAAACACGATAAATAACGATCAATAACATAATGAGGAGAGAACTAAATCTGAAGTAATCGGACTTTTCAAAATCGATTACACTGTTCAACAAATTTGAAACTGTTTTCTGTTTTCGGATAGCCACTATATAATTCTTATAGAGTTCATCGTCCTAAACACGAATCCGGCAACGAAATTTCTGGATCACCTTCTATTTTCGAAAAAAATCAGCATTTATACAAACAGTCGTTTTCGGTAAAAAAGCTGGTATTACGGGAAACGTAAATAGTTACAATATTTTTTACTGATAGTTTTTTATTCAGAAATGTACGTAGAATCCAATAGTGTACAGTAAATTGGTGCTAGCAGTAGTCCTCTACGTGAAAATGCAAAGTGAATGCGTAAAAAATTCGCGTATCCCCTCGTTTTTGAACTTTGACAGTGATTTATTGCTAATAACAAATAGGAAACATTATAACTGCTTATACATACATACTCGGGAAACACTCCTCTATTTTTTGAGATCAAGAACAATAACCTACGTTTTTTAGTTTTCACGTAATACCAGCTTCTTTGCCGAAAACGACCGTTTTTACAAATGCTGATTTTTTCGAAAACAGAAGGTGATCCAGAAATTTCGTTGCCGGATTCGTGTTCAGGACGACGAACTCTATAAGAAATATATAGTGGCTATCGGAAAACAGAAAACAGTTTCAAATTTGTTGGACAGTATTATCGATGAAAATCAGAAGAATGATTGTTGTAAATCAATGTGTTATGAAAATGAAGTTGCAGAAAATTAAGAAGGTAACCCGGAATCTGTGTAAGCCCCATGTCAGATTAAGAGGGGGATAGAAAGACTAAAAATAATAGAACGGACCAAACAGATGGACCCAGAAAAGAATATAACACGTGGAATGTTGTGTGAGTAGACCATGAAGAAAACCCCGAAGGAAGTGACAACGATGTTTAACCACAATGCACAGTTCATTGCAGACGAGCTCATACATAATGTGGAAACAACAAATTCAAAAAACTCGTCGAAATGGAAAAAGGCCATGCAAATAGAACATATTGCTCTCAGCAATAATCGTGCATAGACTTTGGTTGAAAGGCTACAAAATAAAACTGCAATTGGTACCAAATAAGTATTCAAAATCAGAGGCAAACAAAACGCGAATGGATCCATAAAAAGACAAAAGACGAGATTAGCCGCGAGAGCTGTTTCTCAATAGCTTGGAGTAGATTTCAAGAAAACTTATTAGGTCAAGGAAAAAGTTCGTAGCGTTTTTTCACCAAAATTCAAACACGTGTTTTTTTATATTTCAAATGAACTTTATTAAACTAAATATGTGCCGTTTTGATCGACAACCTTTTGCCATTTTTCTGGTAAAACCATTATGCCATCACTGTAAAACTTCTGTGATTTCTGGGCGAAAAATTGATCCAAGTGATTTTGGCAGGCCTCTTTTGAAACCAGCCTTACACCATCAAGAGAATTTTGGAGAAAGCGAAATAGGTGACAATCGGAAGGGGCAAGATCTGGACTATACGGCGGATGTATTAAAATTTCCCAGCTGAACTCTCCCAATTTTTTCCTAGTCATTAAAGAGGTGTGCGGTCTAGCATTGTCGTGATGGAAGACAACGCCATTGATATTGATGAGTTCTGGCCGTTGTATCTCTATTGCGCATTTTAATCGCATTAATTGCTTATTGTCGTACGCGATCCACTTTTCATCACTCGTTATCAGTCTCTTAAAAAATGACTCGATTTCATTTCGTTTCATTAGCGAGTTGCAGATGGAAACTCGGTCTATTAAATTTTGTGCTGTTAAGTCATGAGTTACCCAACATCGAGCTTTTTTTTACTCATTCTTATTTAAATCGTTCAGAACGGTTTTTAGTCGATTTTCAGTTCCGAAGCGATGTCATAGGTTGATGCGTGCCATTCTTCCTCAATTTTCTCGAAAATTTCATTCACTTTTTCAATAATTGGTCGACCAGAACGCGGCAAGTCTTTAATGTCGAAATTTCCAGAACGGAAACGAACAAACCATTTACGTGCTGCTGATTTTGATAAAGTATATTCAGCGTGAACAATACAAATTTTTTCATAAGCCTGCGAAGCGTTATCGTCTTGGTCAAAGTGGTACTGCAAAATGTAGCTAATTTTTTCAGAAGGTTGACTCATTTTTAGAACGCAATAACTTTTGACTAAATAAACAAATGTCAAATGTGTTTTTTTTTAAATAATCGATGTACTGTCACCTTACAAAAGCGCTATGATATGTATTGATAATGATTATGTTACTATAGTTATGCAACTCTAACACCATCTGTTGCAAAAAACGCCACGAACTTTTTCCTTAACCTATTATGTTCCTATTGCTAGAGCGAATTCAATTCGGACAGTCCTCGCTGTAGACGCTCAGTTTAATATCACGTAGCAATTTTAAGCAACTTGAACAGATTTTATTTGAAACTATGCTTTATAAAAAACGAAAAAGTATTGAATCAATTCCGCGTAACTTTAGGTTTAGAGTACGTAATTAATAGCAGTAACAAAAATAAGTAGGATGAGGACCACGTGTTGCTAAAATATAAGTTAATATTTATCTCTCTTTTAATATATTATAAAATTTGGTGCAATCAGAGCATCCTCCACAATCTCTAATGTTAATCATTGTAGCTAATACATGTGTTCAAGATTCTCTTTTTTCCGAGTATGATAACTTTCAGAAGTTCCATAATTTGATAAAAATATATTTTACATAAAAGTGAAATTTACTTTTAACTTGATATATACAGTGGGAGTAATAAAACACAGTCGGAAAAAGAAATTTATATGAAAGCTTTGCAACATTTCCTTTCTATGTCATAAGATTACTAATTGTAAGAAGTAGGTATTGTTCTAAACTCGTAAGGTTTCAAAGATGTAAAAATGGAAGCTGTAAAATATTTATAGAATATCATTGTATAAGTTGTGTAACTACAGTTTTAATATATATTGTCTCTGTATAGAGTATGTACCTTTGTATACTTACTCACAGAACGACGACACTTAATTGCTATTATTCAACTTTTGTAAACTGCTCCGATAACTGTGTCTTCTCTATTCTCACATTATGAAAAATTGATAATTTGATTTCTCTTAACCTTCATCCTGGCCCTTTTAAACCACATTAAAGACTCTTAGGTTGTTTTCAGACCAGTTGTCTACTTTCTATTATAAAAAAAGTTTTTTTTTACCTTTCTTTATAAGATCTTTATTAAGAATAATATGTGTCCACTGTGAACAATTTCTTTCAATTTGGACGACATTAAATCTCGATATAGGTAAAGAAAAAAGCAGAGACAGACGAAGATTAACATGATTTCCACTGTACTTAAGTATGTAAATATGTTTATGTATAAAAAGTGCTATAATTAACTCAAAATCCTCTTACAGGCCGAACTTCGAAAATTCAACTTTTGAAATTTCATGGAAAATATGAATGTCTACAATGCATAGATAAAAATGGCGAATGAATTGCTATCATTAGAGAAAATTAAAGGATCTATTGCGTTAAATATTTTAGTTTAAATGATACGTATTGTACACATGCAGAGTGTATTTATTCTTCCTTTCCTTTTTTTTACATTTTAATGTTATGGCATTCCAAATAATCATGAAGTTGTAGCAATTATTGTTTTTACGTTAATTCCACTGTTGCGTGTATCAAAAATATTTCTTGATCGGTACTTTTTCAATGAGCAGTTATGAATTTGAAATTGTCCTTCTCAGCAGCCTTAGGTAGGCAGTAAGAATTGACTGATCGGCTGCAAGCAGATTAAACCCTTGCCTTACGATTTTTACTTTGACAGTGCGTGTAATAACGTAAAATGAATACCAGAAATCAAAATTTCTCTCTAATTTTTTTACAATTGCTATAATTGATCGCAATATTAACCCTTTGCGGTCGTATGTCTTCTCTCAGCCACCACAGCAAGGAAACATACAAATCCTATACTGTATTCATTCATTTATCAGTTTACACTTTCTCTAAACGAACCTAAATGCCTAAGGAACCTTTTCACGATCCAATTCGGTGCTCCTATCAATTGGATATAAGGAAATCCAATCTAAACAAAAGCTGTCACCCCGCACTCGCCATGCAAGACGCTGCGCTGTGGCGAGTCAGTCGCCTTTTGAGCGTAAAGAAATCGACTACGTTCGGCGATACCATGTAGAATTCCAAAGAATATTGTATAAATTGTGTTTAACAGTAATAAGACATTCTCGCTTGTTAAAATATTTCAAAATAATACTCCAAAATGGCAAAAAGAGAGTTACCGCAAGAAGTGTTTAGTGAAACTGAAAATAGGGATGAAGAGTTTTGTTTTGACCCCTTCAATATAGACTCTGCATATAAGGCGTCAGCTAGAAGAGAGAACAGGACGCCTATGACATATTTTATGTATTTCCGAAAATTTGTGGGACAACTGGTTGGTGGTTATCGTGATGGAGCACAATCAAAACTAGGGAAACCATCGACCTCAGATAAGGAGGAAAGACTGAATGGAAAACTGCACATATTGTGGCATTGTGAAGACGTAAAAAGTAAAGATTGCTCAGTATGTTCAAACAGAAAGATTAAGGGCGGAAGGCGACAAACCAATTATTTGTACGATACATGCAATCGAAAACCAGGCCTGCATGTTGGAGATTGCTTCGAAAAATACCACACGATGGAAAACTATAAAATATAATTTTTATACAAAAACGTGACATTAGATCACTTTATTGAGTAAACATACATCTAAAGTTCACAAAAGAACTACTAAATCTTGTTTATACTTCGTAATCTTGCATGTTATGTATCCCTGCTCTTTCGACGGAAATTAATTCCGACCAGTACGATACCCATGTCCAAATTTAATACGACCGCAAAGGGTTAATATTATAGAAGTAATTTGATTGTCTCGTAATCGACTGATATTTTTAATTTAACAGTTATTGAAAAACTTTCTGTAAAATTCACTAATCTTCAAAAACAGTGCCTGTCGCTTAGACAGGGGATTTTTAGACGACTTCAAAACTACTAATCAGTAATCACTACGAAGAACAGGTGATTATAAGAGTGCAAATGATATGCGAGTATGCTCTTCAAATATTCTAGATCAGTCAAGTCAAGGTCTTGCTCGACAGAGCCGTTTCTCGAGCTGCTCCGCCTGCTACTCCTTCCTATACACTCGAGAGCTCGCTGATTGACTTTGCCTCCCCTTAATAGTAGCGGACCTATTGGCATGAGCACGGGCGTATTCGGGGCGACATTCGTAGTCAATCAGTCGCGCTGAAAAGTCGTGCCTTGCGCGTCAGTCGCGGAGATCAGAACGTCGTGCGTGGCACGTCGATTAAGGTTATTTGTCGAAATACAATTTCACACCGCACTATATCGCATGTAGGGTAACACAAAAGTATTGTTAGTGAAAAAGTATGCTTGAATATGTGTTAAATAAAGTACAATTAATATATTTTAATATTTTTGGGCTTCTGGCGACGATTTTACCGAAATGAACCACTACGTTATGCATTACGACTAAATATAGTATTGTGTTCCAGCACCAATAGTTGTAAATCAATTATTAGCGCAAATCGTTAAAAGTAACTACACGATAATAGAACGCTAGGTTTCCCAGCGTAAAAGAACACATTGTTGCCGCCGCAGTTGTCTTAAATGTTTTCAGTAACTTTATTCGTCTCAAAATGCTCGACGCAAAGTTCTAATATACCAATTAAAACATAATTAATTATAAGAAGCTCTTAGTAACAAAGAGTGGTTCTGCCTCGTTTAATTTCAATGTGGTTTTGTAATAAAATGCCAAAGTATTGTCAATTTTACATATAGAGATGTATCTCAACGGTTTCTTTCATCTGTATGATTGTTAAAAAACATTTTCTTCATTTATATTTTAATGCGATTTCTCAACAACGATTCAGCGAAAAAGGACATTGATACAGTGGAATAGATTTTCAGAAGATAACTTTGTAACAAAGAGTGCATTTGCATATTTCCATGGGTAATGTGGAAACCTATATTACCTCTTTATTGTTAAAAGACAACACAACATTGTACAATGTATCGCCCCAATAACTTCTTACATTATTCTACATTCTTTGAGGCGAACAAGTTTGGCATTTTGCTTTCGCAAAATTTTTGAAATATAAATGTCGCCCCAATATACCGCCACATGCTACCACGCTTGTACCAGTAGGTACGACCGTAACGCCGCCGGTGTGCTTGTGAATCAGTGACATCTCGGCTGTATGTGTCGGTGAAGGAGGCGGCGCAGCTCGAGAAACGGCTCTGTCGAGCAAGACCTTGACTTGACTGTTCTTGATGGTTCCCCAAGTGCGCCATTTATTGTTCTACTATTTACATAAGTTGTATGAAACGCACCTTTAACATTTACCAAAGAATGCAATCACTCTCGTTCTACAATTCCTTCCCGCCTTTTTGATAAAGACATTATACCTTCACAATAAAATTTCTGTGGTTTTTCGTTAAAATATTTTTTAATGTTTGCTTTTATGGATTCGATATTATCATATTTCTTCTGGCAAAGCAATGTTGCACTGCTTGAAGTGGATTATAATCTGTAGGAGCAATATATGTATAATATGCTGGGCGGAATAAAAGAAACTAATCGAAAAATTCCACTGTTTTAATTCCCGAGTTTTGGTCATATACTGCTATTTTTTCTTTCAGTTTACCCCAAAATCACAATGCTTTTCTTAATTAATTGTTTAGTTCATTTGGAAACTGCTCAAAATACAAAATTCTTTGGCAACCCCAAAGAGTCACTAACTGTTTTTTTCGTATGACTCCTCTAGACTTCCCTCGAATCATTAAACTCTAATTCCTTCGGTCGCATATTGCTCCGTGTTAATACAATATAACGTGGAAAGTACATACATATCCATGGCACGAATTTATGGCACGACTTAATATAACCCGGAAACGGGAGACTCTAGAAAATTCCGTGAGATTTGACAGAGATCTGTGAGAGTATGCACATACTTAGTTTAGTCAACTGTATCGTTTGATTTTTTCTTCATGTTGTTCCGTTTCTTATTATTCCATCTATGTCGTTTTGTATTATCCTTATATTAATACCCTTTATTCTTGTTCCTTGAAAGTATACTTTCCTGTCGACTTTTACGTCCTGGAATTTACTTTTTGCGAACTGAGTTTTTTATGTTATATGAAAGCCCGTACAAAGAGGAGTTTAGTAATATGTACATCACACAATGACCTTCAGACGTACGCAAGGTTGGAAATTGAAGAATTAATTCGAATACTGCATGTGACTAATGGACCCTACTCCGAGACTTTCCAGTGTCCGTGAGACCGCTTGTTTCGAGAATTCCTTTCGGTCATAGCGTCCGCCGTCCATTCGTTTTGTAGGCAAAATGAGTTATATCTACGTTCTTTGTACTTTAACATAAAGGAGCCCTTCACAAGTTAGCTATATGATAGCTTATAAAATGTAGGAATTTTAAGGTTAGAGGACAGAGTTATTAAAGAATGCCTTCGATTATAGAATGGACGAACGAAAAACTGATGCTGCGAGGGAAACGGCTCCAAGGCGCACAGTGAATGGTACTGAATAACCGATATCCTGCAATTAGTTTTTTGAAGAGTTTTTTTTTATCACACTTCTCAAGATCGCCGATGCATAAACTTTTGCCGTCGCAAGGCATTAATTTTCATTCTGTGCAAAATTTCCGCATCTCTAATAGTTTCCTCTAATAGTATCCAGTAAATAAGTTTCGGAACCCCAAGTTTGCGGGCGGTTTTAAAGTGGACTAATATTTCAGATATCATACTAATATTTCTTAAAAATCACAACCAAAATTTGTAAGGTCATAGAGTTGGAAGGTACCGTAACGTTGTGAATTATTTATTAATATAAATCAAATTAGTGTGACAAATGAAAGAGAGAAAGTGAAATAGGAAGAGAGAGAGGGTGGAATGGAGGGAGGGAGGGGGGAGAGAAATAGAAAGAGAGGAATATCAGTACGAGCGGAGAGCGAATGTGATCACGTGTGTATGCTAAAAGAATTAGAATGCTGAATGTATCGGATTATTAGTTTTTGACGAATGAGATGCGAAAAGTAAGCGTGAGGAAGATGTGCACAGAGAAGTGAAAGAAAATTACGAAAAGGCGAACAATCGAGGTGGATGCGAGAGTTTTATTACTCCTCCTTATTATCGACACTAAATTTATTTTTATGCAGGTACATCATTCCTACATTAATATTAACACCATCCCCGTCAATTTACAGTTTCTTACGCAAATAGCATAATGTAATAGGCCACGTGTTACTTATTTTCTCATTTGATTTTTATGGATGCTTTCGACTCGTATTCGTATGTGTCACTCTTATCTTCTGCATCAATCATCCACTTGCAATGAAATAATCAAATTGTTGTTCTTATAACAAATTAACACCTACATCTTTCTGTGTACCTATGATTAGCAGACTGAGGTTCTGGAAGGCTGAATACTTCGTACACGTTACGTATATACAGGGTGTAAAAAAATTAATGGTCATGGCTTTAAGGGGTTGTTCTACACCTCTGGATCGATGGAGATTTGCGAAAAAAACCTGCCGAAAAATTCGGGAAAGGGTAGCAAATTTTTTTTATTGGCTCATCGTATTCGTCTTGTTACGTAGGTAAAATGTCTGAGAGGAACCATGGGTCAGAAACGAACCGTTCTCTCGTATATTAACTTTTAATTGGACCTTCCGATCAAAATTTCGCCATTAGTTAAAGCAGAGGCGACGTAAACGAAGTTAGAAAATGGGGCACTGTGTCACCGTACCAGGAGAGAAGTGCATGTGTTTATGCTCTTCTCCCCGGGTGGGCCCTTGAGCGAACCCAACACCGAACGCAGGTCAATGACATTTTTCTAGTCATTTTCTATCTTCGTTTATGTTGCCTCTGCTTCAATTATTGGAGCTAGCAGGGGTATTTCATGTGTTTCCTTTCGAAAGGTCGGTGACTCGAAGGCTGCCATATGGGCGAAATTTTTATCGGAAGGCCGAATTAAAAGTTAATTTGTGAGAGAACGGTTCGTTTCTGACCCATGATTCCTCTCAGACATTTTACCTACGTAACAAGACGAATACGATGAGCCAATAAAAAAATTTGCTACCCTTTCCCGAATTTTGCGGCCGTTTTTTTTCGCAAATCTCCATCGATCCAGAGGTGTAGAACAACCCCTTAAAGCCATGACCATTAATTTTTTTACACCCTGTACATATGTACGTTAATATATACAATGGTATATGTCAAAATACATTTTAATTTTTGCTTTACAATTTAATCTCGAAATATTGGACTTATACTATTTAAGGTAGTTCTATGCATATTCAGAACAAAAAATTTATTTTTATGTTTTCAGATTTTAATTCTTTTTATATCATTTTTTCACAAAAATTGGTAAAAATGCTTCTACTATTCTATTATAATCATCATAGTAAATGTTTATAAAGAGAAAAATAATTGTTTAAATATGCGAAATAATTCTAATTTATGTATTTTAAATCAAACTTTTGTCGATACGGTACCCACTACACATAAAAAGGTGTGTACATAGAGAGAATTTTTTGACGTACACTATGACAAATACATCGTGGCATCATCACATCATTCAACCTACTGTAACCTATAAATACAAATGAGAATTTGACAGTTATCAGAGTTGAGACGTTTTTTTGAAAACGACAAATTACAAATTTGTGAAAAAAAAACGCTCGAAAGAAATTTGAAAGCAGTGGAGATTCTCAATAAAGGGAAACTAAATACACAAATCAGAAATTTAACTCATTCTAGTGGAGAAGCCGAACATCCAAAAGTAATCGCAAGTAGCATGAAGTATGGTTTGTGTGAAGGCATGCATTTCATAGATTTTTTTCAACTTTTAATAGAAGTTTTCTTTATAAGTACGTGGTAAATAATGATAGAAAAATTATATCGGGTTCTAAATGAATTGATTAGGCCACTACTATTTTTATAAAGATTTTTGTCGACTCGTTCCGGTAAAAAAAAATAAAAACCTGCGTTCCAAGGCATGTAAAAATGGCTGTCCCTATAAGATTCGTGTAAAAATAATTTATTTTGAAAATAATTTTCTCATAAACTATGTGGTTAATTTTATTGATCTTTCGCAAATTGTTTTGGAATATAATACTGCATGGATACCCAAAATTTAAAAAAAATTGGTCGAAAAAAATATTTGCATAGAACTACCTTAATTCCGCATTTCAGTAAATCGATTTAAAATACTTAGGTTATTATTGTACCTATCGATTTACGATAGAAACATAAAAATGTCAAATTTTATACCAGAAAATTGCAACAGTTGAGATGAATGTATTTTGTCAAACTGTTTGACATAGAAAACTGATGCGTATGACACTAGTGTTTTCGAGTCAACGGGTTAAGAATATCTCGTACAATTGAGTCGCAGAGATGACATAATCAAATCAAATATTATATATGAAGTAATAAACAGTGCTAGTAATTGAAAAAATAATACACTATTTTAAATATATGAAATAAGAATAGTTATTGTAACAATTGTCTTCTTGTTACTAGAGAAAATTGTTCGACAAATGAAAATTATATAAAATCGAGAAGCCTATTAAACTGAAAAGCATCATTTATGCTGTGTGTTACATTCGGACCTGGAATTTTTGGAATTCCAGTTTGGGCACCAGTCAGGCGCTTGGCCAAAAACCTGGGAAACAGGGAAAAGCCTAGCTGTATAGGGTTACTTGACAGTCTGCAAGTAAGCAAATTCCATTAGGCCCAATTTATGACTTCCCTTGACCTTGGGAATAATTTTCACTCGCCTCCTTGACATCCTTAGCTCCTACCAAACCGTTTCCACCTTCACTCAATTTTCCGCATTTTCCAGGACCCCACTTCCAAAAAACGCTCTACATAAGCTGGCTGTTTTCTGCTTCTTCGGATTTTTTTCTTAAACTTACAATTAGTCTTACAACTCGTTGTAAAGTTATTTCTAACTTTATATTAAGGTAACCACTACATCGAACTGTGTTCATTGTTAACCATTTTTGTACCAGTGATATTCTATATTCAGAAATATACCTTTATATTCTTTAACCTTCTAACTGCGGGCGACGTGAAAATCGCGTAGTGCTTGTCTTGTAAAATTTTGCGGGCCACGCTATTACCACGTCGCATCTATTTTTTAGGTTTTTTTATGTCAGGAAACGCTTATTCCCCGTCTAATACGTTTCTCATCGGGCATAAAATATGCGGGAGAAATCTAAACCAATCACATAATCGACAGACTAATGGTTAGCCGTTACAAAATACATAAGATGTGCCCGCGGTTAGAGGGTTAAGGAGAATATTTAGAAATTCTCATCAGTTAATCCTGTGCCTTCACGTAATCAAACAACGATCCCCTCTTATTCACTTAAGCCGCCCGGAGTGAATAAGATGGATTTTTTAAAGTTACGGGTTAACGTTTATAATTCGAGAGTCACCGGTTGCAACTGAATACATCTTCCTTATACCAGCTAGTGGCGGTAGTTCCTGTAATTGGTAGACGACCGTATCCGATGTACTAGCGCGAATTACCGAAAGGTATATTCGTTGTTAACGGGCAAACGGCGCTTCTATGGAAAAGCTATAGGCTAGTCCCGTCTCCGGATCGTTTCCCCAAAAATCAGTTGTAACTTGTGGCTTACGCCAACGTAATCGCAACAACGAATACCGGTCGCGTTCTACCACTCGCCCGGGTCGTACCATGTGTTTCTAACAGATATCTTCATATCCTAATAATACAAATCTATGACAATATTATCAATGATAATAATACAAACCTATGATATTATGTTAACAATTGCAAGTCACAGTACGAAAATTTAAGGCCATTTATACAAAACAAATGATGTTTTAAATTATATAGTAAATGTAAGAATAATCAATGTAGTAAATATTAATAAAAAAGATAACAATGACAATCGTACAATTTAAACGATTACACAATTTTCATTAATTAAGGGTGATAGTTATTGTTAAATCACTTTGTGGCTATTTTTACTCGCATTGTCAGTATGCTATTCATATTGCTTTAAATCACTACCAGTTTATTGTGACAGCGCTCTTTTGAGAGATCGTAAACGCATGATTTACATTACACTAGTGATTAAACAACTTATATGTAAGCCTAGACAAAGTTGGACCTGACATTAATTGCTCACCATCACGTGCAATGAAAATAACTATCATGTTACTTAAATACGTTTAAAGAAAATCTAAAAGTACATACTATTTGTAACTATTTTGGTGTAAACATTTTAAAATAAATTCTCTGCACTTTTTATAATAGTTAATGAAGAAAATTCCTTAACTTAAATTTCATAAACCATATAATGAACCAAAAAATCACAAACTGAAATGGAAATTTCCTGCACAATATTCAAAATGCGAAATATTATTGTAAATAGAAAGTACAGTGAAGAAAAGGTACGTATAATCGTTATCAAAGCTACTCAATTTCAACTTCATCGAAGCGCATAGCAGTTGAGGAAGCGTTCCGTTCGGCTTCAGGAGAAGAACTCGTTCACTGAGCAGAGCTAGACTAAAGGCAAAGAAAGGGAAGGCAGAGTCTGTCGTTTCGCCGCAAACCCGAAAATATCTATGTCGACCGGTATGTTGAAACCTGGCATAAGCTCTGGCGCGATGCCACAAGAGTGGTACTCGGTTGGAGGCCAACGTCAGGCCAGAGGCGAGCAGTCTTAAAGCTTCGCATGTCCACTGTGGCCAACAAAAAACAATTCTCGCTCAAGTTGAAGACCGCTAAAATGACATTTCCCAAGGAATTCTCTACACCAACGCGCGACGCGACGATTCGGCAGACTCATTTTCATCTTTCCGTCCATGATACCGTATTGACATAAGACACGAAAGTAAAATCGTACCTTTTGTATTCTTAAACTAGACTCGCATAATTTTGTAACGATTTTGTTAAATAAGTGAAACATTAAATCAAAAAACAATGAAAAGTAATGACTAGACTGCGGATGTTTATGCAAATTTCGAGTTTCACCAATGCAGGTGAGACAGGAAAACCTATCTAGGGATTTATTGCACTTAATAAATATTACAACAAATACCGTACTTTGTATATTTTAGATATATTTTTATATTATGTCCTTTTTGTATATTTTAGGCGTATTAAATTTGTCATAAATGCATAAAAATCCGCAGTCTAGTAATGACTCTCTTCCTTGGACGCTAAGATCTTTATTTAGCATACACATTTCTGTATAAAGACCTACAGTTAAATAAAATTACATTAACACTATTTCTACCAGAAGATGTCAAAATACATCATTGAAGTTTTCGATTAAAATTACTGCTTATTCGTTTAGACCAGTTTAATCGTTTTTCCTTAAATAAAATTTTGACTTTTCTTATAATGGTTGTCAAATTAATAATACAGTATATTTTTTCTCCAATCTCCTTCTGGATATAAAATACATATGGGTAATTCTCATGAAATCCCGAAATTCGGTCTTTATAAATTGACAAATAATATTGAAATAAAGGCTATAGGAGGATAAGTATGATCCAGCGGTCTTAGCTCCGATCATGCTCGCTTTTTTTTGTTAAATTAGTACCTATGTGAGTACTTATCACAGCAATTTTCAATCCTTAAAAATTCATCCCCAGGGAGTAATCGTTAAATAAACAAATTTTTTCAAAAATTCATAACTTGAGAACGACTACTTTGATTTTATTGAAATTTATTGAGGACGTACATATAACTAAGGTCTCTGATTTAAAAAAATTCCAGACTTGATGAATTGACATAACCTTAGAAAAAAAATTAAAACATTTTTCAATTACTACTATTGGTAGGTTATGTTTGAGGCACAACTACCAAACTTTTTTTATAGCTTTCTAACGTCATTTTGCACCATATATAATTTTGGTATAATTTATTTCTTGGTGCGTCATATGCAAAAAGAATAAAAAGTATAATTTTAATCATTTTCAATTTTTTTCATTATGTTATCATTATAGCACAATCATCTTAATTTTTTTTTAGCTTCCTAACATTATTTTGCACCATGTGTAATTTCGGTAGAATTTATTTTTGGGTGCGTCATATGCAAAATAAATGAAAAGTCTAATTTGAATCATCCTCAATTTTTTTCAATATGTTACCGTTATAACACAATCATGTTATTTCTTTTGGTTTCCTCACATCGTTTTACTCTATCTATAATAATTTCTGAATTCATAATTCATAATAATAATAATAACAATAATAATAATAATAACAACAACAACAACAACAGAAACAATGATTATAATAGTTATAAAAGTAATAAAGACAATGGCAAGATTAGCTCCATACGTCTGTAGCTCTTGCCCGCTCATGCGGGCCCGCGCGAACGGCAGACTTGATACCTAACTCATTATACCCACCACTAAAACGCATATCCCCGCTACATCTATCCACCACAGCACTAGCAACGGACGAAAATTGCATTAGAACGTTAGGTCGATCTGCCGAATCAAAACTAAATATTCGCTATCATCGTCATTGTAGTAAATGGACTTTTTGTTGTTTTTTTTTGGAAGTTGCCGAAATATAGGAAAACTGTATACTTTTATTGATTCCAATGTAACACGCTGAGAATTATAAATTCAGAAATTATTATAGATAGAGTAAAACGATGTGAGGAAACCAAAAGAAATAACATGATTGTGCTATAACGGTAACATATTGAAAAAAATTGAGGATGATTCAAATTAGACTTTTCATTTATTTTACATATGACGCACCCAAAAATAAATTCTACCGAAATTACACATGGTGCAAAATAATGTTAGGAAGCTAAAAAAAAATTAAGATGATTGTGCTATAATGATAACATCATGAAAAAAATTGAAAATGATTAAAATTATACTTTTTATTCTTTTTGCATATGACGCACCAAGAAATAAATTATACCAAAATTATATATGGTGCAAAATGACGTTAGAAAACTAGAAAAAAATTAGGATGGGTGTGCCATAATTATAACATATTTAAAAAAATTAAATATGATTAAAATTAGACTTTTTATTTTTTTTGGATATGACGCACCAAGAAATAAATTATACCAAAATTATATATGGTGCAAAATGGTGTTAGAAAGCTATAAAAAAAGTTTGGTAGTTGTGCCTCAAACATAACCTACCAGTAGTAGTAATTGAAAAATGTTTTAATTTTTTTTCTAAGGTTATGTCAATTCATCAAGTCTGGAATTTTTTTTAATCAGAGACCTTAGTTATATGTACGTCCTCAATAAATTTCAATAAAATCAAAGTAGTCGTTCTCAAGTTATGAATTTTTGAAAAAATTTGTTTATTTAACGATTACTCCCTGGGGATGAATTTTTAAGGGTTGAAAATTGCTGTGATAAGTACTCACATAGGTACTAATTTAACAAAAAAAAGCGAGCATGATCGGAGCTAAGGCCGCTGGATCATACTTATCCTCCTATAGCCTTTGTATTAATTTTCTATGGATTTCGTAGTACTGATATTACTAGATTTTAATTATATAGTGGTCCCCAGAATAAACGTGTTTTATGAGAATTATTATTTCATGTTATGTCTAACAATCTTTTTCTTCCAATTTTTTCTCTTTTGCCTTCTTTCTCTGGAACTCACGGCGGATATAGGTTTTACTTGCCCTTTTTCTTAAGTATTTAAGTCTTTCTTTTTCTCGAAGTATTACAATACGTACAGAATCAGATTTCATTTTCTCCCCACGCTTCCTATCATATTCTTTCTGTTTTAATTTTGCTTCTTCTTCGCTTACCTTCTTTTTTCTTGCCATTAATTGACCCTACGACAAGATCGCAACAACAAATTCAAAGCAAGCTGACCCAGCCAAACATCATTCCCTCGTAAATCATCATTCCCTCACTACTAATTTATATGAGGGAATGACGAAATAAAGAATAAAAAAAAACTCGTCACGTAACCTTATTTTTAAAAAAGTTCTTTTAAGTTTATTGCTCCCAAAACCCTACTTCTCTATGCAGTTAATAGCAGTTCAAGCATATTATCTTTTGTTTTTTTAGGTTGTGATGGAATGACGATCAAAAATGTAATGAAACAAAAAAAATAATGACATCTATTTGCAACACAAACTCCAACACGCTAACGTTAAATTCGTCACATTTTTAAAGGGTCTAGCCAAATAAGGGGGTCAAAATTGCCCTTGAGCCGATTTTATTCGACGATGGGTCATTCGATAGATGATGATGAAAAACCATTGCACACAAATTTTTAATCCGATACCTTCACCGGGAGGGTAGTTATAGGGTAAAATCGAAAAACCAGTTTTTGCCTCATTTTCCCCAATTAATGTGGAGCAAAAATTCCCAAAAAATTCTAACACATTCTAAACATGAATGTACACGTTAGGAATTTTTTTCAGATTTTTCCTTTGCAAGTTACACTCGCAAAAAATGAAAAACCGAAAAAAAAATTTTTAAACATCGATTTCGTATTGAAATCTTCCGAGCACAACTTTTTCCTTTTTACAGTAGTTGCATAATATTATCATTGTTATACCCTAATTTTTTCAGATTTTTTGAGTACGGTGCATCACGGTCGGAAAAATCAAAAACCGATTTCTGGGACACATTTTGGGCTGAAACTCGCCCATTATCTGCCATTCTTGCATGATTTTAATACAGTATGTTCATATTGTGACCTTCAATGTTTCTGCATAGAAATATGTAGATGTTAAAGAACAATATCGGGATAATTAAATAAATTGCTGATTGTATGGTCTTTATAACCTAGAATTTTAACTGTTCTTTCAAAAGCATCAATGGCGAAGTGGCTATGGTGTCTGCCTGTGGAATCGATGGACACTTTTTTGTCGAGGGTTCGAATCTCCATGTGGAACTTAAGTTTTTTTTTCTGTCATTTTTTTTTTTATAAAAAACATAACAACATTCAGTAGTAGCTTTAAAATGTTTCACAGATATTTTTATGCCTTTCAACAATATAAAACCTATAGAAAAATAATCGTAAAACATGCTTTTCTTACAATTAAACATGCAACGTTTTGCAATTATAAGTATTCTCAAACATTTTATATTGTTCATAGATATTGGTTTATTGCAATGTATGAAAATATATTTTAAATACGAAAGAAATATAAAATTCAATGTACAGAATGTAAAAAAGTACTTGTAATTGTAAATCGTGACATGACTGAAAAGAGTCGATGAAGAAAAAAGTATACTGTATAATTATTTTTAGAAGTATCTGTGAAACATTTTAAAGCTACTACTGAATATTGTTATGTTTTTTATAAAAAAAAAAAAAATGACAGAAAAAAACTTAAGTCCCACATGGAGATTCGAACCTGCGACAAAAAAGTGTCCATCGATTCCACAGGCAGACACCATAGCCACTGCGCCATTGATGCTTTTGAAAGAACAGTTAAAATTCTAGGTTATAAAGACCATACAATCAGCAATTTATTTAATTATCCCGATATTGTTCTTTAACATCTACATATTTCTATGCAGAAACATTGAAGGTCACAATATGAACATACTGTATTAAAATCATGCAAGAATGGCAGATAATGGGCGAGTTTCAGCCCAAAATGTGTCCCAGAAATCGGTTTTTGATTTTTCCGACCGTGATGCACCGTACTCAAAAAATCTGAAAAAATTAGGGTATAACAATGATAATATTATGCAACTACTGTAAAAAGGAAAAAGTTGTGCTCGGAAGATTTCAATACGAAATCGATGTTTAAAAATTTTTTTTTCGGTTTTTCATTTTTTGCGAGTGTAACTTGCAAAGGAAAAATCTGAAAAAAATTCCTAACGTGTACATTCATGTTTAGAATGTGTTAGAATTTTTTTGGAATTTTTGCTCCACATTAATTGGGGAAAATGAGGCAAAAACTGGTTTTTCGATTTTACCCTATAACTACCCTCCCGGTGAAGGTATCGGATTAAAAATTTGTGTGCAATGGTTTTTCATCATCACGTATTGAATGACCCATCGTCGAATAAAATCGGCTCAAGGGCAATTTTGACCCCCTTATTCGGCTAGTCCCTTTATAGTACTAGCAATTTTCAAAAACTAATGGTAGCGTTCATGTTTGATTGAAAATGCGTTCATAAATCGATTGTCAGAAAAATGTGAGGGAATGATTTATTTTTATAGGACGCGTGTATATTTTCTTTTTTTTAAATCCATTTATTACTTTATAAACCAAATTAAGTTTTTTTTTATTAATCTACTATATTTTTAATAAATCGGTCATACTTGCAAGACTATTATAAGATTTTCTTTGGTTGTTTGATGATACAAAAGTTATTGAATTGAAGCTTGGGACATAGTGAGGGTATGATTTTAGAGATAGTATATAGATGTATTTTTTTTATTTACACATATGGTTCCAAAATGATAAGTGAATCTTTTAGCCACAGTAATGTATATTTCAAGGAAATATTGGTAACCGTTAAATGTTTGTTAGATTTTTGATAAAACTTTTAGGACAAGAATTTCGGAATTTCGTGAGAATTACCCATATATAGTATACCTACTTCTACCATGAAGTATCTTTTAACATCTTTTCACTTGAGTGCAAATATATTGGGAGTAATTGTTAAAAACTAACATCTGTTTAATATATTTTCATTGATCAGTTAAATAATTGTGACATTATTGACCAAAGAACAGTGTTATATATAAAGGAAACCTATGTAGGTACATATAAGCAGTGTATTCGGTTTAATACGACGCACTATTGCAGCTATCTGTTAAAAAAAATTAACGTATGAACTATGCAATTAGATATCAGTAAACAAATTTTAAAGAAGCTTGTTTTCTGTGTCAAATTGAGGTACAAAAATAGTATATGTTCCTATTTGTAAAATTGCAATTTCGCCCTAAAACCAAGCTGTTGTTTCAATTTTGCTACTGGTATCAGTTGTACGTTCTATACTCTATAATTTTTATTCCAAACTTTTTTTTACCAGATAGCTACAAGTGGGCGAAAAATAGTGCATAACATTGGGGCGAACACTTTGCGTATATATAGACACATTTCCTATATAACGCTGTTTTTTAGTTAATAATGTTACAATGTTAAAGTAACAACTGATAACAAAAAAAATATTAGACAGAAATTAGTTTTTAACAAAAACTCCCAAGACATTCGCATAACACACGTTGCGTCTTTGTACATGTATTTCATTTACAACGCTGTTTATAGTTAGTAATGTTACAATGTTGTATTAATTAATAGATAAAAGGAAAAATTTTAGGTAGAAATTAATATTTAACAATTTTTCGCAAGATTTTTGCGGTCAACTACAAACGTATGTAAAGACACGTTTTACAATTAGTCGAAATAAGAATACACACAACCACGGTAAAAATAGTATTGTAACGCGACGTGAATTTCGCTTACCACGGAGGAGCAGCAGGTACCTTGCCCGGAGGTCCCGCGCCCCTCCACCCGACCTGTTACCCACTTTCCGCCGGGAGCGACCCTGATGGGTCAGGCCCGGAAGCGGAAAGAGGGATATAAGGAGGTCCTTTTCCGGAGATCGGCAGAGTTTCCCTGCACTCTCACCCCTCAATTATAGTAGCCCTCGTACGGAGAAGACGTAGCCTACGCGGTAACGGCACTCCTGCGAGGCGCGAATTAGTCGACTCCCATCCTTAATATCAATACTGTAACGGTGCGTTCCTTTGGGCCCCACGTTGGGCGCCAATTTGTAACGCTGGTGTTCTTCGTTCGGGGGAGGTTCTCGAAAACCAGAGCTTTAGGACGGGATCGGATAGGAAGAGCAGTGAATATAGACAAACTACTGCCATTGTTTTGTTCTCTATTTCGCCCTTAATATACTATTTTTTGAATCATGTAAATATTGTTTCTGGTTTGGTTTTTATGAGCATTTTCCCAAACCCTAGTAAAACCGTGAAATTCGGCCGGTTATTCTCGCATAGGCACCTATTTTTCGCCCGGCACTAAAAGGGTTAAGCATAACATAAAATGAGACAGTGTGTTTCGAATAACTTAAACTAATTCTATCTAATAAAAGGAAAAATTGATTTTTTTCATTCATAAATTTATATTATAACCGATCGTTCTTTAATCATATGAGCCCTTTATTTTAAAAATGGCATAAGTCACCCAATTTTTAAATCGAAATATTTAAGAGTCTCCGTGAACGAGTTTAAAAATATTGACGCTGTTTTTCAAACAGATTGTAAGTACTTATTATTTTGGATAGTTATAATTTTTTTAGTGTAAACAATTTTGTATAGTTATTGAAAAATCAGCAATTTTCATTACGGCGAAGTGACTTAAGCCACTTCTGAAAGACGCAGCTCATATAATACTTTATTTTATTAATGCGATAACAGTCATTGGAAAAAGTAGAAACGTAACACCATAATATAAGCACACTTCAGTAGAACTTCCTTATTAACATTCATCAGTCTTCGGACTCTCCTTATTATTAGACACACATCAATATTTAATTAGACCCAAAGCAGGGTAAATTGTGCACAGTAAATACATATTGTTCTCAATAAAGTTATTACAAAGAAAAAGTGAAAAAATTTAGTTCTTTAATAGAAAACAGAGTACGGGTCAGAAAAGATCCTATAGACGTCAGGAAGATTTTTTTAAAGAGGAATTAAAGGTTAAAATAGTGCCGCCATTCGACATCTTATTGTATTTTTATTTAGTTGTCCCGATTTGTAAAACCGGTAACTATAATGGCTGTAGGAACAGTTGACGCTGCTGTCGATCCAATGCCAACATTCGAAAAAGTTTTTTTCATGTGAAAATGTTAAAATGAAGGGAAAAGTACCTATGAAGTAGCGTGCAATCAAGTCAGTCAAGATTGGCTGCAATAAAAACTGCAGACAAAGTCCACAACAAGGAATTCAGGGGACGCAGTCATTCGATCGAGCTCCCCGTCCCTTTTTTCATCAGTTGTACTAGAAATGCATATAAATAATAACACGGAACGAATGGAGCACGATATTAAAAACGAAATGTAATTAATAAACGTGTACCGATGTAACAAAACATTAGAAAACTGAATGTAGCAGAGTGAAGCATATTTAAATAGAAAGTAAATGCCGCGAAGTTAAATTAGAAAATAAGTAACTGAGCAATTAAAAAAGTTATTTTGAATTATTATTATTATTATTGTTATTATTATTATTATTATTATTATTATTATTATTATTATTATTATTGCTATTGCTATTGTTATTGTTATTGTTATGGTTATTGTTATTATTATTTAATATGTATAAATTGGTTCTGAATATTGTTACGTCCTAACCCCAACCTTATTATATTAACCATCACTATTATTATTATTGTTGCTATTATCACCAGTATTATTGTTATTATAATTATTATTATTATCATCATTATTATTATTGTTATTATTATTATTTTTTTTGTTATTGTAAATGTACGTTCATCATGTAAGATACACACACACGCACGCACACATACACATATACACCGATTTTCCTAAGGGCCCATCCTACTCCTCGTGAACCTCATCCCCACCTACCAAGGCCCCTGATCCCCACTCCTAACATCCCCTAATTTTTCGCACCCACGACTTCCCTGAAAATTGGCACTTCCTTTCTACTCTTAAAAGCAACCAGACAAACTTCCATTCTTATATTTTTCACGAATCACACACACACCTTTAAAACGACACACATAGAATTAAAAACCAACAAATATAGTATATTTATATATAAACACAATAGCAAAGAGTTAATTTATTACATAAATTCACTCGAAAGACAAAGTGGTGCTCATTTCGTAACAATATAAAATCCTTTTTTTATCGAATAGGTATAAAAATAAGTACACAAGCTTGAAAAAAGAACTAATTTTTAACAAGCCTTATAACTTACGTCCAATCTATCGGATGAAGTCTTATTTCATGGTGTTTAAAAAATAGACTAATTGTAAGAAAGTGGAAGATACAAACTAGCTATTCGCACCAGGCGAAATTTTTGGAAACGTTAAATTCTAATACTTCCTGGCCAGTAATGAATTTAATTATCACTATTTCTGAAATTAATAAATTAAGATTGTAATAAGATATCAAATAAATGAAACAAACTTGTAACGTAAAGAATAAAACACAGCTAATGCATATGTATTTGGTGGTAATAAGAATGGTAATAATAATGAAAGTAATAATTAGACTCCGGATGTTTATGCAAATTTCAAATTCAACAAATGCAGTTAAGACAAGAGAACCTATTTAGGGATTTGTTGCACTCGATAAATGTTACAACGAATACCATACTTTGGATATTTCGGATATATTTTTATATTATGTTCGTTTTGTGTATTTTAGCCGTATTCATTTTGTCATAAATGCATAAAGATCTTGAGTCTAGTAATAATTATAATGGTGGTGATCAAAATAAAGTTCGTCTCATTAACAAGTTGACTGCCGTAAAGGCCACTGGTGACCGGCACTATGGAATTCAATGAAATTTTATGTCACGCTGAAGTTGCAATATTTATGAACTTTCTAACGTATTGGATATTTATATATTGGCGTTAAGAAGATAAAGCTCTGCTGAATATCTATCTATCTGCGTCTTCAAAGTTTTTGCTTTATAGAGATGTGATCTCAATAGAAAATGTTTTACTTCAGTAGAAATGACAAAAGTAGCAAAATATCAGTAGCGTTCAAAGTGTTAAAATGGTCAAAACGAGAGTTCCTAAAAACGCTACGAGTCGACGTTCGTCGTCGCGCAGAAAACAAAAGAGTTCGCGCTATCAAGTCCAATATCTAAATAAAATATCTTTTCTTCCATAATATTTTTTTAAAAGGGCACTATACGATCAAAAACTCATCGTTTGTATTGGTATTTATAGATATTGGCATTGTTACAAGTTACTTTTCACCGTGTCTAATACCTGAATAGCGAAACGATAAAACTTATAAGTGCCTATTATGCTATCATCATCATACGGATGCTTCACTTGCTAAATCGATTAACTCCATTATCTGAATTTTATTACATTTCAGTATCCAAGCACTTAAGGTAGTTCTATGCATATTCAGAACAAAAAATTTATTTTTATGTTTTCAGATTTTAATTTTTTTTATATCATTTTTCCACAGAAATTGGTAAAAATACTTCTACTATTCTATTATAATCATCATAGTAAATGTTTATAAAGAGAAAAATAATTGTTTAAATATGCGAAATAAATCTAATTTATTTATTTTAAATCAAACTTTTGTCGATACGGTACCTACTACACATAAAAAGGTGTGGACATAGAGAGAATTTTTTGACGTACACTATGACAAATACATCGTGGCATCATCGCATCATTCAACCTACTGTAACCAATAAATACAAATGAGAATTTGACAGTTATTAGAGTTGAGACGTTTTTTTGAAAACGACAAATTACAAATTTGTGAAAAAAAAACTCTCGAAAGAAATTTGAAAGCAGTGGAGATTCTCAATAAAGGGAAACTAAAAACCAAATCAGAAATTTAACTCATTCTAGTGGAGAAGCCGAACATCCAAAAGTAATCTCAAGTAGCATGAAGTATGGTTTGTGTGAAGGCATGCGTTTCATAGATTTTTTTCAACTTTTAATAGAAGTTTTCTTCATAAGTACGTGGTAAATAATGATAGAAAAATTACATCGGGTTCTAAATGAATTGATTAGGCCACTACTATTTTTATAAAGATTTTTGTCGACTCGTTTTGCTTAAAAAAAATAAAAACCTGCATTCCAAGGCATGTAAAAACGGCTGTCCCTATAAGATTCGTGTAAAAATAATTTATTTTGAAAATAATTTTCTCATAAACTATGTGGTTAATTGCATTGATCTTTCGCAAATTGTTTTGGAATATAACACTGCATGGATATCCAAAATTTAAAAAAAATTGGTCGAAAAAAATGTTTGCATAGAAATGCGCCCAAAGAATTTATCAATTCCAGAACATCAAAATTTTACAATGCTGAAATTCGAAAACTTGTCTCTCGTTGGGAAAAATGTGTAGATTGTAATGGCACTTATTTTGATTAAAAAAACTTATTCCCAATCGAAACCTGCGTATTTAAAGATAAAGCTTGAAAACCGACAATAATTTCTTACCAACCTAATATTTCGACGTTATCGGAAAACCAGTTTTGCATTAAATGATTCGTATGAGCTTGTGCGTCAACCTATTGTAAAATGTAGGATCTCCCGGATGCTACACTTTCCATCTTTGGCTTCACTACCGAAAGTATGATCCGGAGGTACAGTTTATTGTTAATGGTTTCACCCTTCTTAAAGAAGTGTGGCGGGTTGCTGAGCTCTTTCGTCGGCAGCCGCTGTGCTTACAGACTTTTCTTTGGAATAAATTCGCCTTGGCCGATTAGCAGAGCCTTCCACGAACTTCTCTACAGCCACATACCTTCGTACAATATCAGAAACAGTAAAATTCGGGTATCTAAAGAATCGAACAATTTCAATAGCAGAACGCTCCGCGCGAAGCGCTTCAGTTATTGCTGCCTTGTGAATATATTCCGAACACTGTCTAATCAAATCTGCCATTTAGGTGTTACATACGTATTGTACATACATATGCCTTGCTTGAAAAGAAAGAAACATCTACTGCTGACATTACATGTAGCGGGAAATTAAAATAGAATTTGGTCCGGATTTTGCTCACGGTACCGTAATCATAAATACACAGAAATGTGATTTCTATTTTTCATATGTTGTAACGATTATAGTTCCATTGTATATTAGAAGCGGCAATTGAAAATTCGTTGTTTTATGCCCGTTGTGTGTTATAAAGAAGCCGAATTGAATAAAACCATTTTGACGTCTATCATGATAAAAGTTCTCTTTTGAGCCGTATGAGATTTTAATTTATGATTAGGTTTACGGTATAAGTAATTTAAAATGAGTCTGAATGAATGTGAAATTATTTTAAACCCATCCACCGAGATGATTTTTGTATACTGTCGCGTCGTAGCCGCTGTCTCTTTCGGGTTACGGGACCAACGGGGTCCTGCCCTGGGATCCGCCCAAAATTAACCGAAAAATAAAAGATATTAGAGAAAATAGGAAGGATAGAAAGGAATGGGTTAAACGCCCTGTGGCGAGAGCGCAAACCCATATGAAGGGACCAAGCTGAACGCCCTATGGCGAGAGCGCAAGCTTGGAGGAGAAAAGGTAAGAGTTGTGCGGGAAAAATGCAGGACTTTGGACGAAAATCTGAAGTAATGTTAAATAAAAAACAACACGGGACAAGATTTTAACTGGAAAACCGAGTGTATTACTACAAATACGCCAAGAACTACAACTACAAAATGAACAAAAAAAACGCGACTCAGCGTAAAACAGGAATGAAGCAAAGAGCGAAAATACCGAAATGAGCCAAGATCGAAAAAACTAATTAAGCGTTTAGCGAAAAAAAAACAAAGTGAGAGTTTAGCGAAAAAAACGAAGTGAGCCAAGAGCGAGTTTTCCTCGCCTTTTTATACTGTAGGGACGACGGTTTACGATCCGGTCTCCGCCATTGTTCAACTTCGGATGGTTGACCATGTGCGGGGCCTGTTAGTTATTGAGAATTAAACGAAGTTCTTAAGCTTCGGGTTCCGCAGGTCTACGGCCGTCCGCGGTGGCCAGGGACCGGATGTCAGTGGGCCGTCAAAATGACAAATTCTATTGTCTAGGTGGGTACTTCGCCTCGAGGTGGCCCACAGTGGTCCAGAGCGTGAATTTAGCTGTTCACGCACCTCGCGCAGTTTTCAATCTTTTTCAAATCGTCACCACGGGCTCAAAACACACCGGATTTAGTTCAAAATTGGTATTCTATTATTTGTTGGGTTGCTGATTACGAATCTGAACTCAAAAATTTTAAAAACAAAATGGCGGATTAAATATGGCGGACAGGTTTGTTTAAAAATTAATTGTTTTGCACAAAAATTAGTATTCTAATATTTTTTGGGTCGCTGATTACGAATCTGAACTCAAAAATTTTAAAAACAAGATGGCGGTTGATAATAGAGGGTGGCTATGTACATTAGCTTATTCAGCTTACATTGCTAACTTCAAAATGGAAAAATTAAAAAGTACCACAAAGTAGTCTCTGAGAACTTTGAAGATGTTTAGTTTAAACTATATAGAAATAGTTCCTGCTAAAATTGGCTTTATCTATCTGCACCTTTTGTTGATATTCCTTCCTAAAGTTTATGTAACCCAGACCAGCTGCATAGACCCAGTGGGACACGCGGTCAGTAAATTCCCGGGTTTCTTAAAGATATCGTGCAATAAAAACAAAATCTTATTGGCACTAACGAGGACGAAGACTTCTAAACCATCACTTTTATTACTTAATTGCTTTATTGTTAGGATGCGAGCAAAGAGGAATGAGCTAGGTTATCCTCTTGAAAGGAAATCCTAGTCTTCGCCGTGCAGGGTTCACTTAAAAATTAAATAACTTATAAGTATCAAAAGATATTCGGCTAAAACTTTCCACATATATTCCTTAGACTATATAGAAGTTATTTCTGCAAATATTTCGTGCGTCTACCTGGGCCCTTCATTGTTATACCTGTCGGAAGTTTACGAGACAGTCTGGCGACAGCGCCTTGTCGAGGTGCGCGCGAGTCTTTAAACAATAAAAAACCATCCGAGGCGGATCCGGGCGGATGATATTTTTGCAGGATCGTTTAGGGGAAGGATTACAGAAAATAATGGTATTAATTAGATAGTGTAAGTATGTAGCACATTTTAGTTTTTCTCTGCAAAAGATAAAAAACTTCGACGATTTTCTTTCATGTTTTCAACATTAATTTTTGAATAAACTACAAACAATAATTTTATGTTCGACACATGATTTTTTATCGTGGAAGAATGCTCTTCAAACAGAAACAATAATTATTACAAAATATTGCATAGTTTCGTCAGAATGTTATAAAGAAGACAACGTGGTTTTTCGACAGAAAAAGGCCTCCAGAAAAAGTTTCAACTTTAAACGTTTGTTGCAACCTCAATTTTTATCCAATTTCAAAAAAAATTTATTTCTGAGGTCAGTGGACATTTAGGAATCGATATATCCAAAAAAAATCGAAATTCCAAAATCGACTTTTTGACTTTTGCGCAGCTAAATGCACATTCTGGACCACCGTGCGGCCGGGCCTTGAGGGGTGTTCACCAGATGTGGAATATTCCATACAAGGAGCACCCCCATGGCCTACGGACATTTCGAGGCAATCTTAACAACTATTTTGGGGACCCACCTAGACAAGGATAAAAGTTCACGTTCCCCTACCCTCGAACATCGAGAGTAAGGAAGTGAATCTTGCTATAGGAGTAGGGAGGACCGCAGTATCAAAAAGGGTGACTCGCGGTCCATCGAGAGATTTTCGGAAACGCCCTCGAATTGTAAGAACGTACCTCTGTACAGTTGTGTATAAAGTCACTTAACTTAACCAATCATTCTCATCTATAATATTTCGAAATATTCTTGAATGTGGTAGGTTGCATATTAATAACGGAGTTCCTGCACTTCTTTAAAATATTGAACAATCATAACAATATTTAATATAATTTGATTCAGTTCTGTGAATATGTAATTGATTTACCTATAAATATATAAGAAGGCAGATGAAATGAGTGAGTGAGAAAGTGAATGAATGACAGAGAAAACGAAATTATGACGTGAGAAACAAAAGACAGGGCAGAAGAATGCAAAACAGTAGTGAAGAACGAAACGTGAAAGCGAAAAGACGCCATAACTGTTACTGCTTATTTTTATTAGTTTCTAAGTGTATGTTATAGTTATTGTTGGTTTTATGTATCTTTTTAATAAATGTTAGTTAATAGCAAGAAGACTGTGGGCACCATAAAAAAGCAAACTCCTTACATATATATGTAGGATTGGAATATTTGAACAAGCGGCGGTAACACTTGTCAATAGAGTCGTGATTGAGCAGTGGTGTGAAGAAGTCGATTTTGTGTCCGAGTTGATCTGATTTGTATTGTATTTATTGTTCTAATCGTTTAATCGTTTTGTTCTAATAAAATATTCTTCTCACATATATATTTATATTTTAAAATAACACATTTATGTGTTTTAAAAATAACGCACCTACATGCTTCAAAATAACACACATGTACTGTGTTAAATAATAACACACCGGGGAACGTCTAAAAAGTGACTAGAAGGAAATAATACGTTTATGTGTTTTAAAATGACACACTTGGATTTGCAGTATAAAGGGGCAAAATATGGCAAAACCTGTTTTCAAGTTTACCCCATAACTATTAGGTATAAGGAAAAGTTCTGTCGTTTTTGAACACGTGCACTTTTATGCGTTGTCGATCCTCGGCAAGAATTCTGATCCGACTGAAACCAGTTTAAACACTTAGATTAGTATATGATTGATGATTTAGACACATTTTTTTGTATTTTAGTCAGTTTTTTAAACTTGTACAACTCTTAACATGAGTGAAGAAAAAGTGCACTTAAGACATTGCATGTTGTACGAGTTGCAAAAAGGGAATAACGCGATGGAGGCAACAAAAAACTTGTGTGACGTGTTTCGAGAGGATGCAGTAACAGTTCGAAAATGTCAAAGATGGTTTGTGAACTTTCGTTCGAGTGATTTTTCTTTGAAAGATGAATTTGTGGCGCCACAATGAAAGAAGCGTGGGAATCTATACCAATTAACCGATGTGCTCGACTTATCGAATCGATGACGAAGAGATGTGCAGCAGTTCTTGCGAATAAAGGTTTGTGTACTAAATATTAAGTTTAAGTAATAAATGTTAATATTTCATAGAAATAAGTGACAAAAAATTGTACAAATATCAATATTTTACTGTGTACGTAAGTATGTGTCCGTGGAAAATTTAGCGACTACACAAACAAATCTACATAACTTCTTAACCATAGAACATTAGCTAGCAGTATGTTCCTTTTTAATTATAAATACCTTATACTTATAAAAAATACAGTTCATTTTTATGTAACTATGTAACCTTGGTATATAATTCAACTAAATTTTCATCTTGTTACGCGTACGTAAGTGTATGGCCGTCATTGTAGCAAGATGTCAGTGATCTGAGTTCGGTATCAGGTTCGATCAAAGGTCCTCTTGAAGGGAAGAAGTAATAACTGTCTACATTAGGCAGATATTTAGATAAATCTTAATTATTACGCTAGTCTACAAAATTGAACTTTTTTTCGCTCAAAGAATATTTATGTTGGTTCTTGACGAAATTGTGACGCTGAATACGAATATCTCCGTTTGTCTCCATCCGACTACAGTTTTAAGAAAGCCGATTTTGAAAAGAAAAATTAAATCTTCAACTTTCAAAATTTGTTGCATTTTAACCATAAAAGTTATTCTAGTTTTTTTGCATAACATGACTCTGCAAACTTAAAATGGCGCCCAAAATATCTCAACTTTTGTGAATATTTTTTACCTATCATAAAGAGCAAATGCCTAGGAGGAATTTTAATAGAAGGAGACGATAGAGCAAATATTTTTTTGAGGGAACCACAATTGAAAGTTGCGGCGCAAGTTTTGTTTTCAGCTTAGAAATTAAGATAGCTCCACAAGACACAACGTACTGCTAATGATTTTCGGTACAAACATTTCAGCCCGCGACAGGATCACAATATGTACTTTACTTTACAAGTATACATTTATTGTTTATGAGTTATTGTACGGCAATAATGCTACATGAAGCAGAGAAGTATATTTGCAAAAGTTCAACATACAAATAAGCACTATTGTTGAATTGTATTCTGAAGTTCACGATTATACAATTTATTAAATATAAATGTGCTTGTCAGGAAAAAAAACTACGTGATGGACAGAAATAGATTACATATCTGAATTCAGCCCAAAAAATACTATTAGAATTGCATATGTATTAAAGATTTTATGCCAAAAGAGGTACTTTATTTCTATTCCAGTACCTTTCATTAACCCTTTGCGGCTGTATTTCATTAAAAACAAAATGTGTAATTGCACTTAAATGTAGTACCATACACGAAGATTTATGAAGACACCAAAGGCGAGAACTTTGCTTTTAAGGACTGGTTTATTTTCCGGAGATACATTATACAGCTAGAAAGCGTAAGTAATACTGTTTCAAAATTGAGTATAATTTAGTATCTGACGAGAATTAGCATATTGAGGATTATGAGTGAATATTGAGACTGACAAGACGTGAATATTGAGTGCATATGGAGTATTGAGAAATGAATATTGAGAATGAGAGTAGACGGAAAGGGACAAAAAGTTTTAATCATTTCGGTATGCACATTCTATTTGCCGGAACTTTCCCACTATACCAGGCGCCACTCCGAAAATGCACACATAGCGTGTGGTCAGTCCTCCTCTGTATGAAGATTCTCCTAAGTGGTAAATATAATGTGACATTGGAATAGAGAATATTGATGTATTCCAAAAAAAATTACATTGAAAATATTGGTGTATCAGGAAACGGTGAAATAAGTTCAACGTTATTAATATTGCGTTAAGTTGTACGGTATATCAAAATTCAGTGGTAATTTTGTATTTCAGCAGTTAATTCGAAGTTATTATGCATTTGCTCACGAAAGAAATAGTAGGCCAAGGGGTGATAAAACAATGTTTCTTTTAACAAGTAGCATTCAAAGTTGGAATGTCCTTTCGGTACAAGCTCCGGACGTATGCGCACTCGTAAATGCGAACTCGTAAATACGTATAGGTCATCAGACACATGGATATATTCGGCATTCGAGCACACAGGTCATCATATGGATACCGGATGTATTCAGCACTCGTACTGTAGGATTGCGAGGGCATTACGGAGATAAGAGCGAGAGACAGTGAGAGTGTGAGAGAGAGTGAAAGAGAGTTGTGAGCGAAAGTCCCTGCAAGATGATGTGGATGTGTGACTGTGTATGGTTATATGTGTGGGGTGTAGGATCTTCGGAGGAGACTGAAAGTGTTTGAAGGCCCAGCGTAAGTTTTGGCGTAACAGAGAGTATATTTGAGTTTTACAGGGAATAGAATTTCTTCAATGTGGCGTTATCGTCTAAAAGTTACTCATAAATAATAAATGTATTTGTAAGTGTTGCAAGCCGTATAATGCTAGCGCGAGTGAAATGGCTGAGCTGAAAACTTTGTCAATAAGGTAAAAGCACCAGTACATGACAATTTCCCAAAAAAAAGTAAATAAATAAACCACAAGCTGGGATATGTACATCGAATCATATTAGTCTGTATAGAGATAGCCCTTCAGCAGCTAAATTGCGGTGTCATAGCAATTTGTTACTCAAACCCGTCCGCGGCTGTTATGATTTTTGCGTGGTTTCTTATATAAATCGTTAAAGACTTGGCTAAAATATATATGTTGCAAGCCTATTTAGCTATTTAATGATTGTAGGTAAGAAAGGCGTATGTTTATGTTCTTTGAAATTTAAGAATGGGTTTATTTATTAAAATTGGCAACGAAGAATGCTAAACTGCCTAAATTCACCCCGTGTCAACTATTGAAACTTGTAACTATCTCTTATTCAGCAGTTGACATGCGGTGTCAATTATTAAATTATTAAATGTCACCTAATGAAAGAATGGATGAATTAGATTATAAATGGGAGGCTACACTTGTATCAACGAACCTATTAAAATGAACAAAATCAGAAATATGTATTCGCTTAGCGAACTATGCCAGTTTTTTTGTGGCAGTACATTTTTATTATTAAATGTTTTTTCTGTAAACTTACTCAACAATAATCTTTTTTACATATTTGATACATTTTTGAATTCATACATTATCAAGATGAGTTCAGTAATTGGTTTTTCTCCCTATTGTAGTAGGATTCGGTGAAATAGCACTAAGGAAGATTTTAGTTGGCGAAGGTGTAGGCGTGGATAATATAACAAAAAAAAAGAAGGAAGAAACTAAATGTCAGGACTAATGAATACACAAAACACACTGAGAATATAATATAAATAAATAGGATAAATGTATTGAGTATATGGAAAAATATAGAATACAAAAAAAACAAAATACTGTATAACTAATGATCTAATGCAGCGTCGGGCGATTTTTGCACCCACGAGCCGTCCTTCGAGAAACACCGCCTCATTCACCCACATACAGCCGAGATGTCACTGATTCACAACCACTCTGTAGGCGTCACGCTCGTGCCTATTGGCACTGGCGTGGTGCCGCATTTGGGGAGACATTCGTAGTTAATCGCTCGCGCTGGAAAGACGTGCCTCGCGCGTCAGTCGCGGAGATCAGAACGACGCGTCGTGGCACGTCGACTCAGAATATTTGTTGAGGAACAGTTTCAGATGGCACTACGTCGCATGTATTAATAATGCATGTAATTAATATATTTTAATGTTTTTGAACTTCTGGCGATGGTTTTGCCGAAATCGACCACTTCATTAAGTCTTACGGCATAAATATAGTATTGCGTTCCAGTACGCACATTTGTAAATTACTAGCGCAAATTGGTAAAAATAACTATCCGATACTAGAACGCTAGGCTTCCTCGTATTAACCCTTTGTGGACTAGCGACGCATATATGCGGTCTGAGGGAAAATGGTATTATAATTTATCATCGTATGTATACACGCTTAAGATTGAAAAATTGAAACACAACCGGTGAGATATGATTAAAAGTGGAGTAATTTATATTTTATACACATTAATAACCCAAATTTCTGATAAAAAAGGTAGTTTTGGACCACCGAATAAATCAGTGAGTCTAGCTACTTGATCATTTCGGCGTCCTTCGAGCAACTCCGCCTGCTTCTCCCAACCGTTCTGTGTCGCCCAACCAAGCTTGCCTTGCCTTTCATCTCGCAGGTTCGGATCTATTGGCACGAGCGTGGTAGCATACTGGGGCGACATTCGCAACCAACCGCACGCGCTGGAAAGACGTGCCGCGCTCGCCAACGACAGTAAACAAATCGATGCGCGTGACGCATCGATAGAGATTATACGTCAAGAAACAGTTTCAGATTGCACTACGTCGCATATATCATGTACCCATTATACACGGTTCATTTAAAAACTAAATAACTAAGAAGTACCGAAAGGTACCGGATTGAAATTTCTCATATGTATTCAGTAATTACCGCAATGGTTTCGTTCGCCTACCTGCTCTTCTTTGTTGTAACTGCCCGAAATCTTAAAATCTATCAGCAAGACAATCGCGGCGGCAACAATGTACTGTTTGACGCGAGGGCTAACGTTCTTACATCGCTGAATTTTCCATTTATTTGCGCTGGAAATTAAATTATATCGCCTGAGACTTAGATTTTAAGACATATCTGAGCATACTTTTTTTACGAATAACACTGTTATTTTATCCTACACGCGACGTAGTACGATCTTAAACTGTTTCTCGACGTATAATCTCAATCGATGCGTCACGCGCATCGATTTGTTTACTCTCGTCGGCGAGAGCGGCACGTCTTTCAAGCGCGAGCAGTTAGTTGCGAATGTCGCCCCAGTATGCTACCACGCTCGTGCCAATAGGTTCGAACCTGCGAGGTGAAAGGCAAGGCAAGCTTGGTTGGGCGAAACAACGGTTGGGCGAAGCAGGCGGAGTTGCTCGAAGGACACAGAAATGATCAAGTAGCTAGACTCACTGGGCTAGGGGATCAAGAAAAATAGTATACGTCGCACGGCCAGGAAGTGGGATGCTCTAACGTGCGTGATATAAAAGCGAAGCTTCGCCTTGGCTTTTATATCACGCACGTTAGAGCATCCCACTTCCTGGCCTTGGGTCGTAATATACTATTTTTTAGAATATAACAGCTACTTTATAGAATACACGTGGTAAATACATTAGTGAAAGTAGTCCCATTGGATAGGAAAATCATTAGAAAGTATGCAAAACAAACAAAGGATAAAATATAGTGTGTATTATTTTTTTAATATTTCTTTATTGATCGCAAAGGCAATTTTAGAGGAAACAAAACAAAGGAAGCAAAACAACTCTTAAACTGTCAAATATTCTACAAACACACGTACGCACCATATTTTCACGTAAAAAGGAAATCGTTTATCATCTCTTTGCGTTTCGTTCGCGACTTTTGAACCAATTTGTACTCAAAACAATGTTATCCATATTAGAATTGGGCCCAATGAAAATATTTTGAAATCAAAAATTTTAAGATGTTCTACGCCTATTTATGTTACTTCGAAATACTTTAGCGCAAGATGCCAGATGTCATCAACATATAACTATCGCGCCTAGTCGGATATACTACTTTAAGTTTTAAGGTGTCCCTTTATGCAACTTTCATTGCCTGTTCTGCTATTAGAATGACTTATTTCTAATTAAATCGCTGTTCTCACCTCTTTATTGAAATTAAACTTATTTCAAGCAATGTCAATTACCCTTCATGAAAATGAAGTAACAGTAATCAAAATTAATGGAAGTGCACCATAAGCAACAATTCTCGCATTTAATAATTTACACTTTGTAAGCTTTTTTAGAACTAATAGTAACAAAAATGTGACAATTGTATTTTTTCTGAAGGTCAACTATTCCTGTTGATCCCTTACTCCAGGGAGTCCAGCTAGTTGATCATTTCTGGGTCCTTCGAGCAACTCCGCCTGCTTCTCCCAACCGTTCTGTTTCGCCCAACCAAGCTTGCCTTGCCTTTCACCTCGCAGGTTCGGACCTATTGGCACGAGCATGGTGGCGACATTCGCAACTAACCGCTCGCGCTGATAAGACGTGCCGCGCTCGCCGACGACAGTAAATGTCTGTTATTTTATCCCACACGCGACGTAGTGCGATCTGAAACTGTTTCTCGACGTATAATCTCAATCGATGCGTCACGCGCATCGGTTTGTTTACTGTCGTCGGCGAGCGCGGCACGTCTTTCCAGCGCGAGCGGTTAGTTGCGAATGTCGCGCCAATGCGCCACCATGCTCGTGCCAATAGGTCCGAACCTGCGAGGTGAAAGGCAAGGCAAGCTTGGTTGGGCGAAACAGAACGGTTGGGAGAAGCAGGCGGAGTTGCTCGAAGGACCCAGAAATGATCAACTAGCTGGACTCCCTGCCTTACTATATATCTCATGTAAAGTCGAACTCCAGCGTGCAAAATGCTTATAATATTCCAATAGCAGCACAAGAATACGATAAGGAAAAATATGCAATTTATAACCATCAAATGTATGGCCACTCTGTTGATTCTCCTGACCTCAATTAAATCAGCATCATATATTATAGAAAATTGATAATATATATAACTATAATAAATCTATTTCGTGATTTACGTTTTGTGGAGATTTAGCTACAAGCTCGTTGAAGAAGGTAAACGTGACTTTAACACTTTGTTGAAGTCTTCTTTCAAACTTGCATATGAACAGCTTGCAAATAATTCATATCTACTAAATGTATAAAGTATTCTACGATCGTTTTTAAGGAAAGTTCAGTGTCCATTTGGACAAAATATGGACAGCTACAGGTACCATGCTAATATAACCAATACTTTTCTTGTTATTAGAAGAGGTGTATATATATTATGTTGTTTTTACTTCCAATGTACTGAGACATCTCCCCCTTCCCTATTTCTTGCTGGGATGCAAAATGTCCTCTCCTACAGGTCCGAGGACAGGGACCTGAGAAAACCGTGGGAAGGTAGATAGTGGTGATATTTTTCAGCGCAGAGATGTACGAGTTCTGCCCGACAGAGCTGTTTTTGGAGAAGCGCCGCCGACTTCTTCCGACTGTACGTCTGTGATCCCCCTGGTAAATATCGTATTGCCAAAAAATACTTTAGCAGTGTGTGTGTGTGTGAGTGATTGAGTGAGTGAGCGAATGAGTGAGTGAGATGAAGAGAAGAAGAATTGCCTAGCACAGAGGTGCCATTTACTTGCTCACCGCATGCGTTCCTGGAGAATCTCCGGCTACTACTCTTGTTGCACTTGTGAGCACGCTATTTGACTTACCTCCCTTTCACTTGCCAGGCGCGAACCTATTGCCACGAGCGTGGTGGTGCATTAGGGCGACATTTGCAATTAACCACTCGCGCTGGAAAGTCGTGTCACGCACGGTGATTAAGGAAATCAAAATGACACGCGGGTTAAATCGATTAAAGTTATTTGTCGTAAAGAAAAAGTATGGGCAGATATATCTTAAATCTAATACGAATGAAGGATTTTAATCTTTTGAACTTCTGGCGATGATTTTCGCGAATTCGGCTACGTCAGATGACGTTGAATCACAGCGAGCCATGAGTAGGTTTGCCCATGATAATTACAGATTAGTTATGAGACAGGTCATTTTGAGTGATATCAAGCTTTCCTGCATTCAGTATCCGGGTGAAGCTGTTCTCGGATACTTCTTGAATATAGGCGCCTATTTGTACATGACTACAGTTTTTGAACCAACCGAGGGGCTGAAATCCAATCCATTTTCTTAAGGCAATCTGTATAAAACTTCGGAAGTTGAATGTGCTGACAGACATGGAAACATATTCTTGGTACGCTTACATAACTGCAAATGCTTTTTTCTTAAGATAAAACAAAGTTCAGTAATATCTCCTTTGGAGACAATAAAATTGACTACTACAAGTGCCTAGCAAGGCTATATTGGGTTGACGAATTCCAAATAGCCGATCCGAGCTCAAATTTTGATAACTTCTGGAAAATTTTTCCTATACGATATGTATGGCATGACTTCAATGGATCGAAACTCACTCACCTTACACTATAGATTCTAGAAATTATAGAAAAAATTCTAGAAATACTCAAAGCAAAAGAAAAGCTTGTCGTTCTTTATGACTCGATGTAACAATCTAGCTAAAGAAGTCATCCGCATTTGGTAAACATTCGGCCTCCAAGGTAGTCCAAATAGCCGATCGTTCAAGAATTAAGCGATCTTTGTTTTGTTATTCGTCTTGCGTTGTCGACGAGTGAAATCTTCGAACATGGAACTGGAAGGTCCCATTGATCGCACTGATACGCAATAACAGTACGACCACAAATCCCGATTTTGAAACCAAATTCTGTCGGTCAATCGGTCTAGGATTTTTAGCACGCATCTTGTTGTATTGTTCTTCGTCGTGTTAACGGTCGGCTGTGAGTGCCAACTCCACGAGACCCAACGACGTTGCAGGCCCAGAAAGTGTCTTCTCCCTTTGGTGGAAAATACGATCCACTTTGTAAGATATTTTGTAACATCGAAAAATTAAAAAAAAAAACGCACAGCAAAAGGATGTAAAATTAGGTAAGTAGAAATGCCGGCTTTCTTACTACGTCGACCTTGCGAGACGCAAGCCATTCAAGTTTAGTCTTTCAATCACGCGGCATTCATTTCAAATATCCAGGAATCAATATTCAAACCTGTCCACCAATGTTTAAACACATTCATTCGTGCATACATTTTGAAGTATTAAATTAAGTTGTCATTGGACCGATAGCTCTGTCCAACACCATTCTTGTTTTCCGATGACCGCTATGTAATTCTTATAGAGTTCGTCGTCATGAACACGAATCCGGCAACGAAATTTCTCTATCGCCCTCTGTTTTCGAAAAACATCAGCTTTTGTAAAAACGGTTTATTTCGGTAAAGAAGCTGGTATTGCGTGAAAACTAACACAGGTAGATTGTTGTTCTTGGTCTCAACAAATAGAGGAGTATTTCCCGAGTATGTAGGTATAAGCAGTTATAATATTCCGTACTTGTTAACCCTTTGCGGACGAGCGCCGCATATATGCGTTTTACGCAAATCATCAAATTGGCCGAAGAACTCATATATGCGTTTGGCGAAAACAGTTGATAGAGCCGAGAAACGCATATATGTGTCCCACCTAAATGCATGTCGATGGCCGAGGAACTCAAATATGCGTTCCGCGAAAACAACTGATAGAGCCGAGAAACGCGTATATGTGTTTCTCACTAATATGATCGATGAAGCTAACGTTTCATTGTCAGAAGAATTCTTGTATCATTCGCGTCAGCGTCAGCGCAAAGTCAGTCGGCATTTTGCTCGCTAGTTGTTAAAACCATTATTTAAAAGATTTTGTAATCCCCAAAATGAAAAGAAAGTGTGAAGTAAGTGAGGAAAGCAGCATAAAGGAAAATATTTTATTCGACGAGGAAGAAACTTATAATGAAGACAGTACAAAGAACATGGAAACAGATTCAGAAGGTGAAAACGATATTATAAATAATAATATGAAATTATTTCATAGTAATAGAAAAAGGCACAGAATAATAAGTACGTCTTCAGAAGATTCAATCGAAAATATTAATAATTTTGGTAATACATCTATAAATTGTTCATGGACGGAAAATAATTTGAACCCTGTATTACATCCTTTTAATGAAACAGATTCTGGAATAAAAGCGGATTTAAATTCAAACTCTAGTCGTTTCGATGTCTTTTCATTACTCTTTTCAAAAGAGTTAATTTTACACGTAATGGAAAAGACAAATATTTATGGAAAATATGCTATCGAAAAGAAGCAATCTAACTACAATTCATCGTCTCCAAAAATTTGGAAAGATATTTCATTATCCGAAATGTATAGATTTCTTTTTGTGACCATGTTTATGGCGCAAAAGAGAATCCTTACTGTGAAACAGTATTGGTCAATTGATAAAATATTATCTTTGAACAGTCTTTCTAAAATCATCACAAGAGACAGATATTTAGAAATATTTAATAACATTCATTTTAATGATATGAATGCACAAGACCCTAATGACCCGTTAATAAAATTACGGCCTGTAATGAACATTCTGAAGTCAAATTTCGCTGGATCTTTTTATCCATTTCAGAATCTCTGTATTGACGAAAGTCTGTTACTATACAAAGGAAGATGTTACTTCAAACAGTATATCCCTTCTAAAAGGAGTCGATTTGGAGTAAAATCATTTGTTTTGTGTGATTGTAAGACCGGATATATTCTAGATTTTATCATATACACTGGTAAAGATACTGATATCAAAACAAAAACTTTCGTCCTTCGAAAATCTGGAAATGTTGTTACAAACCTTCTGCGACCATATCTTGAAAAAGGTCATACTTTAATTACTGACAACTTTTACACAAGTCCACATTTGTATTCATTACTTCATCAACATAAAACTAATGCATACGGCACAGTAAGAAGGAACAGAGTTGGAATGCCGCAGATGAAAAAAAAAATCAGGCCTGGAGAAATCGAATATCAATCTACAAATAATTTATTGGCAATGCGATGGTTAGATAAAAAAGAGGTGTGGATGCTGTCGACAGTTCACAGTGCTGAAATAACTGAAAGTCGACGAGTAGATTATCGCACGGGATTACCTAAAAAAAAACCAACCTGCGTTATTGATTACAATTACAACATAGGTGCCGTCGACAAAGTTGACATGACTTTAAGTTCATTGCATTGCCTAAGAAAATCGACAAGGTGGTACAAAAAATATTTATTTCATTTATTGGATCTTGCAATATATAACGCTCAAATTATTTATAATCAAATCACTGGAAAAAAAGAAAAATTTAGAAAATTTCATCTTTTATGTGCAAAAGAAATGCTACGAAGATACCCACAAGATATGGTAAATCAGACAGTTATAACTAAAGATGCCGACAATTTACCATTTCGGCTAACAGAAGGGCATTTTATATCGCAATGTTCCACTCCAAAAGGACTATCTTCAAAATCAAGGCGAAGATGTGTTGTGTGTTCAAAACGGAAGAAAAGGAAAGACACAAGATACGAATGCAAGGAATGTAACGTAGGTCTTTGCATTGATCGATGCTTTGAACGATATCACACTCGGGAAAATTTTTGATTAAATTTTTTATTGATTAACCTTTTAATTTAATGATTTTGTAAATAAATTTGGCAAATATTTATACTTTTAATTTCTACTAAATAATGTTACTAAGTAATGTTAATAAACTAAACTGAAAAGTTAATAAACAAATAAACATTTTATTTATCCTGTGGAAAATCTGTGTATATACATATAATATGTCCAGAATTTGAGTTGGAGTGCTATGAACGAAAACCGCGGTTAAGCAGAAATATGCGCTGGCAATTTTAACCCTTTCCTTACGGCAGTCCGCTCCGTTGGAGTGACGCCACTGAACGGGCCACCGCGCCGCGAAGTGTGCACTTTGTTCGTCAGTAGTCTTCGATATTCGGACTAACGTTTTTCAACGCCACTTTGTGATTGTCTTGTATGTACACTTTTTTAAGAGCTACATAACAACTGTTTCATCGTATTATAGGAAAAACATGAAAATGAGTATATTGTATGAATATTCAGTTATTTACATATTTGCAAATTTTGCTATTATATTATTATAAGTAAAAATGCAATTTGAGGTACTTAGACATTAAATTATTATATTAAATTATAAATTATAAGTTATATCTATTATATATAAATTACGTCGATTATAGTCAACAGCCGTACACACAGGTCGTCGCGCGGCCGCCGCCTTGCAGTAAATCACTGTCAAAGTTAAAAAACGAGCGGATGCAAAAACTTTCTACGCATTCACTTCGCATTTTCAGAGGAATCATGGGTCAGGAATGAACAGCTTTCCTGCAAATTAACTTTTAATTGTGTCTTCGCCATTGAATTTTAGCTGGATAAGTCAGGCTTTCAGGTCTACGGTCTTTTGGCAAGAAAGACACGAGATATTCTTATTAGTACTACACGAAATTAGAAAATGGAGGACTGGGTTATTGAACTAGTAAGGAAACCACAAGTGTTTATGCTCTTCTCTCCAGGAGGGCCCTTGAGCGAACCTGACATCGAACGCTAATCATTGACATCTTTGTAGCCCCCGAAAAATAACATAGATAGATTTCTTTGTAAAGGGAGTCATTTTCACCACCTTAATAAAGAAAGAGACCCATAAAAAGAGTACGTGTTAAATATTCCTTCGAGAGCTACCTCTCAGGTGTAAGGTGAAAAGATAAAGTTTTGACACCAACTAAAATGCTCTCTATGCAGTCACTTCATTATTGCTCTCGATACAGCTATGGACTAATACAGCGGTCCCCAACATTTTTTAGGCTACGGACCGCTTAAATGACAGAAAATATTTTCACGGATCGGCCTTTAAGGTGTGGCGGATAAATACACAAAATAAAACGATATGACCGGCATAAAAACTGTGGTATTTTTTAAATATATGTTCGTCGCCGCTGCGACGACTGACTCGCGTTGGCTTGTTGACTGAACGACGAGCCGCATTTTTTATAAATATTGAGTTAGTCGTTTATGGAGATTAGAAGGCAACAGACAGATTATTTAACTAAAGATATTTAATTTACGTATTTAAAGTTATGATTTATGTTTGAAGTACTATTGTGTTGCTTTTATGTGTTAAGTGTTGTCTTCGGTTACGATAATTAGTTTGTGTTATTAATTTATTCAACTAATTTGTAAAACTAATAGATTTTGTTCCGGTTTTTTCTGCCTTACATAAAATAACATATAATAACTCAGAGAGGAGAATTTTTTGCACGCCAGAGCCGTCCTTGAAGAAACACCGCCTCCTTCACACATACATACAGCCGAGATGTCACTGATTCACAGACACTCTGTCGGCGTCACGGCCAGGCCTATTGGCACTGGCGTGGTGGCGCGTGGCGGCACGTTGCAACGCGTTGGGGCGACATTTACATTTTAAAAATTTTGCGATAGCAGAATGCCAGGCCTTCTCGCGTCAAAGTAATCGGGGCGATACATTGCACAATGTAGTCTCTCGCCAGTAACTGTTAATAGGTTTCCACATTACTCATTGATATTGTCGAATTTTATATTTCATGCGTCTTTTCTCTAACAATTCAACGGAAAATGACATCGATACAGTGGAATAGACCTACAGGGGATACCACTGCAAAAAAACGCATTGATAATAGTACCCCATGGGTGATGCGGAAATCTATTAACACTTTCGGCGACAGAATGGGCAGGATTACAAAATATGTACATACAGTGAGTCACAAAATTATTGACGCACGCAGGAATTTAACGGAAATATGGAGAAAAAAAAGATAACAAAAGAACTTTAAATACTTTTTATTAAAAAAACATAAAATTTAGACTTTGAACTAATAAAACTAGTTAAGAAAATAACTGTATTATCATTTACAGTTATGAAAAACCGAAATATAACAATTTCGTGCCTGAAACTAGGTCACAAAATTATTGGCACACGTAATGTATTCTTTGAAAAACAATTGAACTACCCAGTTCCGATCGTCTTATATTTTTCTTTACTAACCAGGGATTCAGTCTAATTGTAAGACATTATAAGGTTAGATTAACATCGGAATAACCAATTTTTCAATTTAATAAAACAATATTGTAGTGGCGGTGTCTAGCGTTTTGTTTGAGATGTCGTATGGTGATTGTGTGTATGTTTATATGTAAGTATGTGTGTATAGTGTGAAATAGGACTCGCTACGCGGCGCCAGAGGAGCTGGCGAAAAAGATCAGATCAGGGTGTGGAAGGTTAGAAACCACACGTAGTGAACGGTGCTGTTATTTAGTTTTTTTTTGCTTTATTCATTTTGTATTTTCCCTTAAGTATTAATAATTATACGGTGATAATTTTACGCCTTGGTATTTTCCCTACCGTCACGATCCTACAATATACATAAGACAGTGCTACTATGGTTGGAAAACAACAAGAAACTACTTCAGAGATAAGAAATATAGTCGATTTTCATTGGAAAAATGGAAAATCATAGAGAGATTGGGAACGTCGTAAATAAAAGCTTTACAACTGTAAAAAATATTATTAAGAGTTTTGTAAACGAAGATAGAATAGAGAATAAGACTGGTCGAGGAAGGAACAAGTTGTTAAATTCATGAGAAGAACGTTTCGCTGTTCGAAAAATCAAAGAGTATCCGAAAATAAGTGCATCGAAAATTAATGCTCTTCTTCAAAATTGTTCTGACAAAGCTGTTTCGAATGAAACAGTGCGAAGAGTCCTACGAAAAAATTCGTATAATGGTCGCGTAGCTAGAAAGAAACCGTATGTGAATGCCATAATCCGAAGAAAACGTCTAGATTTCGCCAAAAAGTATATTTCTGAGCCTACTAAATTTTGGAGAAACGTGATATTTTGCGAGGAAAGTAAATTCAATATTTGGGGATCAGATGGTTACCAAAAAGTGTGGAGAAAACCAAAAGAAGAGATGCATCCTAAGAATCTTCGTTCAACGATTAAGCACGGTGGCGGTAATGTTATGGTGTGGGGTTGTATTAAATATCATGGTACAGGAAAGTTAGAATTTGTTACTGAAACAATGAACAAGATGATATATTTAAACATTTTAAAAAGTAATTTAAAAGTGAATGCTCAAAAATTGGCATTTTGAATACGTTTCAGTTTTATCAAGACAACGACCCAAAACACAAATCAAGAATAGTCCAAGAACTGTTACTTTATAATTGCCGAAAAGTTATAAACATACCACCTCAGTCAGCGGATTTAAATCCAATCGAGATGATATGGAATATATTTTACGACAAAATAAGAAGATATTCGATTTCTAATAAAAGAGATCTGGAAAATAAGCTTGTAGAAGAGTGGTACAAGATTGAAGAAGATTATTTTTAAAAATTAATAGAATCGATGCCGAAAAGGCTTGTAGATGTAATTAAACAAAAAGGCTACTCCACAAAATATTAATCACAATAAATTTCTTAATTGAAGAAATTGTTATATTTCGTTTTTTCATAACTACATATTGTGGGATTGAATGTATGAGTGCGATAATGAAGCGTGTTTGTGTGTGTGTTCGGTGTGGAAGCGTGTCTGTGTGAATGTTTCGATCTCTCGAACGATCGTCGTCGGCGCTTTTGATGAGTCGCAAATGTTTCGTTGACGGCGATGCGTTCGAGAGAAATAAGGCAGTGTTACAGTAGACTAAGAGCCAGCGCCTGCCAGACCTACGTTAAAGTATAAAAGCTGAAAATTTGTTTGCGTGTTCTTACTGGTGTAGGGAACAATGTTTAGGGGCTAAAAACCTTGACTAACGGTGCCTTCGGCAGGTAACAGGTAATTTAGGGTGCAGTACATGACCTCTGGCACGTTATAGTATAAAAGCTGAAATTTACACAGAGTCTTCAAATGACCATTCTTAGTCAATATTTAAAATGACAGACCTATCCGAAGGGTCTAACACTCCCCCAGACGCGATAGAAGGGCAAATGCACTGACAATGAGAGAGCATTGCTCAGGTATATGAATGCATTTAAGAGAGTATTCGTGCAGTTTAAATTTTATAATTAATGCAAATTATATGTGAATATTACTTAAAAATTATCATACAATAATTTTCAAATAACCAGACATATTCGAAGGGTTAAACACCCCCTTAGACTGAATAAAGGCCAGCTAGAACTATATATGAGAGAGCATCAGAAAACTGTTAAGTTAAGTGAACTTGATGCGAAGAAAATTATTTATTCAGTACATAGACATTAAATTTAGATTGTTTATTTATTAATATAAGTAAATAAATTAAATTTAGCTTAATATTAATTAGCGGTATAAAGTCAAATGCATCGATAGATCGTAACTTATGTATATGAATAAATGGAAGAAAATATTCGTTTGGAATTAATTAGTAGCGTTTCAAAATAATATAAAATATTATTATATTATAAAATATTACTATATAAAATATTATTGTATATTAGCGGTATAAAGACAAATTCATCGATAGAGCGTTACTTATGTATATGAATAAATGGAAAATAATATTAGTCAGTATTTTGGAATTAATTTGTAGAGTTTTAAAATAATATAAAATATATATAAGTAGATATGTACTATCCAATAATCATGACATAACTAAAAAAATTTAGAATAATTTAATAATATTTAACGAAATATGAATATAATATTTTAATATATTATTGTATTTTATATATTTTCTTGAGAATTATTTTGCAATAATATTCGAACACTTAGGTCTATTTGAATAAGATATATATATATATATGTGTATTTACTACTTAACATTAAGATAATTTAATTTATTTACTTATATTAATAAATAAACATTCTAAATTTAATGTCTATGTACTGAATAAATAATTTTCTTCGCATCAAGTTCACTTAACTTAACAGTTTTCTGATGCTCTCTCATATATAGTTCTAGCTGGCGTTTATTCAGTCTAAGGGGGTGTTTAACCCTTCGAATATGTCTGGTTATTTGAAAATTATTGTATGATAATTTTTAAGTAATATTCACATATAATTTGCATTAATTATAAAATTTAAACTGCACGAATACTCTCTTAAATGCATTCATATACCTGAGCAATGCTCTCTCATTGTCAGTGCATTTGCCCTTCTATCGCGTCTGGGGGAGTGTTAGACCCTTCGGATAGGTCTGTCATTTTAAATATTGACTAAGAATGGTCATTTGAAGACTCTGTGTAAATTTCAGCTTTTATACTATAACGTGCCAGAGGTCATGTACTGCACCTTAAATTACCTGTTACCTGCCGAAGGCACCGTTAGTCAAGGTTTTTAGCCCCTAAACATTGTTCCCTACACCAGTAAGAACACGCAAACAAATTTTCAGCTTTTATACTTTAACGTAGGTCTGGCAGGCGCTGGCTCTTAGTCTACAGCGATCCTTGAGCCACAAAGGTTGGCGAGCGTTTTGAGCTGCGGAAATCAGCGTGCGAAGTGCGAACTGTGTTAATCTGTGTTATTATTATTAAATTCATTCTTTCTTTTCATTTTCCTAACTACGATTCGTCTATCTAGAACTTATTTTCCTTTTCCTTTTCTATCTCCTTTCTTTCCTTCTTTCTTAATAAAATCCTACAATATAAATGATAATATTGTTATTTTCCTAAGTAGCTTTATTAGTTCAAAGTCTAAATATTATGTTTCTTTAATAAAAAGTATCTAAAGTTCTTTTGTTACCTTTTTGTTTTTCATATTTCCGTGAACTCTCTGCGTGTGCCAATAATTTTCTGATTCACTGTATGTCGCCAAGCGACAGCGACGGCAACAATGTGTTCTTTAACGCGAGGAAACCTAGCGTTCTAGTATCGGATAGTTATTTTTAACAATTTGCGCTAGTAATTATGTAATTTAAAAATGTGCGTACTGGAACGCAATACTATATTTAGACGTAAGACGTAATGAAGTGGTCGATTTCGGCAAAACCATCGTCAGAAGTTCAAAAACATTAAAATATATTAATTGTATTTGATTTAAAACATATCTGAAGATACTTTTTCACTAACAATACTTTTGTTCTATCCTATATGCGACGTAGTGCCATCTGAAAGTGTTCTTCAAGAAATATTCTGAGTCGACGTACCGTGTACGTCGTTCTGATTTCCGCGACTGACGCGCGAAGCACGTCTTTCCAGCGCGAGTGATTAATTACGAATGTGTCGCCCCAATGCGCCACCACGCCGGTGCCAATAGGCCCGGACGTGACGCTGACAGAGTGTCTGTGAATCAGTGACATCTCGGCTGTATGTATGGGTGAAGGAGGAGGTGTTTCTCCAAGGACGGCTCTGGCGTGCAAAAAATTCTCCTCTCTGTAATAACTCATAAAGTAACTCATAGAGAATAAATGGATATTTGTAAAACAAACTATAATAGAAATATGACCGCTGTATCGTCTCCTACTGTTAAACTTTTTCATGGACGTCTAGTTTTTTACATAAATTGATTCTAAAAACCGAACCGAAGATAGCACTGCATATTACTTTAATGTTATAAACGTCCAAACGCAGGGGTCGGCAACCTTTCTGAAGTTAAGAGCCATTTTTGTCTTGATGTGATAAATTATTTCTTTAACGACTTAACGCTCATGCCCGTGACGTTCACGGGCATAGCTGATACGGTCGCCACTCTGCGGTTTGTTTATCTTAGCCGCTGATATTTTAGAACTCAGTCCTTTGACATCTTACACTGAAATGTATACATTTCCAAAAAACTTTATACGTTGTATAGTGGAGGAATAAACACAGATAATCTCTCCGTCTTTTGCTGTTAGCTTTTGTCTGTTTCTTCAGTCTTTGAGCAATCAGTGTGCGGTATACGTCATCCTTGTAACATATTTTTCGTCTTACGATTTTTAGTTTATAGTGTGTTTATTTCTTATATTATTACTTTTGTGTTCTGCTTGTTATAATTAATTGTTGTTGTTAATGTTATTTGGTTATATAAGTTATAGAAGGATTTCCCTTAGATAAACAGGTATGATGAAAAACTTGTTATTTTTCCGAAAAAAATAATTCGTTCGCCACTAGGAGTACAAAAAACATTTTATAATATGCACAAGATAAGCATTCAGGCAAAAAAAACTTGTGCGTTTTTGGACGGTCGGTTTGAAAAAAACCTGAGCATTAAGTGGTTAAAGACCCAAATATAGGTACATACATCGGTAATATGTATTAGAAAAAATAATATAACCGTTATCTGCTGTGAAACATGTAGTTATTGTGAAATCAAAACATATGTACTATTAAACTACAGTCGAATCTCTCATAATGGAACACTTCGGGACCGGACGCTCTCTCAAAATGCAACATTCCCCTACAGTCATATTCATCCCCACTTCTTGATTATATAGTCTATCTTTCTCATATAGTACCTATCTTCGTCGGCGCAAAAAAATGCGCAGAAGTAAAAAGTGAACATAACCTTTCCATACAAACATTTAAATCTTTTCAAATAATATGTCGCGTCATACATCTCAAATTTGATTGGTTAGTAGCATTTAACTGGTGGGGATAGGAGAAGTTCCATTATGAGAGATGACCATGTTACATTTTGAGAGAGGTTTCACTTTGAGAGGTTACATTATGAGAGATTCGACTGTACTCAGGAGCCCCAAGTATCTACTGACAATGAGCCGCATGCGGCTCGCGAGCCGCAGGTTGCCGACCCCTGTCCAAACGTGTTTCAACAGTGCTTAAAGGGGAAACGTGCCCACAATTTCCAAAAATTTGAGGATGTTTTCCTATGTGCCTTTAAAACCAGATACGCTTTCCTTACTAGTTCGGTGACCCAGGCCACCATTTTCTAATTTCATCACTTCTTCTATCAACATTTCTAATTTAGGCTAAAATTCAATCACGAGGACACAATTAAAAGTTAATTTGCATGAGAAAGGTTCATTTCTGACCTATAGTTCCATTTTACCTACGTAACAAGATGAATGCGATGGACCAATACAAAAAATTTGTTACCCTTATTGCGGCGGGTTATTTTAGCAAATCTCCATTGATCCAAGGGTACAGAACAACCCCTAAAAGCCATCATAACTACATAACATAACATAATTTAAATCATAGTTTCATCTATGCAACTTTTTCTTGATCGAAAAATCACAGCGTATAATCGGGATATATTTGTAATTAGTTTTGTTACATCCAACCCTGAGAATTTTAAAAATTCTTCATTCGATGCCAGTCAGCCGCTCTTGAAAACGAAAGGTTTAAACACAAGTTCCTCGCTCTACAGGGCTCCTTCCCACTTATCTAAACTTATACAAACCATGGCACTTTACACTATGGCCAGATGCATTCCATATGTCCTTGGTACCCTTACATCCCTGCCAGAGTCCTACCACCTCCACTCATTTTTCCAAATCCTTCCCGAAACGGAGCCCTATATAAGCGAGACACTTTCCTGCCTCTGCGGGTCATTTCTTTCATAGAACGTCACGCTGTCAGTCAGACAGGTGAATTTCCAAAGTCTACGGGACTTGGAAACCCCCGCGTTCCGACGCGTGACATTCGGTTAAAATACATTATAACATATAGAATTAAATCACAAAATTGTAATTGCATTCTGAATTTAATTCTTAGTAAATAACTTAATATACAAAATTCAAGGATAAAGTTATTTTCTATTAACTTCCTTTCATCTTCTTGTAACTGAGCAACGTTCCCCTTTATTCACTCAAGCCGCTCGGAGTGAATAAAATTATTGAAAGTTACGGGTAATTTTAGAACCAGAATTCTAGGGTTTGCAACAATCTTACAATAGTTAGTGGCGGTAACCTTGTATTGTTTGATACAAGCCTATCCGCTATACTAACGCGAATTACCGAAAGGTTTTTCGTTATTAACGGACTACCAGCAACTCTATAGTATTCCTATAGATTAGTCTGGTTTCCGGAGTTTTATACTTAGTTAGTGGCAGTAACCTTGTGTTGTTTGATACATGCCTATCTGCTATACTAACGCGAAAGAGCTGCAAGGTTCCTTTCGTTATTAACGGGCGATCAGCAACTCTATAGTATTCCTATAGATTAGTCTGGTTCCCGGAGTTTTACCAGTTAGTGGCGGTAACCTTGTATTGTTTGATACAAGCCTATCCGCTATACTAACGCGAAATACCGAAAGGTTTTTCGTTATTAACGGGTAAACGGCAACCTTATAGTTCTGCTATAAGTTAGTCCGTTTCTCGGAACAGCCTTCATTGTATTGTTGCAATTCTTGGATTCACGGGTAAAATATTTAATTACGCATCACGGTCGCGTTTTTTCTGCCACTCGCCCGGCTCGTAACAGTTTTGACAGAATTTCTGATGTTATTGTACTTTGTTCCACATATCAGTAGCTAATATCGGAGCTGATTGTCGTACCACCCTGTCCAGTTCTTTTATAGTAGCTCGATGGGGTTCAAGTCAGGGCTCGGAGGGGGCCGTTCAGTAATTTTAATAGTTCCTTCTTCTTTATATGGCGTAAACAGCCTTTACATAATTTAAATGTATGTGTTGGGTCGTTATCTTGCTGAAAATTAAAATTTTCGCCTAAAAGTTACAGTCTTGAAAGGTATTGTTGTCTTTCTCCAAAATTTGTAAGTAATTTTTTTTTTTCTTAATATTCCGTCAATTTTCACAATGTCCCTTACACTAACACCAGCAAAGCAGCCTCAAATCATCGCAGGACCATCTCGATGCTTCACGGTAGCAACAATACAACATGTTCACACGCAGAACTTCTGACGAATACTCGGCTTCGGGTACCAAACACTTCAAAGGAATAAGCGGGTCGAAAGTGCCCTTCAACCTATTTCAATGGGGGTCGTCTCATTCGACAGATAATGCTCGGCGATCATTGTGTACATAATTTTAACCCTGTATCTTGACCGGAAGGGTAGTTATGGGGGAAATTAATTAAAACAGGTTTTTTCCACATTTTGCCTATTTATTTAGGTGCAACAAATTCGAAAAAATTCTGGCATATTCTACACAGTACCATACATGTTTGAGATTTTTTCAGATTTTTCCATTGAAGAACCTAAGTGTAACAAATGATCAAACGGAAAAAAGTTGATTTCGTATCGAGATCTTCGGGGGACAACTTTTTGTATGTTACAGTAACAATCCAACACTCATGATTGTTGTCTCCAATTTTTTTCAGATTTTTAAATTGCCAGCGTCATTGTGAAAAAAATCGAAAACCGATTTGCGCGACGCATTTCTGCCACGAAGCAATTATATGTTAATATAGAGAATCAAATTAATTCAATCAATTGTGAACTTTGATGGTTCCTCATCTGCAAAAATTTTTATAGTTTTTTCAAGTGAGCGATTTGGCGGAGTTGGTAAAGTGTCTGTTTGCGGATCCGCTGGAAACTTTTTGGCGCAGGTTCGAATTCTCATGGAAAACTTAAGATTCTTTTTGTCATTTTTAAAAATTGTCAACTACATAACAATAATCACTTTGTAGCGACTCGTATGTAATGATAGACGGATAGGTATCGGCAAGGGAGGTGCGAGTCGACCGTACGCACCCTACCCCCACTCCCGGAAGTCGACCAATCAGGAGCGAGGCCCCACGCATAAAAAGGGCCTCGATTAACCGAAAAGTCGAGTTGTAAGCGGGTGGTCAAGGGCTTCGGACTCGGCAGTCGGAGATCAACTGGTATCCAGTCGAAGCCTTGACCTCCACCCGTTGGAGACACTCCGAAGTATTGGTGGACGGACGTAAACCCTCAACTCCAGTCTAGCGACGGATGTGATATCTCGGAGATCCAGAACCACCGATCCTAGCTGACTTGCGGAGGGTTGTTGTCCTCCCCGATATCAGGAGCTGTTTTCCAACTCCCGAGTGCCGGCGTACCCTACGACGCACAGTGGTCCAGAGCGTGAATTTAGCTGTTCACGCACCTCGCGCAGTTTTCAATCTTTTTCAAATCGTTACCACGGGCTCAAAACACATCGGATTTAGTTAAAAATTGGTATGCTATTATTTTTTGGGTTGCTGATTACGAATCTGAACTCAAAAATTTTAAAAACAAAATGGCGGATTAAATATGGCGGACAGGTTTGTTTAAAAATTAATTGTTTTGCACAAAAATTAGTATTCTAATGTTTTTTGGGTCGCTGATTACGAATCTGAACTCAAAAATTTTAAAAACAAAAGGGCGGTTGATATATAGAGGGTAGCTATTTACATTAGCTTATTCAGCTTACATTGCTAACTTCAAAATGGAAAAACTAAAAACTACCACAAAGTAGCCTCTGAGAACTTTGAAGATGTTTAGTTTAAACTATATAGAAATAGTTCCTGCTAAAATTTGCTTTATTTATCTGCACCTTTTCTTGATATTCCTTCCTAAGTTTTATGTAACCCAGACCTGCTGCATAGACCCAGTGGGACACGCGGTCAGTACATTACCGTGTTTCTTAAAGATACCGTGCAATAAAAACAAAATCTTATTGTCACTAACGAGGACGAAGACTTCTAAAGCATCACTTTTATTACTTGATTGCTCTTATTGTTAGGTTGCGAGGAAAGAGGTGATCCGAAAGGTAATCCTATTCTCCGCGGTGCAGAGTTCACTTAAAAATTGAATAACTTGAGAGTATCGAAAGGTACTCGGCTAAAACTTTCCACGTATATTCCTTAGACTATATAGAAGTTATTTCTGCAAATATTTCGTGCGTTTACCTGCCCCCTTCATTATTATATCTGCCGAAAGTTTACGAGACAGTCCGGCGGCAGCGCGTTGCCGAGGTGCGCGCGACTCTCTAAACAATAAAAGCTCATTGAAGCCGGATCCGGCCGGATATGATTTTTGCAGGATCGTTTAGGGGAAGGATTATAGAAAACAACTGTGGCAATTAGAGCCTGGGACTCGTTGGGACTTGGAAGATCTTGACTGCAAAAGATAAAAAACTTTGACGATTTTCTTTCATTCATTTAACATTAATTTTTGAATAAACTACAAACAATAATTTTATATTGCGCACGTGAATTTTTATCGTCGAAGAATGCTTTTCAAGTAGAAACAATCATTATTAAAAAAAAATATCATACTTTCGCCAGAATGTCACAAAGAAGACAACGTGTTTTTTCGATAGAAAGTGGTCTTCAGAGAAAGTTTAAACTTTAAGCGTTTGCTGTAAGTACAATTTTTATTCAATTTCAATAATTTTTTATATCTGAGGTCCATGGACATTTAAGAATCGATATCACAAGAAAAAAAGTCGAAATTCCAAAATCGACTTTTTGCATTTTGCGCGGCTAAATGCACATTCTGGACCACTGTGCGACGGAGCAAACTCCGGTGACTCTTGGCGATCCAGAGTCCGGACGACGCAAGGAGAACGTCGCGGGGGAAGCGCGTTACAACTTGCTATTTTCAAACATTTAAAAGTATTTTTAAAAACCAGAAAAATATAAATTAATTACAGAACATACTTTTTGCTTTATCGAATTTTTCTAATCATACCATGTTCTTCGAGTACATGCCAGGAAACACAGACTTACTGCTGGAGAGTATTCTAGAAGTTTTGACTGTGACGGGAGGACAAAAAGGAACTGACGGTACCTGTACACTGTAAGTCTCGAACGCTACAGTTTTCTAGCCATGCACCGTGTATTTCAAGTAAAATGATTCTGCGCAACAATTTAATTCTTACGCGATGCCTTGGTAATTATTACTACGCGATCGAAGATAATGACAATACTTAAACATCACTTTGAAAGAGATCAACATTAAAATATATTAGGAGAACAAACAATTTGTCAGGATATTATTAACAGTTTGCATCTCAATATATATCACAAATAAGAATTACTGAAACAAATAAAATTATGCTTCTAGCGTACTGTGCAATATTATTAAGCAATTAGATCTACATATGTATTTATTCTAGACAATCTTTCAAGCAAACAGCTCGATTATTATTTTGTTATCAATAAGAGTTACACCAGCTTCATTTTTCGTTGCGTGTAAAAGACCGTTTCACATAAAAATGTCAAAAAACAGGATTACATTATACAGCAGGATTTGATTAAAGAAGAAGAAAGAATGTGTGATGTGAAGGCGTGGATAAAACTAACAATAAGTGGTGGATGTTGCCAGGATTCATAATGATTTGAATAAGTAAAAATAACGCACACTGTTGATTAATATGTACTAATAAGTAGTATATATATTAAATAAATAACGTTATAGAATAGAATAAAAATAAAAAACTAAGTAACTAAATAATTTAAGATATCTAACGGTATCCAAAAAAATGTGTGTCCAACTATGTCTCTAAAGTGCATATGTACTAAAAACTATGCGTCGCGAGACGCAACCTCTTCAAATGACGATCTCACCCACATTTGTCCCACGTCACGCATCTCTATGGGCACACGCTTATGGTACGCTCCCTCTATGGATACTATACCAAATTTGGAAGAATTACCTGTTTCAGACTTCACCCAAACATCATTACTAATCTAACGAACATTATTTTCCTACAACAGACCAATCAGTCTACATGCGAGCGATAACAACGTTTCACGATCCAGTCTTCACCATTGTTTCGACCATGGGCGGGCGACTCGGCGCTGGGTCCGTTAGCTATTTTTAATTTTGCACTTTTCTTGTGCTTCGATTCTAGGACCGTACACGATAGACTGGAGTCGGATCATAAGCCGTCAAAAAAAAGGCAAAGTCCATTGTCTAGATGGGCCCTTTCGCCTCGGAGCGGCTAAACCTTGAGGCGTGCCCGCCAGATATGGAAATTTTCCATGCCACAACAACCCCGGCTGTTGACAGACGTCTTGAAACAACTTTAACAATTTTTGGGACCCATCTAGCCAAGGAGAAAATTCTGCACTCCTTCACTTTTGAAAAACGAGAATAAGGATAAGAAAGTTGTCCCAAATGTAGGGAAGACTGAGCTGTCAAGGGCTAAACGCGGTTCTCTAGGGGGAAAAAAGTAATAGAGGGAACAGATATTAACGGACAGGACGTATGATAAGACAAGAGTTGTATTGACAAGGAAACAGGTAGTTGTATACCTAACGGTATATAGACTTTTGGAAAATCAAGTGAACTAGAACCGATAATTTATGTTCTGTTGGAAGCGCAAATTTGGCACACCGGTTTTGAACCAAGTAAATAAAATCAAACACTAAGAGCCTAGTGGAAAAATAAACACCTATACAATTAACTTCTTCAGATATGTCATTCATGACGTTCGCCGTTTTATTACACGCGAAAGTAGTAAATAAACAAACACATTAATCAGAATGGAAAGCGTAATGCTTGGTCTTCTCTCTATGCATAACAAATCACGACAAGAAAGAAGTTCAAAACGCTGAACAAAGACAAAGCAAAGACGGCAGAGAAAGTGGGAGAGATTTATATGGCATAATTGGTCGAATTGAAGAGTCTAAAGCTTGCTGGCTCTCTGCCCTCTTCCTATTGCTCTCGTTTATACCTTTCATATTGATCGGCACAAATACAACCTGCACTGTAACTCGTGCCTCATCGCATTCTATGCGCTTCTCGTGCACTTTTGTTCACAATATAAGATTATTAGGTTTTTTTGCAGATAGCTTTGTTAATTATATTGCTGAAGTTGCAAACTGCAAAAATTGTATTTGATGTGATTAGTGGTATTAAAACCACTGATTAACAGTTTTACCGATTCACTGTTTATTAATTTGTAGTTTTTTTAGTTTATTCACGGTAATATGCTGATGTATTTATGAATACAACTTTTCTCGAGGCCTATTTTTATTGAAGCCGTTATTTATTTAATCCGCACACGGAGGAAAAATAAAATGTTATAAAGAATTAGACACTTATTTCCAAAGTTACATTGATGTACATACGTTTCAATATTTAACCATTCGAAGAATCTTAATGAACGTAAGATATATAGCCTTCAATTAAATAGTACTGTACATGAATGTTACAAGAACGTATATACATATAACATAATTTTTTATTGCATACAATCTAGAGACTGATACATTTTTATTTAACTTTCTAATTAATAACGTTAGATAGGACAAAGAGGAAATGTAATTTATTATACACGCACACGTAAAGTGTAATTGCAACTTATTACATGGCTTTAACTGATATCAGGTTATTAAATTAAATATCTTTGAACTGTAACAGACATATTACCATAATACTTTCGAAGCTTTTGCGACCAAATTGATTAACAATGGACTTGGCTTTCGGATTCTTCGGGGCTTCGAGGAAATTCTGATACTGAAGAAAATAGCAGAGAGGACCCTAACTTATACCTGTGTCCGCCATTGCGGATCAGTGCACAGATCAATGATGCTTAATTGGATATCTGAACAATTATATATTTATTATAAGAATAATTGGAAAGATAATGATATAATTTATAATAATGATACACCCATCTACTTCCAATAATACATCACCCTTCCTGAAATAGTGTAAAACGAAACACAGAATTTCTACGAAATAGAAGGATATATTTAATTAAGTTGAATGTTACGCAGATTATGTCGTTTTTTGAAATTCGCGAACCATCCATTGCTTGCACTAAATTCCGTAGTAGATTGGCTTTGTTGCTTTTCTTTTAAAGAACTAAAAATGTTAAGCGCTTTGTGTCTTATAGAATTTGAATCCACCGATACCTTTTTTTACTACTGTTTCTGCCCAAATTACAAAAGCCTTTCCTACTGCTTCTGTTAACCCATTTGTAGCCAGCATTCCCACATGGGAACAATTTAAAATTTCGCTGTTGTTGATATACCGTTTCAAATTTAGCGCCAAAATTGAAGATGTGGCTGTGCAATTTTTTGTACCTCCAAAAATCGTATTTGTTGTAACTTTTCATCATTTCAATTTGTTTAAAATTTCAATTTTCTTTTCCAAACTAATTGTTTGTCTTTGATTGGCAACCTACTTTTTTGCTGACGTTATAGAGTAATAATAATATTATCACACTATTAACTGCCTTTTTCACCTGTGATTGGAATTCACTTAAACGTTTTCTTTCTTTCCTTAATTACATTAGAAGCCAAATACAAAACATATGACTTTCTCGTTTCCAAATCAGTTTTTGCTAGGGTTAATTAGGTAACTTTTACTCGAATTTTTAAAAGATTGCATTCATTAATCTGATACTCTTTTAATTCATAAATGATATAACGCAAAACAATCAAAATAAAATTAAAAGAAATTTCTTTCTTTTATTTAAAAAACGTGTAACTTGAGTACGGCGTAACTTTATTTAATGAGACCTACCTGAATTACTTTGTTTGTTGGGTAATATTTTACAAACATTTCGTTCTAGAGATATTTTTACACAACATATTATAGTCATATTCGTACCATGGGAAAATATGTATCTTAATGTATGTACATGTATCACTTGCATACCTACAGATTTTATACCTTTATTGATATTGCATAGAACAGACGAATAAAAGCATCGTATATAAAAATTTAATTTATCGTTAACATCTTTTCTGCTTGTGGTCAACAAACTGGCGGTCCAGCTTTTTTAAATGTTTCAAGTACCTCGACGACGATTGAAGGTCCACCCTCCCGTTGAAAGGCAACAAGGACGCAAACTCTATATAACACTTTGTATATATTTAATGTAACTCAATTTGCCTATGGTAACTATAATGCAATACAGGTACGCGCCTGCTGCGATAGCAATTGGAGAAGTATATCGGACTTTTCTCGTGCCTGACAATATCAAGAAATACTTAAACCCGGCGATGTAAGGTAGAGAAAAGATACATTAGAAATCTAGCATCTCAAATGTATGAGGTAGTAAAACCAATCACATACAGTTGTAAAGCAACTATATCATCAATTAAATCAATTTCTGATCGCAAATTGGAAATCTATAAAGCAGACCTCCCCAGAACTGTTCAATTTTTCAGGTCTGCTGTCTGTATAGCTACATTAATACCATGCATGACTATCGCCAACTGTAAATCACTAATTCTTATGAAACTATAACATAAAATGGTTTTTGTGAAAATATTTGACATCTACATTGTTTTATTGGCAATCCGCCACGTTAAAGGTGTGAAACTCGCCTTTAAACTTGAGGTAACGAAAACTATTTTATCGAATATCTCCGAAACTATTAGAGACACAACAATTTTGGTACAAAGTGAAAATTAACGCCTTCGGATGACGAATCCGATGATGTAAACATTTTTCAGAAAATCAATTTGCTTAAAAAAGATGTTAAAAAACATAATTATTTTCAGTATTTTTTTCAATTTTCACTCCTTTAACGTGGACGGTTGCCGAAAAAAAAATGCGTGTCAAATATTTTCACGAAAACTACATCATAACAAAATTTCCTCAAAAACGTTGATTTACAGTTCGGAATGTTCCCGTGTAAGTGTCTACCCGAATAGTCGACTTTGCAATTTCGAATGTCAGCCCATCTTACAAATATCTCAAAGATCCACGATATCTGGTACCTAACGAATATCTACGAATGTCTACGAAAATCTGCCAAATATCACCGAATCTAACTTCAGCACGGCTGAGCATACCCCTTTCTCATCTCCATAAAGTGGCGATGACCCTCTCCTGACCTCCCTCGAACGTTTCTTCCCTCTTGATTTATATACAGCAATTGCTATTGAAATAAACTCGAAAAAAACGTACATAAATGCAATTTCGAAGACGAAAATTTATTCGAATCGGTACAGCTGAAAGCCAGATTGCGAACTTCAGCTACTTGAAAATAATTATTCTACCAAAATAATTTTCTCTCTCACGTCATATAATAAACCCGACATATTGAGGCCGCTGGCCCAACAATGTAGATCAGGGTGTTGAATTAGTTACACGCCGCGAGCCTTTTCTGAGTCGCTCCGCCTGCTTCTCCCTCCCAACTATTTTACCCAACCAGGAATGACTTGCCAGGCTCGGCGTATTGCACGAGTATAGTGGCGCTTTAGGGCGCCATTCGCCTCTGATCGCTCGCGCTGGAAAGACCCGTTATCTGACGTTATCTGTCAACGAACAGTTTCAGATCGCGTCACATCGCGTATAGGTTAAAGCAAAAATATTACTAGTAAAAAAGTATGCTCAGGTATGTCTTGAATTAAATGCGATTAACAGATTGTTAGCAGAAAAACATTGAAATTTTACTTTGTTGCATTCCTCGATACAAAACGAAAGAAGCGCGTTTTCGCTGCTTGACACTCAAACGGTTAAAATCTATTGCTAAGTTGACCGTGGCGGCAACAATGTATTCTTTGACGCAAGAGCTAACGTTTTGCTGTCGCCGAATTTTAAAATTATTTGCGTTGGAAATTAATTTATACGTGCGCGTGCTAGATCGTAACACAACTGTTTCTTTAGTATACATATGAATTAACCCCTTCCCGTACTTTAACGAGTCTGGCTCGCGATGAAGATTTTGGCCCATACATGAATATCACGAGCCTGGCTCGTGAATAGACAGTCGAGCCAAACATAAACATCACGGGCCATGCTCGCGAACATAAAATCGGATCAAACTTAAACATCACCGGTAGACACACAGATAGATAGTGACCGCATAAAAGAAGCCGCACAAAGCAATATTCAGAAATTTCATAAACATTTATAACAAATAATTTTTTACATATTAGAAAAAATTTTTTTTTTCCTGTGGATACGGACCGCATAAAAAAAGTTGCGCTTAGAAAATATGTCAAAGATTTATGAATCATTAAAAAAAAATGTAAGAAAAAATTAATAAACAATACGGCTCGTATTGTGATTTTTCTCGAGCATCAGTCTAGTTCGTGTACCACGCGTTGACGCCTACCACTTGGGCCCGAGTTTCGTCGAGCTAAATGGCACGGGAAGCGGCAGGGGTTTCTTGTTAAAGAAACAAGAGGCAAAAAATTAAAGATTACTGGATATAATTTTAATAAACTGTCGTTATGATTGTTGTTTATATGGTTGTGTGTATAAATGTATGCACAGTAGAACCATTTATTTTAGAAGAAAATGTTATAAGTGTATATAAAAGTTTCATAATATTGTGGAGATAATATCGATGCAATACTAATTTTTTTATTTATTTATTTATTCAACTTTACTTGAAGGAAAACTTCATTGTTTGTACAGAAATATATATCTACATTGAATGTAGACATATATTCACAAATAGAAATATATGTTTACATTGTTTAAATTAGATACCCTCAATGTTTCCATTGTTATTTTGAGATACAATATAAGTTTTTCAATGTTATTCCTGTCACTATTCTATGCCGAATTTGCCAAAACCACCGCCGGAAGTCCAAAAACATTAAAATCTCTTAATCGCATTTAATTCAAGACATATCTGAGCATACTTTTTTACTAGTAATACTTTTGTTTTAACCTAAACGCCATGTGATGCGATCTGAAACTGCTCGTTGACAGATAACGTCAGTCGACGGGATACGCGCATCGATTTTTTTTCCCGTAATCGGCGTGCTCAGCGTCTTTCCAGCGCGAGCGATCAGAGGCGAGTGGCGCCAGTGATGCCAGGACGTGGGATTTTCTCCCACGTGGGAGCCATCGTGCGCATGCGTATGATGACGTCACAGCTTGACGGCGGTTGTTTCCATGAACGTATCTAGTAAAATGTCCTCTTCCTGTAATTTCTACCGTATTTCAATTGTCACAGGGGTCTAACGATACCCCATATTTGAGTGAAGTATATACGTTACTGAGGATTAGGTAGTCCGCATGGGTGGGAAAAATCCCACGTCCTGGCATCACTGAGTGGCGCCCTAAAGCGCCACTATACTCGTGCAATACGCCGAGCCTGGCAAGTCATTCCTGGTTGGGTAAAATAGTTGGTAGGGAGAAGCAGGCGGAGCGACTCAGAAAAGGCTCGCGGCGTGTAACTAATTCAACACCCTGATGTAGATAGTCTACAGAAGCTAGATGCGGAAAAGGACAGGCAAACCCGTCGATCTTACCTCCTTATACTGACGAGGCACTCTGTTTCCAGCGTCGAACGATACAATTTCAAGTGTAATAATTTTGTTTGTGATGAAAAATTCAAAATTCCAGTTTATCCGTAATTTTGTAATGGATGTATAGTTTCTATAGACAAATACTCAAGAAAATTCATTAACATTAAAGTGGAAAAACTAACAAAAAACTTATATTTTTTCATATACTGTTTAACACTTTGACTGCCACGCCGAAATCATATGTTTTGCCCAGGACGCCAAGGCATTATTTTTATTATTCAAAGCGTATAATGGCAAAATAATAATAAATTGATGTTACAAGACAAAATTTTTATCAAATGGAGCGTTTATCTTAATGGTGGTCACGGGTGACCACCGTGGCGCCTTAGTAACGGTTGATAATGACATATTTAAGCAACCCTCTGTCTATTTTAAAAAAACATTCGCATTTGCCAAATACACCTGTTGTACGAAGATTGCGGCACGAAATACAAAAAGAAAGAAGGGCAAGCGTACCTGGAACGAAAATTTTGTAGAAAGTGTTACAAAAAAATATCAAACTGTTTGGATCAAAAATTGCTAAAAATAAGACCAAGAAGGTGACCACTTATTGTCCGGATTGTATTGATGCGCCACATTTATGTTTAAAGTGCTCTAACAAAGTGCACCGTTGGATGCAAGATTTATTCTAATATTTTTTTCTATTGAAGTTCTCATAAACAATTTTAGTTGTTCAATAGGGCACTTTTTATTTTAAAGTATCTTCTATACATCGGTCATATTCAAATACACTAACTCTCAATTGTCATTTAGTTTTTTACAATTGTAAAAAGTTCAAACACTCCGGTCACCAATGACCACCGTGGCGTCTCAGGAGAAATCGTGGCCGGTCATATATGACCAACGTGGCAGTCAAAGTGTTAAACAAATTGAGATTTTGCAAAATAATTTTTACCATTTAATTTATTATTAAAGGATACACATTTCGTCACTGTACGCAATTACTCTATCTTTTATAATCTCCGCAATATTTACAGAAATATACTTTATAACCCTAACTTTGAGGGCGGTTTTCATCCTCTTAACATGAATCATTGCCGATAAAAAAATACGTGTCAAATATTTTGATTAGCATTAAATTATACGTGAGTTTCATAAAAATTGGTGATCGACATCTCGGGATGTTCCCTTGCCTGTCTTATTTCACTCTGCCGGGAAAGACTCTAATTGGTCAGTCATTATTTTTTCAGCAATTATCTATTTCAACAAAATTTCGAATTTCTCCACATTTTGAGAATTTTAAATGACAAATTTGCATATACAGTGGGACTCCTCGGCAATCTACGGCATCGGGGCGTAAATTCCCGGAAAAAGATTGTAGGTTCCCAGCCCCTCCACTGAGCGTCACTCAGTGGAGGGGAGCTTTAAGAAAGGATAGAAAACTCTTAACATATCTTTGTTCCGCTCACTCTCTAGTTGAAAAAAGCGGGGAAGTAAAAAGAGTGGTGGTAACAAATTCTCCGCCCAAAGAGGGGAATGAGATTCTAGGTTCCTCGATTGCCGAGGAGTCCTACTGTAATACGTTTTTGCATATTCTAATAATGTATTGTACCGTTGAATATAATTTCTTATAATATTACTGATTTCTTTAAAAGTAGCGGTCCTTCAGATAAATTAATGATTAGGTTTCTCGATACTGGTTTCGTTCCGTTTTTGTTTATTTATATTTGTATGCTTACTTTATGGCTAACGTGACAATATTTTAATAATGGATTACGCAGTTATTGAGATATTTACTTTCAGCATTCAAATGTTTAACATCATTGTTTGTTGTTATCATTTTAGTAACAACATCATTCAACGAAAGTACACAAACGTCTGCGAAAAATATCCTTCAGCAGCATTGAAGGATAAAATTATTTCATTAAATTTTCACAAGTTCTATTTTGAAGATCAAAAAGTGGTAATTATATGTAATTACCTTGTTTAAAAATATTATCAACAGATCAAGACGTCAAATTATATTGACCATGTTTCATTTTTGAGTAAGAATTCTTTAGACTCTTGTTGAAAATATGTACGGTATAATTTCCACAAATTATGAAGCGGGTTGCTATTCCCGCTTTGCGCTTTGTGATACGTAATATGTATTATATGGACCGTTTATTTTGAAAGTGGTGTAAGTCCATTTGCAGCCTGTAAATATAAATAATTTTAGTTAAATTCGCCTAAAAGAAATTTGTATAATCAAATTAGATATTGATAAATTGATAGAAACATTGTTAGATTCGTCATAATTAACCAATATTTTTAAATTGACAGATATGCTAACCTTTAAATATCTCGAAACAAGAGAAAATGGACTTACACCACTTTCAAAATAAACGGTCCATATATGTCTATGGCCCGAATGACGGGCGAATCCAGTTATCTTTCTACATACTTTGGTAAAATATGCAAATTGTGTAGATGAAATAATTCGTAGTAACTCTAGTTTATAATCAACTTTGTAGCGTTAATAGTGTTAAAAAATGAGCCATATTGTAATCAAAGAAGTTATCATTGTTATATCTACTGCACAATTATTTAATTGCTTAGTGAAGATGATATACGTGTAATATACAGGATTTTCATTGTTTTGTGTATAGATTATTACAGATTCATGAGTTCAGCGCCTCTCGTATACAAGTCGCGAGGCGTGCATTCCATTCACGCTATCTTAACCCCTTAACCTACAATGACGGGCATAGCCCGCGTACGATGGTCGGGCCAAACGTAAATATTACGGGCATAGCCCGTAGTGCGATGATCGGGCCAAATATAAATATTAGCGGCGGCGCCCTCTTAAAATTATAAATATTTGTGGAAGATTTGATAAGTAATTAGTAATTACTAATTACAATCTGATGCAGTTATTGTGGTAGATGCACATACTACAAAAAGTTTATTTATACAAAAATCAGTACAGTAGGACTCCTCGGCAATCGAGGAACCTAGAATCTCATTCCCCTCTTTGGGCGGAGAATTAGCTACCACCACTCTTTTTACTTCCCCGCTTTTTTCAACTAGAGAGTGAGCGGCACAAAGATATGTTAAGAGTTTTCTGTCCTTTCTTAAAGCTCCCCTCCACTGAGCGTCACTCAGTGGAGGGGCTGGGAACCTACAATCTTTTTCCGGGAATTTTCGCCCCGATGCCGTAGATTGCCGAGGAGTCCTACTGTAATGCAAAATTAATGATCTGAAATGGTGTGATACAATTCGAAACATTCTGGTAGATGTAAGGCAGTCAAGTCAAGGTTTGGCTCGACAGAGCCGTTTCTCGAGCTGCGCCGCCTCCTTCACCTACACATACAGCCGAGATGTCACTGATTCACAGGCACACCGGCGGCGCTACGGTCGTGCCTACTGGTACAAGCGTGGTAGCATGTGGCGGTATATTGGGGCGACATTTATATTTTTAAAATTTTGCGACAGCAAAATGCAAACTTGTTCGCCTCAAAGAATGTAGAATAATGTAAGAAGTTATTGGGGCGATACATTGTACAATGTTGTGTTGTCTTTTAACAGTAAAGAGGTAATATAGGTTTCCACATTACCCATGGAAATATGCAAATGCACTCTTTGTTACAAAGTTATCTTCTGAAAATCTATTCCACTGTATCAATGTCCTTTTCCGCTGAATCGTTGTCGAGAAATCGCATTAAAATATAAATGAAGAAAATGTTTTTTAACAATCATACAGATGAAAAAAACCGTTGAGATACATCTCTATATGTAAAATTGACAATACTTTGGCATTTTATTACAAAACAACATTGAAATTAAACGAGGCAGAACCACTCTTTGTTACTAAGAGCTTCTTATAATTAATTATGTTTTAATTGGTATATTAGAACTTTGCGTCGAGCATTTTGAGACGAATAAAGTTACTGAAAACATTTAAGACAACTGCGGCGGCAACAATGTGTTCTTTTACGCTGGGAAACCTAGCGTTCTATTATCGTGTAGTTACTTTTAACAATTTGCGCTAATAATTGATTTACAACTATTGGTGCTGGAACACAATACTATATTTAGTCGTAATGCATAACGTAGTGGTTAATTTCGGTAAAATCGTCGCCAGAAGCCCAAAAATATTAAAATATATTAATTGTACTTTATTTAACACATATTCGAGCATACTTTTTCACTAACAATACTTTTGTATTACCCTACATGCGATATAGTGCGGTGTGAAATTGTATTTCGACAAATAACCTTTATCGACGTGCCACGCACGACGTTCTGATCTCCGCGACTGACGCGCAAGGCACGACTTTTTCAGCGCGACTGATTGACTACGAATGTCGCCCCGAATACGCCCGTGCTCATGCCAATAGGTCCGCTACTATGAAGGGGAGGCAAAGTCAATCAGCGAGCTCTCGAGTGTATAGGAAGGAGTAGCAGGCGGAGCAGCTCGAGAAACGGCTCCGTCGAGCCAAACCTTGACAAGGCTGTACTAACTGATCAGAGGGTCGGTACATTACACTATAATTCACGAAGTACTGTTCATTAATATTACAATCTTTACTCATTTTCACCATCACTGTACGTATCATAGTTGTGAATAAAATAACTTAATTTTCAACAATAGTAAAATAAGATGTTGAGCAAAATTGTCAAAATCAATGAAGATTGTTGTGGGGATACCTCCGAAGGTGACCAATATGAATTACTCTAAAGCGAAGATGAAAGTGAAAGCTCCGAATGCATTGAAAGTGGAAAGATAGAAGGATTTTCGGGTAGTAAAGAGGAAAATTTCTTGAAAGTATATCGTAGTAAGAAAAGGATGAGTAGGTTTTCTTGTTTTGATTCCGAGGATGAGAGGACGAGCATTCCAAGCACATCCCAACATGTAACGGATAAAATTGAAATTACAGTTGACAGAACACGGTGGATAAAATTGAAAGCAGACGAATCTGTGAGTCGGCCGCCCATTCATTTGATATTCAAGTATATCACAGGACCTACTGGCTATGATAAGAGAAATATTATGTCAGGTTATGTAACTAGTGCTTTCGGATTGAAAATTGACAGACACGTAATGGAACACATAAAAGACTGCACTCAAACGGAGGCACGAAAAACCTCCAGAAAAATGAAAACAGTAATTTTTGTATATATTGCAAACAGATCATGTGCGGAAAATGCACAAACAAAATTCAGTATGTCTATAAAAAATGTGCTCAATAAATGTGATTGCCATATACCGTTAATACCATTGCTAACATTTCCGTGGAAATTTAAAAAAATTGACTTTTAACTTGTTAATAATGTATCTAACTGTGAACCCTAGTGTTGTTTAATTTATACTTAATTTGAAAAAACTGATTTTTTAAAGGAAATGTGCATTTTTGCTTACGCGTCAATTTGACGCGTGATCGTAGAGATAGGTATATAAGAAACGCCCGTAAACCTAGTGTTAATATTGCAGGGTTTATTTCACGACAAACTATGCTATACTAAAATTTCCCTTCTGACATTCAGTGGACCTAATTTATTAAATGTTATTTGTACTTTAGTGTAAATATATTTTTTTTATTTTCGTATTTCTCCTAATAGAAATTCCCATGTAGTAAATCAGGATATTGGCAACCTGGCTCCGACGCTATTGTCCGTGCTGATCTCATTGTCAGTTAGTGGGCGGGAGTTCCACGCACTCTGGGACTTCCCAAGCTCCCCTTGGGACGGATCTGCGATAACGGTGAGAGGATAATATGCGTGCAGGTTCCCCGAGGTTAGATATTAATGCTTCTCCACCCGTTGAACGCAGAAGTGGCCCCCATCTGCGTGTAAGGTTGTCCAAATATGTGTTCCTGGAACTAAAGGAGTCATTGACGTCTCGGGAATGGTACAAAAGGGAGTGACGTTTATGGGGCTCCCTAGTTGCATTTGGATGTTGTATTAACACTATGCCGTCCGGTGACATCGAGTTGGTTTTCCGCAAAACCTACCGGGCAGATGCCAGTGACACCATGTTAGTGTCCTGCGCAAAAAAATCTGGGGAATAAACAAATAAAAATATAATTGTATAGGAATTTTATGGTGCTGTTGCGTCTCCGGAGCCGATGCCACCCTTGTTTGAAGCACTGGAGTTATAACATATACAAAAGGGTCCGAGTAAGGTCGGGACGCTCGAAAACCGTTTGGCGTACCGAAGCGGCATTCTGGAAGAAACCGTAAAGAGAACACAATTTTGCCCATTACTATATATTTATATCTGGAAACTTTTATAATAAAATTCATATTACTACGTAATACAAAAAATTTTGCATTGGTTTACATATATCCTTGAAATTTCGAGAAAATAGAAGGACAGGATTAAGAACTCATGACAACTGACGATGAGATTAGTAAAACAACGATTTACGATCACCTGAAAACCTTGAAAAAACCGCCGGCAACAAGCGAAATGATCTGTGTCAGTCCTACTGGCGCCAAACAAAAAATTCTGATCAGACATGTGGACGGTACAACGTTAATACTTGCAATCTGAACATTAAGATAATACTAGCATTATATTCATATCCTGTTTTCCTTTAAAAGATAAGGATGGTTCTCCGAATTAGTATACCTATCCCCAAATTTATACAATATTTTTTGACACCATTTTGCTTTCATACAGCTTCTAAAATGAGAAGTTTAAAAAAAATGTTAAAAATAAACATTTTTTTTGCCAATGCGTTTATACGCGATATCGATTTACACGGTATTGATTATGACATAGGTTTATACTTAAAATGTCGGTATACCATGTGCAGTATCTGTATAGTTCGAACAACTTGAAGTCGACCATGCAAGTGTTTTTTTTTTAAATCCAGCTGATTAAAAATAATTTAAAAATGGATCTTGTTTTTTCGTTCGACAACCTGCACTTGCTCAAAAATATCACTGTTAACACTAGGTTTACGGGACCCGTCAATTTGACGGAATTCAAACTTTGCAATGAAATATCTCGAAAACCGCTTGATCGATTTCAACCGTTTTGTATCGTAAATTAATCATTTCTTCCAAAGAATTTATACACACAGTTTTTTTGCCCCTAAGCCTTCTACTTTTTGAGATTCATATGTGGTATACCTATCTCTACGGGACCCGTCAAATTGACGGATTAGATAATTTCATGAGTAATCTTTATATATTTGCTTTGTTCGTATAATCATTACTTCAGTTTACTTACTACTACAGTTTTTCAAGAACAGTGTCCAAAAGATTCTATATTTATTGTTATTTTACACAGTCTCTGCTTATGGTAAGTATCTTCAATAGGGTAATCGAATTGGGGCACAATATTTTTTTATTTTCACCAATCCGCCTTTTCTAGCAATCATGATTAAATCCAGGAGATATAATATAATAAGATGTTGAGCAAAATTGTCAAAATAAATAAAGATTGTTCAGAGGATACATCCGAAGGTGGCTAATAGAAATTACTCTGAAGCAGCCTTGTCAAGGTTTGGCTCGACGGAGCCGTTTCTCGAGCTGCTCCGCCTGCTACTCCTTCCTATACACTCGAGAGCTCGCTGATTACGGGCGTTTCTTATATACCTATCTCTACGATCACGCGTCAAATTGACGCGTAAGCAAAAATGCACATTTCCTTTAAAACATCAGTTTTTTCAAATTAAGTATAAATTAAACAACACTAGGGTTCACAGTTAGATACATTATTAACAAGTTAAAAGTCAATTTTTTTAAATTTCCACGGAAATGTTAGCAATGGTATTAACGGTATATGGCAATCACATTTATTGAGCACATTTTTTATAGACATACTGAATTTTGTTTGTGCATTTTCCGCACATGATCTGTTTGCAATATATACAAAAATTACTGTTTTCATTTTTCTGGAGGTTTTTCGTGCCTCCGTTTGAGTGCAGTCTTTTATGTGTTCCATTACGTGTCTGTCAATTTTCAATCCGAAAGCACTAGTTACATAACCTGACATAATATTTCTCTTATCATAGCCAGTAGGTCCTGTGATATACTTGAATATCAAATGAATGGGCGGCCGACTCACAGATTCGTCTGCTTTCAATTTTATCCACCGTGTTCTGTCAACTGTAATTTCAATTTTATCCGTTACATGTTGGGATGTGCTTGGAATGCTCGTCCTCTCATCCTCGGAATCAAAACAAGAAAACCTACTCATCCTTTTCTTACTACGATATACTTTCAAGAAATTTTCCTCTTTACTACCCGAAAATCCTTCTATCTTTCCACTTTCAATGCATTCGGAGCTTTCACTTTCATCTTCGCTTTAGAGTAATTCATATTGGTCACCTTCGGAGGTATCCCTACAACAATCTTCATTGATTTTGACAATTTTGCTCAACATCTTATTTTACTATTGTTGAAAATTAAGTTATTTTATTCACAACTATGATACGTACAGTGATGGTGAAAATGAGTAAAGATTGTAATATTAATGAACAGTACTTCGTGAATTATAGTGTAATGTACCGACCCTCTGATCAGTTAGTACAGCCTTGTCAAGGTTTGGCTCGACGGAGCCGTTTCTCGAGCTGCTCCGCCTGCTACTCCTTCCTATACACTCGAGAGCTCGCTGATTGACTTTGCCTCCCCTTCATAGTAGCGGACCTATTGGCATGAGCACGGGCGTATTCGGGGCGACATTCGTAGTCAATCAGTCGCGCTGAAAAAGTCGTGCCTTGCGCGTCAGTCGCGGAGATCAGAACGTCGTGCGTGGCACGTCGATAAAGGTTATTTGTCGAAATACAATTTCACACCGCACTATATCGCATGTAGGGTAATACAAAAGTATTGTTAGTGAAAAAGTATGCTCGAATATGTGTTAAATAAAGTACAATTAATATATTTTAATATTTTTGGGCTTCTGGCGACGATTTTACCGAAATTAACCACTACGTTATGCATTACGACTAAATATAGTATTGTGTTCCAGCACCAATAGTTGTAAATCAATTATTAGCGCAAATTGTTAAAAGTAACTACACGATAATAGAACGCTAGGTTTCCCAGCGTAAAAGAACACATTGTTGCCGCCGCAGTTGTCTTAAATGTTTTCAGTAACTTTATTCGTCTCAAAATGCTCGACGCAAAGTTCTAATATACCAATTAAAACATAATTAATTATAAGAAGCTCTTAGTAACAAAGAGTGGTTCTGCCTCGTTTAATTTCAATGTTGTTTTGTAATAAAATGCCAAAGTATTGTCAATTTTACATATAGAGATGTATCTCAACGGTTTTTTTCATCTGTATGATTGTTAAAAAACATTTTCTTCATTTATATTTTAATGCGATTTCTCGACAACGATTCAGCGGAAAAGGACATTGATACAGTGGAATAGATTTTCAGAAGATAACTTTGTAACAAAGAGTGCATTTGCATATTTCCATGGGTAATGTGGAAACCTATATTACCTCTTTACTGTTAAAAGACAACACAACATTGTACAATGTATCGCCCCAATAACTTCTTACATTATTCTACATTCTTTGAGGCGAACAAGTTTGCATTTTGCTGTCGCAAAATTTTAAAAATATAAATGTCGCCCCAATATACCGCCACATGCTACCACGCTTGTACCAGTAGGCACGACCGTAGCGCCGCCGGTGTGCCTGTGAATCAGTGACATCTCGGCTGTATGTGTAGGTGAAGGAGGCGGCGCAGCTCGAGAAACGGCTCTGTCGAGCCAAACCTTGACTTGACTGAGTTAGTATATAAGATAGGTATAGGAATATTTTGTAAACGCAAACATTTGTACGCCGTCAAACTAACTTCCGTCATCACCTCTAACTCACTACTCCAAATCCAAACCTCCTAGTTTTCCATGTCGACCTTTCAACTCCCTAGCATCGTCACCGCTCCTTACTCATCTCCGAAATCACCGTTCTGAGTCCGAAATCCTACTTCTTACTTTGACCTTCGCCTTGCATCTATCATTATCACTACTCCCACTCCTTCTCCAAAAGTCCCTTAAAAACCCCGTATTATCAATTTAAGAGGCTCATTTCAAGAAGTTCATTGCAGTAGTTCATTCAGTTCACTCAGATCATACATTCTTTTCACTAACTCTGTTATACGCAAAATCGCTGTCCGAACGCTGTCCGAACGAGTCAAGTTATTTTAATATACAAAAATCCAAAAAGTTATAAAGTTCTCTTATTTGGCGGACCTTAAGTGCGGATCCCTCAATCCGCCATTACAATAGTAAATTGCACTACTGAGACGCCGATGAAAACAATTGCCACGTGGTGGCGGCGAACCTGCCGCGTGGTGAGAACGCGAAGAAAACTTGAGGTTGTACCCGAGTAGTCTGCCTTTAAATTTTTTACTTCCCTCGCGCACCGATGAGCAGTGGCACAAAACTTCTTTAGTTCACACTTTCAAAGTCACAACTTGAAGAAAAATGCAATAACAATGAGCCGAACGAACTTTCTTCGAAAAGTCTCGAAAGAACAATGGCGAACAATGGCGATCAGCGCCCACGTGTTTCTTTGCGAGCAAGCATGGCAGCGTGATTGCACGCTGCCGTCCAGCAGGTGCTGCCAGCTCGTGAGCGCGCTCACGGCAGGATGAGCGTTCTTTCTCGAACAACTATATCTCCTGGATTTACGTCATATTGCTAGAAAAGGCGGATTGACCAAAATAAAAAGAAATATTGTGCTCCAATTCGATTACCCTATTGCAGAAAGTTACAATTAGCGAAGACTGTCTGAAATAACAATAACTGTAGAATCTTTTGCACATTATGTTTGAAAAACTGTAGTAGTAAATAAACTGAAATAATGATTTTACGAATAAAGCAAATATATAAAAACTACTCGTGAAATTAGCTAATTCGTCAATTTGACGCGTTTCGTAGAGATAGGTACCGTGCGGCTCGTCAGACTTGTCACCTGGGCGGCGGAGCTTCTCATTTTCAACCGCCTATTCGCACCATTTTGTTTCTGGCAGTCCACTCGCTCAGCCTCTTAAAGGAAGCACCCGACAAAGTCGTAGCATTCAAATATTCTTATTAGTTTGTCTGGAGGAGCGAGACATTGTATTACATTGTTGTCTCGTCGCGCGCTCCGTTTCATCAAGGAGAATCTCCCCATGTGGTGGGGGTAATTCTGCCGGAGTTTATTCTGTTTTTACTACAGAGATGTTAGAAATCTGGTGCCTACGCTAATGTCCTCACTGTCGCCACCCAAACCGCGTTGTCTTCCTTGCTTCGATCTGCAGCGTTCTCTCTCTTCGTCTTTTAGTTCGATTTGCATGTGTAGCTCTTTTAACGAATCGCGAGGTAGAACGTCAAGTGCCTTCGTGTACGTGAGACAAGAGGAATGACGCTTGACGCCTGGCGAATCAGACTCTGCGAAACAGGCTTACCTCCTAGGTGACACGTCTGACGAGCCGCACGGTATACTACATACAGATTTTAAAAATTAGAAGGCTTAGGATAAAAATAATTGAGTGTATAAATTCTTTGGTTGAAATGATTAATTTACGACAAAAAGTGGTTGCAATTAATACTATTGTTTTTGAGATATTTCATTTCAAAGTTTGAAATGCGTCAAATTGACGCGTCCCGTAAACCTAGTGTTAACATTGTAAGCCTTTAGAAACAGTGAAAGCTGCAGGACCCAAGACCCTAGAATAAAGAAAATAATTTTCGATAATTAACATGACAAAACGTTGACTGCAGTAACAAATTCTGTTAACCATTACTCTAGATAAAATCGCAAAGGTAAAATCGTCATTGAAAAATATTAGGTTGTTCGGAAAGTAATTTCGTTTTTTTCCAACGGTGGATATAATTATATTTTTTCACATCCAGCTTCACACTTAATTCGCATTGCCATTCTATATATCCACAGTTGATATAGGAACGCTTGTTTCAGAAAAAATTTGTTTGATTCTATGCAATAGTTTTTCTTTGATGACCTATTAAAGATGGAAAGTCGAAAGCAGCATTTTCGGCATATTTTACTTATTTACTATCGAAAAGGTATAAATGCTGTTCAAGCAAGAAAAAAATTATTCGATGTGTATGGAGAAGACGCCACTGCCAAAACTGGTTTGCAAAATTTTGTTCTGGCAATTTAGATGTTGAAGATGCACCACGATCTGGAAGGCTAGATGAAGCAGATGAAGACAAAATAAAGGCATTGATTGATGCAAACCGCCAAGTAACAACTCGTGAGATCGCTGAAAGATTAAATTTATTGAATTCGACCATTCATGATCATATGAAACGCCTTGGATTAGTTTCAAAATGGGACATATGGATTCCCCATATTCTTAACGAAACAAATTTGCTCTGTCGCATAGACATATGTGACTTGCTTCTTAAACGTAAAGAAAATGATCCTGTTGGATGACCAACCTATGTTATCTACAACGCGCTGCGTTGCCTTAGTGACTCAATGTCCTAAGCGCCTCTTACAATTAGAGAGTCACATCCGAACCCTGGATCACGTTGGTCAGGGTTCACTCCTAGGATTTCTCTTAGGACCCCTTCTTTGCTATCAGAAAATCTATATCTTAAGGTATAGGAAGAAAGGTAGGTAGAGTAACGAAAGACAATATTCTCGACTCATTACTGAAGTCAGTGCCGAAACTCTGTCGGACTCCGCGGTTATACATCGGGTCTTCGAACTTATAACAGTTGTAACAACCGTGCCACTGTAAACCATCTCGCTTATCCACGGGATACAAGAATCCATTTTTGAAGCGAATCATCACTGGGGACTAAAAATGGATTGTTTACAGAAATATTAGGCGCAAGAAATCATGGAGTAAAAAAGATGAACCAGCTCAACGTACTTCAAAAGCTGAAATGCATCAAAAAAGGTGATGCTCTGTGTTTCGTAGGATTTTGAAGGAACCGTTTCTTGGAGATTCTACCGAACAATACCACTATCAGTTCTGAAGTGTATTGTCATCAACTGGACAAATTGAATGATTCACTTACACAGAAAAGGCCAAAATTGATCAATAGAAAAGGTGTAGTGTTCCACCAAGATAATGCGAGATCCCATACAAGTGTGGTAACTGTCCTAAAGCTTTTGCAGCTTGGATGGGATTCACTACAACACTCACCATATTTTTCAGATCTGGCACCTTCGGATTGACACTTATTTCGGTGTTTACAAAATTTTTTAAACGGCAAAACCTTTACTTTGAATGACGACGTCGAAAAAGGCTTCGATCAGTTTTTTGCCAGCAAACATCAAAACTTATATCAGCATGGAATCATGCTACTGCCAGAAAGATGACAAAAGGTATTGGAACAAAATGGAGAATATATAATTCAATAAAATATTTATGCACTACAAGAAAATCGTCTTTCATTTTCACCGATAAAAACGAAATTACTTTCCGAACAACCCAATACTTTTGTGATATAAGCACAAATAAATTTTTTCCACCACCTTTTTGTTTATTGCATATAGTGGCACATGCAAATATTTTTACTACCTTCATTGACAATTAAACCAGCAGGATACTTTTTTGGAGAAAAAGTTTTGTGATGTTTGGTATTAGAAATACAATGTGCGGCATAATAGTGTCCCACATTACGAAGCGAATTTTAAAAGAAAGGTACAATAATACGGAAAAACTTGTTATGTATTCAAAATGAAATAAGTTTTTTTTTGGATTAGGTTTTAGAAACGATGTTGTTTAAGTGTTGGCCCTCGCAGGCTATGCACTCTTGGAGGCGTTCCTTGCAGTTCTTCTGCAACTCTCACCAGCATATCTGATGGAATTTTCGCGATTCAGATTTCACGTCGAAAAAACCCAGCGCATTTGAAAGATACGGACAACTGGCAGCGCACCACGATATAACGAAACGTGTGCAATATTTCAGACACATCCCTGTTGCATCGCTACTTTATATATATATATATATATAATATGTATTACTTGGATTACTTTATATTTGTAGGATCGTGAAAAAGAAAGGAGAGGCGCGCGGCAACCCATCCAATGCAGGAACTCGGCCAGAGTAGCTGAACGTTGACGATCGCCTGGGTCGGCGCGAAACCACTGCGCCAGCGACCTCTCGTTGACGATAATTTCTCTTCACGTCCTTTTCTCCTAAGTTCTTTATAGGAGGGCTTCTCCGCCCCGATCCCACACTCGGCCGTCCTGATAATGACATTTGCCCTCAAATGTCGGTAACGTCACATAGTCTCAAATCCTCGTTATCGGCAGCGCAATCTCGTCGTCACTTGTCGAACGTCCACACACCTAGGCCCTCGCTAAGCACACAGCTTCATAACACACAGTTTCACATGGTGCCTAGTGTGTGACCCGTCCTTTCACTGAATTTCGCTATTTGCGCTTGCCGATTTTTTTTTCTCTCCTCAAATCGTCTTCTAGCGTTGTGGGGATCGTTGCGGTAGCTGTTCCTCCTATCCCGGACGAGCCCCCAATTTGTAGGATCGTGAAAAAGAAAGGAGAGGCGCGCGGCAACCTATCCAATGCAGGAACTCGGCCAGAGTAGCTGAACGTCGACGATCGCCTGGGTCGGCGCGGAACCACTGCGCCAGCGACCTCTCGCTGATGATAATTTCTTTTCACGTCCTTTTCTCTTTAGTTCTTTATAGGAGGGCTCCTCCGCCCCGATCCCACATATATATATATATTATATTTGTATTTGGTTGCTACCTATTGCAAATTAAGATGTAGATCAATATTTAGATTAAGACTAGCGAGACGAGCAGCTTTTGTCGACATGAAATAAAAGAAATGTTATCACGGCGCTTGGTTCTTTTCGCATCCCATTCAGAAAGCGCTATTGAGGCTTCCGGCTTTTTTCGGACGTGTTTTTTCAAAAACTTGTGGTACTCAAAAGGAAGTACTTACTATATACGAGGTCTGTTCAGAAAATAACCGAACTTTTTGAATTACGAGTCAATCGTGATATTTAGAGCCTTGCAGTGAGCAGCATTGTATTGATCAATCAAATTTTATCATCATATGTTCTTGAATTGTTAATGTCTCGTTTAGTTTTCGTGCACTTTATATTTGGGTGCAACGTCTTTAAGTGGTAATGCCGATTTTTGAAATACACGATTTTCTGGAACAACGATGCAGCGTAAAATTTTGCGTTGAACTGAAGAAGACTGTCACAGAAACGTTTGAACTTTTTTTGTCGAAGGATCTCCACGCCCCAAGAAAGCACGTCAGTCGCGATCCAATGTGAAAGTGACGATCACTGTTTTTCTCGACTTTCATTGTTCAGACACAAGACAGCTACAAAGTTTATTATACGGACCGTTAAGGTATTCCTCGAGTTTAAAATTACTTACATTTTTTGCATTTCTTAAAACGTAGCCGTATAGTAAACCAGGGACATTGGCAAATGGTCTAGGCGCTCGATGCTTGCCCGTGCCATTTGCACGTGCGTCGTAGATGTGTTTCCGGGAAAAATGTCCGGTCTTCCTGAAATACCTGATGGTCACGGGAAAGACCGGGCCTCGGAAATCTGCAACGTTCCCGATGTCCCTTCCACCCCTTGAACAGGGGCGTTGACGTCTCCCACCCACAAGTCCCAGTGCTCCGGGCCTTGGAGAAGGGAGTTGGGGAAAGACGGTAACGCCCTCAACCAAATTTTATGAATTAAGCATCGCGAAGCGCGATGTGTCAGATATTACATTCTCACAAAGATATTACATTCTCACAAAGATAGTACATTCTCACCAAGATATTATATTCTCACAAGAATAGTAAAGTCTCACGAGATAGTGCATTCTCGCGAGATATTATTTCGGCACAGAGATATTGCATTCTCCGGGGATAGTACATTCCCAATTTAAACATTGTAACTATCCGTGATTACGCAAAGAAATGCGGACTCATACTCATACGCGTCATAACGTGTTGTTTGGGTTAGGTAAGTATTGTTTTTCCCTCTTCATGAGGGTGGTCCTTCGAGCAAATAATTTAAAATAAAAACCAAAGTTTCGGTAACTCGAACGACGATCGCCGATCACGAGTAAAAACATTCATAGAATTATGCATTTTGAATACGTCCCTGAAGGTGAAACACTAAACCGTGTGTAGTATCGAGTCGTTTTATAACAGTTACATGGAAAATCTGTAAAAAGAGACCAGCTTTGTTAATTGGAGAGTATTATGCAAAAAATCAGATGACTGATCACCCCCACCGTTCTTACTTGCCAAACCTGGCTCCTTGTGATTCCTTCTTGTTTCCCAAATTAAAATCTGTATAGAAAGGATGCCGTTTTCAGTCTGTAGATGATATCAAAGCAAATTCGTCACAGACCTTAGATAAGAGGACGTTTCAAATGAAGCTATCCAGGACTGCTTCGCGAAATGGAAATACCATTGGGATAGGTGTGTGAATAGTGGAGGGGAGTACTTTGAAGGGGACAAAGACCAATAATATGTAAAATTAAAAATAAAGTTTTTTTTAAACAAATTCGGTATTTTTCTGAACAGGCCTCATATATCATCCAGTATCAACCAATATAAATTTAATTGCCAGGTAATAGTCGACTGTTACGCACAGTATTGGTTTATCCACATTCTTTCACTCGGTTTTCTATTTCTGCTCAGATGTGCCCAATGTGGTAATATCGGAGCTTTAGAGCGGTAGTACCATTAGATATGAAGTATTCCATTTTAATCAGCGGATTAAAATACCAGCAGTATACTTGTGACCACAGTTTTAGTGATCGTACTAATCATGATCCAAATTTAATTCAATAACACTTAACGATTAATGATTACGAAAAACACTTCATTCTTACACTTTATCCGTAATAGTATCAGTAAAGTCTAAATCAGCTATAACTTTAGCGACTGCATAACTCCATACCAAGACGGAAGTATCCCCGTATTGTATTGTTAACCTGACGTTCTTTAATTAAAGATCGAAATTGAGTTTTCTCCACATTATTTTACGGTCATTCGGACCAAAAAAAAAACAAGTTATATTTGCTTTCATTTAAAAATATGATATGTTCTCAGAAAGAATTATATTTATCAATACATTCTTGTATAAAGATCAAAACTTTCTCGTTATTTCTCATCTTGATAAACAAGTATTTCTTTCCTACCCAACCGTTAAATCCTTATCTTTTCATTAGGTACGTTACGGCTTGTGTTTGCGCTCACTTCCTACTTGAAAAAAATTATAATCAAAGTGGCAAACTGTAGTCCTCTTATTGCCGGATATTTAAAAAGGGTATAGCAGGATGAGGGGGTGAAAAGTGTCCTTGAAGTGATTACGATGGGCGAGCTATCATTCAGTAGGAATAAAAAATAACTATAGTATACAAAATTTCTTTGTTTATTAAGGTGCAGAAAAAGTAAAAAATTCTGACCTATTTTAAATATATGCGAAAATATATGTTCCAGATCTTTTTCAGATTTTTCCATAGGAAAGCCTGAGTGCAAAAAACATGGCAAAACGCCCAGTACACATTCTCGACTGATACTTTTTCGAACTGTCGGAATTAAAAATTGCTTCCGGAAATTTTAGAAGCATTTTTTTCTTCAGAAATGATTCTAGCATGCGAACCTGTATAGTCAATTTGTGCCACATAAATAACTTTTCATAAAAATGCAAAACATTTTTACTAAAGCTCATTTCTTTTTTAAATTAAGGGTGATCCAGCAATTCTGCCACTAGAATTACTCCTCGAATTCTAATAAATTCTAATAAACGAATTCTGATTCGTGTTTAGGATAAGCAACTCTACGAGGATCACCCGGTGGATATTGGCGAAAGTGAGAAAAGTTCACATTTGTTGAACAGTGTTATTAGTACTTATAAATTAATTTGTTATCAGACGCTGCAAATTCATTTACCTTCAACCCATTTTATATTTAACTGCCGTTGATAAGAAGATATTAATAGTTGAAGGAGATAAATATTTCCAGAAAAAGTAGAGAACTGTATATCGTATGTTAGGTGTACTCTCTCAATGTTTTGACATATATTATATGGACCAAGGTTCAGCTATCTTTGGCAATTGTATTGCTTGTTTAAACCTAAACTGAACTAACTAAAATTGGCCTTTGAACCTTCAGCGAACCTATCCGATGATAAATCCTCATTCACGAATTTGACTTATTTCCTTGTTTATCGACAGCTTTCAATATCAATCCCCAATATCATCCGTTGAGACAGCTCAGCACCGTTGTCCGCGCAGGGCATCTGTCATTGGACTCGAACTGTGCAAATTCAGATCATTTCTCGTCATTTACTTCTGCTATCCATACAAACTTTTTGAAAAGAGGTGACAGAACACATCCACCTACGTGAAGGACTTTCAAGAAGCAGCTTGGTAAATAGGAATGTTTGCTTGTAAAGCAACGTACGGTCCGCCAACTGAAAGATGGCTAGGGAGCGGCGAACCCACTCTTTTTTATTGCCAATGCCATTTCGTTTATGGAATCTCCAAAGCTAGTCTCCTAAGGTGAACACTCTATATATTCGTTTACTTTAGAAGGCTGAGTTTGTGGATTTCAAAAACCAAGTGAAGCATTCATACATCAGTTTACACGTTTGTTTAACGAAATTTGTACAAATTTCGAATAGCAAATGATTTGGATGCGTTGCCATTCGAAAACTCGTGACGATAATCATTATCGGCGAAAATTTCAAGATGGTGAAAATGGTTTTTCAGTAAAAATGTACCGAAAGAACTCGGATGCCTATTTCATTGTTTTATAACTTTTCCGCTTTTTCGGTAGAGATACCTTGGAAGCCACGAAAGACATGTGTTATATCTCGTCACAATTTATTTATATACATACCAGCTACACACAGAAAAACATTTCATTTCATTCAGTTCACAGCGCCTCAGCACAGCAAATTTATTTCATATAAAAATATTTGCAAGTGATACGTTTAAACTATTTTGAATTGACTCGAATGTTCCATGTACAATAAATTACAGTATTCTACAAAATTTTACATAAGCGGGTATCAATATTGTCTCTCACCACCAGTATTTGTTGAAGCGAAATACAAATATTTGAGTATGTCATATATTGTACGACAGGAAAATTACTGTGAGGTAGTTCCACAGAAATAAACTGTCTCACCATTACGGAAACTTTCATTTGCAACAACTTGCAACAACCTGTAGGACAAAAGTAGGATATATTTAATTCTCTTCTGTGTTACTCAGTCCTATATACATGCATTTTGCACAATCTGTGATTTCTTGTAACTGCTCATGCATGCGTAACTCCAAAAGGGACACAGTCCATAAATATTGGGCGCAGTGTTTGTTTGTAACTTTTGAATATGTAATTTGTTTTGAATTATCAATTGATATTTCCTATTGTAGGATTGCGAGATCGTGAAGGAATGAGTGTAGCAGCGTTGCGGGAATAAATGCAAGAAAGAGAGAGAGAAAGAAAGAGAGACTAATGAAGGAGTGTGTGTGTGAGAGAGAGGTAAAGAATGAAAGAGGGCTGCAAGAGAAAGTGCCTGCGAGCTGAAGTGTGTATCTCCACATGTGTTTGTTCGTGTGGGGTGCAGACCATTCCGAAGAAAGTCACTGCATAAGAAGACTCATTGTCAGTGTTAGCGAACAGCGAACAACATATATTCCAGTGTTTTTCCTTACAGTGAACAGAATATTTCCCAGCATGATTTTGTACAGCGATAGCGTGGTATTTTGAGTGAATGTGTATGAGATTTCTTTGACTTTTGAAAGGCAGTAGAGTTAAGTCATGATGCACACAAAATTCAATTATACGACTTATAAATGAAAAAATAAACAGTAAAGATTATGTGAAACAAAAGCTGAAGAAAATGATAAAAATATATGAGAGGAATTAAAGGGAGCTTGATGTCAACTATAACAAAATTTATAAAGAAATATTAGACGAGGATCTACCAGAAAGGTTTTTAAAAGTTATTAGAAAAATGTACTTTAGCATTAATCTATTGCATTTTCATTTTTTGTTGATGTAGGAGTAGCGACAGCACGTAATTAATTTCGAGTACCTTTCAGGTTCCATCATCGAAATTTGAAATGAAAATAAAACGTATTTTCACTGTTTTCTATTTTATCTTTTTTCCCCTTTTGCAAGAGAATTAATGTTTGCCGGAACCGTAGGCTGCGACTGTCACATCATTCACGTACTGTGCTTGCGCATGAATCCAAACAGTTCACAGTATTTACATACTTTCAGGTCAAATAGAAAATCAAAAACGAGAATTCCGTTCACAAATTAAAATCTTTCATGTGAATTTAAGCAAATTCAAAGAATTATTTGATGAAAATTATTTCCACAAGATGTATTTAATATGTTAAGCGGTACGCCCGTTACTAGAGACTGGTTCACACTTTTCGTTTAGGAAAGGCCTTTTATTAGGAAAGATATCTTTCTATTTGTTTTAATAACCTATATTTCTTTTGATAAAATGCTCTATTTCTTATTTAAAACCACTAATTATGGCTTGATCAAGAGCGACAATAAAGCTTAAAGAAAAACTAATCATTGATTTTCATTGATCAGCGTCAACATAAACAAAAAATCAACGACCGGTCCGTAGGGACCGGTACGGACTTGTTAATATGTTGAAGAGTTGAATCTGGGGCGAAACAATAAAAGAAGCAAGACATTGAAAATATATTGAAAATTGTAGTTGGCCTTGCTTCCGATGTATTCTGTTAAATCAATATTTATTCTGTTCACTGTTTCCTTACTATTAACAAATATATTTGAAATAGCTTTTTACTAATATAAAAGTATATAAGTAGTATATCTTAAGTACCTATATCTTCTCACGCGACGATCTATATAGACTTCTACATAATATAATAAATGACGGAAATAATAACTAGTATATAGTATATAGTTTATGATGAATTTAAAACTTCAGCGACATAATGTCGACTTCGTGTGCAGAGGGCTAAAATATCATTTTTTTTTAAGTATGTTCTATCATTCTGTCGTACCTGTTTCTAACGCAATCAAGTGTTTTTGAAAAGGAACATAAACAGTGGCTGATTTTTTTATACCTTACAAAGAATTATTAATACTGTTTATGTGTGTATGAAACATTCCTAGAAGAACTTTCATCTATAACATGGAACAGTTGAACCTTTTTTAACGATATCATAAGGGAGTTCCATTCCATTTACTTTGCCATTTAAAATGCCGAAAAGAGATATATACAGTGGCGAGCACATAAATAGGGAAGCTATTTCGTTGAAGTCATGGCATCATGCTACTTTATATTTACAAATATTTCACTTGGTTACATCATGGCTTTCGATGACGCATATTTCAAGCTTTATTTGTTACCCTCAGAGTCGCTCAATTGTTTGTTTACAAACTGTTACTCGCATCTGATGACCGTTAGTGGTAAAATCGTAGAGAGCAACTAAATAGGGAAATACCTGATTATTACATTAAAATCATATTGCGGTAAGTTTCTTATTAGTTTAATGTATAAATAGGTATATTAGCTGCAGAATTAGTTAGGAATATTTTTATTCCGAATAGATATGGGTCGTGCAAAACATATCACACCTGAGGAGCGTGATGTCATTTTTCGTCTTCGCAATGAAGAATTGACGCTTCGTGAAATATCTGAGCGCCTTAATGTTTCAATTAATGATATCCACCAAGCATTAAAACATGTAAATAATAATGGAACCATAAAAAATAAACCAAGACAAGCACGTCCTCGGAAAACCACGTTGCGAATTGATAGAACTATCCATCGACTTTTGGAAGGTGACAGATTTCTGACTGCTGTAGATATTCATCGTGAAATTTCTACACGTTTTGATACAAAAATTGGTGTTCGCACTGTACGACGGTGACTAAACAAATTTGGGCTGAAAGGGCGTCTTGCACGCAAAAACCCGTTCATAAGTCAAAAGAATGGGAAAGTTAGGTTGGCATTCGCGAAAGAACATCTTTGTTGGACAACCGAACAGTGGTCAAAAGTAATATTCACCGATGAATCTAAATTTAACTAATTTGGCTCAGACGGGAAAATGTACGTAAGACGCAGAATTGGCGAAGAATTCAATGAAAAATGCATCAAATCAACAATTAAAGGGAGAGATGGATCTGTGATGGAGTGGGCTGGGATGACCCAGCCCACATAAATGTATGGGATGACATAAATGGTTCTGGCCCGATATGTCGTATAAATGGGATAATGGATCAGCACATTTATGTTGATATTTTAGAAAATCATCTAATCCTATTTGCGAACGAAAAACTGTCGCAGGATTGGATATTTCAGGCCGATAATGATCCAAAGCACACATCTCGCAAAGCAAAACAGTATTTAGCAGACCATAATATCAATGTTATGCTCTGGCCGGCCCAGTATCCCGACTTAAACCCCATCGAACACCTTTGGTGTTTTGTTGAAAAAGAAATTAAAACACAAAAGCCGTCAAATTTAAACAAATTATATGCACTAGTACAAGATACTTGGCGCAAGATTCCAATTGACTATTGTGTTCAACTTATTAGGTCTATGCCTCAACGATGTTCAGAAGTTATAAAAAGTAAAGGTGGCCCAACGAAATATGAATTGTTAAATACAAACATGTTGTTTATCTTGGTAAATAAAATCGTTTTAATAATGAACAATGTATTTCCCTATTTAGTTGCTCTCCGAAAATATTCTCATTTTACGTTTCACATTATATTATTAATAGTTAAATAAATCTAATACTAAAAATTTTACGGCATTTTAAAGCTTAAAAATCGTAAGTTCGATGTCCGTTTCAAGAAAAACATAAATCCGAAACGTACATTTAAAACAAAATTGTACTTATCAAAAAAATCGTTTCCCTATTTACATGCTGGCCACTGTATGTAGCATCGTGAAAAAGAAAGAGAGGCGCGCGGAAACCCATCCAAGGCAGCAACTCGGCCTGAGTAGCTTAACGTCGACAATCGCCTGGGTCGGCGCAGAACCACTTCGCCAGCGGCCTTTCCCTGCTGAGACTTCCTTTTCACGTTCTTTTTTAAGTTATTTTATAGGAGGGCTTCCCCGCCCCGATCCCACATGTATGTTTAGCCAAAACTAACTAAAGCGCACTTTGTTCAAAAGTGAACTTATACCACTTTTAAAAATAACGGCCCATATTCTATGTGATTAAAATTAATGTTCGACAAAAAATAAAAATTTCAGGAAACAGATTGATATGACGCATCTACAATATATGTACTACATATTCTTTGTAAAGTAACATATTTCTATCACTTGATTCGCAGGTGTAAAATCTCTTATACTGTAATATATTAAATAAGGGCTTTGAAAAAGAGGAATTAGGCAGCAAAGATGATAACTCGTTAAGTAATTATTGTATTATAAAAAATACGTAAAATATCTATTGTAACTCTGTTCTATAAATTTGAAAAATGTTTGTACAAAAAGTAGATACTTGTCAATTTTGCGGATTTCGTAAATGTAGATAGTGCTATATTATATATTATTACAGTACAGAAATTATCTATGCTATATATGACACATACAGGAACGCAAGGTAAATTTAGTCGAAACGAAATGTACCGTGATAAAGTTAATAAGTTATGAAAACTATGTATGAAAAATTAAATAACTAGTCATAAAAATATATTTTTAATTTAATAGGCGCAACGATATTCTTTTACGCCGAATACTTCAGTGGAAAAGAAATTCACGCAAAATGATGAAAATAACATTTCTCGTAAATCTCAATGTAACATAAATAAGGGATAAAATAAAATCGCATAGCTATAAAATTAAATTTAACATATTAAGTAACGTTTTTTAAAATACTTTGTATATTAAATGAATAACTTGTATACAGAAATATACGTATGTATACGATGACAATAATAATATTGGGAATGGCAAAAAATGAAATGGAGTAAAAGTTTTCCAGAATTTGGGTGTTCTACATAGGACAACTGGTTAATTTATAATACAATAAAGTTCAAGCTATTACCGCAGAAGATGAAAGTACAAAAATGTGGCATACGCAAATGTTTTCGATTTTCACAACGAGAACATTAAAAGAATACTGTTACTACTGTAGTGCAAGTAAAAGCAGGTCTGTAATAATTTAATTGGTGTTCGTGTTATCGTCGATAATTTCCAGTACAAAAACAAGTAATATCAACAAATATTGCTTATTATTATTTTTAAATGTGTAGAAATTTGTATAATATTAATTCTTCGGCAATTTTTCATTTATTAAATCAGACCTCGTCTGTAACATATTTCTATGTTTATAGCAGCGCATTTTGAAACTGAAACTGTTCACATTTTTTCTGTACTGCTGTATACTGCGTAAGGTTATTTTTTTCCAAATATATATATATGGAATATAAAGGTTGTCGTTTATTTAAATTAAAGATGTGAATACTTACAAGAATTTAATTTACAAATATTAATCTAAAATATAATCGTTCTCCATTGATCTGGCGAAATTTTAATGCCTCGCTCATAAAATGCACTAGGTTTTGGTACAAAATATTCAGTGAGTCCTTTTTTTACGTCATCATGTATTCGGAAAGAATTTTTTGCTTTCCTGATAACTCTAATACATACGTAAAAAATAAATGTGTCTCTTATCGATTGATGTACATATTGATAGTCGTTCGAAATCACTGCACGATATAATTGCTGCTAGTGCATAGCTAAGAAAAAATGACATGCACCCGACCTAACTCAGACTATGCGAATCCAACTTTTTTAAATAACGAGTCAAAAGAAATATGCCTGCATGTACTTTCAAACGCGACAGAGTACACGACATGTACAACAGTTTTTCAAAGAAAATGAGTCACTAATTTACAATCAGTCGAAGTCACCTTTGTAAAGAAAACTGTTTCGTCATGAACAACGGATGAAACTGGTCACACTTCTATGCTAATTTGCCAGTTTCACAGGCAGAATTATTAAATCAATGTTATACAAACAATTATCACTCGTGAAAGATTTCCACTAGTTTTTTTAACGTCTCGGCAGTGACTTTTTACCGCAAGATGATAAACTCGAATCGAGCGACTGCCGCGATTGCGCAAAGCACGATTACCTGAAGTGGACTCGAACCTTGCCTCAAAGATAAAGAGGCACAATAAATTGATGTTTTGCACCAGCCCAAAAAAAAACTAAGTATATCTTGTATAATACTTATAGTATTAAATAGTGTTAAACTGAAGTCATACTCAATGTGTAACATGTACGCACATATTAAGCAAAGAATTAATGTAAAAAACAAAAAAAGTGATATAATTATAAAAGTATACTGTCTTCTATGAATGTACAATAAGGTATTCATGGCCACGCACAAATTTGCTTATGAATTCTAAATTTCCTTGTAAAATGAAACGACTTCACTGATAATAATACCATTAGATTGTGAATGTCATTTATGATATCGTCATTTGTGATTATCGGGCCATTAAACACTGCGCAATATAGCAATACACGTATTCTCTCCCACAGATTCATTCCTTGATCTTTTTATCTCTCACAGTCTATTGAAAAAAAAACACAGGAATTCAACAAAAAAGTAATACGAAAAAATCGTGGAACACTAAGAATTCATCATTTCATCGTTCATCTGAATCATAATTCAAGCTGAAAATTATAAATTTTCTGTGTGCATGAGGGAAGTCCGTCACATGGTTTAATGATGCTCATTCCAGGGCCAAGTCAGAAAGGTTAGTAGCCGGCTTCGGGATCGAGCCGTATCGAGCCGACTCGAGCCGAGTATACATACAGGTTGGGTTAGCGAAAGTGAGGTTAGGTTGATAGTGTCACGTGGTGCGCCACGGGGTCCAAACGAGGTTAATCAAGAGACGAGAAACAGGCGCCGGCGCAACCATCAAGCATGAATGTATTTTTCCTCTTATTCTTTTACCTTATTGACGTTTACGCATCAACTTGACAAATATCTGTCTTTTTACTATCTTTCCTAAATTGACAAAAGGCAAGATGCTAAACGGCCGAGTAATATGACGAAACGGGAGACGAATCCAAAAATACATTAAATGGCGAACAACGCAAAGCTGAGTTATAAAAACTTAAGAAATACATTTTGTATTCACGGTATTGCCGCTAGTCAGCGCTGGAGTAGTATATGCGCGGATTTTGAGTAAAATGATATGTTTTATTCAAAGATAGTGAAGAAGATAAGCCGGATGTAGAAAACTAGCAAAGAAAAATGAAAACAATGTATTGCGATTGTTTCAAGATATAATCATAATCGCATTCTCAGAATATAAACATTTGAAGAAAATTGCATTGCTACTTACCGATAAGTGGAAAAATACTAGGCTGGTCAAGTAACGACTTGAGGCTGTTTTCAACGAGGGTGGGAGAAGAACGGTCCTTGTCACTCATTTCACGCACTGCGCCACGAAGCCGCACGTTCCGAAGTACACACGACACACTTCGTTCGTACGCCGTCGACACCGTAAGAAAGAACAAGTTAGATATAGATAGAGCTATGTGTGCAGAGAAACTGTAAGTGTATGCGTGGAGTAGAAACAGCACACGCGAATAACGTGTAAGCGTAATACTAGATGCGACGTTCGACAATGTGCCTCCCGTGGGACACGATTAAATGACTTTCCTCCAGACCGGCAGGGGGGAGAGGCGCCCGCACCCGACCTCTCACCTCGTCACGTTACTTCTACTATCAGCCGAGACGGCCGCGGTCCGTTCGAACACTCTGGCCACGTTAAAATAAACGCAGAGCGCTACCCCGTGCACGGTGTTCTTGAAAATCAATCTAAAAGTGGCTCGGATAGTGGCGCAATCTCCTGGCTAACTGTTGGACCGACTTGCGAACGAGTGAACGACGCCCGCCGTACTGATAACGAGTGCTCTCTCCACTTTTGCCTTATCGCGTTGCGCGCGCATCGAGTCCCCCTCGCGAGCTCGTTGGCGCAATCAGTGATGCTTTGCTGAAAATTTTCGATCACGATATTTCTTTCTTTTTTTTCTACTCTCTCTTACAACATTCACGACAAGTAAGATGTGTAAATTTTAAGTAAAAATAAATAATAACAATGCCGCAATCGTACTTTCTGCCTTTATGTTGCAATAGGAAGCATATTATTGATTTTCATTTAATATATAAATTACTGAAACGTATACAGTCAGAGATTGGAATACTTACTTTAAAAAAAAGTGTTATACAGAATTGAAATATGAAAGAAACACTAATGTCTACGTACGTAAAACCTTATCAATGGTTCGGAATTCACTTGACTTGTCAATTCTAGACAGAAGGATTATTGTAAACACAGTCGATACATGTGCCAGTGATAACTGAAAACGGTCTAATTTTAAGTTTAAAATTTGAAAAATAGATCTAATCGCTTATTACGCTTTGCATTTAAATCAATAACAATACGGTGGTACTGCATTTTAGGGATAATGAAAAATTGAATTTTTTAATAAATGAAAGTGTTAACAATTTAATTACATACAAATTAATCCGCATTTCAAAATGCATATATAGATGTCTCGGAACGAACAAGAATTGACTTACAATTAAGTCACATAATTACCAAAGCGTAAAACACACAAAGAGTTTAATATTTGACAAAAAGGAATCATATGTGATGGGCATATTTTTTTTACGTTTTGCTGTTAATATTACCTGTACAAATCAGTTTTTCTTTTCATTTCTTTCTACCGTGCGACATTCTGTGTAAAGAGATATACAAATTTAATTGTTGCTCTTATACCTACTTACTACTTTTTTGCATAGTAATGTACGAATTTCATTGCAACAAAAACTTTGATGTGAGAGACACGCCCAAATATTCTGTAGTGTTTTTTTATTGTGTACCTATTAGAAGATATGGCGACAGAAAGAGGTGATAATCAGTAGGAACCACACCTGGTAAATTAGTCATGTGTAGCGAAATATCCCAATCGAATGAGAAAATATCCTGTTTTGACCCTTCGATGACATGTAAAATGGCAATATCATGTTACAGTATCCATTTATTAAAATAAATTGTTACTACAAGTTGTTGCGCCAAATTCATAAAAATGTTAGATTATGTTCAATCAAATTAACATAACACGCGATCGAAATCCATGGGAACCAACTTAATTTTGCAGCAGTACTTAAATTAACTTCCTTACAGTAAATTTGGAATATTTATGATAGACTTTTAAAGATTGTAAGAGTTAACTCTTAACAAACAGGAGCATTTTTCTGCAACAATGACCAGCAGATCAACAGAATTTTAATAAATTAATTGTTTTACTACTAGAGTGAAAAAAGTACATAAGTCATATCGCTCTTATTAGATTTTATGGAAAGGGTCTAGCCGAATAAGGGGGTCAAAAGTGCCCTTGAGCCGATTTTATTCGACGATGGGTCATTCGATAGGTGATGATGAAAAACCATTGCACACAAATTTTTAATCCGATACCTTCACCGGGAGGGTAGTTATAGGGTAAAATCGAAAAATCAGTTTTTGTCTCATTTTCCCCAATGAATGTGGTGCAAAAATTCCAAAAAAATTCTAACTCACTCTAAACATGAATGTACAGGTTAGGGATTTTTTTCAGATTTTTCCTTTCCAAGTTCCACTCACGAAAAATTAAAAACCAAAAAAAAAATTTTTAAACATCGATTTCGTGTTGAAATCTTCCGAGCACAACTTTTTCCTTTTTACAGTAGTTGCATAATGTTATCATTGTTATACCCTAATTTTTTCTGATTTTTTGAGTACGGTGCATCACGGTCGGAAAAATCAAAAACCGATTTCTAGGACACATTTTGGGCTGAAACTCGCCCATTATCTGTCATTCTTGAATGATTTTAATACAGTATGTTCATATTGTTACCTTCAATGTTTCTGAATAGAAATATGTAGATGTTAAAGAACAATATCGGTATAATTAAATAAATTGCTGATTGTATGGTCTTTATAACCTAGAATTTGAACCGTTCTATCAAAAGCATTAATGGCGCAGTGGCTATGGTGTCTGCCTGTGGAATTGCTGGACACTTTTTTGTCGCGGGTTCGAATCTCCATGTGGGACTTAAGTTTTTTTCTGCCCTTTTTTTTTTATATTAAAGAAAACAATATTCAGTAGTAGCTTTAAAATGTTTCACAGATATTGTTATGACTTTCAACAATATAAAATCTATAGAAGAATAATCGTAGAACATGCTTTTCTTATAGTTAGATATGCAACGTTTAGCAATTATAAGTATTCTCAAACATTTTATATTGTTCATAGATATTGGTTTATTGCAATGTATGAAAATGTATTTTAAGTATGAAAGAAATATAAAATTCAATGTACAGAATGTAAAAAAGTACTTGTAATTGTAAATCGTGACATGACTGGAAAGAGTCGATGAAGAAATAAGTATACTGTATAATTATGTTTAGAAGTATCTGTGAAACATTTTAAAGCTACTACTGAATATTGTTATGTCTTTAATAAAAAAAAAAAAAAAAATGGCAGAAAAAAACTTAAGTCCCACATGGAGATTCGAACCCGCGACAAAAAAGTGTCCAGCAATTCCACAGGCAGACACCATAGCCACTGCGCCATTAATGCTTTTGATAGAACGGTTCAAATTCTAGGTTATAAAGACCATACAATCAGCAATTTATTTAATTATACCGATATTGTTCTTTAACATCTATATATTTCTATGCAGAAACATTGAAGGTAACAATATGAACATACTGTATTAAAATCATTCAAGAATGACAGATAATGGGCGAGTTTCAGCCCAAAATGTGTCCCAGAAATCGGTTTTTGATTTTTCCGACCGTGATGCACCGTACTCAAAAAATCTGAAAAAATTAGGATATAACAATGATAACATTACGCAACTACTGTAAAAAGGAAAAAGTTGTGCTTGGAAGATTTCAATACGAAATCGATGTTTAAAAATTTTTTTTTTGGTTTTTCATTTTTCGTGAGTGGAACTTGCAAAGGAAAAATCTGAAAAAAATCCCTAATCTGTACATTCATGTTTAGAATGTGTTAGAATTTTTTTGGAATTTTTGCACCACATTCATTGGGGAAAATGAGACAAAAACTGATTTTTCGATTTTACCCTATAACTACCCTCCCGGTGAAGGTATCGGATTAAAAATTTGTGTGCAATGGTTTTTCATCATCACCTATCGAATGACCCATCGTCGAATAAAATCGGCTCAAGGGCACTTTTGACCCCCTTATTCGGCTAGACCCTTTTCAGTAATAATAAGTACTACATGAACAGATACAGTTCATACAAAAAGATACGAACGTGAGTATTGCAGAAAAATAACACTGTCCAACAAATTTGAAGCTGTTTTCTGTTTTCCTATAGCCACTATATAATTCTTATACAGTTCGTCATCCTGAACACGAATCCGGCAACGAAATTTCTGGATCACCCTTTGTTTTCGAAAAACATCAGTATTTGTAAAAACGGTCGTTTTCGGTAAAGAAACTGGTATTACGTGAAAACTAAGAAACGTAGGTTGTTGTTCTTGGCCTCAAAAAATAGAGAAGTGTTTCCCGAGTATGTATATATAAGCATATTATAATATTCCGTATTGGTTAATAGCAGTAAATCACTGTCAAAGTTCAAAAACGAGCGGATTCACGAATTTTTTACGCATTCACTTTGCATTTTCACGTAGAAGACTGTTGCTAGCACAAATTTACTGTACACCATTGGAATCTACGTATATTTCCGAATAAAAAATCGGTGTTCCGACCGATTTGCCGCTACGACGCCATCGCTCCCTGTGAGCGCCTTAGCTACGAGTAATACTTTCACGGGCCCCGCGCATCGATACATTCCGTTAAGGTAGAATTCTCTAACCCTTTACTAAAGTGTAAGGTAATACTTATTTTTATATATACAGGGTGTCCCGTAACTGGTGGTACAACCGAGCGTGGGGTGATTCCACGTGAAAAACTGAATCAAAAATATAGAATAAAATTTTTTCATATGACGCTTCGTTTTTGAGAAAAATAAGTTTGAAAATTTATCGAGTATTATATATACTCACAGTATTTCGGAAACTAAAGGTCCTTGCTCGATCAGTATAAGGAGATCGTAGAACTGATACAAGAGGTATCATCATCCTGACAATGTTTGTAAACACTGCACGAAATACAGAAATGCTCTTCTACTCGTAAAAGTAAGATAGCGAAATCCGTCGAGCTGAAACGTGGATCCAGTGCCCGTGTACTCGATAAATTTTCAAACTTATTTTTCTCAAAAACGAAGCGTCATATGAAAAAATTTTATTCTATATTTTTGATTCAGTTTTTCACGTAGAATCACCCCACGCTCGGTTGTACCACCAGTTACGGGACACCCTGTATATATATTTTTTTTTTATAGAGGGGAAATGCTTTAGGCATACCCGCAAATGCCTTAGTTTGCGAATAGTGTGGGACTCCGTAGGCATATTGTTTTCGTATACCCACTAAAACCCCTCTCTGCTTCACTCTGCATTGCTCTTTAATTTAACTAATCAAACAATACTCGCTTCAAATAATGAACAAGAATTATTTTATACAGGCTATTTTTCAATGATATATTAATACGTCTTATTATTCAATGAATAAGAATTATTTTATATGTGCGCGATAAATCTTATCATTATTATTTTCATAAATATTAAACAAACGAACAAAATCAAAAGGGAGAATGGTAGTATACTTGGTAGGAATGCGATAGCGAAATTTTCTTTATTTAGAAAATTTGAAATGAAAGAAATATGTGGAACATGTTATAATATAGTATTTACGAGTATTTAATGAGGTATTACGCGAAAAGTATAAACGATGCGAAGTTGAAATTTGTCTTAAAAGATAGAGGAAATCATGCCGAATATTTTAGTGTATATATTTATTAAAATTGGTTGTTGCAAATAGTAACAAATGACCGTCAAAGTTTAAAAAAGTGCGGATGCGCGAACTTACTATGCTATACTTTTACATTTTTATGAACAGTTACTTATCTAGCAGGAATTTGCTATACTGGATCGCATTCCTTAGATATTTCTGAAGAGAAAACTGCCCCCAAAAGTTTCGGGAACAGTTTTCAATCCCGACGGGTCGAAAAAATATCCGTCGAGAACGTGTAATCGGCGTTCGACGCCATGCTGCTATTCTACGCGGGCCGCCAGTGTCATAGTACCGTACCTACGCATTATCGACGCCGATCTGACAGTACCATCCGAATTGCGCTCAACTCTGACAAATATAAATAAATAATTGTTTTTTTTTTATGTTTTAGTTAGAACTCTGATCTGTTCTTACAATTGTTTAAGTCTTTCATGCTAAGCAGTTGAAAATGCTTTCCTTTGTTCGAAATAAAATGTATGCTCTACGGGACACTATGTTCTACGCAGGCCGACTCTTTGCCGGACGTCTGCATGGCATGTGTCAAGTGTCGAGAACGACTTATTGTTAGAGCAGATATTTTCCAGAACCCACTTTCACTAAAATTTCGTTTCTCACGACTCTGTATACCGTAGCCGTTTCTTTCCGTTTTTCCTTGGACCCATTAATTAACGTTCTTTCTTCGGCTCCTACGCTTCTAAATTTCCTCAACTTCTAAACCGCCCACTTTTACCATCTCCAACTTTTTTCTAACGAATAAAAATCAATGACCTCCCTCACACAAATTCTTAAAATCACCAATAGCAATTAGTTCCAATTTTGAAGACTAAACTTTTTTTCTCCCGAGACATTGTGTTTTCTGCACTTCCTTGATTCAGTATAACTGAAAATAGTAAACAATTTTTGCATTTGAGAAAAGAAAACATCCTTTTTCAGGCGAACTTAATTTTAAGTGTTAATACTTTTAATATATATATAATACAAGTATTATATATATATATATTGGAATGGATTGAAGGGAATACCAGAAAAATACGATAATAAAATGTATTTAAAACGGATATAACAAAAGGATAACAGAAATGAATGAACACTCTCCCTCTCGACAGTCGTACGCCAACTGACTTACGTTCTGCTCTCATCTTTCATCCTCGCCCATTCTCGCATTCGTTTATTTCACACACTCGCAAGCACACATACCCATACACGCTCTCATTCCTTCATATATGTATATATTAACACTTAAAATTAAGTATATATATAAGCATATAAATAAAATAAGTATCGACATCTCTATATATATATATATATATATATATATATATATATATATATATATATCGATATTCATCTTATTTTATTTATACACTTGATTCTAAAATAATAAATTAATAACAAAATATATTTAAACTTTATACGAGAAACTTTTTGTGTATATGTATAGGCAGATTTAAGTGGCATGTGGTAATTGTTTTGTGTCAAGTCTTAAGTGTGTGTCGTTTACTGCAATGTTTCGCAAGTGCAAAAATCAGCCAGACTCTTTCTGTTATGTTTGGGGAGAGGTGGTACCAAAATCGCAACGACGAAGTATATTACCGTTAATAGCATTTGCGGTGACCAAATTATAAATAATATTTTTAAACAAAAATTAATGAAAAATAATTGATCATTTATATTTATCAGAGTTGATCGCCCTTCAGATGGTACTGCCAGATTTGCGTCGATAACGCGTAGTTACGGCACTGTCACACTGGCGGCCCGCGTAGAATAGCAGCATGGCGTCGAACGCCGATTACACGTTCTCGACGGATATTTTTTCGACCCGTCGGGATTGAAAACTGTTCCCGAAACTTTTGGGAGCAGTTTTCTCTTCACAGATGTCTAAGGTATGTGATCCAGTATAGCAAATTCGTGCTAGATAAGTAACTGTTCATAAGAATGTAAAAGTATAGCATAGTAAGTTCGCGCATCCGCACTTTTTAAAATTTTGACGGTCATTTGTTACTATTTGCAACAAACAATTTAAATAAATATATACACTAAAATATTCGGCATGTTTTCCTCTATCGTTTAAGACAAATTTCAACTTCGCATCGTTTATACTTTTCGCGTAATACCTCATTTTCTGCCAAAATTTGGTGTTTTTACAAAAACTCATTTTGCTAAAAAACTGAGGGTGGTGAAGCAATTTTGCCGACGGATTCGTGTTTAGGATGACTAACTCTACGAGGATCAGCCATTGGATATTTGAGAAAAAACATCGTGTTGAACAGTGTAATTGAACCTCAAAGTTGAAAAAAAAGTATTTTTTATCATATTGTTTAAACAAGTGGGTTTTTTAAAAAAATGTTTATACCATTGGAATCGTGGTCGAAATACGTTAATTTTCAGTCCTTAAGAAATTTTCATATCTCTAATAGTTTCGGATATATGCGATAAAATAGTTTTCGTTACCCCAACTTTGGGGGCGGTTTTCACCCCTTTAACGTGGACGGTTGCCGATAAAACAAATTAGGTGTCAAATATTTATACAAAATCCACCTTTTACTATAGTTTCATAAGAATTGGTGATTTACAGTTGGGGATAGTCATACATGGTATTGATGTGACTCTACAACCAACAGACCTGAAAAATTGAACAATGCTGAGCAGGTGTGCTTTATATATTTACAATTTTCAAACATAAACTGCTTTAACTGATATATAGCTGCTTTAGAATGCTCGTGGTGGTAGAAAATATTTGTTTTGCCAATAACAATGAATACCACTATTGCAATAATTATTAAAAATTATTAATTAATCAATCGCATTTTTTAAATTTATATAAAAGCAATATGGGTGACTGATAATAAAATCCTTTCAGAGCAGTCATACATGTATATACGAAACAATAACTTGACAAGTACGCAAGCGTAAAAATAGAAAATGCAATAACTTTTTGTGTCATAAAAATATTAAATTTCTAATTTATCCGTATTTTGTGTTTCGATATATAGTATTAACAGACAAATATACAAAAAAATTGATTGAAATTTAACTCACAAAATGATAAAGAAAGTGGTACTTTTTAGCATATTATTCAAACAAATGGATTTAAAAAAAAAGATGGTACCATTGGATTCAAAATCTGAAGGAATTAATTTTCACTCTCTACGAAATTTTCGTATCTCTAATAGTTTTCGAGATATTCGATATAGAAGTTACAGGACCCCAACTTTGAGGGTGGTTTTCACCCCTTTAACATGGACGATTGCCTATAGAAAAAATATGGGTCAAATATTTTCGCGAGGACTATATCATACTAAAATTTCATCAAAATCGGTGATGTACACGTCGGGATGTTCCCTTGTTAGAGTTGCATCTTACAGGACTTTATAAGAATGCCAATGAAACTTTAATTACAAATATCTTAAAAACTATTGACCGTCTGCCCCTCTAATAGGGTCTATTCTTAATCAGAACGACTCACTCTACGTGTATCTAAAATTTCAATAAAGTCGGTGACCCGAAGTCCTTGCGTTCTCCTTGTCAGTCTACACTTACAATTAGTATTACTGCACACTTAACATCTAGACTTAATCTCCACTTACAATTAGCACCACTACACACTTAATATCTACACTTACAAATATTATCACTGCATACTTAATATCTAGACTTGAATTACACTTATTGTTAGTACCACTGCACCCTTAGCACCAGCACTTACGACCAGGTTAACGCTTATAGTTAGTACCACTACACACTTAATATCGATTCTTAGAATTTATGTTTTAAAGTTTAAAAGTGTTTTCGTTTCACTTGCCGCTTGTACGTATTGTCTTTATTTACCGTTATAAGGGTCCAGCAATAATCACCCATCATTGCACACATTTTTCCCGTTGTATCGTTTTTCCATTTCCGAAATGTCTTGGTAAAAACGTTCGCCATGTTCATCACTGACGTCACCGAGGTTTGGCGGAAAAAAGTCCAAATGAGAGTGTAGGAAATGGATCTTCAGGGACATATTGCAGTCGAGCCCGAGTCGAAATTTTCAGATCTGCAGCAGGTTTGCAGGGGTCTGCAGACACAATTATTCTCTGCACCACGTCTGCACTAGATATGCACTCGCCCGAGTCGAAATTTTCAGATCTGCAGCAGGTTTGCAGGGGTCTGTAGACACACTTATTCTCTGCACCACGTCTGCACTAGATATGCACTCAATAATTACATTTTTTAGGGCTTAACATACGCTTGCACCAGAACTATGATGTTTACGTTCGTTTGCACTGCATCTGCAGCATGTCCGTTACAGATTGTACGCGATTTGTATTTCGCGGTCGGACACAAGTGTTCACGATCGCGTCTGCGAGCGATCGTTCGAGTTCGGTGGTCTTCGCCTATCATCGCGTTGGCGGCGATCGCCCTTTTTTTTTACGAGACTCATTTTTTCTTCCACGTTTTTACCAACAGAACGATTCTGACCGCTTTTCTGAGCACATCACATTTGTTACAATCAATCATAGATTGGCGCCGCGCAAGGTGAACATTATAATTTCCTGCTTCTTTTGAAAATAAATCGAGATAATATTAAGACAGTGAGACACCTTTTTTTTTCTCACGACCGTGCCCGTCTCTGGAATTCCGATCGACGCACGGAAAGCGAAAAATCACTTACAATTTCGCACACAGATAAAAAAATTATATAGTGTAAGACTCAGCGTCAGCGAGGCGTCGAGCTAGGCGTTTACACGCGTGGCTATCGTCAAGAGGACAATTCCTCCAGCGAGGGAGGAAAATGACCCTCACCCCTACCGGGCCTTTTCGAGGAAAAGGAGGTCCTCGAAGGACCCAGCAATAACAACGAGGGATAGCAAGGCAGTCGTTACGGAGTCGACGCCTTGCACTCATCGAGGGAACACTCTTACAAGAGTGACGTCGCGATCAAGCATTATTAATAAATATAAATTTATATTTGTATTATTGGCGGGAAACGACTTTATTGTATATTGTATTTATCGGCTTAAATATTTATAAACGACCGTATTGTATTATATATATAAAAGGAGAAAACGGTGTCTTACAATAGTTTTCGTGAAATTGACAATCAGAACCAACATGAACAATCAGATTCGGATGAATCAAAAATTCTAACTCGAAAAAAAATGTGTTCGCCAATCTCCAAGAGCTGAAGGAGCAATATCACCTGGACTATTAATACAGGCAGCTTCATCATCAATACCTAGCCCAATAACACCTAATAACATATTAGCTGAAGAAGAAAATAGTTCATCAAGTCCATTAATACAGAAAAATACACCATCAAAAACGAAGGATAATACATTGGCTGGAGAAAAAAATCCTTCGTCAGGACTATTAATAGAGAAAAATACACCATTTAAACCGAAAGACATTGAATTAGTTGGACAAGAAAATATTTCACCAGGATCGTCAATACAGAGAAATTTACTACCAAAACCAAAAGACAACGTATCATCTCTACTAAATCTCTACCAATCGTCTACATATTTTCCAAACAATTATATATATGTTTGCGAAGGATTACCAAATTGTAGAAAGTATTGAGGTTGTTGATATGGGGATTAGTATTGGCTTTGATTATTATGATAGTGTTGATATTGTCCATATGGTGGATGATAATTAGGTTGATTGTATATATATATATATAGGTATATCTATCTAGGGGTCATTTATAAGCTGTTTTTATTTTATTTTAATTGAGTATATATATAGGTGTATCTATCTAGGGGTCATTTATAAGCTGTTTTATTTTATTTTAATTATATATATATTGTAATAATTTTAATAAACAATTAATTACAAATAAGTTAAAGAATATGTATTGTAATTTCATATTTTTAATAACCCTATACAAACGTGCTATGGATGCATGCAGACACGCTGCAAATCCAGTGCAAACGTGCTATGCATGCATGCAGACACGCTGCAAATCAAGTGCAAACGTGCTATGCATACATGCAGACACGCTGAAAATCCAGTGCAAACGTGCTATGCATGCATGCAGACATGCTGCAAATCAAGTGCAAACGTGCTATGCATGCATGCAGACACGCTGCAGATCAAGTGCAAACGTGCTATGGATGCATGCAGACACGCTGCAGATCCAGTACAAAGGCGCAACAGAGCTATACGGATGATTTTTACACCTTGTGCGGTTGTGCTGCTGGCCTTTTTCTAATGTGCTGCAAACGCATTTGTTCACTCTGCAAATGTAGTGCAGACGTAGTACAAACTTTCGATGCAAACGCAGTACAAACGCAGTGCGGTCGTCTAAAATTGTCTCTAATATTTCGACTCGGGGAGTTTTTCACAATTTTTTAGAAGTTTTCCCACGATCGAAACATAATTATCTTTGTTTTTCTTGCCAAGGAAATTTTCACTCGTGTCCAAAATAGAAATCCACACTGCTTTTTCTAAACGATTTAATTTCGGGATAAAATTTTCGTCTCTCATTAATTTTCTAATTTGTGGTCCAATAAAAATGCCTTCTTTAATTTTTGCAGCTGATATGCGTGGGAACTTCTGTTTGAGGTGGGCAAATCCTGGTCCAGTCTTATCCATAGCCTTTACAAAGTTCTTCATGAGCCCTAATTTGATATGTAATGGCGGTAAATACACATTCTTAGGGTCAATTAAATTTTCATATTTTACATTTTTTCGCCAGGTACTAGTTGCCGTGGCGGCCAATCCTTTCTTCTGTAATGTTGCTCCCTCGCTCTGCTATCCCATTCACAAAGAAAACAGCAATACTTATTGTTAGTGTATCCCAATTGTAGGCCAAGAAGTATAGTTATTATTTTTAAATCTCCACAAACATGCCATTTGTATTTGGAGTATTTTGTTTTCAATAGCACCAGTTTTAACGTTTCATAATTTTCCTTTGCCTCTGTGCTATAGGCAATTGGGATAGAGGGGTATACATTTCCATTATGTAACAAAGCAACTTTCAGGCTATGTTTTGACGAGTCTATAAACAGTCGCCATTCTTCGGGATGATGCTCTATATCTAATGCTTTCAATAAAGCAATTACATCTGTACAAACGCAAAGGTCTTCCTCCATGTTGAAATATTCTTGCAATGTATGATGCCGTGTTCGAAAGTGTGTCACTTTCGTTGTCTTCTCCAGCAAATTCCATCCTTGTAATCGAGATCTTAAAAGTTCTGCATGTGCCTTAGACAATTGCAAATCTCGTACAAGGTCGTTGAGATCAAATTGTGTTAGCAAATGGATCGTAATCTTCAAGTTCTTCAATTTTCTTCTCGTCAATATCTTCAGCAGTGCTGGTCACTGGCTGCTGTTTTAACCCTTTGCGTGCGGACGATTTTCTGCCGATGCGCTTCGGAGACACTGAATACTTTTCTGCATAGAATGGATATACCACAGAAACAATTGCCTCCGCCGGGCGCGTATTTGCGTCCATAGTCTATATCAGGGTGTTGAATTAGTTACACGCCGCGAGCCTTTTCTGAGTCGCTCCGCCTACTTCTCTCTACCAACTGTTTTACCCAACCAAGTTTCTCTTTCCAATCATCTGTCAGGCTCGGCGTATTGCACGAGTATAGTGGCGCTTTAGGGCGCCATTCGCCTCTGATCGCTCGCGCTGAAAAGACGCCGCGCACGCCGATTACGAGAAAAAAAATCGATGCGCGTATCCCGTCGACTGACGTTATCTGTCAACGAACAGTTTCAGATCGCATCACATGCCGTTTAGGTCAAAACAAAAGTATTACTAGTAAAAAAGTATGCTCAGATATGTCTTGAATTAAATGCGATTAAGAGATTTTAATGTTTTTGGACTTCCGGCGGTGGTTTTGGCAAATTCGGCAGAGAATAGTGACAGGAATAACATTGAAAAACTTATATTGTATCTCAAAATAACAATGGAAACATTGAGGGTATCTAATTTAAACAATATAAACATATATTTCTATTTGTGAATATATGTCTACATTCAATGTAGATATATATTTCTGTACAAACAATGAAGTTTTCCTTCAAGTAAAGTTGAAGAAATAAATAAATAAAAAAATTAGTATTGCATCGATATTATCTCCACAACATTATGAAACTTTTATATACACATATAACATTTTCTTCTAAAATAAATGGTTCTACTGTGCATACATTTATACACACAACCATACATACAACAATCATAACGATAGTTTATTAAAATTATATCCAGTAATCTTGAATTTGTTACCTCTTGTTTCTTTAATTCATATGTATACTAAAGAAACAGTTGTGTTACGATCTAGCACGCGCACGTATAAATTAATTTCCAACGCAAATAATTTAAAAATTCGGCGACAGCAAAACGTTAGCTCTTGCGTCAAAGAATACATTGTTGCCGCCACGGTCAACTTAGCAATAGATTTTAACCGTTTGAGTGTCAAGCAGCGAAAACGCGCTTCTTTCGTTTTGTATCGAGGAATGCAACAAAGTAAAATTTCAATGTTTTTCTGCTAACAATCTGTTAATCGCATTTAATTCAAGACATACCTGAGCATACTTTTTTACTAGTAATATTTTTGCTTTAACCTATACGCGATGTGACGCGATCTGAAACTGTTCGTTGACAGATAACGTCAGTCGACGGGACACGCGCATCGATTTTTTTCCCGTAATCGGCGTGCGCGGCGTCTTTCCAGCGCGAGCGATCAGAGGCGAATGGCGCCCTAAAGCGCCACTATACTCGTGCAATACGCCGAGCCTGGCAAGTCATTCCTGGTTGGGTAAAATAGTTGGGAGGGAGAAGCAGGCGGAGCGACTCAGAAAAGGCTCGCGGCGTGTAACTAATTCAACACCGTGGTCTATATCGATAGCTTTCGCTGGACGCATATGTGCGCCCACAGCACTCAAAGGGTTAAAGCAGGCAGTTCTTCGGAACGTGTAGTAGGATGGATGGAAGAAGATGTAGTCGCATATTCGATTTTCTTTTTTCCTTTGCTATTAATGCCAGATATAGCAGATAAACAGAAATAACAGTCGTCAGAATAATTCATTGTTTCATTCCATATCATTGGAACTGCAAATGGCATGTATCTTTGTTCACATCTCGCCCGCGCTAAGAGGTAAGTGGCACAACGTTGACAAGAAACGTGCGGAACCCAATATTTGTCCTGATTCATGATTGGGAGTTTAAAGTATTTCTTCGATTGCACTTCAAAAGAATTTCACCGGATCATTAATACACTCCGGGACAAAAAGATAGTACACCGTATAACTTTTCGTATTTGATACTATAAGCTTAACAAAATGAACAGTTTAAAATGTTAACAAATTTGGGCATACCTGTACGTATAATGTATTGAATATCATCGACAACATTTACTTCGATAGAATTCTAGGAATGAAAACGTAAAAATTGTGGTTCGCAGGCGGGACAAAATGATAGCACACGCAGCAGATTTACACTTTTCAGTTGTATATAAAGTTTCTCTATAGCAAGTATTCATTGTAAAACGAAAATCATAAAGTGTGTACTACTTTTCTTTTGGTTTATATGTTGTATTAACATAGTAAAATATTAACAATGGGTCGTGGAAAGAAATTAAATGAATGTGAAATACAAACTATACTGAAGTTAAAGGAAGAACAATATTCAATTACAAAAATATTAAAAATTGTAAATAGGAGCGGAAAAGTTATTATGAACTTATTAAAAAATCCTGAAAATTACGGAAAAAAGATTTATGGCCGTCCACAGAGTTTAACTGCTCGCGAAAAACGTCAAATATTGAGAGCAGCATCGGATTCGAAGATGATTGCAAGACAAATCGCAGAAAGTGTTCGTATAAACACTAACGTAAAGAATGTACATCGTGTTTTACAACAATGCAAGCACTTAGTGAGAAGAAAATTACAGAAGAAACCTTGGCTAAAGAAGGAGCATAAAGCGTTCCGTTTACAATTTGCCGAAAAGCATATAAATTTGGGGACAAAATGGCGAAGGATCATATTTACTGACGAAAAGAAATTCAATTTGGATGGACCGGACGGCCTTAATTATTACTACTATGATTTAAGAAAAGAACAGCTGTTTTTAAGCCGTCGTCATATGGGAGGCGGCAGCGTGATGATTTGGGCTGGTATTGGATATTGAGGTAAAAGAAAAATAAAATTTATAAAATGACGAATGAATAGTAAAAAATATAATGAAATGATAAGTGAACAATTACACACATATGCTGAAAAAATTGCCGGAAATAAATACATATTTCAACAAGATAATGCCGCAATCCACACGGCGAAAGCAGTAAAAGAATACTTTTTCTTAAAAAATATTCGTGTTTTGGATTGGCCATCAAGATCCCCCGATCTCAACATCATCGAAAATTGTTGGGGATATCTTGCCAGAGCCGTATACCAAAATGGCAGACAATTTGAAAATATTAATTATCTAAAACAATGCATTTTGGACAAGTGGGAGAACATCAGCCAGAAAAGTATTAAAAAACTGTATAAATCTACGCCAAATAGAATAATTGAAGTTGATAGATGAAAAGATGGCTCTACAAAATATTAAGCATTGAATAAAATTGATTAATTGTTTTATATTTCACGTCTTTTGTTAAGTGTGCTATCATTTTGTCCCGCCTGCGAAACACAACATTTACGTTTTCATTCCTAGAATTCTATCGAAGTAAATGTTGTCGATGATATTCAATACGTTATACGTATAGGTAGGCCCAAATTTGTTAACATATTAAACTTTTCATTTTGTTAAGTTTATAGTATCAAATACGAAAAGTTATACGATGTGCTATCTTTTTGTCCCGGAGTGTACACGTTCGCGACATTGTACTATGTATCACAAAACACTAATACTGCACTGTATACACTATTGGCTGAATTTTAATTACTAGAGTTATTTTAAGCACTACAATAAGAAGTATTTTATGTTAGGAAGAACACAGGACAACACGAATAAAATGTCACGCAATTAAACAATATAAGCAATACAAAACATGCAACTGTATAAATGACGTAAACTAAATTTTCTAGATTTTTTGCGCAAGCCAAAGTCTGTCTGAACGTTTCAATACGACCTATTCGTACGAGATTCTGACAGAAGTGAGATCTGTTCAGAATCTTGGACATACAATGTCTAGAAAAGTTGAATGCCGCTTCACCCTTTTAGTGCCGGACGACGATATATCGTCGTTAGTAATAGTGTTAACGGTGGGCATCGTAGCGTTATTACTTAGTTTCCAATACGATATAAGTATTTTTAAGAAAGATAATTGAAAAGACATAACTCATGCACTATATTGCGTGTTCTATATCAAACTATGGCCAAATGACTATCATTTTTATTCGCAACTACATTTGTCATTAATTCAAACAATTTTTTCGGTCGGCACTAAAAGGGTTAAGAAACAGAAGCGAGGTCGAACAAATGAAAAATCTGTGGTTCTTTACATCCGTCAAAGTAAAAATTTAGTAGAAGAATTTATGCACATTTGGCAACTTCTTATTTATGATAGATAATAATATATAATGATAAAGTAAAATTAAACATATTAACACGGAAGCGGTAAGCCAATTTCGCCGATATGCTAACAGTCGAAAATCTGTTATTTTATATTCTTTTACAAATCTATTTTCTTCACCTGACGTCTGTAGTTCATATTCCAGTGCAGTTAAATACACTTTTCTTAGCCTATATTGCGAAATATTACATTTATCACTGTTATTTATGAATGTAGAAATCCATAAAATTTTCGCTGTTAACTTAAAATAAACAAAAAATTTCGTTATCATCTTTTGCTAGCAAAGTATACTCCAACTTTCTCCCCTCCGATTTTTTCCTGGTATTTAACATTTATGAGAATAACGATTCATTGCCGTTATCCCGTATAAAATGATTCTCGTTTATTTTTAAGGCGAGTATTGTTTCATTAGTTAAATTAAAGAGAAAAGCAGAATGAAGCAGAGAGGATTTCAAAGCGTATACGAAAGCAATAAGCCAACGGAGTTCCACACTATCCGCAAACTAAGACATTTGTGAGTGTGCGTAAATCATTTCTCCTCTATAAAAAAAATAAATAAATAAGTATTACCTTACACTTTAATAAAGGGGTAGAGAATTCTACCTCAACGGAATGTATCGATGCGCGGGGCCCGTGAAAGTATTACGCGTAGCTACAGCGCTTACAGGGAGCGATGGCGTCGTAGTGACAAAACGTTCGGAATGGATATTTTCTTAAATTGTGCCGAAACGAAAACAGTTATTACATTTTTCGCTTATAGTTTTTTATTCAGAAATTCACGCAGAATCCAATGGTGTATAATAAAGTTGTGCTAGCAACAGTCTTCTACGTGAAAATGCAAAGTGAATGCGTAAAAAATTCGCGAATCCGCTCATTTTTGAACTTTGACAGTGATTTACTGCTATTAACCAATACGGAATATAATAATATGCTTATATATACATACTCGGGAAACACTCCTCTATTTTTTGACACCAATAACAACAACCTACGTTTCTTAATTTTCACTTCATACCAGTTTCTTTACCGAAAACGACCGTTTTTACAAATGCTGATTTTTTTCGAAAACAGAAGGTGATCCCGAAATTTCGTTGCCGGATTCGTGTTCAGGACGACGAACTCTATAAAAATTATATAGTGGCTATAGGAAAACAGAAAACAGCTTCAAAGTTGGACAGTGTAATGGAGATTGAAATAAACGGATAGATATATGTACATACGTAATGTATAAAATTGTATACATTTATAAATTTATTTTTTAAAGATTCACAATGTATTTATACAAAGTAGAAAATGTATTTACGTCAAGAAACAATCGCCCTTAGCTTTTAGAGTGCGCAACGACCACCGAACCTAAGAGATTTCTTGAAGTATCACGGCATGCCGCTTGCATGGGAGTATCCAATTTTTTTGGAATATTTATAATATCGCGGATATGTCAGTATTCCTTCGTTAACGATAAATAAAATTTACAAACGAGAAACGTGGTATTTAAAGTAAGGAAAAACTGCGAAACAATTACGTCTTCTTGAAACATAAAGTTACAAAATGATTTACGTAGGTTTATGCGAAACACGCATTAAATGGACAGATCAAACAATTAGAAGTAGAAAGCACGCTTATGACTATTAAACAATTCTGTTATTTTTCAGTCGATAACTCTGTAATCTTGAATATTTATACTAGATTAGTTGTCTACAGAATAAATAGAGCTCACGAATATTATAGGTGTTGAGAGAATTTAGTAAGAAGTCACTCGGTATGAGGTACGGGGTAAGGGAAGACTGTCCTCGCACTGCCTTATCCCCATCGTATCAGCCCTTGAAACCTGAGTCCAGCGAATGATTATCGAAAACTAAAGTGTTATTTCGCCGTTAAGTTCTTCTTTGGCCAGTCACGCATTAGAATCGAATGTGCTTGACGGCGGGGGACGTCTCCATCCATTAGGCGAATCAGAACAAACCACTCAACTTGACTTCTTTATATGCGCGTCCTTTACCAAACATTTAGAATTAGATTGATGCGTATGAAATGTTGGATTTATAAGTGAATATATAAAACTGTATATCTTTTTTCAAAAGCCGCTTACTTCATCAAAACATGGTTCATTTGCTTCAATACACTTTTCCCAACGAGATTTTAATACATAGATACCTGTTTTAAAGAAATTCTGATATTTAGAATAAATAAACTCTAATACGAAATTTTTCAGACTGTCTTCATTTTCATACTGTTTAGCCCGAAAGAACTGTTCTAAATGTTTAAAAAAAATTAAGGTCGGTTGACGAAAGATCCGGTGAATAAGATGTATTGCAAAATTTCATATTTTAATTCATTTAATTTTGAAATTATTTTGTACGATGTATGCAGCCGAGCGTTGGAGTGGAGAAGTATTTCGCCATGCCGATTAGCAAGTGATGAGCAAACAATTTTCAATTTTTCATGCATTTCATCAATGTACTGTGGCACTGCTTTTCGGCTGTAATTGACTCCCTAATTCGAAGGAATGAGTAGGGAATTACTCCACTCACATCCCACCAAACTGTTGTTAAAATTTTCGGTGATTGAAGTGATGGCCCTGGAGTATGAACACAAGCCTCATTCCTATCGAGCCACCGAAAAAACCTTTTCCTATTGTCGTAAAAAATCTACTTTTCATGAAAAGTAACAATGCGATCGAAAAATGGCAACTTTTGTAGCATTATTAACAATTTTACACTCATGTAAAAAATTATACGAATACCGATTGAATTCATATTGGTATAAAATTCAAAACAACTAACAAAAGGGAAAACTTTTGAGAAAATCTTCTTTGCTGAAATGTGACTCTGCCAATGGACAATACGACTATAAACGCGGTTATGCCAAAATCAAAAAGATAATAAAGACGGGGAGACAAACGTTCACATGTAAAGAAAATCCAACATTTCATGTGCACCAACCCAATATTACCTTCAAATCTAATCCATAATATCTCTTATGATACACCAGCATCCTTAAGCATGGCTGAAACATAATTAAATATTTTTTGTTCAAACCACCGCGGTATCGTTGGCCCACCAAAAGAAAGCACTTGATAAGTGGTTTGCTCCGATTCGCCCGACAAGTAGAGACGTCCACCGTCTTTGTTGTATTTCCGATTCTAATGCGTAACTGCGGCTGAAAAAGCGTTTAACGACGCAATAAGTGTATCGTTTTCGGCTGTCATTCGTCGAGTTCAAACTTCAAGGGCTGGTATGATTGAGTGAAGGAATCAACGTGGCTCGGGCCGGCCGCAGTTCCTGACTGGGCCCATCCACACCCCCAATTGAGAGGGCACCGGCTGGGCTCGGTGCCTCGGCTGCGGCCGATCCGGCGGAGAGTCCTTCTGTTCTTAGGAAAGGGTGAAATGGTTAGTTAGCGCGCGCTACGTTTCGTCCTGGGCCTGTTAGTGGACTTGTCACAGTAGGGCTGACCGAACAGGCCCTGCCCTAGACGCTGTACCCCGTATAGGACGATGGTGTATGCCGGTCCTTGATATTGTATATATAGACACCGGTCGCTGATGGTGCACCAGCGAGAATGATCTAATGCAGTGAGTCTAGCTACTTGATCATTTCTGGGTCCTTCGAGCAACTCCGCCTGCTTCTCCCAACCGTTCTGTTTCGCCCAACCAAGCTTGCCTTGCCTTTCACCTCGCAGGATCGGATCTATAGGCACGAGCGTGGTAGCATACTGGGGCGACATTCGCAACTAACCGCTCGCGCTGGAAAGACGTGCTGCGCTCGCCGACGACAGTAAACAAATCGATACGCGTGACGCATCGATTGAGATTATACGTCGAGAAACAGTTTCAGATCGCACTACGTCACGTGTATCATTTACCCATTATACACGGTTCATTTAAAAACTGAATAACTAAGAAGTACCGAAAGGTACCGGATTGAAATTTCTCGTATGTATTCAGTAATTACCGCAAAGATTTCGTTCGTCTACCTGCTCTTCTTTGTTGTAACTGCCTGAAATCTTAAAATCTATCAGCAAGTCAATCGCGGCGGCAACAATGTATTGTTTGACGCGAGGGCTAACGTTCTTACATCGCTGAATTTTCCATTTATTTGAGCTGGAAATTAAATTATATCGCCTGAGACTTACAAGGAGAGTGCACGATGGTCACGACACGGATTTAGTTCAAACATTGTAGGATGGTAGATTTTGTTCCCCTGTTGATGAATATATATGGTTATAGGCGCCACAACTCAATAGTTTTTTAGATATTTGCAATTGAATGTAAGTCACTCGTTAACTTCAGTTCTGTAGCAAACGATTACACATAACGTATTTAGCGTAGCTGCAACGGATCGGTTTTCGTAGTCGGTGGGTGCCGGGTTCGAGTCCGTGGCGGGCACATTTCGTGATGTTGAAAGTGTTTATCAACACAACAATAATAAAGACTATGAGCTACAGTGAGATCCGTTATACCGAGACCGCGCCAAGTGCACGCGTACCCGGCGAATATTCAAAGTCAATTTTCTCGAAAACAAAGCCTCGTATGAAAAAATTTTATTCTATATTTTCGACCTATTTTTTCATGCAGAATCACCCCCTTTTCGGTTGTACCACCAGTTACCGAACACCCTGTATATTTATATTTTAAAGTAACACATTTATGTGTTTTAAAAATAACCCATCTACATGCTTCAAAATAACACACATGAACTGTGTTAAATAATAACACACCGGGAAACATCTAAAAAGTGACTGCAAGGAAATAATACGTTTATGTGTTTTAAAATAACACACTTGGATTTGCAGTGTACTTCTAAATTGCATTTTCGATTCTCTTGCAATGACCATCTACGAATATCGATATCGTATATTAATATTTTTCTGTTTCGTGCCTCTACGAACTTCTCTAAAGTTTTTGTAGCAACTTGTTTTAACTTATCACTGCGTGATTCCCCTGTGGACACTTGTTTTTCCCGTCTGTACAGGGTGTTTCAAAAATATTTGTCATGGCTTTCAGGGGTTGTTCTACACCTCTGGATCGATGGAGATTTGCGAAAAAAACTTGCCGCAAAATTCGGGAAAGGGTAGCAAATTTTTTTTATTGGCTCATCGTATTCGTCTTGTTACGTAGGCAAAATGTCTGAGAGGAACCATGGGTCAAAAACGAACCGTTCTCTCACAAATTAACTTTTAATTGGGCCTTACGATTAAAATTTCGCCCATACGACAGCCTTCGAGTCGCCGACCTTTCGAAAGGAAACACATGAGATACCCTTGCTAGCTCCAATAGTTGAAACAGAGGCAACATAATTGAAGAGAGAGAAAAAGACTAGAAAATGTCAATGACCTGCGTTCGGTGTCGGGTTCACTCAAGGGCCCACCCGGGAAGAAGAGTATAAACACTTACACTTCTCTTCTGGTTCGGTGACACAGTGCCCTATTTTCTAGCTTCGTTTACGTCGCCTCTGCTTTAACTATCGGCGAAATTTTAATCGGAAGGCCCAATTAAAAGTTAATTTGCGAGTGAACGGTTCGTTTCTGACCCATGGTTCCTCTCAGACATTTTACCTACGTAACAAGACGAATACGATGAGCCAATAAAAAAAATTTGCTACCCTTTCCCGAATTTTGCGGCAAGTTTTTTTCGCAAATCTCCATCGATCCAGAGGTGTAGAACAACCCCTGAAAGCCATGACAAATATTTTTGAAACACCCTGTACAATTGCTTCTAGTGCTTTACTAGTTTATGTCTTCCTTTCACTGTTTCAAATGATAACCTTTTCCTTTTTCCACTTTTCCTGTAGTTTACAGCGTTTTCTTTGTATTCAAAATCTATTTCAAGTGGATCAGTTCTTACCGAGTCATCTTCAATATCGGGTGAGCTCCCGGATCCAGTTTCAGTCGTGTACAATTCCGAAGGTGAACATGATGCAATTGTTTCTCCATAGCCATAAGTACAGGGTGTACAAAAATTAATGGTCATGGCTTTCAGGGATTGTTCTACACCTCTGGATCGATGGAGATTTGCGAAAAAAACCTGCCGCAAAATTCGGGAAAGGGTAGCAAATTTTTTTTATTGGCTCATCGTATTCGTCTTGTTACGTAGGTAAAATGTATGAGAGGAACCATGGGTCAGAAACGAACCGTTCTCTCACAAATTAACTTTTAATTCGGCCTTTCGATTAAAATTTTGCCCATATGGCAGCTTTCGAGTCACCGACCTTTCGAAAGAAAACACATGAGATACCCTTGCTAGCTCCAATAGTTGAAGCAGAGGCAACATAAACGAAGATAGAAAATAACTAGAAAAATGTCATTGACCTGCGTTCGGTGTTGGGTTCGCTCAAGGGCCCACCCGGGGAAAAGAGCATAAACACATGCACTTCTCTTCTGGTACGGTGACACAGTGCCCCATTTTCCAACTTCGGATCGTTTACGTCACCTCTGCTTTAACTATCGGCGAAATTTTAATCGGGAGGCCCAATTAAAAGTTAATTTGCGAGAGAACTGTTCGTTTCTGACCCATGATTCCTCTCAGACATTTTACCTGCCTATCAAGACGAATACGATGAGCCAATAAAAAAAATTTGCTACCCTTTCCCGAATTTTGCGGCAGGTTTTTTTCGCAAATTTCCATCGATCCAGAGGTGTAGAACAATCCCTGAAAGCCATGACAAATATTTTTGAAACACCCTGTACATAATGTAGGCCGTGGATGTTCCATTGGATCATCAAATAGCAATTCTTGCTCCGTTTCTATTTCTACATAACCCGAACACTTATATCTATTGATTAAATCTACAATACTGTTTGCTATTTCGATATCTGCAGCACTTACCGATGTTTCTCGTTCGTCATTATTATAACTATGTGTTTGAATTAAAATATTGATAACATTTATAGGATTTACTTCCATGGTTACAAATCTAAACTGCTTTTTTTAGTTATTAGCGAGAAAAATTATAAGAATGACGAAAGAAGACACTTACTGTAAGCTATTGCTGCAAAAAGAGGGTAGTATTTTCTAAAATCTCCCTAATTGCAGAAACTGTTTCGTTAGAGTACGAAAGTTTATGCGAACATGGATGATAGAATGCCGCGAATATCAATCGGTCTCTATTATATATTCTTTAAACAAAGTGGAGTTTCGACGTTACGATATGTACCATTGGTTATTATCATAGCAGTCAAACTCCGCCCTATTTTTCGTCGTGCAGAGGAATATTTCGAATCATGTTGTAAAGAGGAGAAAAGTGTTCGGAATTTTTCATCAAGATTAAATACCTTATTTTCATGATCCATTGATGAGGAGTCATAATTTTGGATACAGTAAAACCTCGATAAATGCCGAAGAAGTTTGTACCGATAAATGCATCGCGACTATCCCCTCCACATAGGGGGATCCCCCTCGGTCGAACCTCGACGTTCGGTGACGAGGCAGTGTAACACGATACTATCGGAACCATCGGAACGTATCCATGTGACAATACTAATCCGAGACTTGAACTTTTCCATTTTTCATTTTTTTTTGTTGAAAACTTCGCTAACGTATTTGTGACAATTTTCTGATTAAAATGATACCAAACACGACATAGTTTAAGCCAGCCTTGTCAAGGTTTGGCTCGACAGAGCCGTTTCTCGAGCTGCTCCGCCTGCTACTCCTTCCTATACACTCGAGAGCTCGCTGATTGACTTTGCCTCCCCTTCATAGTAGCGGACCTATTGGCATGAGCACGGGCGTATTCGGGGCGACATTCGTAGTCAATCAGTCACGCTGAAAAAGTCGTGCCTTGCGCGTCAGTCGCGGAGATCAGAACGTCGTGCGTGGCACGTCGATAAAGGTTATTTGTCGAAATACAATTTCACACCGCACTATATCGCATGTAGGGTAATACAAAAGTATTGTTAGTGAAAAAGTATGCTCGAATATGTGTTAAATAAAGTACAATTAATATATTTTAATATTTTTGGGCTTCTGGCGACGATTTTACCGAAATTAACCACTACGTTATGCATTACGACTAAATATAGTATTGTGTTCCAGCACCAATAGTTGTAAATCAATTATTAGCGCAAATTGTTAAAAGTAACTACACGATAATAGAACGCTAGGTTTCCCAGCGTAAAAGAACACATTGTTGCCGCCGCAGTTGTCTTAAATGTTTTCAGTAACTTTATTCGTCTCAAAATGCTCGACGCAAAGTTCTAATATACCAATTAAAACATAATTAATTATAAGAAGCTCTTAGTAACAAAGAGTGGTTCTGCCTCGTTTAATTTCAATGTTGTTTTGTAATAAAATGCCAAAGTATTGTCAATTTTACATATAGAGATGTATCTCAACGGTTTTTTTCATCTGTATGATTGTTAAAAAACATTTTCTTCATTTATATTTTAATGCGATTTCTCGACAACGATTCAGCGGAAAAGGACATTGATACAGTGGAATAGATTTTCAGAAGATAACTTTGTAACAAAGAGTGCATTTGCATATTTCCATGGGTAATGTGGAAACCTATATTACCTCTTTACTGTTAAAAGACAACACAACATTGTACAATGTATCGCCCCAATAACTTCTTACATTATTCTACATTCTTTGAGGCGAACAAGTTTGCATTTTGCTGTCGCAAAATTTTAAAAATATAAATGTCGCCCCAATATACCGCCACATGCTACCACGCTTGTACCAGTAGGCACGACCGTAGCGCCGCCGGTGTGCCTGTGAATCAGTGACATCTCGGCTGTATGTGTAGGTGAAGGAGGCGGCGCAGCTCGAGAAACGGCTCTGTCGAGCCAAACCTTGACTTGACTGGTTTAAGCAATATTTACTTAATATTTAATTCGTTTACTTGCTATTTAGATAACTCAAACATATCTTGTTTGGTATCATTTTAATCAGAAAAATGTCACAAATACGTTAGCGAAGTTTTCAAAACAAAAAAATCAAAAATGGAAAAGTTCCACCCTCCGCTTAGTATTGCGTCATCCATGCGGTAGGGCCGGCCCCCCTGTGCGTTGGGCCTCTCTGTCTTTTCTACTGTCTGTCCTTTTCTAAGCTCGGCGCTCGCTGGAGCCTCAACGTAAACACAGTCCTGACATACAGCAGCGTCCTATGCATTTAAGTCTCGCACAGGGAACCATTTAGCAGTGCAGTTAACGGTACAGGTAACTATTCTATGTTTTCATCTGACTCCAGCTGACCACGAATCTAGAAAGGGGTAAGCAATGGGAAACCGCCCCCTCGAAGATGATAGGGTTAAAGGAACCGGGACTCGGTTGTGGTGCACACGCGATTGATGGCGATGCGTTCATCTTTGCTCCATTCACGAGCTAATGAAGTACATCAGTCAAGTCAAGGTTTGGCTCGACAGAGCCGTTTCTCGAGCTGCGCCGCCTCCTTCACCTACACATACAGCCGAGATGTCACTGATTCACAGGCACACCGGCGGCGCTACGGTCGTGCCTACTGGTACAAGCGTGGTAGCATGTGGCGGTATATTGGGGCGACATTTATATTTTTAAAATTTTGCGACAGCAAAATGCAAACTTGTTCGCCTCAAAGAATGTAGAATAATGTAAGAAGTTATTGGGGCGATACATTGTACAATGTTGTGTTGTCTTTTAACAGTAAAGAGGTAATATAGGTTTCCACATTACCCATGGAAATATGCAAATGCACTCTTTGTTACAAAGTTATCTTCTGAAAATCTATTCCACTGTATCAATGTCCTTTTCCGCTGAATCGTTGTCGAGAAATCGCATTAAAATATAAATGAAGAAAATGTTTTTTAACAATCATACAGATGAAAAAAACCGTTGAGATACATCTCTATATGTAAAATTGACAATACTTTGGCATTTTATTACAAAACAACATTGAAATTAAACGAGGCAGAACCACTCTTTGTTACTAAGAGCTTCTTATAATTAATTATGTTTTAATTGGTATATTAGAACTTTGCGTCGAGCATTTTGAGACGAATAAAGTTACTGAAAACATTTAAGACAACTGCGGCGGCAACAATGTGTTCTTTTACGCTGGGAAACCTAGCGTTCTATTATCGTGTAGTTACTTTTAACAATTTGCGCTAATAATTGATTTACAACTATTGGTGCTGGAACACAATACTATATTTAGTCGTAATGCATAACGTAGTGGTTAATTTCGGTAAAATCGTCGCCAGAAGCCCAAAAATATTAAAATATATTAATTGTACTTTATTTAACACATATTCGAGCATACTTTTTCACTAACAATACTTTTGTATTACCCTACATGCGATATAGTGCGGTGTGAAATTGTATTTCGACAAATAACCTTTATCGACGTGCCACGCACGACGTTCTGATCTCCGCGACTGACGCGCAAGGCACGACTTTTTCAGCGCGACTGATTGACTACGAATGTCGCCCCGAATACGCCCGTGCTCATGCCAATAGGTCCGCTACTATGAAGGGGAGGCAAAGTCAATCAGCGAGCTCTCGAGTGTATAGGAAGGAGTAGCAGGCGGAGCAGCTCGAGAAACGGCTCCGTCGAGCCAAACCTTGACAAGGCTGAAGTACATTTTGACGATGCTCAAAGTTTGTTAGATATCTATGCTATTGAGAGAAACGTTCCTCAAAACGTTCGCACGAACGTACTCCTCGCTGTCAATCGCGTGTTCATCATAATCGTGCCTTAGTACCTTTAACCCCTGCATCTTCGGGGGTGAGGGGTCCCCCCATTGTTTGCCACTTTCTAAATTCGAGGTCAGTTAGACTCGCATGAAAACGCTGAATTGTTACCAACTCAATAAATGTACAGCAAATCGACAGCTGTGCAATGTCTAAATGCACAGGGCTGTGTCAACGTTACAGCTCCAATTGAGCGCCGAACTTAGAAAATGCATTAAATATAATTCAAACCGTATCGCGTTCGGTATCATTTTAATAAAAAAAAATCTCACAAATACGTTAACGAGTTTTCAAAAAATAAGAATCAAAAATGGAAAAATTCCATACTCCGATTAGTAGAGCGTAATGCAATAGAAGACGTTACGACGTGGCGGAAGTATTACATAATTAAGGCGTGAGTTTAAGGCCGACACTGAGTTCTAATTAATTTTAATATAGTATTATGGAAAATACATAAAATGAGGAGACGTTGAGGGTGGCGAACAAGAGGCCATAATAGGTGAAGACGACCTGGTTGAGAAGGATGATGTTTCTTTTATTAACAACAAGTTTTAATATTAAATTTTAGTAAACAGCAAACATAATAACAACAACAAACTCGGCTGGAGCCGTAACGTAAACACAGTCCTGCCATTCAACCGCAACCTGTGCATTTAAACCTTGCACAGGTTGCATATAGCTGTTAATTTGTCGAGTTGCGTAACTATTCAGGGTTTTCATGCGACTCCAGCTGACCGTAAATTCAGAAAGGAACAGACCATGGAAAACCACCCCCTCGAAGATGCAACAGTTAAAAATAACGGAAGTCGCCATGTGATGGACACGTGATTGACAGCGAGGAGCCCGTTCGTACGAACGTTTTGAGGAACGTTTCTCTCAATAGCATAGATATCTAACAAACTTTGAGCATCGTCAAAATGTAGTCCATTAGTTCGTGAATGGAGCAAAGATGAACGCATCGCCGTCAATCGCATGTGCACCGCAACCGAGTCCCGGTTCCTTTAACCCTATCATCTTCGAGGGGGCGGTTTCCCATTGCTTACCCCTTTCTAGATTCGTGGTCAGCTGGAGTCAGATGAAAACATAGAATAGTTACCTGTACCGTTAACTGCACTGCTAAATGGTTCCCTGTGCAAAACTCAAATGCATAGGACGCTGCTGTATGTCAGGACTGTTTACGTTGAGGCTCCAGCGAGCGCCGAGCTTAGAAAAGGACAGACAGTAGAAAAGACAGAGAGGCCCAACGCACAGGGGGACCGGCCCTAACGCATGGATGACGCAATACTAAGCGGAGGATGGAACTTTTCCATTTTTGATTTTTTTGTTTTGAAAACTTCGCTAACGTATTTGTGATATTTTTATGATTAAAATGATACCAAACACGATATGTTTGAGTTATCTAAATAGCAAGTAAACGAATTAAATATTAAGTAAATATTGCTCAAACTATGTCTTGTTTGGTATCATTTTAATCAGAAAATTGTCACAAATACGTTAGCGAAATTTTCAACCAAAAAAAATCAAAAATGGAAAAGTTCAAGTCTCGGATTAGTATTGTCACATGGATACGTTCGGGCCGGTCCCCCTGTAGGTTGGACCTCTTTGTCTCTTCTACTGTCTGTTCTTTTCTAAGCTCACCCTCGGCTGGAGCCTGAACGTAAACACAAAATAGAAACCACTGCTTCGTAACTGCACTGATTCGGTCCCGAATTCTCTGCATTTATCGAGGTTTTACTGTACTTCTAAACAAGCTGTAGGCAAACAAAGGCCTAGGCTGCTTCTACTTTTTATGAGCGGTCAATACATTTTCTATAAATGCTTTATACTTGAATTTTGCTATTATTATCGACTCATCGTACCGTTTTTAAGAATCATAAAAGGAAATTATCCTTTTAATAACTTCTTTTTTTAGTGAAAAAATCAAAATTCCGATTTATCCGTATTTTTGTAAAGGACATATAGTTTCTATAAACAAATACTCAAGAAAATTCATTGGCATTAAAGGGGAAAAAGTAACAAAAAAATTCGAATTTTTCATATATCGTTTGAACAAATTGAGATTTTGCAATTTAAAGTTGTAAGATATTTATGACTTTACATCGAGGAGCCACGCCGTTCTTAGATGCAGCGTATTCCCGTGACATCACGACGCGCAACGTGGGGCCCCGGATGGGCCCAGAGAGCAGAACGTACTTGGCAACGTTACGTTACGTACCCCTTATGTTTATCTAGTTTATATTAATACAGTTATAGTTTATTCTTAATTATTTAAATAAATAGTATTAATTGTATATTAGTTCTTTAAGTGTCGTGCTGTGCCATTGATTCATTTATGAACATGAAGTTAACAATACGCCCTCAATTACAGCTCGGCCTATATATATAATATATATTATATTCTATCTCCCACTTCCCTATAACAAAGGTTTTAATTTGTGTCGGATTGGCTCAGATAATAAACTTGGTCAAAGCACATAGTTGTAGCATAAATAGTTTTTGGGATATAACTTTCGGATCAATGTTCTTGGTACTACACCTTCGGGTCTTTTTATAAGCTTTAGTTCGAATTTTTTCTGTCCACATGATATGATAAGGTATAACAGCCTTGTCAAGGTTTGGCTCGACAGAGCCGTTTCTCGAGCTGCTCCGCCTGCTACTCCTTCCTATACACTCGAGAGCTCGCTGATTGACTTTGCCTCCCCTTCATAGTAGCGGACCTATTGGCATGAGCACGGGCGTATTCGGGGCGACATTCGTAGTCAATCAGTCGCGCTGAAAAAGTCGTGCCTTGCGCGTCAGTCGCGGAGATCAGAACGTCGTGCGTGGCACGTCGATAAAGGTTATTTGTCGAAATACAATTTCACACCGCACTATATCGCATGTAGGGTAATACAAAAGTATTGTTAGTGAAAAAGTATGCTCGAATATGTGTTAAATAAAGTACAATTAATATATTTTAATATTTTTGGGCTTCTGGCGACGATTTTACCGAAATTAACCACTACGTTATGCATTACGACTAAATATAGTATTGTATTCCAGCACCAATAGTTGTAAATCAATTATTAGCGCAAATTGTTAAAAGTAACTATACGATAATAGAACGCTACGTTTCCTAGCGAAAAAGAACACATTGTTGCCGCCGCAACATATAGAGATGCATCTCAACGGTTTCTTTCATCTGTATGATTGTTAAAAAACATTTTCTTCATTTATATTTTAATGCGATTTCTCGACAACGATTCAGCGGAAAAGGACATTGATACAGTGGAATAGATTTTCAAAAGATAACTTTGTAACAAAGAGTGCATTTGCATATTTCCATGGGTAATGTGGAAACCTATATTACCTCTTTACTGTTAAAAGACAACACAACATTGTACAATGTATCGCCCCAATAACTTCTTACATTATTCTACATTCTTTGAGGCGAACAAGTTTGCATTTTGCTGTCGCAAAATTTTTAAAATATAAATGTCGCCCCAATATACTGCCACATGCTACCACGCTTGTACCAGTAGGCACGACCGTAACGCCGCCGCACAGTGGAAGGAAATGGGTAATCTAGGTAGAAAAAAATCGAGTCTGGGATTTGAATTTTAATAATCTTATCTTAATCTAGAATGTTTGCTGAGAGCAGTGATAGCAATAATAATCTATTTTGCAATTAACTAAATGCAAAAATCAGCGCTTAAAAACAACAAATTTCAACAGCGCGAGAACGTTCAAGTACTTCTCTGAAATTAAGATACTGTTAGAGGCATTAATACTTATGCGAGACTTTTTATTTTTGGCACAGTTTATCATCATTGGTTAATCTTGAAGTACCCAAAACGATTTTTCGAAAAATTATTTTTTAAAGAAGTTCTGTAAGTTTTTTTAGACACATGTTTTACGGAGGAATTTGCAAACTTTTGCAGAGAAAAACTTATATTGTACCCCAAAGTACCCCCTGGAAATGTTGAGGGTAATTAGTTTGAACCTTGTAGAAATAGCCCCTGCAAAGATAGGCTGCGCCTACCTGCGCCTTTTGTTGTTATAACTTTCTAAAGTTCATGTGACACAGCACGGCTGGCGACTTCCCGTGGAGCACGCGGTCAAAAAATGCCCAGATGTCGTCGACGTAAATATCGTTCAGCAATTATAACATCTCATTGGCAACATTAAGAATGGAGACTTCTGAAATATCACTTTTATTGCTTAATTGCTCTTACTGTTAGTTTGCCATTAGAGACTAACAAGCTAGGCAGTTAGGGTGAAAATCACGGTACACGAATCACTTAAACATTGAATAATTAAAATGTACCGAAAAGTACCGGGCTGAAACTTTGCATATATATTCCTTAGAAGTAATTAACGCAAAAATTTCATGGGCACACCTGCGCTCTTCTTTGTTATACCTGTCGAAAGTGAGGGATACGGTTCGGCTGTTGAATTTCACCGTGGCGCGCGGTTGACTTAAACATTGAATAACTAAAAAGTACCGAAAAGTACCGGGCTGAAACTTTACATATATATTCCTTAGACTATGTAGAAGTAATTAACGCAAAAATTACGTGCGCAAACCGGCGCTCTTCTTTGTTATACCTGCTGAAAGTTAGCGAGGCAGTTCGGCTGTTGATTCTCAACGGGGCACGCGATACACTTAAAAATTGAATAACAAAAAAATACCGTAAAGTACCGGGTTGCAACTTTATATATATATATATATATATATATATATATTCCTCAGATTATATAGAAGTAAATTAACGCAAAGATTTTGTGCGCATATCTGTGCAATTCTTTGTTATAGCTGCTGAATGTTTGTTGGGTCGTCCGCCTATCGAAAAAGGCTTTAGTAGGATCCTTTTCATTAAATATCTTTTTAATATAAAGTCCAACAAGAAAATGTCTTATACAAAAGTTTCAATATTTCTCCTGTACAATGGACGTCTATAAACAAATCTGCCGATTTTTATATAAAAAAATAAGTTGACCTTTAAATAACATTGAAGAAATCTAAAAAATATAAAATTAGTATTACACCAATATTCTTTCCCCGATATTATGCAACTTTTGTATAAAACATTTTTCTCTAAAATGAACCGTGTTCGAGTTATTATTTTTTTCCACCTAGATGGTCGATTCGTTCCACTGTGCGCCGGTGTGCCTGTGAATCAGTGACATCTCGGCTGTATGTGTAGGTGAAGGAGGCGGCGCAGCTCGAGAAACGGCTCTGTCGAGCCAAACCTTGACTTGACTGAGGTATAACATCAAAAGGGGTGATGTAGCAGCTACGTATAGCAAGTGGACATGCTTGGAAAACCGCAACTTTTTGACATTCGTTACGTAGGTGGTCACGAAAGCGATCGAGCAAATTATCAAAACATAACATTCGATTTACAAAAGCCGAACCGACTGATATCGCGTGCAATACAATTAATAAAAGCTTCTTTCAGGTATCGCGCCTACATGTTTCTTCAACGCTAGGTGAAAAATATAACAGACGACGATTTTGTGAGAGCTAGGCTTCCAGATTGACCACTGCAGCTTTCTTATTAAAGATGGATATCTGTGAAAGAATCGGACCGCAGAATCCGGGAAAAGTTTGAACATTAACACCTTAAAGATCAGTCCCGCGCTAGCGCGGAAATTCGATCCGATCATGAAAAACCGGATCCGCGCTAACGGGGTTTTGTAAAAAAACAAGCTATTTTGCTCAAAAATGTGCGGACCTGATCGTATACCTCATATAATTAAGAGCGGTCCTTAAGGTGTTAATGGCGAATATTTTATTGCTTTATCGTATTTGTCTCATTGCACAGGTAAATTAGCTGAAAGGAACCATGGGATAGAAATGAATCGTTTTCGTGCAAATTAATATAATTTGTAGCCGACGTGTATAATCATCCGAATTTGAGTAATTTTACGGAACATAAATTGATGAAGGTTTAGAATATAGCCTTGAAAACAGAGCATTATAACTCATCGTGTTATTTTTTTGTATGTATACAACCAAAACTAATAAAATCAAAGACCGGATTGTTGTCTTTTTTGTAATCTACTTGTATTTTGCTATGCCGCAGCGCACCAGTTCGAGGTCGAGTGTAATGTCCGGGGGCCTCTGATGCAACACCGAACTCGCTCGAACTCTCGCCGTGACGTAGCCGATGCGCCACTGCATAGAAAGATACAAGATGCTCAGGAAACCAATGCTTTGGTGATTCAGAAACCATAGACCCTATGGTATACTGTGCTGGTGTGAGTGTCGGTGTTGGGTCAAAGGCCCACAGGCATAGCACCCGAGTTCATTACCTTGTTAAATACCATTAATTTACACGTAAACGGTTTATTTCTGACCCATAGCTCCTTTCAGACATTTTACCTACGCAATAAGCCAAATGCAACAAGCTAATGCAATCTGCGTCCTTAATTTTCAACCCTTTGTCAAATCTTCCGGCGCGGTTCTTTCACAAATGTCCGCCTTTGAGACGGTGTAGAACAACATCTCATAAGTAGGCACACATAACTTACAATTAGAAACACCGTGTATATATTTTTACCAGAACTGTGCATATCTATAGGAACTACAGTATCAATCGTACACCGAAAGAAGTCACTTGATAAGTGGTTTGCTCCAATTCGCCCGATAGAGTCATCCCTCGTTCTCACGTATTTTCCATTCTAATGCGTGATTAGCTAATATAAGTGTCTAGTTTTCGATTCTCATTCGCCGTGTTTAGGTTTCAAAGCCGATACGATGAGAATAGGCGGTGCGAGAACAGACTCCCCTTACCCCACACCTCATAACAAGTAACTTCATACTGTGGGCGCACCATATCACACAACATTAAACCAATTAGACAACACTTCATCAATCATGAAAGTTGACAAATATTTATTGAAATAAAATTTTGAGAGGAGTGTAATGTCTGTAATGTACACGAAATAACATAAAGACAGGTTTAAGCAGTTACAGCATTGTTGGAGCACATCGGCTGCGCGAACGTATTATACGAAACGACAATAACAATATGACATCGCAAGTTATATACAAACTATGAAACTCGTTTTCGCATTTCGAAAATGCATGTTTTCTAAGAAATGTAGAGACTTAAATTTATCCTCTTTCGTTGATATATAACAGAAAGTATTCGCAGAGAAACGCTGTTATATGATCATTCAAGCAAAGGTACAGCTTTATAAATGTGTATAAAGTTAGATTTATCAAATTAGTTGAAGATGACACGATTTATTTTAAGTTTCGAAGCATGTTTTACATATGAAAGTTACAACGATAAATAATTTGTATTACTTCTCGTCTATTCTTGAGATTTAGCTTCATTCTCATAGTTGTACATTCCAAACGGATAAAACCCGAAAGTTAAAATTTTAACATCATTGCAATGCAGAAAAGCAAACTACTCTGTTTTTCTTACTAGATAAAATAATAGTAATTTTGAATTGTGGATGTTACATAACTTTTTGCAAGATTCAGAATAACATTTAACATAAATAAACGTAGATATCTTAAAGCATTCTTTTCGTTTTGGATTTTAACTTTAAAACGGCTTCTATTCAAATAACATTTATCGATTATACTAAATCTATTCGAATACTACAACTTCACGGGAAAATTAGAAGATTGAAGATTACATACCACATTTTCATCATTCTTAAACTTGGTACAAAATTGCGCTTAAAAACTGTAAATTTTGTTGAAAGTTCATAAACAGATATTGAAGTTTTTATCTCATATTGATTCTTAAAATAATTTTTATAAAAGTGTAGATGTCGAAGGTCACTACTATATGTAGACGAGTGTACTCGAAATTATTTTATTGTAATACGTGTACAACCTTTAAGCTACATGCACTAAGATATGTTTGCAACTTTTTAATTGAAGAAGCGAATTCAAACTCCGCATATAACGTTCGATAAATCATTACACTTTTCGTTTTGAATAATACTGTATATGTAATATTATCAAAAGTTGGTGTTTAACCCTTTGCGGACGACGGGCGAATATATCCGCCCTGAGAAAAAAATTGGTTATAGTTTGTCGGTGCATATATAAACGGTTAGAGTTGAAAAATTAAAATATAATCGTTGAAATATTATTTTACAAAGAGTAAATTTCAACTTGTATACATTAACAGACTGTCTTTCCGATGAAAAAGTGTTTTTTCATCGCTAAATAATTGATTGTTTCTCGATATTCAAAAATGCCTCCGTCCGCAAAGGGTTAAACATATGAAAATATGTTGGCAGTATCTTCATACGAGTCGGAGAAAAACTGCACATTACTCTTTTACGGCGTTGAAAAATTACCTTTTAATACGACCATTAGGATGTTAACCGAAATATTATGTTCGCACATTTATGAAATATGACAATAGAACCGCAAATTATTTATATTTCCACAGTGAACCTGAAGACAATGTGTAAAAATTTAATTTACATTTTGTATTAGAAATACATTATGCTTGTTGCCATTGTTACGTCAAGTCTTTATCACTCGGTATATTTTTTAAATTTATTGAAAATAATTTTTTGTGCGACAATCAGAGCAACAGCATATCGGCAGTGCAAGAATTGTAGCTTACAGTCATTTTGATTTAAATAATTACTTGACTATGAATGTGATATTTAACATAAAAGTATTCTTCGAACTATCGCATTATGCATGATGTTAAGAGAACATATTATGTATGTTTAGTTAATATTTACAAGTCATCGAGTTTACATGAAATTATGATTTGTGATGAATTATACGTACGACAATAATTATCATCAAAGCATATAAATACTAATATCTTGATCAATAAAACTGAATCGTCGTCACACTTAAAATTTTAAAATACCATATTATAAAAATTAAACACGATTAACCTTTCATACATTATTATAGCATAGAGAAATTATATCATAAATGTGATGTTAAGAGATACTAAAGATTTATATACAATGTGCTTCAAAGAAATTAGCATTTTTCTTAATGAACTTTATAAATAATACACTGCATATAAATATTGGTTTTTGAGGCATATCAACTCTTAGTGATGATTATGTTGTCATTGCTGCCTACAGGATATATGAAGTTTCACAAAGTTTGATTGTAAAGACCAAGATGTTATGCATTTCTTTGCGTAAATGTCTACCTACATGTAGGTTGAAATGTGTAAATGTATTAAATAAAATTTTTTTCTTTTGGGGTGCATCAGTTTAAAAAAATATCCAGAAGAAGAATACATGCAAACTGAGGAAAACAGAATCTCTTAAACCATTTATAAGAGACACTAGGATAGTAATTTGCATCCAATTATTTGGCATTTGAACATCACACATGCAGCATTTGCCAATTCCAATTGTTTAACAAAGTGATACTTAATTGTGTTATCATCACTTCCGCAGAATCTTCGATGATTATGGAATTTAAGAAATTACGAAATAGGAAACAATACATTTCCAAATATATTAAAACACACACATACACACACACACACAAACTTTAACTTTTTAATTCATCTCTTTTGAAACAGTAAGTATCGCGGAGATTCACAAAGTTCGTCAGTTTGTCACAGAAAATATGACACAATTATTTTACGATTTACACCCAAACGCTCAAAGATTCGGTAGTAGCCTGAGAAGTTGTAAAACTAGCTCGATGCTGTTTGAAGAGGACTTGAATTTCGGCGGGAGTAGACGACCATCGACGGTGCGTCGTCTTTTCCAGAGGTACTTCAGGTAAGCCAACCTCGGCATGACAGCCCTTAATAGGAGAAATCGGCAAAGCAGTAGGTAAACCAACTTCCTGAAAGGAACTCATAGAGGAGAAACCACTTTCATCTTCTGCGCTGCTTACACTGGCTGTTGCTGGTATAGATTTTGACAATCTTCCTTCTACTCCTTTCTTTTCGGTTTTTCTTGTACGTCTATTTGGTGTTGAAGTCGGTGTACCTATAAATGCGCTGTCACGTTCCGGTATTGGTACTCTGAGATTACTGCTACCTGCAACAACGTCCTCCTCCTCCGTCGTTTTACTACTGCCTGAATTCAGCGACGTACAATCTAGCGACCTTCTAACATCAGGCAGAAAATTTTGCAAGTTCCTGCTGACGTCGATGACGTTTGGAGACGATTTTGTGAAACAAGTTTTGCTGTCGCTTTCCGTGCTGCTCGATTCATTACCGCGATCGCTGCTACAGCATCCAGCGTAACTAGCAGATTCCTACAAATTATTATATTTATTAATTTACTGGTCTATGCGAAGAGATATCTTCTACTGATATCAATATACCGGAGAAGGTGATGCTATGTTGTCTTCGGTGGGTGTTACTCTGACCAGATTGGGCTCTCTCATTGCCAACAATGACTGAACGGTCCTCATTAATCTGAAGAAAATTTTGCGAATTTTATAACACATCGATTTTATTAACTAATATATCTGACATGCATTTTCCGTGGACACTAATGAAGAAGCAATTCCATGATTGACATTTCTATTGACACTTAAACTATTCAGCGAAATGTACGCATGTCGATTGGTGAAGATCTTTAGTTTCTTATGCATGTCCACCTATATTGCTATATGCTAGCACTAAAGAATGTATTTAAAAAATGAGGTCAAAGGACAAAAAGAATTATTTAAAAGTGGAAAGGGAATTTAAATTCAATGTATAAAAATATATTCCACTTCCAATAAGAAAGCAAAGAAAGTTGTACTACAATAAACCTCGACTTTAAAATTGTCGATTAGATTTTTATATCATCTTATCTAATGCTACTATGTTGTGAGGATAAAAAGTTTAATTGGAATTTTAGCTCTGGACTCAGCCGTTTTCTTGGAAAATAAATATCATAGATCCAACAATTTTTTCTGTTATTTTGTTTGCGGTTTCTTTAGAGTTATTTACATTTTTAAAGAAATGCAATATATACGGGTTACAGTACTCTATGCAGCAACGAACTATTCGTTATATGATGGTTCTGAGCTTCATAGCACGGAGTTAAGATATAGTCCAGATTCCAAAATTGTAAGGATCGTATTCTTTATATTATATCTGAACAATTTTCCCTATATGAATATTTTTATCCAGTTCCTGAGTAGTGTATAATTTCCTCTATATATTTTTGCAAAAGAATTATAAATAAAATATCTCACAATACTATTAAAGACCTAGCGTCATTTTTCACGAGGACGATGGTGTCATGGTCCATGCATAGCCGTGATTCCATTCAAACTTTTTATCCTCATAATAAGTAGAATAAGATTAAATAGCATTAAAATTTACCTTTGAATTTCAAAGTTCAGGGCGATTCTGTGTAGTAATTTTTGAAAGGTTATCAAGAGTTTAGATTTTTTGCAAATTCGTTTGGTGCAATTACACTCATCATGTTACAAGAAAAAAGTAACTAATGGTTTACTTGATCACAGTTACCATCCGAATACAGAAATACGGGACTATGTTAATTTTAAGAAGCATTAATTGTGTTTCGGTAAATATGGAAACGTTATAGCGTTATAAATATATATTTGAAAGTCGAATATATATGCTATACACTGCTGTTTACTGAGTAATTCTGATATTTCCGACGTTGATACTGCCACAAGGGGCACTGTTCCCTTTATCTTAAATCCAATAAAATATAAAATAAACTCAGTGGAAGATATAAAATATAATTTGCTTTCTTCCGTTCCAAAAATAAGAATTTTTTGAATTACTGCTTTAAATGCTAGCAAACTTGCGTTCGTTAACACGTTGAATGCCAAGACAATTACCGGAGACCGGTGCTGTTGAATTCAATGAAATGCCTCATAACTTTTAATTTGTTATATTCACGAATTGACTGACATATTTAATATTTAAATATTGGCAATAAAAAAGTAAAGTACTGCAGAATATATAAATATTTTTATCTTTAATGCTCTTGCTCTATAAAGAAGTGATTTTAATAGAAAAATGTTTTACTTCGGGGAAAATGATGAAACTACAAAAATATGAAAATACTGAAAATACGAGCGGCATTCACCGTGTCGAAGACAATTTAATGTAAATACAATCGAAATTATAAAGACTTGAGTTATACCTAAATGCTTCCTGGGACAGTTTTTCCGGAGGAACATCGTCAGGATCTAACTCTGGCTGTTTAGGTCTTCGGTAAACAACACCATCGTGAGTTTTATTAAGATCCTGAGGAATTTTTGTTCGTGGTGGTGTACAGTGCACCGGATCGTTTCTACGCAAAACGGACCAGGTGAACTCACGAAAGCCCGTCGTGCACGGTGAAATTTGAGTGACAGACTTTGCTCTCATAAAACGAGAACATTCTGAGGAAGAAGATGAAGATGTCGACGTGCCACGACTAGGAGACGAATCTGCATGTACAGTATGTACGCTACGGCTACGTGGAACACGCCCCGATGAATTCTTGTCCTTAGAATTAGTCTTCTCATGAAGAATATCCAAACTTTTGCGAGTGCGATCTAAAAAATGCACGACTTGTTTCATGAGAGAACGGTACATCTGCCGATTCGCTTCAGTCTGTAAATATAAAACAAAATCCATTGTTAAATCACCGGTATCACTGGCCAAGTAAAAGGAGTCGTTCTGACATCATTTTAGATTTTAATGCGTGACTGACCGAAAAAACTACTAAAAATAAAATAAGTGTTTAGTTTTTGGATGTCATTCGCAGAACTTAGGTTTCAAGGGCCGATATGATGGGTATAGGCAGTGCGCGAACACAGTCTCCCCTTATCCCGTATTTCAAGCCAATTGACTTCATAATCTTGGCGATCTATAGATCAGAGTATATATGGCCAATTTTAATGACTTTTAGTAAGTCGTTATGATTGTGATTCTAGACAAATTTTTTCTTTTTTTTTCATGTGAATCTTTACACGTTGAGCGCGGCGTCGGTCCCTGGGGACCGACAGTGGACTTTTCGTTTGGACAGTGTTGGTCCCTGAGATCGACAGTATCAAAATTAAAAAATAAATGTGGTAATATAATGTAACGACTTTTTTAGTCAAATTTCTAGCTGTCCTGCGTCCGAATAGCCTTGAATTTTTCTCATAATATCCCGAACAATATCGAAATCGTCTCTACACTTCCGTAGCTTCTTTCTAACTGATCGTCTTTTAGACGTCGCACAGTAGGGTATTTGGCCCAAAAAAGCGGACAAAAGTCGATTTCAAATATTTTACGTAATTTGAAATTTTCTTACTGTCCGAAGTTGTTGAACATGTGGACAACAAAGTGCTCAATTTTGTTTTCTCATTTGTACATTCATAAATCATTAAACTTCATCGAAATTCAAAAGATTATATGGCCTATATCGTCTTTACCACAATGTTACAGTACGTCATGCGTTTAGTAGAGATTTTTATATGTTTTAAAGAAATTATGTAATTTCTTGTGTTATGGATACATTTTAAGCAAGTACGTGATACAATTCCAAATAGTTTGTACTTTTTGATCAAACTTATTTATGTAGTTATTTATATTTGCATATATCTAATAATTCAGTAATTATTTTACCATGGTAAAGTTTCATTAACGATTTTGTTATAGTTCTCAGTGAGTCCCGATGCTCTTTTTGGTCTCATTACGTTCGTTAAAGATTAGTGATTATAAGCCAATAAAGGTTGATTCCGAATATGTCCGGATTGGAATTTTATAGCTAATTTAGTACTAAGCGTTTAGCGGCGTTCGCGTACGCCTGTGCGTTCGGCTGCATTGCCCTGCGTGACGTCTTACAGACTTTTCTACGGAACTGTTCACATTGCAGGCACTTAACCAGTTAGCTATGTTTGACGAGTATACCCGTCATGGAGAAACAACAGAATTTTGTGTATTGACAAGTATAATCGTCATGTGTAAAAGTTAACGACCTGATTATTTCAATTGTAATTTTGACGAAAACTAGAATATATTCGTAACTTTCAAGATGTTGGGAATATTTTGGAGCCATGCTGAAATAAAACGAATAACTAAAACGTATAAATATTTTGAGGTAGATTTATGTTCATCTCTCGATTTTCGTAACTCACGTAGGTGCACACTCTCGAAAGAAGGCGCCACGGTTAACTGGTTAAATGTTTACATGATGCTCCAAATAAGCGTTCGACTTAGACTTTTTCTTCCTTTTGCAGTTAGTTGAAATAACGGGTTTTCCAATAAGGGCCTGTAAATTTTGAAATGGAATAAAACAAGCTGTGTGCGAGGTATAAACGAAGTTTTTTTTTATTGAAAGGCCTATGTATGCCATTATGTATTATTATGATTTGGCATTATTGGCTCAATAAAAAACATTTGACAGGCGCGGCAAAATGGCATGGCAACCGATTGTCAACATGGACCCGTCCCTATTGGAGAATCCTATACTTCTAGCAGTGAGATCAGAGCGATTTAGTCAGAGCGTTTTCATTCTTATATATACAGTCGAATCTCTCATAATGGAACACTTCGGGACCGGACGCTCTCGCAAAATGCAACATTCCCCTACAGTCATATTCATCCCCACTTCTTGATTATATAGTCTATCTTCCTCATATAGTACCTATCTTCGTCGGCGCAAAGAAATGCGCAGAAGTAAAAAGTGAACATAACCTTTCCATACAAACATTTAAATCTTTTCAAATAATATGTCGCGTCATACATCTCAAATTTGATTGGTTAGTAGCATTTAACTGGTGGGGATAGGAGAAGTTTCATTATGAGAGATGACCATGTTACATTTTGAGAGAGGTTTCACTTTGAGAGGTTACATTATGAGAGATTCGACTGTAATATTATATTTTAGTTCATAGTCAATTTAGGTCTTGTTTTACATTTTTCATCATATATATAATATTTGTTCTTACAATTAGTTTATTAAAGTGTTATAGAATATATTTGGTTTAGTGTATAGTTAATTAATGTTTTTTTCTGTGATGCATACTGCGGGCTCATCGGGAATTAAATTACGTACAAGAATGCAATTATTTGTGATAATGCAAGAAAAAAATATCTCGAAAGTTACTTACTTCAATAGGATAATTATTCGGATGAAGAGTATAGAACATGGAAACATAAAATTTCCAAAATAAAGTTTGAATTCAAACGTAGGTGGATGTCTGCGAGTTATAAGGAGGAAGCTTTTAAAATAAAATATAAAAATTTGTTAGAAGGAGCGGTAGAAATACCCATTTCGAAGCGTAGGTCTTGTTGACCAAAAAAATGTTTTAACGCCTCGTGTGTACGTAGTAAAAGGAGAAAAACTGAAAACTTCCGTGAAAATACGAATGTGGAGGAATTAGCATTTGCCACTCAGTCAAAGCTAAAAGCTTCAGGCATGGTGGATGCATCTGTTATATTAAAAGAAATTACGAAATCTCCTAACCGTGCGACAAAGTACAGGAACATTAATTCAAGTTAGCAAGAAAACGAAGGAAGACAACTATCAAGATTGAAAGCTTTGTCAATATTTGTTGATGCTCAATTAACAAGAGAACAATATGAAATTATAAAAACGAGCGATAAGAAACTATACCCCTGTTATTCTGTGATTCAGAAAACTAAAAAAGAATGTTACCCTGTTCCAGAATCCTACACGCTAACCGCAACTCACGCTGAAATAAATTTACAGGATTTGTTAAATCATACAGCTGCCCGTCTAATATGATACCTGGAAGATGTAGTAAATAGTTTAGACGAAAGTGAATTTAATATGCAATTAATTAGTAAATGGGGCTGTGATGGATCACAACAAGCGCAGTACAAGCAAAAATTTGAGAACAGTTCTGACTCAGATGCACATATATTTCAAAGTTCGTTAGTCCCATTGCAATTAATTTGCTCTAAGAACAAAAAAGTAATTTGGCAGAACCCGACTCCATCATCTCCTAGATATTGCCGTCCAATCAGGATACGATTTCTAAAAGAATTTGTTGACCTAACAAATGAAGAAGTTAAATATATAGAATCGAAAGTAAACGAATTAAGTAAATGAAACGAAAATTGAAAAGAATGGATCAATGATATCAATCAAACACATTATGTTATTTACAATGATTGACGCAAAAGTTTGCAATTCAATTACTAATACATCTTCAACAATGAGATGTTATATATGTGGTGCTACATCTCGGGATTTTAACAATTTATCGAGAAGAAAAGAAGCTAATCCTCGAACTCTACAGTTTGGCTTATCAATTTTACATGCCCGTATAAGAATATTTGAATCATTATTACATTTATCTTATAAGTTGTCAATTGAAAAATGGCAAGCAAAATCAAATGAGGAAAAATCTATAGCAGCCGAAAGGAAAAAAAATGATACAGGAAGAATTTTAAAAAAAGGTGGGTCTTATTGTTGATTTACCGAAAGCTGGTTTCGGAAATTCAAATGACGGAAACACCAGTCGAAGATTTTTTTTGGACCCTGAATTGTCAGCAGCTATCACAGGAATTAATGTCGAATTGATTTGCAAAGGGTCTAGCCGAATAAGGGGGTCAAAAGTGCCCTTGAGCCAAGAATGCAGATAATGTGCGAGTTTCAGCCCGAAATGTGTCCCAGAAATCGGTTTCTGATTTTTCCGACCGTGATGCACCGTACTCAAAAAATCTGTAAAAATTAGGGTATAACAATGATAACATTAGGCAACTACTGTAAAAAGGAAAAAGTTGTGCTCGGAAGATTTCAATACGAAATCGATGTTTAAAAAATTTTTTTTCGGTTTTTCATTTTTCGTGAGTGGAACTTGCAAGGAAAAAGTCTGAAAAAAATCCCTAACGTGTGCATTCATGTTTAGAATATGTCAAAATTTTTTGGGAATTTTTGCACTACATTAATTGGAAAAATGAGGCAAAAACTGATTTTTCGATTTTACCCTATAACTACCCTCCCGGTGAAGGTATCGGATTAAAAATTTGTGTGCAATGGTTTTTCATCATCACCTATCGAATGACCCATCGTCGAATAAAATCGGCTCAAGGGCACTTTTGACCCCCTTATTCGGCTAGACCCTTTTCAGTATATGCCAAAAATACAGCAGAAATGTATGTCAACTTATATCCGTGGTACCCCATGAGTCCCACAGTTCACAAGATACTAATGCATTGGCCAGAAGTTATTGAGAACTTTATTTTGCCTATTGGGCAACTCTCGGAAGAAGCAGCAGAGGCCCGAAATAAACATTTTCGTATTTATAGGCAAAATTATTCAAGAAAATGTTCTCGAGAATGTTGTAATCAAGATGTCTTGAATAGACTTTTATTAAGTTCCGATCCCCTCTTATCAAGTTTAAGAGCACAGCAAAAAAAGATCAAAGGGTATAGCAGGATAAGGTGGTCAAAAGTGCCCTTGAACCGATTTCAACGGGGGTAGTCTCATTCGATAAATAATGCTCGGCGATCATTGTGTATCAAATTTTAACCCTTTATCTTGATCGGAAGGGTAGTTATGGGGAAAATTAAAAAAACCGGTTTTTGGCCCTTTTCCCCCATTTATTGAGGTGTAAAAAATCCGAAAAAATTCTGGCATATTCTACACGGTACCGGACATGTTGGAGAATTTTTTCAGATTTTTCCGTCGAAGTACCTAAGCGTGAAAAATGGGCAAAGTAAAAAAAAACGGAAAAAAGAAGATTTCGTATCGAAATCTTGGAGGTACAACTTTTTGTTTTATATAGTAACAATCTAACACCTATGATTGTTATCCCCAATTTTTTTCAGATTTTTAAACCACCTGCGTCATTATGAAAAAAATCGAAAACCGATTTTCGGGACGTATTTTGATCTAAAACGCAAGAAGTAATTGTTACTTTTCCATTATTTTCATAGAGTATGTTCATTTTGTGGTTTTTAATGTTTTACCATTACAGATAATTTCATAACAATAAAAGGAATTGAGATAACTCACTTATCTGTAAACTATGTGTTACATTATGTACCATAATTTTGAACGTTCTTTCAACAGCAGCAGTGGCGACGCGTCTAGAGTGTCTGCTCTGGAACCGCTATGAACTTTTTGTCGCGGGTTCGCGTCCAGGAAGGTATATTTTTTTTTTCTTTTTTTTTAATCTGTAAATGCATAAAAATAATCAATAATCATTTTTAACAGCTATTGCGATAATCCTAAATGCATAAAAAATGTATATCGTATAGAAAATAGTTTTAGAGCATATCTGTTGTTTTGCCGGCTCTCTCTAGCAATATGTTATCCCATGGTTACGGATATTTTTAAACATTTAAATTACGGAAATGTTAACTTATTATGGTATATAAAAATGTATATTCGGCACTAAAGGAACGGAGTTTATACCTTGACATATTCCTGCCGAAGTCATGTTGAATGAAAACAAAAGTTCCTTTCTTTTGGTAGATTATTATTTTTCGCCATAAGTACTAGATTGTTATTTGTTCCGAAATCATATAGAATAAATAATACGTTTGAGGGCCATAACTGTACAATAGATACATTCGTTAAAATTGCTTTATTGTTATATACGAATTTACTTCTTAAGCTTTTAGATATCTTACTGATGAACATTTGTATCGCTTTCAAAATACCTTTAAGAAATAGAGGCATATAATTCAGTTTGCAGGATTTTATTATTTTATTGCGCCTGCTCCAATATCACACGAACCCTTCCTGTCCGTAAGCCTTCACCAATGACCTGCTGGCATTGAAGGTTTGGCGCAGATACTAAGCTAATCCCCTATAGGTATTTATGTTATATTGGTCAATTCACTGTTAAATGGTTTCTGTCTCTACCTAGTCACATGGAACTGTACATACTTAAAAAAGTACAAATATTCATAAATGGTAACATACCCAGCATTAAATCGGTTTGACACATTCGAGACAATAGCGGAGACCCAACCATAAACTGTCTTCCCTACGCTCATTTCAGAATTAACAAATTAAAAATGGCAATATAATACAAACCAATAGAAATTAATATTTTCCAAGTTTCGAGCATATCCCCTCCATGTCAACGATTCTTCTTTGAATATAAGGGAAAGAAACATGCAAGTAAAGTAATCATTACGTGCATATACTCTGTTAGTGCAAGTGTTGTGATCTTTGGTGCCGAATATACATTTTTATATACCATAATAAGTTAACATTTCCGTAATTTAAATGTTTAAAAATATCCGTAACCATGGGATAACATATTGCTAGAGAGAGCCGGCAAAACAACAGATATGCTCTAAAACTATTTTCTATACGATATACATTTTTTATGCATTTAGGATTATCGCAATAGCTGTTAAAAATGATTATTGATTATTTTTATGCATTTACAGATTAAAAAAAAAGAAAAAAAAATATACCTTCCGGGACGCGAACCCGCGACAAAAAGTTCATAGCGGTTCCAGAGCAGACACTCTAGACGCGTCGCCACTGCTGCTGTTGAAAGAACGTTCAAAATTATGGTACATAATGTAACACATAGTTTACAGATAAGTGAGTTATCTCAATTCCTTTTATTGTTATGAAATTATCTGTAATGGTAAAACATTAAAAACCACAAAATGAACATACTCTATGAAAATAATGGAAAAGTAACAATTACTTCTTGCGTTTTAGATCAAAATACGTCCCGAAAATCGGTTTTCGATTTTTTTCATAATGACGCAGGTGGTTTAAAAATCTAAAAAAAATTGGGGATAACAATCGTAGGTGTTAGATTGTTACTATATAAAACAAAAAGTTGTACCTCGAAGATTTCGATACGAAATCTTCTTTTTTCCGTTTTTTTTTACTTTGCCCATTTTTCACGCTTAGGTACTTCGACGGAAAAATCTGAAAAAATTCTCCAACATGTCCGGTACCGTGTAGATAATGCCAGAATTTTTTCGGATTTTTTACACCTCAGTAAATGGGGGAAAATGGCCAAAAACCTGTTTTTTTAATTTTCCCCATAACTACCCTTCCGATCAAGATAAAGGGTTAAAATTTGGTACACAATGATCGCCGAGCATTATCTATCGAATGAGACTACCCCCATTGAAATCGGTTCAAGGGCACTTTTGACCACCTTATCCTGCTATTCCCTTTTCTAAAGAATCTATGGAAATACTTCTACCTAGCGAGTTCTTTCAAAAAACATTACCCGAGGAAGAAATTTCGGATGCATTTTCAGATGAAGATTAATTGCAATAATTAAATAATGTTTATATAATATATATTTACTTACTACAACGATTGAAAATAATAATTTACGTCATCTGAATATAATTTATTTGCAAAAATCATTTCTTTTCAGCTTTTCAATGCAAATATAACATCACCACCACTTGATGATTTGAGGAAAAAATTTTTTTTCGCAAAAAATAGAAGTGAATTTAATCTTATAAATGTTAAAACATATTTTCAATTTTGTAACGTTATAGTTGATGTTAAGACGAATCGTACGACCTATAATGTTATTATGTTGTGCCTATAAATAAAGCTAAAATATTTTTGTCCGCCTTTTCGGGCCAAATACCCCACTGTGCGTCGTCCTTTTGCCGTTTGTATACATATGCATTGACTGCATCATTGCCCCATTTCGGAAAAGAAGTTAAAACAAAGCAGACCTCTGTTCATTCTATGGTAGTCGTCTCAAATTTTGCCCAAGCGCTGGCCGTTAACACGTTAAGCGCTACACCGGTCCCTACGGACCGGTCGTTGATTTCTCGTTTATGTTGACGCTGATCAATGGAAATCAACGATTAGTTTTTTTCTTAAGCTACGTTGTCGCACTTGACCAATCCATAACTGTATGGTTTTAAGTAAGAAATAAAGCATTTTATCAAAAATTAAGTAATGTAGTTTATTAAAACAAATAGAAAGATATCTTTCTTAATAAAGGTCCTAAACGGAAAGTGTAGTACCGGTCTCTGGAAACGAGCGTAGCGCTTAACATGTTAAGTGTTCGCCCGCTGCCGGCTGAACGGAAAGGACAGCAATATCGGCGCCGCGCTCAACGTGTTAACACTAGAACTACCAAACCAGTCAAAATGACTGGTACACAATTTTTTCAGAAAATTCTCCAAGTTTACATAAGAGTCATAGAATAAATATTCTACGTCTATATCAATTAACATAAATCACCCAATCGATCAAATTTTCCGCCGCTTGATTCCCCCTTTTTCAAAGTCCTTATTTCATTTATTAAAATATGATAGATTTGTGGCCGGTAGTTCTAGTGTTAAGGTGCCAAACACAATCTGGCGCGCCGTTCATCGGACGCCCGGGCGTCACGATGAACAAGAGAGACTGCTTAAAAGGTAACCCAAAATGGTTTTAACCACTTGCGGTGCAAAGAAATTCTCGGTTGCGCGTGCCAGAACAGTCGAGCGGAGATCACTACGCGGCGCGTTCAGGCAGCGTTCGGCGGGTGGGTGCGAGAAGAGAATATAAAGATGCAGAAGGATAAAATTACATGTGTATCAATACTAAATTTATTTATTAATAATCTTGCACGGTGTGATACTTTTCAAAACAACTCTGAATGTGTAACGCTACAAGGCATTTTTTACACTCCCATGTAGTTTCACTCCTTTTTTTATGTTTAGCGCATACTACGCACCTCCGTTGTGGATTTTTTTTGGCGTTTGTAGGTGGTATATTTCTTAGGAAATGTCCCAAGTACTTCGCTTGTAAGCGATCCGGAGCGTTTCCAGCAGACATCCTTCCACGTCTTTTGTAATCAGGAAGACGTACTGTTTCTAAAATCTGTTCAGCTACATCGATTCGAAACTTCGATAAAGAATACTTTTTACATTTTGGTATTTCCATTTTTTTGCAATATAAAATATATGAATTGAGCAGTGCCATATCTGCTATGTAAAAAAATATCTTTTTATAACTTTTCACATATTTTCTCATTAATTTAAAAGACGATAAATAATTATCTTGCAAATCCACTCCACCCATACCCTCATTGTATTCTAAAACAATGTTAGGCTTCGTTATGGGGCTATTATTATTCTTCCACATTTTTCTTTTCGTTTCGACCATCTCAATTTTTGTGTGTTTTGTGGACAGTACATATATGTCTTTCTTATCTTTCCATTTTGCCACCAAAATTCCATTACACGAGCGCGATATCACTTCAGATCGTTTTAGTTTCGTAGCTGCGAGTTCTTTAGGCATATTCTTCCTAACGGATCTCACTGTTCCAATTGTGTTAATTTTCTTAGACCATAACTTTTGAAATAGGCTGGGCGAAGAATACCAACTGTCCAAAAATAGAGTATGCCCGTAACCAGCTAGTCCTCTAGTCATAAACATTGTCACATTTTCGGATGCACTTACATTCGCATTTTTGTCTAAATCTTGGCCAGTATAAATTTTGAATTGAATGCAATAACCTGATTTGGATTCACATAACTTATAAAATTTCACCCCAAAGCGTGCTCTTTTGCTTGGATTATATTGTTTGTACGACATCCGGCCCGTGTATTTCATTAGTGATTCATCTAACGAAATGTATTCCGCGGGAGTGTAAATATTCTGAAATTTCTCATTGAAGTAATCAATTACACTTCGCACTTTATATAAATGATCGTCATTATCTTTTGCAACTTCGTTGTCCGTAAAGTGCAAAAAGCGTGAAATTTGAGCAAATCTCCAATACGGCATTATTTTTCGAAATATTGGTGTTTCGATTACTCTTCTTTCTGTCCAATACGATTGCACGGTAGATTTTTTGATTTGGGACATCAAAATGCACAAAGCAAAATACACACGCACTTCATCTATATTGGTGTCCGACCAAATGTCTTCAAATTTTTGTAATTTACGGTTTTTATTTTGAAGTGTTTGATTGGCGTAACGATTAGTTTCTGTTACAATTATTTTCCAAAAATCTTCCGCGAAGACTCTACTTGCCATTTGCAAAGGCGTGACATTTTGCCCAACCAGAATATGTATTCTAGGTATCCTTGAATATTCACATACTTTGGTTATATTTTCGGTGTCTTTCCAAATCCATTCCTGGGATGAAACAATCCTTTCCCTATTCTCAATTTGAACATCTTCCTCGTCGTCAGATAGAATTCTACGCCGATTCCGAAGTCGAAAAACAATTTCTTCCAAATCGCTGTCGGATTCTACATTATCCTGACTTCTCCGTTTATTTATATAAATAACATCACTGGCTTCGCTATCACTTTTCATTTTACTGTCTGGGGTCGATACTGATAATTTTACACGACGAAGAACAAGCAGAAACTGTGCTACGGTCAAGAATTTCATCCAACAGCGGACGTGCCACGCACGTCGTTTATTTGTCTGTAACAATCGCCTGACGACGTGCGTAGCACGTCGCTGGCGTTCCGGTAACAAATGCATCTCGACGTGTGTGGCACGTCTTTCCACCGCAAGTGGTTACGACCATTTATAGGGAACCAGTACAATAAATATTTTACGTGTATTTTGTAATACACAAATTACTTAACTGATCATCTCTTTCTTTGCTTGCTCCCTCTTTTCTAAAGATACTTATTTTATAATAAAATATAAAAGATTTTATGCACGTAGATTTAGTGTTAAAGCTTCTACTTTACAAAGATGTGAGAATATATCGTACCGAATATATTTACTGTATTTTAATGACATCATTCGCAAAAATTATTTCTTATTTTCATATTATTATTTACACTGTTTAATAAATTTGACCATTTTTTGCTAATATCCACTGGGTGATTCTCGTTGCGTTGCTCATTCTAAACGCGAGTCCGCCGGCAGAATTATTCGATCGCACTCAGTTTTTGAAAAAAATAAGTTAAATAAATAACACCCAATGTTGGTAAAAAAATAGGGTATTACGCAAAAACTATAAACGCCAGGAAGTTAAAATTGGTCGTGAAAGAAAGAGAAAAAATGCCGAATATTTTAGCATATAAAGCAACAAATTTTTTTTTTTTTTTAATAATTGTTTTAAAAATTTTAACAAATATGAAAGTTTTAGTTATACCATCTTTGTATTACATAATTTTTTTCAATTCAATATACATAAATACTGTGTAAATTGACCGTGATATACCCTCTTCCCCAGTTCATCCGAAATAAAATATTCTGTTTAGATTTTATTCTATACACACAAACTTATCGATCTACCTATGATCAAGAAAAAATAACTATTTTCCGATGAAATGGTAATAGTCAAAAGACAATTATTCAATGTTTCTACAAAAATTAAAAGAAAAACTATGCAACCTACCTTGGTAGGTCTTGCCTGTAAGCCGAACAATAAAAGGAACCTTTCTTAACCCGGTTCAACATCTTTTTCTGAATCGTGCCAACTAGTTGGGAAGATGGTTTTTCAGGAAAAACGCGTTTAAAGTTTACTCGATCGCTTTCCGTCGAGTATATAACCGTTCTTTAAAAATCTATAATTTTCGAAATTGTATGAATTCTATTTTAATATTTTGTAAAGACATCCTTATAAAGATAATCTACGATATTGAGAAAGAAGAAATTTATTTTTTTAACCATGAAAACGGGACTACCTCCTTAATGGTAAAAGTTATACCGAATTTAAATGCAGTATGCTGCGGAATAGAAATTTCTCACTTTCGTATTTTCGTCTTGTATCCTAAGCGACAGAAATTCTGGCTTAAGAGAAGATTCTTTTCTTTTCACGCCATCTATGAACTAAATATCTAAATCGACCTCCAATATGCCCGAACGTTGCGCGGCAGAGTTTGAACTGCGAAAAGTTTAATTTGTCACACAAACCTGCTTAAGCTGCCACTGAAGTGTATTGACCTGAGACTGAAGGAAAATGCTATCTACCATCTGAACGTGTGTAGATTGATGCGATGTCAAAGCATTCTGTAACCTTCGATTTTCTTCTGCCAGTGTCTGACATTGCTAAAACAAAAATATAAACAAGCAATAAGTTCAAGATGCGTGTAAACATAGTCGTTAAGAATAACACTAAAAAAGTGAATGAATGTACTACGTATTGCTAACATATAAACAGTTATTTGACACATAGCCATATAATTATAACGACTAGTAGCTATAATAACACTGTTCAACACGATTCTTTTTCTCGAATATCCAATGGGTGATCCTCGTAAAGTTGCTCATCCTAAACACGAATCCGTTGGTAGAATTACTCAATCACCCTCAGTTTTTTAGTAAAATGAGTTTTTGTAAAAACACAAAATTTTGGCAAAAAATGAGGTATTACGCGAAAAGTATAAACGCTACGAAGTTGAAATTGGTCTTGAAAGATAGAGGAAAACATGTCGAATATTTTAGTGTATATATTTATTAAAATTGGTTGTTGTAAATAGTAACAAATGACTGTTAAAGTTTAAAAAAGTGCGGATATGCGAACTTGCTACGTTATATTTTTACATTTTTATGAAAAGTTATTTATTTAGCACGAATTTGCTATACTGGATCGCATCCCGAGTCAAAAAATTAAGTTTTTATTTAATACTGTATGGTCTGATTATATACTAAATAAGTTCTGGTATTATTCTTTTAAGTCTGATTTTAATCTGATAGTTTTGATTTCATTTTACAGCAAATGAACTGATATTTTTTCTTATTCTGATTTGACTCTGCTGCATTTTTATAAAGTTAATTTAATACTGATTTAGATCTTTAGATTTTTCTGACTTAAAATTTGTTCTGGTTTTGACCTGGAATTTTTAAATGAAAATTGATAAAACTTTAAGAGTTATGGAAACTTTTTGATGTTTTAACTATAAAAATTACTTTAAATTTTTATTGAAAAATGTACGAATATTTAATTTAATTGGCATTAAAAAATTAAGACGTTTAAAATTTAATGTATACAAAATAACATTAAGCTCTAATAGTTTGAAAAGTTTGCAATTGATCTTTTTTGTCTATCATTATCATTTGAACCTGTATTTATGAAATAAAAAAATCAATGCAAAATACGGATTACAGATCAGCTGGTCTAGAACATAATCAGTATTAAATCTATTTTATTCAAGGTCTGATTTAGTTCTGATTTGTTGCGTATTCAGTATACGATCAGAATCTATAAGTTCTGATTGAATACTGTTAATCAGAATAAAATTAGATCTTAACCCTTTCGCTACTACGGGCCACTATAGTGGCCTTTCACAAGATGCCACCGAGGTACTACGGGCCACTATAGTGGCTCTCCGCAAGATGCCACTGATTGTGAGCTATTGCGGCCAACCGTTTTGCATAAGTTTCTGACTCTGGGCATGCACTGATAGTGTTTTTTTTTTGCATCATTTGTTGCTAACAACCGAAATAACACAAATATACACAAATGAAAATCCAAGACGGAAAAATCAGCTGCGAAAGTGTGTAGTTTGTTCAAGAAATGACAAGAGTAAGAGATCGCGACACCAATGCGAAATTTGCAATGTTGGCCTGTGTGTAACACCATGCTTTAAAAAATATCATACGCAGTTACATTATTAGAATTGTATTATATTATGTTGTATTATTTGTAGAATTGTGTTATAATATGTTATATTGTTTTATTATATTATATTATATTGCATAATGTTACTTCATCTCATATTATAAATTAAAGAGCGCCTAATAAGACGTTATAAATACCCTGGAATACTCTTTATTTATAAATACCCTTTGGAGAAAAATTTTTTCGTCCGAAAACATTCAAGCAGCTTGGGTTCTCCGCCGCGGTACTCTCGCTGACGATCGGCGTCGCGTAGCGTGCAGTGATGTCGCGGCGCTCCGTTCAGCAGAAGTACCGCGGTGGAGAACCCGCCCGTAGCGAAAGGGTTAAAAAGACTAAAATTAGAATTAATTTTTTGACTCGGGGTTCCTTAGATATTTCTGAAGAGAAAACTGCCCTCAAATTTTTTGGGAACAGTTTTCAATCCCGAAGGGCCGAAAAAATAATTCTACGCGGGCCGCGGTGTGACAGTGCCGTAACTACGCGTTATCGTCTCGTTTTTCCTTGCACCCATAAATTAACGTTCTTTCTTCGTGTCCTACGCTTCTAAATTCCCTCAACTTCTAAACCGCCCACTTTTACCATCTCCAAATTTTTTGTAACGAATAAAATCAATGACCTCCCTCTCACAAATTCTTAAAATCACCAATAGCAATTAGTTCCATTTTTGAAGAGACTAGACTTTTTTCCCGAGAGATTCTCTTTCCTGCACTTACTTGATTCGGTGCAACTGGAAATAGAAAACAATCTTTCCATTTGAGAAAAGAAAACAGCCTTTTTCAGGCGAACTTAATTTTAAGCGTTAATATATATGTATGTATACATTAAGCGTATAAATAAAATATTATAATTATCGATATATCTATATATACAGGGTGTCCCAGAACTCAACTTCAAGCCGAAACGGGGTGATAGGATTGATTGTAACCATCATGAGAAAAATCAGAAAAAAAATCTATCCCATGCAGTTTGAAAATTATGGGCATTTAAGAAAAACCTAGAAATTTGGTAAAACTGTAACCATTTTTCGGTTATTGTGGTTAATTTTTATTATTTTTGTTCATTTAAACTTTGGAACCTTAACCCTAAATAACATTTTTAGAACCTAAGTCAAAAATAATGACACAATTGCCCCAAGTTTTCTAGAATTAAGACTATTTGTTAAACTATGAATTTAAAATTTTTATAATTTGTCGACTTTGAAAGGCCCTCCTTTAAAAAAAATGTATTAAAGTGCCTTGGCAAGTGCCATTAAAAGTTCGCGCATTTAATCAGGATTGTAAAATGGTACAATACTTGTTAGTTTCATACTAAAAAAAAGCGAGTAAAAAAATAAAAACCTCAAGTAACCCGATTTTTGCTAACCCATTTTACTCAGTTCAAATGTTTTTTATTCGCACAAGCTCTTGGTAGGTTCTTAATTTTACGGCAAAATGATGAGTAAAACGGCAAAACGACGCGCCGCGCCGAAAGTGGGAACATTAAGCGCGCGCAGTCTTCAGCATTCGGGGCTAAAATTTTTTGTCTCAAAAACGATGTTGTGACATTGTATTTAGAAGCAAAATGATTTGTGTTCATAACAATGTATTGATAATTTTTTCATGAACGTATTTCTATATAGCACTTGTTTTAACTTGTGGTTTCATTTTTGGAGCGAGTGACTATAGTCACCCGTCAGGTATAGGAGGCATCTTGTGGCCGGTGACTATAGTCACCCGTAGTTGCGAAAGGGTTAAAAGAGTGGCACCGCGAGCTCCTACGATATTGTTATTGTAAAGGAAATATTCCTATCTATATTATTGACTCGGAACGAGAATGTTTAATATAGTATTTAACAACATATTAATAGATGCCCATAAATTGTATAAAAGGAAAAATCTGTGTCTTACAGGAGGCCTAAATAGTAGCACAAAAAAGGTACAGTAGGACTCCTCGGAAATCTACGGCATCGGGGCGAAAATTCCCGAAAAAGATTGTAGGTTCCCAGCCCCTCCACTGAGTGACGCTCAGTGGAGGGGAGCTTTAAAAAAGGACAGAAAACTCTTAACATATCTTTGTTCCTCTCACTCTCTAGCTGAAAAAAGCGGGGAAGTAAAAAGAGTAGTGGTAACTAATTCTCCGCCCAAAGAGGGGAATGAGATTCTAGGTTCCTCGATTGCCGAGGAGTCCTACTGTATAACCCCCTTAAGTTGATGATAACACATTTAGCAATAAGAACAAACATTTGAATTCTCAGCATTTTTAAGAGAATGAATAATATCCATCAAGTACAAAGATAAACACATCAAAGATCCCGCAAATTGTAAACTAGTCATCTGCTTACCAACACTTCGAAAACTAACAACAGCAACCTAAAGTAAAGAAGTCGAAAAACGCTTGACGTAACTTAACAATTGCGGAAGAACAGAAAGGTCGTAAAAGAAATAGTGTTGCGTTGTGTATAGCCGTCCCTTTTTGGATTATAGGATTCCCGAGGCTACAGCTTGAGAATCCGTCGAGATTACCCGACTAAATATTCGATCTTTAAGGGTAGGACTTCGTGGAGGATGTTTCTGCACTGGTTGTTCGGACGTAAGGGGTTGAGGAGACGGAGGATGTTCTTCGTCAAGTAATTTTTTAAATAAGGATGAAACGTTCTCCACAGTTACCTTGTTCGGGACTTCGTATAAGGCTCGAATCAAACGACGCGCCTGACGTTGTTTGCCCGCACGGGTTTTTCCCATGGTAAAACTTGAAGGAAAGATGTGGCTATGGATTTGGAAATAATTTTGACTGAACGCCCTATGGCAAGAGCGCAAGTCGGATTTCGAGGAATGAGTTGAACGCCCTATGGCGAGAGCGCAAACCCATATATTGTAGAAGGAACAAGCTGAACGCCCTATGGCAAGAGCGCTGTTGTTGTGGACTGGAGTGGTAAAACTATGATTTTGCGAAAAAACGACGTCTGACTCCCGAGAGAAAGTTATATAAAATGAAACTACTCTCGGTCTAAATCTTGTATTAAAAAAGAAAACGGTTGCTACAGACTACGGGCGGCTTCACAGAAAAGATATTACTCTGCTCCCTTCGGGTGTTTCCTGCACTTTTATACGAAAATCCTGGGACCAGTGTGGGCGCTGATTGGTCCCAAGTTTTCACCACTTAGCTTGTACTGGAAAGTTGGGGGTTATCCCTTCTTTTCCAGGATCCCTTCTGTTCCAGGGTTGCTCCCTTTTTCTATTCGAAAAACAAAATTTATTATTGATATTCTTGTTTTAATTGTTAATTTTCGTTATATTCACAAGACTGGGATTCTGATGCTTTTTTATTGGTAACTGTACGTTAATTTAATGCGGAATTAGCTAGTTTATAATAACAATATTTAAATATTAATTTGAATTAATAGTGTCACTGAAGCGACATTTTATATATATTTTCTCCTATTTCAGAAGGAAAAAGTAGCAAGATAATATCACTTTTTTTTATTTTAACTTTTTTCGTATTCGGCCTGTACATCATGGAAAACACGGTTTTTCAAGCCAGGCTCGACCGATGGGCGACGCAGAGTGGTCGACGTGGATATTTACCAGCTCATGCCTTTGTTAAGGGAGGCTGCCTGCTACCTGGACTCTAACGACAGCTGTAAACCCAGAACCGTTTAACTTTTTTCTTCAGGAAGTAGGAATTTATCGAATTTATTTAGATTTATGTATAAATATATTGTTCTAATTTGAAGGGGGGGGGGGTATATGTATAAATATTATACACTATATATATAGGGTATTTCATTAAGCGTGTCAGAACTTTAAAATTAAATAAAAAAAGTTGTGTGCGACATATGCGGAAAACATTTATTGCGGCTTAAAATGTATTTCATACCATTATATTTTAAAAATAACATCATTTAAATGGCCTCCGCGACTTTGCCTACAGGACTTGATGCGAGAAGTCCAATTTTACAGGACTCTATTGCATAAGTCGGGCTGGATCTCACCAATCATTTCAACGATATTGTTCTCCAGGTGGTGAATTGTTGTTGGTTTGTTACAATAAACCAGCGACTTAACGTAGCCCCAAAGGAAAAAGTCTAAGGGCGTTAAATCGCATGATCTTTACGGCCATTCCACATCGCCTCTTCTGGAAATAACGCGTTCTGGAAACCTTTCTTGCAGTAACTCCAGTGTAACGTCTGATGTGTGACACGTTGCACCGTCTTGTTGGAACCACATGCCGTCTAGGTCCACGTTATCTAATTTAGGCCACAAAAAGTTAGTTATCATGGCACGATACCGTTCGCCATTTACGGTCACCGTTTGACCATTCTCGTTCCGGAAGACGTACGGCCCAATGATACCGCCTGACCAAAATCCACACAAAACAGTGAGTTTCTCCGGATGCAATTTAGTCTCTTGATACTACTGCGGATTACTCTCGCCCCAAATGCGGCAATTTTGCTTGTTTACGAAGCCATTTAACGAAAAATGTGCTTCATCACTGAAGATGATTTTTTCACCAAACTTGGAGTCTCTTTGCAATTGCTCCAGAATCCAATCAGCGAACGTACGACGCATTCGGTGGTCTTGAGGTTTTAGCTCTTGTGTCAGTTGGATCTTATAAGGGTACATTCCTAAGTCCTTCCGTAAAATTCGCCATGTTGAGGTCGCAGAAAGGCCAACTGCTTGTGCACGGCGAGAAACTGAAAGATTTGGGTTTTCAGCCACATTTTCAGCAACAGCAGCAATATTATCGGTTGACCGCGCACTTCTGCGTCGTACAGACATTGTTATATCAGTAACAGAACCGCTTTGCTCGAATTTATTGATAATTCGATGAATTGATCGCTCGGTAGGACGGCCATTTCGGCCTAAATATCTCGTAACTCGCGAAAAGTTCGGCGAATCGAACAGGAATTTTTATAATAAATTTTAACCATTTCGACGCGTTGTTGAACGGTGTAGCGCTCCATGGTGAAATGGCGACTATGGTAGATTACAGGCATCGAAGGATGACAGTGCTGCCACCCGAAACGTCATAGCAATATGCTGTCAAAGTTCGGACATAGCTATTGAAAGACCCTTTATAATACATGTACAATGTAATATAATATATATATGGTCGGCGCCCATATGGCAGAAACTATTTTTTAATATAAGTGGCATAATAATTTGGTTTCAATAAAACCAAACCTATGACCATGATTTTTATGTGTTTCATTTTATTTTAAAGCTCTTTACCTCTTTAAAAAACACTCTTCATTTAAAAAAAGGCTGTGAGCCGCGGACAATGAATGAAGAACATTATATAATAGAATAAAGCACTTGATGGTGTATGAACAGAAACATGAAATAGAAAATATCAAGGCTTCGAGCAAAACATACGAATCAGCCGTATAAACATAAAATAATAATACAAACGGGAATTCACCTAATTACTGACAACAAAGCTCAATTTACAAAATGTAACCAAAGTAATAAACTCATACGCTATACCTGTGCTGGTATAATCATTCAGACAATATTTCGTTGTCACGCACACTAGTGTATGCACATTAGCGTTGTAATATGTAGCGCAGTAACACGGAGCACAGTCAACGAAAAACTTTTCTCATTTCCTCTGTCGAGATTTTGCTTTTTGTTATTGAGGTTTCCTATGCCAATACAGAATAGTAGAACAAAACACTTTTACTTGTGTAGGAATGGAATTCTTTAGAGATAAGGAATAGTTTATCATTAGTAGGACTGGATAGATCTTGCATAAGCAAGAGAGGTTCTCGAATGCGAGAGTGTTGTCGAAGAAGTATAATACGGGACGATAAAAAATAAATCTGTGAGCATAACATTATGTTTCTTTTTCACTTTAACTTGAAATCATAATCTTTTTACTTTCTATATGTTGTTGAATGTTATTTTTTATGAAATATTTTTATGGTACATAAATTTTAAAAAATGATGAAAATGTTTCACTATGAAAGATAGTTTATCTCTTTTTAAAACCGAATCCCAGTTTTTTTATACAGTTGGTGGATCTTATAATGCGATTTTCCACAACACGGTATTTTCAAGAAACGTATCTATCGCGTTGTAGGAGGCCTATCACTGCTCGTGCTTATTCTCTTCTGTTAAACAATATGGCATCCATTGATCAATATTTTATGGAAGTTCAGAGTGTGCAGTGACTATGGATTCAACACATAGAAATACTGCTCGAATTTCCAACTCAAATCAAACTTTTATTCATCTCTAGAAAGAAAAACGCACAAACTTTTTCCGGTATCTAAAAGTTTTCATCTTTATTCTCGTATTATTATGAAGTTTCACCTTATGTGGGAAAATTTCGCACGGCAGTGATGGGCACAGTACAATGTCGGCGGTTTCCATTTTTTAAGTGGATATGAGTAACCATACATAAATATATGTATTTTCTTATAACCTATTCCTTCGGTAACGGTGAATAAATATGTCAGTTCGTCAAATATGTATATGCTCTTAAAAGTGAAAATGTGAATTTATTCAGCTACCTGATAATCTTTTCTTGCCGTTAACTGAAAACTCCAATCGTAATGTAGGGGAAGGTTGCGTAAGTCGTACCACCGCTTAAGTCGTACCTTTTAAATATTAAGCGTAATATCACGCCAACTGCGCCTTTTCCGACAAAATGAGTTACTCCCTAGTCAACCATATTGTTTCACATTATGTTCATCTCCCGCCATTACCGTAGAAAGGCAACGTCTCAAGAAGTAAGTTTATCGCAATTTTCGTATAATTTTTCCTGCCTGTTTAGTAGTTCATTTTGCAGATACATTGTTGATAAAATCATACTTCATATTTTCAAGTCATGTAGTAGGATTTAAGGAGTTATTTACCGCAAACAAAATCGTGTTAGTTTTATTCAGTGTTTAGCTATGATCAGTAAAATTATAAATTGTTCCGTATCTTAAGTCGTACCTACATAAAATTCCAAAATCGTACCGGTACAACTTAGGAGTTTACTATTTATTATTACATAACTTTGATTTAACCCTTTCGGTACTACTGCCGCCAATTGGCAGCGGCCACAAAACCTTGTTTTTAGAACTATCACTCCAAGCTACACTATTGATATTGTCATTTATTTTAATTTTGTGATATTGGAACATATTACTTATATCAATGCCATTTACTTTAATTAATATACTGTGATAAAATAGATATGATTTTAAAACGTTAAGCACCAAGCCAGTTATGAATATCGCAAAATATGCTCTTGTGGAAAACTTTCTCGTACCACGAATTTATACTAGCGGCAAGCTCTTCCGTACCGCAAGAGTTAACAAATGTGAATTTGCTTTAGAATTAGTTACTAACATTTGATTTCCTAATAGTTGTGAGGGAGACCGTGAAGAAAATATGATCCAGTGCCTAAAAGGAACACGATTTATGTGCGCGAGTTGGCAAAAAAATTAAAAAAATATCTTTGCGATCATTGTGGTAACTAATTGTATAAATAAATTAATCGAGAAAAGGAAAGTTTTATTATAATTGCCCAAATTTAAACGCCGGTACGATTTCAGCTATAGGTGGTACGACTAAGGAAACTGGTTCCCTAAGTCGTACCTTTGTAACTTTTTAAAGATTCCGTTAATTTTATGCCAAAACATATCGATTTTTCTATTTAGACATTATGAATAAAAACACTGATTACTGAAGTTAGAAAAAACGCATTAAATTTTCATTTTTTTGTTAAATTCCCAGTTTTATAGCGTTTTTTATTTTCTTCAAGCATCCATGTACAATCACTTTTGATCAATAGAATTTTCCTACTTTCTGTGTACTTCTAGTGTTGATATTGATCTATCCGAAACGCCAATTTCATGATCGGTCGGTGATCATAACTTTTCAAAACAACGGTGAGCACTATAATCGATGAAGAACTACATATTCGACCCGGCATTCAATATGAATTCCATCAGAGGAAAAATGCCACCGAAGTATTTTAATCCATTTGTCGGTACAGTATCTCGGAATACGCGTAAATATTGGCTTCACCGTTTTAAAGATAATAATTTGACTTGAGTAATTGACCACGTTCCGAAGTGTCACAAAAGTAAGAAACCGATAAGATGGAGGTGTTATTGACAGAAGATCCGTTGTAAACGCAAGAACAAATTGTAGAACAGTTAGGAGTGAATCAAACAACTACTTCAAGGTGACTGCAATTCGTTCTATAAAAATAAAAGAAAATAAAAAAGAAGACTATTGTAAGACCCCACGGCAGCAAGTCGCTGAGCTAGGCGTTTTAACGTCTGGCTTTCGTCAAGGGGACAATTCCTCCAGCGAGGGAGGAAAACGACCCTCACCCCTACGGGGCCTTTTCGGGGAAAGGAGGTCTTCGAAGGACCCAGCAATAGCGGAAAAGAGGGAATTAGCAAAAGAGTCAACATATAGTCGTTACGGAGTCGACGCCTTGCATACATCGAGGGAACACTCTTACAAGAGTGACGTCACGAAGAAACACTATTAATATTTGTATTATTGGCACGAAACGAATTTATTGTATATGGTATTTATCGAAATAACTATTTATAATTGCCCGTAATATATTATTATATATAAGAAAAGAAATCGGTGTCTTACACTATAAACTTTGCATGCACCTAATAGAATAAGCAAACAAAGGTGAAAGCAACACACGGACCACAAGTTTCGAATTTACGTAAGCTAATGGACAAGTCAAAATATGATGGCATTGACACTGAATTCGTCTAATTGCAAAAGTAAAAGATATAACGCGAGATATAAAAAATAGCCAATGAAAATACTTTGATTGAAATAAATTTAAATACACCTTCCCCAATTCTGTACAAAAGGAAACATAAAGGACCTCGAAGGAATACAAAAGTGATTTCTGTCCGACATTTCCATACAATAGCGGGAAAGTACGGTACGAGTTGCGAGATATCCGGTGATGGGCCACGGATGATAACGAGGCCAGGGCAAGAGATGTTGAAAGAATCGGACGCATGATCATCACTCAAATCAAGCCTTCTTCTTTAATCTCTTCGTGCCTGAATTAAGAAGAAAGTGCAAATACAAATCCCGTGTAATTTTCTTTAGCCAAACATAAAATAATATTACGAATAAATAGTGTCATATATCCTTGGATTATTATTCTTCCAAGACATCCGCACAAACGAAGTATTTCAATTAAAATTTAAATAGAGCAAAACAATATTTTCTTCGTAAATTTAATTATTCGGTAAATTAATTCATTCGACTATTATGAAATATCTACCTTTCAAAATAAGACATTAGATACTAGTTATATAAAAGATATAATATTAAATATAAAATTAAATATTCTAGATCAGTGGTGGATATACCTTTTTAGGAGCAGGTAAAAAAAAATGTAAAAATTTTTGTGGATTAATATAGTTTGCTTTAAAACCGAATAAAGACTAAACAAAATATTATTTTACAAATATTCTAATACTAAGGCAAAGAATGAAGCTGTGACAGCATTTCTAAAAGTTCTCATAGTACCGTTCGAACTGTAATATGCGTATTACGACCCACATCTCGCTCAGGGGACAAAGGAAGTGATTTTTTCATTAAGATGGGAAATTTGTCCAATTTCGGCTTGCTCGCCAGATACAGCTTTGTACGATTTTCACCTATTTGGCTTCCTTGGTAGGCACAAAAAAATCGAGGATGTGAGAAAATGCTGAGATGAATTAATTTGTCTAAAACCTTCTAGTTTCTATCGTGATAGAATTCGCATGCTGCCAGTAAAGTGGCTAAAGATTGTACGTAACAATAACGATTATTTCAATGATTAATCATATGTATGTTACTTTAAATAACACTTTTGACATTACCAAAAAATCGGAAAAAGTTTTTATTACACATAATGCATTATTTACGTTAACTGTTACGTCGTATGTATCGGGCATAATTTCAATTGTCACATTATGTCACGAATAAAGGGTTATATCCTTATAACTATTGACCTTAAATAGGAAAGCAAATCTAGAATTTTTCGCAACTCGCGTAGCTGACTTCAGTTGATAACTTTGATAAATCAGAATTTTTATAATTTTTGTGAAGATTCTTTGCAACAACATACATTTACTGAAAAGTAGAGTAACACCTTTAAATTTCATTAAAAACTGATATTTCCAAATGTGTTGATGGGTTTTAATGAAATGAATGCGTGATAAAACTAATTAAACATTTTTATGAACACTAGGCAAAAACCACGTTCGCTCCATCACTCATGCTTTTACAGGAAGAAGGAATGAACCGAACGATCTTCATCTTTTCGCGGGGTCAATCGATTTCGCCCGATCCATTCCGAGATACACACTTGACAATCAAGCACTTCGCCGAATATATGACATATTCTAACATGTGTCATTAAGAAGTCGTCTTACATGGTAAAGTTGTAAGAGAATACTTCAATCTACAGAAATACCTGCATTACTCTGTATTTTTTTACAATTTTTTCTAAAATTTTCTATCAGCCTCGTCATTTTAGCTAGTATTTTGACATTACACAAAATATAATTCCACAAAACTATTTTAGAGAAGAAGTTTCGCATTTTTTGGCAAAACGTCAATTCTACATTTTTCTTGCATCTAATAATAAGTATGAGATGGTACAATTTTTAAATATATTAGAGTTATTATAGTGCTGTCTCTTAGGAAATGGTCGCAAGTCACACGAAGAATGAAAGTTATCAAAAAATATTCTAACTGAAAAAGTTTAGTAGGAACGGAGACGTGCACCTTATAAATTATTTGTTCAAAATGTATTAACTAAGATTTTGATGTCATCTGTATTTTTTTAATGGAGTCATATAATTTTAAATGGTACATACAAAAATTTAAGCTTTCTTAAAAAGAAAGTATTAGTCTACCACTATCATAAAACTATTTGTTTAGGAGATATTCAATGCATACAACTTAAACATTCGAGGGCAAGGAAAATGATAATGATTTGTGATTTGCTTTGATGCAACAGCAAAATCTTTGTAAACAAGATGCATGGAAAAGGACATGCTTATTTCTTATGAACCAAAGAGTCGTGTCTACTATTCCTTGATTTACTCCTCTACGTGCCCTGTGTCTTTGAGGTAACGCGAAACACATTTAAGCTTCTATTCATCGACATCAACTTTTTAACTTTGCCAAATATTAAAATTTAGCTCGTGAAAATCATAAAATTCTCTACAATTCAATGTTTAAAATTCAGGTTTACTTCAGTATTTAAAATTGTATTTTTATTATTTTCTAATTGTGCTATCGTGAAACTGATTTTCAAATACCACAAAAATTTGGCATGTAGAGAATTAATGTGTTGAGAAACGCGAACTTGCGTCTTTTGCTTCTTAACTATCAACGAAGACAGATGCGGATTCGCATTATACTCTACATATAATTTAATAACGGATTTTGTCATTTTCTAAATTTTGCTACTCATGGAGCAACTGGCAGTAGTAATATTCAATTGCTAATATATTACCAGACCAAACATAATTCAGTACTACCTTATGTAAATAATAAACGTTTGTATTTTTTATAAATGTTATTATACCCGTGCCAATATTTCACTGAATTAATCATTTGTATTTCTGTTAGAAATCATATTATCTAAAAATACGCTGTCCCGTAATGTGTTAATTGTGAATTTAAACGTTGTGGAATATAGCACACCCATTAAGCAATTGTACGGTATCATTCAACCTGTGCGGAAAATGCGTGTGTTTTACTTGTTGTCTCTGCTTGTGAATGACATCCTGCGAAGATAAAATTAATTGCAGTCAATTATCATCTACCTAGCACGCATAAATTTACATTACGATATCTTCTAAATAAACATTTTTCGACGTTAGTAGGTTCATACTTTTTTATAAAGAACACCCAAGTAAATCGAGTAAAGCATTTTAAATTATATAGGCCGACCCACAAAAATAAATTTAACCCTAATACCTTTTGACAATTACAAGTACAAAAGAATAATGTATACTCGTTCGTACTAAACAAATTTTATCGAAATCTTTTTATTTCTAGTGTACACACAATTTTTCTAAGAAATTGGAATATTTTTTAACATATACAACATATAGTTGTGAACATTTATATAGAAATTCATTTGCACTCCACGCAGAAATTGCATTTCATTGTTTAATTGTCCCGTATAAACATTATGTCGAAGTAAAATGTATCACAGAAAGGCGAATGATGGGGTTATATTCTATGCAGTACTGGCACTGCAAATGATGCACATATCGAATCACAACCGTAGAAATTACTGTACATATTTTGTAAAAATTGCGGAATTCAAAAAATCATGTGTAAGAATACACACAAAAATATAATGGAATTGCAAAGCGCTGTATATCGATATATATTTTTAACCATGTAAAAAGATTAATAATGTAACGAATTATTGATTTCTGTTTACTTATAATGATACGTAATTGTTAAAAATACAGCCATTTTGAAATTTCTTTGACCGCTACACCATAGGTTGCTGGACTCTTGTAACTATTATAATTGTTCGCGAAATAGAGTTGTATTCATAATTTACGGAAAATATCTGCAAGATATATACAGTTTACTTTCTAAAATGCAATGAATACATTATGATAAAATATGTCCTGCTGTCATATTTATTTCAAAAAAAATTTTCTCATCGAAAATACAGGTGAACTAATTAATACAAATATATAACTACTCGAAGTACTTGTACTTCTAGCGGGCTTAATCGCATTTCGTAATTTACAGTTTGCGAAATGAAATCATTTCAATTTAATTCCGCTGTTATAGAAACCATATTCGGTATTAAATGTATCTTACTAAGTTTGTACCAAAAACAAACTGAATAAGAAAAACATTCCGACGTATTTTCCCAAATTATAATATGAAATATAATTCTCCGATTCCTACTCATGAGAAAAATTAGGCATACCCGTACACGTATCATCCTAGAACGTCAAAAATTGTAGATTCAATGAAGCGATAATGTACGCAACTTTATACCAATCTGAGAATATTTCTGACAGAATCAAACCACATAAAGAAATTTCTACGGAAAGCTGAAATTTTTAGTGGCGACCTAAGCGGATGGGGTTCCACATGGTCGCTCAGCTTGAACCGTCCACTGGTTGAATACTATCGTGACGTCACTCGCTACGGTCACTGCCTGAATTATTCAGTATTTCTTCGTTTCTACTTCTATAGAAACTGACTGCCGTGCCTCTTTGTAAAACATTATTTTTACACCACACTTTATTTCAACGTCATAAAACGATCGTCCTTGCTTATTGCTGATTTCTTAACACAATAGTTACGGAAGTCGTCAAATTGTCGGGTTTGTACTTGTATTATAAACATTTCTCAAATTTACAGAGAAGGTATACAGTAGAAAATTTACGTTTATTTTGCAGTACAATAATTACTTAACAAATAATCATTTTTGTTGCTTGATCCCAGCTTTTCCAAATTACTTATTTAATATATTGCAGTGTAACAGAATTTACGTCCATACGCCTAATGTTAACACTGCAACATTCGCTTGTAGAGAAACAAGATTGACAAATAATACTATAAGACAATCGTAGAATTTTTCTTTGTCTGGGACAACAAGATTATACATGTGATGGCCTGTTCGGTAACACTACAGGGGTAACTACACTGGTGTTGGAATTATGGGAACTACGCTGTTTGCTCTATTAGCAGTGCATCATAATTCATGAAATCACGGCAAAAAGCTTCGTATAGGTAGTCTATGTGTAACACGGAATTCTACCATACGGTTTTACCCTAACACGGTTTAAGGATTAGACAAATCCCCTGCACACTTAGCTTACTTACGTTTTTAAGAATAAAAATCAAAATTAAAGAAATCCATGTATAACATCGAACGAAGTAAGAGCTTTTAAGTGCACAAGATAACTCATTAGAAATTTTTCCTTTGAGTGTGTACGTCGCAACAGATTTTCCTGCAAAATTTGGAATTTATTGTAATTTAAAATTCATTTTACTCGTGGAGTGTAAATCATGAAGATCCTTCCATAGAAAGAAGCATGGAGTTTAAAGGAAAACTCCAAAAGTGCTTAACACCGGATAAAGAATCGTACAGAGATCTCTCAGCTCAGAGCAAACAATCTAAAATAGCAAACTTTTGTACGAAAACTAAGATATAGAACTCAAGTTATATGTTCTTGTATATTGTTATTATTATTCACGGTTTTTATTTTTAGTTCGCGAAAAGGCCGAGTTTGTCCACATCATGGCGACCTGACAATGTCCTACCGTAATGTGCGAGTCACGAGGAAGCCGAAAACCTATCATTTTAACTTAACAGCTCCTTCAATATTTTAAACACAGTTCCCTTAATCGGACTATGAAATAGTCATAAACGACTCATATTGGCGCTTTATTTCGCGCGTCGCTCGAGGAAATTTCAAGTACAATAACTAGTTTGGTAATGAAAAAGTCAAAATTCTTTGAGCACATTAAGATTTTACAAAACAATTTATAGCAATAATTTCGATATCGTCATTAAGAAAGCTCTAATTTCGTCAATTTACACAAATACTTTATCTCTCATTGTTTCCGAGATATTCTCCGAATTGTACTTTACAATTCTAACTTTGGGGGCGGTATTCAATCCTTTAACGTGAACGATAACTTATAAAAAAAATACGTATTGAGTATTATTAATAATGTTATATTATACTTGTGTTTCATCGAAATTGTACCATGGATGGTGCCACGGGAGCGTCCCTTGTTAGAAAACAGCCAAACAATAACTGTGACAACGCCACACAATACCGACAGCAGAATCGAATGAATGTTCTATGAGTAGTTGTTTCAATAGCGGAAATGAGAAACTGTCGTGCTTAATTAAAAACTATTCTTAACTTTGAGGATTTCGATCAGTGAAAATGAACAATGACATACAAAGATGAAAACAAGTGTTGGATCACGAATACGAAGGATAAGCGAAAAATAAAAAGTGATTGCGAATATTGAAATCCAAGCGATGAAAAGAAATTGTGACATAAGCTGCAATTGATCGACGCAGTCGAAAACTGGACATCCTTATTTACTTAAGTACTGGATTTTTGCGACGTTTGCGGAAACAGGTTTCTCAGATTTTTGAGAAGCGCGAAGAGATTCATTAATTGCATTTTTCTCCGAGTTGCGCGGTAGGATGAGTGTAAGAGATTTTAAAGGTTAGTGATGTTTTTTAACGCGCTCGTTATCGATGGACCAGATGGAGATGGAATTTTACCTCCTTGAAGAATCGATTTTAGAAATAGTAGAAACAAGATCTAAAAATCTCTGTACGGTTGATCTGCAGAATTTCTGGCCTAAGTCACGGCTCATGGACTTTTTGTTAACAGCAAGTCTACAATGATCGATGGGATTTTTCGGTCTGATGTTCCCGTACATCACCCGTTGACAGAGCACGACGAATTAACGAAAGCATTACATTAAAAACGAAAGTTATTTAATTCCTTAATGACTGAGCGTTTTCACCACTTTATTGTGCAAACAGCAGCTAAATATCGACGGACGTTTCGTTTGAATATAATTACATACGATCATAAAAAAAAGGACAAACTTTTCAGTCAGTTTGAAGTTGATTTTGTTTCGTATGATGGTCAATGACAACTAATAGCATGCAATTGTTATTAGTAACATTTGTTTCTGAAACTAACAATTTGTAGCGATTTCTTGGAAAGTTGAAAAAATTCTGAGGAGATCAATATACGGTTATAAAACCTGACAATAAACGAAAAATATTACCCATAATGTTTTAACAGCCTCTGTTGAATCGAACGGTGTGAATTAAGCGCCTAATCGCCTGAATATAACTTCAGGCAGGCGGTGAAGGAGGGACATGGCGACGGTCACGAGGCTATGGTGTAGCAGCACGTGGCGATCTTTTAATAATTACAGTTTGTTTCCGAAGTAAGCTATCCTGTGTGTTTATTCGATACCCCTGAATCCCACATTTGGCGACCGTGACAGGACTTAGTATTTGTGAAGTGGTGAACGGCTGGGGTCGGAATTTTGTTTGAAAATATGGATATGCTGAAAAGAAGAAGAACATCGCAGCGTGCGGCATTTACAAGAGCTCTGAATACGTTGAACGAGACGCTCAGTGTTGCATCAAATAACAGACAAATTTTGGTAGCGTTTCAGATTTTGGAAGAAAAGGCGAATGAGTTAAACGCCACCACAAAAGATATTTTGGATGAGATGCTTGTCTCAGACAAGATTACTGAAGGTGAAATTCAGCAAGAATACGATGACGCTGATGCATATAAGCGGAAATTTCTAGATATTAAGTTCGCTGTTCTCGATCATACGTCGTCAAGGAACGTTGAATCTGAGCAGTTGCCTAGGCCGTGCATGCAAGGTGAAGTCAGAAAAACTTTTAAGTTGCCTAAAATTGAATTAAATAAATTTAGTGGAGATATTCGTGACTGGTTACATTTCTGGAGTCTTTTCAAGAAGATACATGATGACCCTAATATAGTTAAAGAAGATAAAGGGTATAGACGGATAAGGATGGCAAAAGTGCCCCCAAAGGTAATTAACTTTGAGGCATACCATTCGATAGGGCTCTATGGAAAACCCCTTCCTGCAAAGTATAAACCCGGTACCCCTACCGTAGGGGTAGTTATGGGGTAAAACGTGTCTTTCGGTTTTTGCTCGAATTCTCCCGTTCGGCTTAATAGAAAATTCTGAAAAAAATCACACATATTATACCCAATGGTGTGCATAATCTGGAATTTTTTCAGATTTTCTGGTTGGCAAATCGATTTTTAAAAAATTAAAAAAGTTTATAAACATTAATTTTTTATTGAAAATATGAAGTGACCACTTTTATATTTTTACAGTACCTGCGTAGTACCCTAATTATTAATGGGTAATTTTTTCAGATTTTTACGAGTAGTGGACGGCAGTTATAAATATTAAAAACCAACAATTGTTTATATTTTTTGCTAAATTTTTGATGTGACCACGTTTATATTTTCACAGTTTCTCAAGTTTGCTATAAACAATTGGCTCTAATTTTTTCAGATTTTTTGCAACAGTGTATCATACCAAAAAAATTAAATAACCGATGTTTTTTGGAATGCGTATTTTATGTTAGTTTGTTTATAATAATCCACAGCTATACCAATTCCAAATTATTAGAACTTATTGGAGGATTTGGAACTTGTCTCGTATCCAAAAAAAATTGTAATAGATGTTTCATAAACCTGTAGCCATTCGAGTCTTACGGCTGGAACTAGCCGGTAACAGCTCTCCTCTGTAGACTTTGCCCTAAGCAGGGTAATAAGTATATATGTACATTGCCTTTTACCAATTTTTAATTTTCATGCATTAAGTAAGAATTTGGAGTTTCTCTAACATTTAAATAGCAATTGACGTATTATAAACATTAAATAAATAAATATTTTATATTTGTAAAATATTTTTACAAATGTAAAAGTATCTAATAATTCGTACCTAACTTGCAATATTTTTTATATTTAAACGAGGATAATTTATGTATTTTCCTTGGTGAATGCTTAAATTCGATAATACAGTGAGAACGGTGGAGACGGAACTTATGCGCCTCACGGTCCTGAGTCCAAAAATTAGAAAACGTAAAACTCATTCAGTAAAATTAATTTTTCAAATGTAAAAATATTTAATAATGAAGTATTTTAGTTTATTTCATGTGAAATAGTGGGTATTGCGTATAATTTTCGATCATTCAAGTCTACACTTATTTGTGTATTGGTCATGAGTGAACATCGGTTTTTTATTTTTTTTGGTATGATACACTGTTGCAAAAAATCTGAAAAAATTACAGTCAATTGTTTATAGCAAACTTGAGAAACTGTGAAAATATAAACGTGGTCACATCAATAATTTAGCAAAAAATATAAACAATTGTTGGTTTTTAATTTTTTTAACTGCCGTCCACTACTCGTAAAAATCTGAAAAAATTACACATTAATAATTAGGGTACTATTCAGGTACTGTAAAAATATAAAAGTGGTCACTTCATATTTTCAATAAAAAATTAATGTTTATAAACTTTTTTAATTTTTTAAAAATCGATTTGCCAACCAGAAAATCTGAAAAAATTCCAGACTATGCACACCATTGGGTATAATATGTGTGATTTTTTTCAGAATTTTCAATCAAGCCAAACGGGAGAAATCGAGCAAAAACCGAAAAACACGTTTTACCCCATAACTACCCCTACGGTAGGGGTACCGGGTTAAAACTTTGCAAGAAGGGTTTTTCCAAAGAGCCCTATCGAACGGTACACTTCAAGGTTAATTATCTTTGGGGGCACTTTTGCCGTCCTTATCCGGCTATACCCTTTCAGTATCTGGTGCAAGCTATGGTTCCTGATTCTCGTGCGGCAGAGTTAGTGAAGAGTTACCCACCAACAGGTGAGAATTATGATAAAGTAATTACCAGTTTAAAGAACCGATTTGGACGCGAAGATTTACAAATCGAGGTATACGTGAGAGAACTATTACAACTGGTATTACAAAATGCCCTTACACCTGCTAAAGAGATTCAGCTTTCGAGTCTTTATGATAAAATTGAGTCTCATTTAAGAGCTCTTGAAACGCTTGGTGTTGCAACGGACAAATGTGCTGCAATGCTTTTTCCACTCATGGAATCTTCCTTACCAGAGGAGCTGTTGCGTGCTTGGCAACGTAGCAGTGCTGTACACGACACTGCAGCAAAAAACGGGGAGGACCTGACACAATCTAAGGACAGATTGACTCACCTCATTAAATTTTTAGGTAATGAAGTGCAGAACGAACTGAGGATATCCATGGCAGTGAAAGGTTTTCATTTAAAAGTAAGCGACAGCAAAGACTCTGAGAAATTTAGAAAGCCTAAAGTGCGTGTGGATAATAAAGACATACCGAGTGCAATGGGTCTACTTTCATTGAAGAGTAAGGACAATTCGTGTTTCTTTTGCGGTGCAAGTGATCATGGAAATAATGTCTGCAAAAAGGCTAGAAAGATGACTCTCTCAGAAAGACAAGAGTGTGTCAAGAAAAGACATGCTTGCTTTAATTGCCTTAAAATAGGACATAGTTTCAAGACGTGTAGAGTCAATGTGAAATGTGGTTGGTGCTCTCGTAGACACATGATTATTATGTGTCCGGAAATGACGAAAAAGGAGAGTGAGCCTAAAGGTTCAGAAGCTGCAAGAAATGAGTGTAGTTTGGCCAGTTTCTGTAGTGATCCGGAAGTCCTTATGCAGACCTTAAGTGTCAAATTGCGAAATGGAGATAGAGAAGTGATGGTCCGTGCCATCATCGATACTGGTTCACAGAAGTCATACATCACTGAAGAGGCTGTGACTCAGGTGGGCTACCTGCCTACCGCTGAACGACTAATAAAGCACTCACTCTTCGGTGGACAGGAATCAGGCACTGTAAGGCACAATGAGTATCTTGTTCATTTGGGAAGTATGGACAATAGTTTTGCATGTAATTTTACTGCACTGGGGCAAAACGTTATATGTACAGAAGTTCCGTCGATTAAAAGTGGCATATGGTCGAAAGAGCTGTATAATTTAAATATCAAGATCACGGATATGAATAATAGAGTTCCATTAGTATCAGTTCTTATAGGAGCGGACATTGCTGGGAAGTTGTTGACTGGCCAACGACGCATACTCGAGTGTGGCCTAGTTGCTGTGGAAACTCTATTAGGATGGACCCTCATGGGCAGAGTACCCATGGCTAAGAAACGCGAAGATGTAACTAAGGTTGCCATTTCTATGTTTGTACGTGATAACAACATTGAAGATTTATGGAGTTTAGATGCATTGGGTATTAGAGATCCTATTGAATGCAAAACACAGAAAGAACGTGAAGAGCAAGTTATGGAAGACTTCCTGAAGACCGTGATAACAAATGAGGAAGGTCGTTACGAGATACAATTACCATGGCTGGAAAATCATCCGCCGTTGAGCGACAATAAAGTATTAGCTGTTCGACGTCTCGAATCTACCGTGAAGAAGTTAAAGATGGGAGGACACTATGCAGATTACAATACGGTTTTGAACGAGTGGCGTGCTGAAGGCATTATTGAGTGCGTCCCAGAAAAGGAGAAAAATGATTGGGGCCACTACTTGCCTCATCGTCATATCATTAAGGAAAATAGCACCACGAGGATTAGACCGGTGTTTGATGCGTCGGCCAAAGAAGGGCAGTTTCCTTCCCTGAATGACTGCTTAGAAAAGGGACCGAATCTCATCGAACTCGTAACGTCCGTTCTATTGAGGTTCAGAGAAGGTAATATCGGGGTAATCGCGGACATTAAGAAGGCGTTCTTACAAATTAGCGTCCATATTAAAGATAGGAACTATTTACGTTTTATATGGTACGATGACCAAGAAAATATGATGACTTTTAGACATTGCAGAGTAGTTTTTGGGGTTTCGTGTAGTCCGTTCATTTTAAGTGCTGTGCATAGTCATGCATTTGAATAAAATGATCGCGTCCTTAGATGAGCCAGACGTGAATTTCTCAAAAGAGAACATTTTGAAACTTTCAAACAGTTTTTATGTTGACAATTGTGTCACTAGTGTAGATTCGAAAGAGCATTTGGATAAGTTTATGTGCGAGGCAAGAGAAGTTATGAATTTAGCTGGTTTTGATCTTCGAGGGTGGGAGTTCAATGATGATAACTCTCATGAGAACCAGGCTCTGGTATTGGGAATTGTATGGGATAAACTGTCAGATAGTATATCATTGAGTGTACCGAATGTAGACCAATTCCAAAGCAAGAAAATTACAAAAAGAAATATCCTTGCTCTTGCTCATCAAATTTTCGACCCATTAGGATTAGTTTGTCCCATTGTCATTTGTCCGAGAATTTTATTGCAGGAAGCATGGGCGAGAAGATTATCGTGGGATGAAGAAGTTAGTGTCGACATTAAAACCAAATTTTTAAAATGGGTAGACGAATTGGAAGATTTAAATAAAATAGAAATACCGCGATGTATGTTAGGGAAAATACAGGACGCTGATAGTGTAAGCTTACACACATTTTGTGATGCTAGTAAACTAGCGTATGCGGCAGTTGTATTTATTCGTGTAGCGAATGCCTCCAGAGTAAAGGTCAATTTTGTTCAAGCTAAAACTCGAGTTGCGCCAGTAAGGAAAAGTGATTCAGATGCGCGACAGAGCACACCACGGTTAGAATTATTAGCTGCAACAATTAGTGTGAGGTTAACAGCATCAATTGTAGAGGCATTAAGTTTTAAAGATTTGGAGCTTTATTATTGGACTGATTCTTCTACGGTGCTAGCGTGGATTCGCAGAAATTCTAATTGGGGCACTTTTGTTCGCAATAGAGTTAAGGAAATACGAAAATTGTCAGATTCAAAACAATGGAGACATATAACCGGTCGTTTAAATCCTGCCGATTTGCCGTCGAGAGGGTGTACGGTAAATCAGTTGATAATTTCCAGATGGTGGGAGGGACCCGATTGGTTAAGTTTGGAATCTGAAAATTGGCCGAATAGCGAATTGAATTATGACGAGTCTGAAATAAATAACGAACTCAGAAAGAGTGCAAGGAAAGAGGAACTAGGATGTACTGCGTTATTGAGTATGACAGAGCACGGTTCTGGAAAAGTTAGCTCATGGTACATTACAATTTCTTCTAGCTTTACTAAATTAGTACGTATTATAGCGTGGATAAAGAGATTTTGTTTTAATTGTAGAAATAAGTTACAATCCCATAGGGAACAAGATTTATCCTTAGAGGAAGTTGACAGATCAGAAATAACATTAATAAAAACGATCCAATCGGAATATTTTATAAATGAAAACGATATACGTATTAAGCAGTTTTTGCCATTCAAAGATGGAAATGATATAATTCGTTTGAATACTAAGATCGTACTGCGAGATGATTCTTACAATTTTCGTTTTCCTATTATTTTACCTAATAATAACGAAATCGTCAACTTAATTATAAAAGAGAAACATGAGAAGCTGAACCATGCGGGTGTAGAGATTACTATGAGTTCTTTGAGAGAAAAGTTTTGGATTCTAGGAGGTAGAAGAGCGATTCGGTCAGTCATTAAGCGCTGCATAAACTGTCGTAGGCACGACTCTAAACACTTAGAAACAATTCCCGCACCTTTACCGTTAAATCGAATCAGAGATGCTGCGGTTTTCGAAATTATAGGAGTAGATTTTACGGGTCCTATTTACCTAAAAGGTGGACAGAAAGCCTGGGTATGTTTATTTACATGTGCAGTGTTTAGAGCGGTACATCTTGAATTGGTTACCTCGTTAAGCACAGCCTCATTTCTATTAGCGTTGAGACGTTTTATTGCGCGACGAGGTCGTCCTACCATAATTTATAGTGATAATGGAACTAACTTTGTAGGGATGAACAATATGTTTAAGCGACTAGACTTTGCAAAGTTGGCGAAAAGTGTAAAAATTGAACGAATAGAATGGAAATTCAATCCGCCTGCGGCTGCATGGTGGGGAGGATTTTGGGAGCGTTTGAATGGAGTATTAAAGCGGTTACTACGACGTACGCTCAAACGGTACTGTTTAAACTACGAAGAAATGTTGACGGTGTTAGTAGATTGCGAAGCGGTTATTAATTCAAGACCGATTACTTTTATGGCAGATGGGAATCAAGAAGTAGTTCCTCTTACTCCGTCAATGTTCTTGCAAGAAGTTAAAGAAATTGGCGTTCTTGATCTTGATCGAGTTGAGAGCTGCCAGTTAGAAAAACGCTACGTTTATCGTCAGAAAATTAAAGATGATTTGCGACGTAGATTTCGCAATGAATATTTAGGTGCGTTGATTCATAGAGAATCTAAAACTAGAAACAGCGAACATGTAAGCGTGGACGATATTGTTTTGATTGAGAATGAAAATACAAAGCGTGTTGAGTGGCCTTTGGCACGTGTGAAAGAAGTAATTGCTGGTAAGGATGGCAGTATTCGTGTTCTCCGCCTAAGTACTGCGACGGGAGAGTTAACTAGACCGGTGCAAAAGGTATACCCGCTCGAACTCAAGTATGATTCCGATGTGGATAATATCATTGCTGATAGGTGTAAGGTGAGCGTTTATGGGCAGAATCCTGACGAGGGACACGATGTCGCGGTAGACGATCGTAATGCTGATAATAGTAAGAGACATTTCTTAATAACGAGAAGCGGCAGAAGAGTACAGAAACCGATAAAACTGTCATATTAAGTGTTAGTTTTGAGTTGCACTGTGAATGTGTGTGTATTATTTTGTTTTTTCTTTTCTTTTGTTTGTATTTTGTTCTGATATTACTGATGTAAAGATTGAGATGGAGTATTTTGCTGTATGATATGTATTTTTTTTCGTTCCATCTCAATGGTGGGAGTGTGTTGAATCGAACGGTGTGAATTAAGCGCCTAATCGCCTGAATATAACTTCAGGCAGGCGGTGAAGGAGGGACATGGCGACGGTCACGAGGCTATGGTGTAGCAGCACGTGGCGATCTTTTAATAATTACAGTTTGTTTCCGAAGTAAGCTATCCTGTGTGTTTATTCGATACCCCTGAATCCCACAGCCTCTAATAAAAAATTCTAAATACGCGATTAAAATAATTGGAATTTTATTCTAATTTGCCAAAGTTTAAAATTGCGCATTAAATTGATTGTAACGATATTCATATATATATATTCAAATACACGGAAATATGTTATTATAACGACTTTAGTCTACTATTTTGCGTTAAATACATAACACATCTGTATTATTTTCTTTAGCGCGAAGAAAAATTAGCCTATTTCTTATTTCAACGCTTACATCGCTTCTTTGATCACCCCCCTCAGTATCTAGTTTTCCCGTAGTAAACTATGAACGATCCTCCAGAACAGCAAATATAGCAGTGAATGAAATCCTGTGTCATTTATATGGCTGTCGTAACTGTAAAATGGGAAAAAATTAACATTTATGCTGTATATCCACTTTCAATCCACGTCAATTCGTTTACCGAAGCATATATATAAGTTAAGAATATTTACTTATGTCTTATATAACCCATTTTGCTGGGAAATTATGATTTTTGTATTAATGAACTTTAATAGCAAGCAAATAACAAATAATGTCACTTAATGCGGACGACTTTATTCACACATTACTCTTTTGTTTATCTCGCCATTTATTTTAGATATAGCAGATGCATACATTTTTATTTCAAGTCTACTTCTACATATTGATAATTATTTGCAATATCTAAAGAAAGTCTGAGAATATCTTTAACCCTTTGCGGTCGGTAGCTTTTTCGGCCGAGTGAGGTGGCAGGTCGGAGCGATTTTCGCGCATGAGCGTTCCTTCTAGGGTATAAGCACCCACTAAGAAAGTATTTTTCAAAATTCAAAATTTTAAGGTTTTTTTTTTAGTTTCGATTAAACCGTAGCGAAGCACGGGAACTTTCAGCTAGTCTAACATAAACACCGATTGGGGCCTCTCACTCGCCATCCGACGTGCGGCGCGAAACGCCGTGGCGACCGAGAGTCGCCATCCGACCGCAAAGGGTTAAATTTTCTCAAACTGTCTTGAAAATATTGAAGAACACTCAGAAACTGTCTAGTTAGAATATTTTTAACAGGTTCAATGACATCCATATTTATCTAGTTTCATCAATTTAACCGAAATGAAACTGTTCATATTAAAATCCTATATTAACCCATTTGCATCATAGCGCGGATTAATCCGCGATCACCGACAGTCTGCTATCACCAAGCACGGAATATTCCGCGAGTCGCGACTGTCTGCACATACGACCGACCACGCGCGGTATCATGGGCCAGTCGTCAGTTGAACGTCGCGGATGTTTGGACACGGCACCGTAAGTAGGCCCATGATGCGAATGGGTTAATACATCGTAAACGTTAACCCCTTGACATAAAGATAAAACGGAATTTGGCCCGACTGAACAGTTTTGTGCAAGTTTAGAAACAAAGCATTTCATTTTGAAATTTACAATGTTATATAACATGTAGCAGATTGAATAAACAATGATTAATATTATAAAATAATACATTGACGGAGGAGTGAAAGTATTTAACAATATACTGTACGGTGTTCACCGGAGACAGTTCCTAACACATGGAACATGAAATGAATGACAGTTTTCAAACGTCATTTTATGTTAAGGGGTTAAAGATAAAGGTAGTTGTATATTATTGATAAATTTTTGAACTGATTTTTATGAAAAGCTCTAGTATTTAAATGGTTAACCCTTTGAGAGTTAAATATTTACTCACGATGCGCACCTAGTGATGACGGTCAGTGTGGCCGGAATACTTTTTCACTAGCATGGACTTTGTTAAGTCAGTATTCAAGGCGCAACTAACACCAATTTGTTATTGTCATTCTTCTTGTACTAAATTAAATAATGAACGAGCGACATTTTTGAGCATTAATTATTTACTAGTAATAGTAAAACTTACAATACACTTTAACTTGAATATAAGAAAGAAAAATAAAATTCAATCAATACAACAAAGTATAGGGAAAGCTTTAAACTTATATTTGGAGGAACAAAGTATCTGCTTTTAAATTCTCAAATTTCTACTTTTTATTCTTATGGCAAAATATCTCTTATATCTATATACATATACATGTTCATCTTACATAATGTTAATTGTAATACAATTACGCTAGGGTTCGAAAAAATTGACATGATGGCCTTTAGTCCATGCTGGTAACTTGTGCAAATGCATTTCTCCGCCCATTGTTCACACCAATAGCTTTTACCAGACGCATATATGAGTCGCTCAGAAGCCAATGCCGTTAAGTCCAAAAAACAAGAATTGTGAAAATCGATGTGTTTTGGTACATTAATTTTTAAAATTCCTTGTTTATTCATTTGATCAGAAAAGTATATAAAGTTTTGCTAAACTCTGCAAAAGAAAAACAAGATATGTACAGGATGTGTAAATAAAAACTTAAGTATTTATTGGAACAATGACAGCATCTTAAAAATCTTAGGACTTATATCTTTTGGCAGCTAAAAAAGATAATAAATATAAAAAAGATATTTAAATGTAAATTTTGATCTCCACGAGTTGTTCTTAATATCCTGTAAAAGTCGTGTTCAGTTGGAGGTATATACTTTAATAAACTCATGATATCTTTTTTTGTTTCCTTTGAAATTGTTCTGCCATTAGGATATAATATTGGTTGAGTTATATTTGTTAAAATTCCTGGTCTACCTATTTTTGTTTTTTTTTATATCAATTACATGAAAGATATCATCCTCGTAAAAATTATATTTGAACTTAATGCTGCTTGGGTTTGACCGTTCTAGTTTTATCTATCGCATATTAAACCAATTGACTGATAGTCCACTTATTATTTTAAAAAGTCAGAGTTTTTAAAGATATCAAAGAAAAGGGTCTAGCCGGATAAGGGGGTCAAAAGTGCCCTTGAGCCGATTTTATTCGACGATGGGTCATTCGATAGGTGATGATGAAAAATCATTGCACACAAATTTTTAATCCGATGCCTTCACCGGGAGAGTAGTTATAGGGTAAAATCGAAAAATCAGTTTTTCTCTCATTTTTCGCAATTAATGTAGTGCAAAAATTCCCCAAAAATTCTGACACATTCTAAAGATGAATGGACACGTTAGGGATTTTTTTCAGATTTTTTCTTTGCAAGTTCCACTCACAAAAATGAAAAACCGAAAAAAAATTTTTTAAACATCGATTTCGTATTGAAATCTTCCGAGCACAACTTTTTCCTTTTTACAGTAGTTGCATAATGTTATCATTGTTATACCCTAATTTTTTCAGATTTTTTGAGTACGGTGCATCACGGTCGGAAAAATCAAAAAACGATTTCTGGGACACATTTTGGGCTGAAACTCGCCCATTATCTGCCATTCTTGCATGATTTTAATACAGTATGTTCATATTGTGACCTTCAATGTTTCTGCATAGAAATATGTAGATGTTAAAGAACAATATCGGGATAATTAAATAAATTGCTGATTGTATGGTCTTTATAACCTAGAATTTTAACCGTTCTTTCAAAAGCATTAATGGCGCAGTGGCTATGGTGTCTGCCTGTGGTATCGCTGGACACTTTTTTGTCGCGGGTTCGAATCTCCATGTGGGACTTACGTTTTTTTCTGTCTTTTTTTTTTTTTTTTTTTTTTTTTTTTTTTTTTTTTATTAAAGATATAACAATAGTCAGTAGTAGCTTTAAAATGTTTCACAGATATTTTTATGCCTTTCTACAATATAAAACCTATAGAAAAATAATCGTAAAACATGCTTTTCTTACAATGAGATATGCAACGTTTTGCAATTATAAGTATTCTCAAACATTTTATATTTTTCATAGATATTGGTTTATTGCAATGTATGAAAATATATTTTAAGTATGAAAGAAATATAAAATTCAATGTACAGAATGTAAAAAAGTACTTGTAATTGTAAATCGTGACATGACTGGAAAGAGTCGATGAAGAAATAAGTATACTGTATAATTATGTTTAGAAGTATCTGTGAAACATTTTAAAGCTACTACTGAATATTGTTATGTCTTTAATAAAAAAAAAAAAAAATGGCAGAAAAAAACTTAAGTCCCACATGGAGATTCGAACCCGCGACAAAAAAGTGTCCAGCAATTCCACAGGCAGACACCATAGCCACTGCGCCATTAATGCTTTTGATGGAACGGTTCAAATTCTAGGTTATAAAGACCATACAATCAGCAATTTATTTAATTATACCGATATTGTTCTTTAACATCTATATATTTCTATGCAGAAACATTGAAGGTAACAATATGAACATACTGTATTAAAATCATTTAAGAATGACAGATAATGGGCGAGTTTCAGCCCAAAATGTGTCCCAGAAATCGGTTTTTGATTTTTCCGACCGTGATGCACCGTACTCAAAAAATCTGAAAAAATTAGGGTATAACAATGATAACATTATGCAACTACTGTAAAAAGGAAAAAGTTGTGCTCGGAAGATTTCAATACGAAATCGATGTTTAAAAAATTTTTTTTCGGTTTTTCATTTTTCGTGAGTGGAACTTGCAAAGAACAAATCTGAAAAAAATCCCAAACGTGTCCATTCATCTTTAGAATGTGTCAGAATTTTTGGGGAATTTTTGCACTACATTAATTGCGAAAAATGAGACAAAAACTGATTTTTCGATTTTACCCTATAACTACCCTCCCGGTGAAGGTATCGGATTAAATATTTGTGTGCAATGATTTTTCATCATCACCTATCGAATGACCCATCGTCGAATAAAATCGGCTCAAGGGCACTTTTGACCCCCTTATTCGGCTAGACCCTTTATTTAATGTTTTTGATAACACAATAATTTTCACAAATGGTTCAATGTAATATTTTTATGTTTTAACCAAAGTTTAGATATTTCAAATTAAAAGAAAGCACGTACATAAAACTCGAACAATTCTAAATACTAGAAGTAACAGTTACAGTTACTATGAATTTGTTGTTGTTCAGTGTTACCAACAAACATTGAAAGAAGAAGAATTTTTATTTCATTTTTATTCACAATGGCTTCTGAAATTATTATACAATATATTCAGAAGCTATAAAAAAAGGGCTGTCTGACCTATAAAAAAGGAAGCAACGAGTAAATCCTTTAATAACTAAGAAGAATATTATTTATTTCATCAACATTTATAAAAATCATAAAATATAAAAAAATGGACTTAACCGCAATGGCTTCTGAGCGACTCATATATGTATATATGTATGTGTGTATCCATAGCTCAAAGGGTAAAAGAACGGATTATTTTACTTATATAGGAAGAAAACAATTGACGGAATAAGCAAGAAGAGAGCAGCACATAAGAAAGATAGATGGAGCGAGAGAGAGAGAGAGAGAGAGAGAGAGAGAATCTGTGAATGTCGGGAGTTGGAAGCGAAAGAAACAGCTGGGAAAGGTGAGCGACCGTGACGAGAGAGTTGGATGCTAGACATGTACGGGAACAGGTGTAAGAAATGTAATAATTTTAGAGTTTTCTGTAGTAAGCTGTTTTTTTAACAATTTAACTTTTTCCTTATACCTTAAATCTTATACATATAATACATATAGCATGTAGCCGTTGAATATGCAAATAATTAAGGTGTTTCTAAACGTTTTTCTCTTGTTTAGAAAAACTATAGCACAGTTGCAATAATTATACAAGAAATACAACTGAATTATGTCCAAAATGTAAGGTGGATAAACAATGGAGAAAGTCGGTATAAAGGATGTAATTGACCAATAAAATTCTAGGATGAAAGGTTAATCTATGTGATTAGTGAAAGCGTGGTAATTGCACCGATCGTTATGGATTTTTAAAAATAAAGATTGCGTGACGCGAACGGATATAAATACAATAATAAATCATACGGTCATGCACAGTGGAAAAGAAACATTTACTGTATGACGAACCGTACCAATAACATCTCAAGAAAATATATTTCTTTAAGATAGTAGCTTGAAGAATCGAAAAATGTGGATAATGATTTTTTTTCTAACTTATGTTACTCTGTTGGATTCACTTTTTCGCATTTCCATAAGTGAAATCCGAATCCAAAAGCAAATAAGGTTCGTTCTATACCCAAACTTGTGGATAATCAAGAATTCTAAGTTTGCAGACTTGTTCCTAAATGACTGTATTGTATTAAACAATATACTAATGTTTACAATTTTTGGTATTCGTCTTTACCAAAATTCTATACCAATTTCCCACACTTATAATTTGACAGACGATTTAACATACATTGCGAGTATCATCTTTCTCTCTGAATTCCGCGAGTTTTCTTCGATTACATTTTATTACGATTTTCAATTTCTTCGGTCAATAAGAATGATTTGTGTAGGAATAATCATTTATTTGACGAAGAAGAATCGCGAAGATACAACAACAAAGTGTAAAAGTAAAAAGTCATTGTTACCGAGTTTAGCGACAGAGTGGACGAATGCTTCGGCAGATGTTTTTGTTTTGTTTTGCAGTAGCAGTGCGAATGTGAAGTGCGTAGCATAAGATCGGTATATGCGCGAAGTTTTGTTTTCTGTATCCAAATGCATCTTGATTAAAGTGATTTTCTAAAGGTCTTTCGTTTCCAAAATTATGGTAAACACGGACGCGACCCTTACAATCACAATATAAGAACAATTACATTTTACAATTAAAAAACGTTCATCAACTGCATGTATGGCACCATCACAATCTACAGTGCGCCGCAATAGGAGGTATCATTCAGCCATAGAAAGCAATCCAAAAAAAGCGTCCAAGGCCTATCAACCTGAGAATTCTCCAGTTTACCCATAAATCAGTAACAAAAACCCTTATCATAATCCCAAAACTTGACTATTGTCTTCCCAGTACCTGAAATTTTCCTTTCCTACGCTTTAATTTTAACCACATTTAAACTTCTACACAAGTTCCTTTTCATTTTCCATTTCCTTCTACCATTTGTCGATGTGCATCTCCACTACTGAAACTATATAAATTCCTGTACTCCATGGAATAACAGGAAACAACAAAAATTATCAAAGAATTCATAACTCGACGAATCCAACAAATCAACAATGCGATTAAACTTGTGAAACATAGAACTCGACGATTAAGAAGAATGCGAATCAAGTAACGAGTGAGCTTAGAACATAAATACTTTGATGTGGAGCACAAAAAACTGGATCGATTGGTGCAGTCAGAAACGTAGGTTTCTCTTTGAAAAGAAGTGCAGTTGCATTTTTCCGATGCACCGATGCACAAAAGTACAGAAAATTAGTTGCATGTTATGCATAGTCTGGTACCAATAAACTTTTACTTATAATATTTTCTTCTATTCCCAACCGTTTAGGAGGTACAGCCTATTCCAGTTGCGTGGGACACCCTGTATTGATATTAAAGGTTTACTTCTCATTGTCAGTGAATATAATATTTACAAATATGGACATTTAAACAATGAGTTAACTAAAAAATTATAGTAGTAATCACCTAAAGCAATGAAGGATAACATGAAATTTACAATAAACTTAAGAAAATACATCACTTCGAGAAGCTGTTTATATAATAATATATTTTTATAGCAATATACCTTTATATGGACAGTATTTGCAAGCAAAATTAGATTCATTAATTCGTTAGTTCTGTTTCGTGCGGGGTTTTGGCTGCACGTAACATATATATACATATATATATCGAGAAATTATTAGAGTGAGTTTCAATTATATATATATAGAAATTTTCCTCCTGTCGGACAGTAGGGTGCAAATGATGAGTACGTCGTGATGATTCATACGATAGTTGTTTTTATAATAAGAACTATGGGTTGATTCTGATTCAAATGTTGAAACTTTCATGTTAAATCCGAAAAATTTAGAGTTATTGAATTAGTGTTACTAAACTTTTCAGAGCAATTAAGTCGCCGAACTCTGCTTAAGTAGAGAATCAAAGATTCTCTTTACTTCTGATTGCAGGGTCAATATCTGCACACCTCGTCATTATTCAGATGGTAGTGGCGAGCGAGCTCGTCTTTGGTTTTTAGTAATTGATAGTGATTGGAGGTGCTAGACTCGTCCTATATTCATGTTTTTCAGAGTTTTGTTCTTAGAGTCAAAATTTTCCTATGCTCTCTTCCTTTCGGACCCAACAGATCAGCTGCTGCTGATGCGCTATTAGTGATTCGCAGAACCGGAAGGAATACGTGACCGCGAAACGATATTCAACCGGATGGAGCGTGGTTTTCTTTTGTAATATCTCAAACTCTTCTTTATTGCAGTTGCAGAGAATTCTCACAATGCTTCAGGATTTCTGCATCATTGGAATCGGAGAATTTTTTGTTGCATACACGTTTCCTTAAGGAGAAAAATTAGGTATTGGCAAATGCTATACAGGAAATTGTAAATATAGTCCTCGGATCGTGACAGTTCCTTCTTTCTCTTAAAACTGTTGATTATTACAAAAAGATATAAGAAAATGCTGCACATTTTTCTTCAACATGCATGCTTTCACGTAAAAGAGCAAACAAATAAAAAACATATACACTTATTGACAAAAGTTAAGAACCAAAATAGTCATTTGGAAATTAGAGTTGTATACCGTAGATGAATTTATAGCACTTTATGTAAGAAGACACTGCTTTTGTGTTCGGAGTTTTAAGAAACGTAAAGTAACATAGGCGCGAGGTGCAGACTGTCAACGATTCTGTACAATTCCCTGATTTTCGAAATACATTGGCGTTTTATGGATTTCGCACAGTGCGAAGTTTGTATGACCCGACTTATCGTGATAAAGGTTCCAAAAGCATGACCGTTTCTCCTGAGACTCCCGCAAGGACTAAAGGTCTTCAAAATATGTTTTAAAGGAAAAGTGATACAAAATCAGAAGTGAGTAACATTTCCTATTTGGACTGTGACTTACGTTTAGCAATATGTGAATATAATATCTTATAGAATTAGGCCGGTATCTAACATTAGTGTATATTTTTAATTTCTGAAAATACATATGTTTGAATTAAAAATTACATGAAGGGATTACTGAAGAGTTTCTTTTTGTTGTTTATGTAAATAATCTTTTTTCACGGAAAGTATGTAAGCATCCACTTGTTTCTAAAAACTATCATAAAGCTCAGTGGAAGTTCGATAAAGAACACATTAACTGATTTGTTGCTGATTGATCAAAAATTCTATGGACTAACGAAAGTAACTTCAAGTTATTCGAAAATGAGTGCAGGAAGAACGTATAACGTTCTATTGGATAGCGATTTAATGTCAAGTATCTGAAGCCAACAGTAAAATTTAGCAGTGGTAATGTCATAATGTGGGGCTGTTTCTCACATAACAGTCTTGGTCTGTTGGGCTCACATAAAGGAGATTATCACTATGGATATATCACTATGGATAGATTTGTGCGTCGTGATATTTTCAAAATCATATTTTGTTATTTGCTAACGACAATATGTTAATAGATTGGACATTTTAACATGACAATGACAATCACAAAACATTTTTCTAAATTAATTAAGGTATGTTTCATGAGTGAAAATGTTAATGTAATAAATGACTAAGTCAACCTGCGGGCTTGAACTCAATTGAACATTTGTGGAATTACGTTGGTCAATTGGGGAGTTATTCATTTACTAATTGTAAGAGTTAATGCGACAAATTACGAAATGTATTCCAGGAGATTAAAGCCATACAGGAATTCCCAAATGAGTATTTTGTTTCTTAACTTTTGTCAGCAAGTGTATGTGTGTATTTATTGACACACATTTGACTGCCGTTAAAAAGTACTACGAATCTGAATAACCTAGTTCCATTAAACTTTTTTAAAATGACTTGGACAGCGAATTCCATGACTCCGTAAAATAATAGAATTGCAAAAGAAGAAGGGGACGCGAATGTATCAGAGAACGATTCCAAAATGGCACTCCGACGTTGAATTTATTTTTGGTACATTCCAGCCGAATGGATGGAGAGGTCTGCAAGCTCACGCGCAGACGATGTTTCACTGAGAAGACCTGCTGCTACTCGTCTTGTTGGAATACTAAGGAAGTACTTTTTTTCTCTTTTCCTCTCTTTCTATTTCCGCTCATGCCGCGTTTTCAAAACAGTCTTTACACGTGCGTACTCCATAGTAACGAATAATTATCATTTCGATCTTAATCGTATTTACTTTTTACTCTACCACATTATGTAATTGTTATTATTTCATATTAAATGTATATTAAGTTCAACAAAATTTATAATCGAAGATGGAGTGAAACGATATTTATCTTTCCACTTTCGTCCACTGAAGTGCTTAAGACAATGTATCTATAATCCATAACTGTCGATTCGAATTGGTATGGAATTCGAATTGTAAGAGTTAACATTTTTACGTGTTGCATATGTATATAAATGTATATATACTTTTTACTCCGTTTAACAATATTATGTAAAAACAATTATGCAATACAATATTTCTATACACGTAAACACGATATAATACGTGTTAGTCAGGATACTTTATATTTATGTAATTCTCTTTAAGACAGTATCTCGAAGATATCACGAAGATGTGGCCGCGGCGGGTCCTAGGTGTCGATTCTTTTGCACGCTTTCCTTCCTATCCACCGAATGGTCTTTCGAGGACCTCCTCTCCCCGAAAAGGCACCGTTGGAGCGAGGATTGTCTTCCTCCTTCGCTAGAGGAACTCTCTTGCCGAAAGCCAGGCGTGATAATGCCTCGCTGGCGCGGCATCTTACAGATTTAATAAATTAGTTAATTAATGTTTCGATGGAGACGAGGAGCAGTATGCCGATGAGAGTCTTTACTTTTAGACGATGTGGTGTATATATATATATATATATATATATATATATATAGGAAAGTAGATTGAATGAGCGAGTGAGAGAATGAGTGAATGACAGAGAGAACGAGAGAATGATGCAAAAACAAAAGACGAAAAGATAGGAGAACAGGGAGTTCGAGAAGAAACGTGAAAGTGTAAAGACGCCATAACTGCTGCGGCCTATTTCTTATTATTTTTCATGTATTTATACTTATATCTTTTATTTTTGTTTTATGTATTATGTTTTTAGTCTTTTAGTTGATCTAATTCTCTGTCAAATTTTTGTCCGCAAGTTGGCTTTATCTCAAGTTTTCGTCGATTATTGCTCATAGATTACAACCATTGTTAAAACGGTTCTAATGCTCATTGTCCGTGCAGACCTTCACCTGCGGGATCAAACTTTATAATAAATTTAAGGGAGTCACTGACCTCACCTTCGACAAACTCTGCTTACAATTAGTCGAGGATGTGAAATTTGAACTAGGGAATTCCCAACATTGTTGCTGCCTTTGCAACCCCGTAAATGAAGTCGTCGGTGTATTTCTGTTAATAAGACAATATCTAGGGAGAAGGTATCTGAAAAGGTTTGGCAGATGGTATCGTTGTGACATGTATTGCGTGTATGGAAAGTTCTGTTCGATGATACCGTCTCAAGTTTCAACGCGTATGAATGTGTTCGTTTGAAAAACATGGCTCCCTTTTTGCAAAACGTTATTTATACAGATGTGTTCTTCTAAAATTGAACAAAAAGGTTTGTCATCTCAGCATGAAGTGAGATTCGTTTGCATAAACATATCTATAGGCAGAGTGCATTTAGAGCAGTACGCTTATATGAATTCCAACAAGGCAGGAATGCTACTGAAACGTGTAGAAAGATTAAGGTTTTTGGTAAAAACACAGTTTTTCATAGAAAGTGCAAAAGATGCTTCGAAAAATGTGAAGTAAGCAATTTCGACTTTAATCATAAGCTACACTCTGCGAGACAATCTCTGGCCTATGGACATATTTTTAAGAACATTATACGGCAAGATACTTCTTTAACAACATCGGAGATAATTGGAATAGCTCAATTTAACACAACAAACTATTTCGTGCCATGTTCAGAAATCTGGATTAATGTATAAATATTCTAGATGAATATTTCATAAGTTGGAAGGGACAAATTTATATGACCGATAATGAGTCGTCATTTGTACATCTCTGCTTGCTTGGAATAAAAACGAGTCTTGCATAGACAATATTATAGCTGGTGACCAAAAATAGAATATACATAAGGACATTGTGAAAAAAAGAACATAGTATGAATCTGGCCCCTTATGAGGGCATTCTGATTTTTTTGCGCTTTGTAGGCATTCTTCTAAAATTTATATTGGAAAATCAGAAAGCTGCATTATATTCATCTATTTTGAACATATATTTACTAATATGTTGGCATCAACAATTTTTTCTAAATCAAGATATACCAAATTGTAGCAGGTACGCATCATTGAAGAAGGCAATCTTCTAAGAACATATGGTGATGGCGGACATAGTTCCGGCCGTTGTAACAGATTGAAGCAAAAAAAAACTGTGTCATACTCTTCAACGTGAATGTAGTTTAAAGCGCAATTCAAAATAAATGTAATATCTCATTGCTTAAAAAATTGGCGACACTGTAAAGTTAAAATTGATTATTATGGCGTACTCTTTTTGGCTAACAATAAGCGCAACAAAAAAATTAGAAAAAATTTAGATAAGTTAACCATTTTGGTTCCGGTTATAGCGTTAAGTCTGATGAAAAATATAATCAAATTTTAGGTCAATCAGATAACTAGATCATGAGATATCATGTCAGCCATTTCCGAAAATATAGTTCAGAGAAAAACGCGGTTAAACTTAACGCTGCAACTGTAGGAAAGACAACAACGCTGAATCTTAAATATCTATATCTTCGTTATTTTAACGAAATCCGCTATATCCTTTGATGAAGATATTTTCGAAATAATTTGTTACGAAACTAATAGATTTTTTGCAAGTTCGGAATGGGAATACCCACTTATTGTTAGTAAGAGAAAACTGTGAGACGATAAAGAACCAACACACTATGAGCTTCTTAAACCCAATGGAAGGCTTCACTCGAAAATGTATTGTCGACAAATAGTTGATTTGAAGAAAGCGCTGAAGGAAAACAAACCGGCATGGGTCAATAAGAAACAGATTATAATGTACTACGAATCGCCAACTGTCTGCTGCTTTGGCGGCTCGCCACAAAAATTGCAAGTTTAGGCTGACAATAAGAAATATTATTACACCTATCATACTCTCTGGAGCTAACACAATCCGATTATTGTTAATTTCTCTCACTATAAAATTTTTTGAAGGGAAAGAAATTTTAAAATTAAGTAAATGCTCGGCAAAGCATTACTTGAATTGTTATTAAAAAGTAGAATCTACAAATTACCGTCACGCTGGGAAGAAGTTATTAGTAACGACATAAATTATACTGTTAAATAAATATGTTGGGATTAGGACTGGCGTGGCAAATAATCTTCAACGTTATTTAGAACGAGAAGATAACGGAAAACGTTTATTCGATACAGATGAATATTTTAAAACGACACTTATAAAGCGATACAGAGCACATTTCTTTATCTACACTTTCTAGAAGGGCGGAAAACGGATACGGCTCCATTTTTTATTATACATCCTTCTTTCCGTTGTTTTGCGCGATGCTCGCGCCTCTTAGATTAATTTTGCGCGCGCCCATCAATCCCCCACTTTTGCTACGTCTAGTCCTAGACTCTTGGTATTGCGTAGGTGGATTATTGGTTTTAACCCCTTCGTCATTATATCCGCCGGGTTCTCGTCCGTGGCGATGTAGAAGATTTGAATGTCCCCTTTCTCTACCTTTTCTCTTACTAGATGGTAAGCTATATCTATATGCTTCGTCTTACTCTTTTCTACTCTGTTTTTGGAGTAGTCGATGGCAGCTCGATTATCACAGTACACCTTGATACTACCTGCAATCAAAAAATCTGATAGATTAATCTCTGTTAATAACATTCGCATCCATACTGCTTCCTTTACTCCACGCGACAACGAAATGTATTCCGCTTCCATCGTGGACGTCGCTATGCATTTCTGTTTCGATGCGATCCATTGCACGGAATTGTTACCCATTTTTACGATCGTCCCTGAGTAAGAGTGGCGGTCATCTATATCTCCTCCCCAATCAGCATCGCAGTATATCTTCGCTGAGGGGTCCTTATTCGCTGAATAAGTTAATTCGAGTTCCTTCGTTTTCTCGAGGTATCGTAATACGTGTTTGGCTTGATACCAATGGCTTAACCCAGGGTTTGTATTGTACTGAGAAAGTTTTGTTACTGCATACATTATGTCTGGTCTTGTATGAAGGGCTAAGTACATCAATCCTCCGATTAATCTTCTGTAGGGTATTTTTGACATTTGTGCCATTTCTTGCGCGTTCTTTGGGCTATCATCGGCTGTGAGTTTTATCCCGGGCTCCAGAGGTGTAGAGGCTCCTCTGCACTCCGTCATCCCGAATTCCTTTAGAATAGATTCTATGTACGTCTTCTGTGAAAGGCGTATTTCCTCTTCTTTGCTTCGGTCTATTTTCACACCCAAGGCGTAACTTATTTCGCCTAAATCTTTGGATTCATACTTTCTGGCAATGCAGTCTATTAATTCCCGCATTGGTGCTTCTTCTCTTGAGAATACGAATATATCGTCGACGTATATGATTATGATAGTCCATTTTCCCTTCTTATATGCACATCCTGATGATTTTAGTCTTTCGTAACCTTGCTCGTTCAAAAACCCATCTATTTCTTGGTTCCACATTCTCCCGGATTGTTTCAATCCATAAATTGGTCTGAGCAGCTTGACCACTGACTCTTTTTCGTTGTTATTAAGTGGTGGCAGCTTCATAAACAATTCTTCCTCCAGTTGGCCATACAAGTAAGCGCACTTGATATCCAAATGTCTTGTATACCACCGGCATTGTACTGTTATTGCTAGCATTAGTCTTATTAACGAGAAATTTGCGACAGGGGAGTATGTCTCGTCGTAATCCAGCCCTTTCTGTTGCCTGAACCCCTGTGCGGCCAATTTCGCTTTGTATCTAACAAGGGAACATCCCGAGGTGTAACTCACCGATTTTGATGAAATTTTAGTATGATATAGTCCTCGCGAAAATATTCGACACGTATTTTTTTTTATCGGCAATCGTCCACGTTAAAGGGGTGAAAACCACCCTCAAAGTTGGCACCCTGAAACTTATTTATTGAATATCTGGAAAACTATTAGAGATACGAAAATTTCGTAAAGAGAGAAAATTAACGTATTTCGACCACAAATCTGATGATATAAATATATTTTTTTTAAACTCGTTTGTTTAAATAATATGCTTAAAAATACAACTTTTTTAATGATTTTGCAAGTCAAATTTCAATAAATTTTCTTGAATATTTTTCTGGGAATACCATATACCGAAACACAAAATACGGATAAAATGGAAATTTGAAATTTTTTTTGTAAAAAAAGTTATTGCATTTTTAATTTTTTCTCTTACGTTCTTGTTAAGTTATGCCTTCGTATATACATGTATAACTGCTTTAAAAGGCCAGATTTCATTGCCAGACACACATATCGTCTTTATATAAATTAAAAAAATTTGATTGATTAATTAATAATTTGTAACAATTATTGTAATAATGGTATTCATTGTTATTCTTATAACCAATATTTTCTTACACCACGAGCATTCTAAAGCATCCCTATAATCAATTCAAGCATATAACGTTAGAAAATAGTAAATATATAACGCACACCTCCCGAGAATTAATTTATTTATTTGGCCTATCGGCGGATTCACAATGATATCATAAATGACTATCCCGAGGTGTAACTCACCAATTCTTATGAAACTATAGTATAAGGTGCTTTTCGTGGAAATATTTAATATCTACTTTCATTTATCGGCAATCGTCCACGTTAAAGGGGTGAAAACCGCCCCCAAAGTCCGGATTATGAAAACTGTTTTATCGAATATCTCGGAAACTATTAGAGATACGAAAATTTCCAAAGGAGTGAAAATTAACGTATTTCAATTACGAATCCAATGCTATAAACATTTAAAAAAAAAAACCGTTTGTTTAAACAATATGTTAAAAAATACTTTTTTTTCATAATATTTTCAGTTAAAATTCTTTCAATTTTCTTAAATAATAGTTTGTATACACTATATAGTCAAACAAAAAATACGGATCAATCAGAAGTTTCATATTTGTGTTACAAAAAAAGTTATTGCATTTTCAATTAATTAATTAGTAGCGGAATAATTAATTAATTAGTTGCATCTCTTAAATCGATACAAAAACGATATGAGTGACTGACAATAAAATCTGCTCTTTTCAGAGCAACCAACTATGTATATACGAAGGAAAAACTTAACAAGTTCATCAAGCGTAAGAATTGAAAATGCAATAACTTTTTTTGTAACACAAATATGAAACTTCTGATTGATCCGTATTTTTTGTTTGACTATATAGTGTATACAAACTATTATTTAAGAAAATTGAAAGAATTTTAACTGAAAATATTATGAAAAAAAAAGTATTTTTTAACATATTGTTTAAACAAACGGGTTTTTTAAAAAAATGTTTATAGCATTGGATTCGTAATTGAAATACGTTAATTTTCACTCCTTAGGAAATTTTCGTATCTCTAATAGTTTCCGAGATATTCGATAAAACAGTTTTCATAATCCGGACTTTGGGGGTGGTTTTCACCCCTTTAACGTGGACGATTGCCGATAAATGAAAGTAGATATTAAATATTTCCACGAAAAGCACCTTATACTATAGTTTCATAAGAATTGGTGAGTTACACCTCGGGATAGTCATTTATGATATCAATGTGAATCCGCCGACGGGCCAAATAAATAAATTAATTCTCGGGAGGTGTGCGTTATATATTTACTATTTTCTAACGTTATATGCTTGAATTGATTATAGGGATGCTTTAGAATGCTCGTGGTGTAAGAAAATATTGGTTATAAGAATAACAATGAATACCATTATTACAATAATTGTTACAAATTATTAATTAATCAATCAAATTTTTTTAATTTATATAAAGACGATATGTGTGTCTGGCAATGAAATCTGGCCTTTTAAAGCAGTTATACATGTATATACGAAGGCATAACTTAACAAGAACGTAAGAGAAAAAATTAAAAATGCAATAACTTTTTTTACAAAAAAAATTTCAAATTTCCATTTTATCCGTATTTTGTGTTTCGGTATATGGTATTCCCAGAAAAATATTCAAGAAAATTTATTGAAATTTGACTTGCAAAATCATTAAAAAAGTTGTATTTTTAAGCATATTATTTAAACAAACGAGTTTAAAAAAAATATATTTATATCATCAGATTTGTGGTCGAAATACGTTAATTTTCTCTCTTTACGAAATTTTCGTATCTCTAATAGTTTTCCAGATATTCAATAAATAAGTTTCAGGGTGCCAACTTTGAGGGTGGTTTTCACCCCTTTAACGTGGACGATTGCCGATAAAAAAAAATACGTGTCGAATATTTTTGCGAGGACTATATCATACTAAAATTTCATCAAAATCGGTGAGTTACACCTCGGGATGTTCCCTTGTAAGTACTTTTCCACAGGCGTCTCTTTTTAGCTTGAACACCCATTTGCTTCCGATACATTTCCTGCCTTCAGGTAAGTTGGAGACTATCCATGTATTTCTGCTTGACAGACTCTCCAGTTCTTCTTCGATTGCATCTTTCCATTTTTCGGCCTGGGGCGATGCTAACGCTTCTTCTACGTCACGTGGTTCTGTAATTTCTAAGAAGTTAATTTCTACGTCAGTTTCAGACAATACGTCTTCCTCATCGTCTGTGCGGGTGGGATTGCTGGGTTTCCCTTTCCGACCATACGGGTTCCTTACGACCTTCTTCGGTCTTCCGCGTGGTCGCGCTTCCTTAACTTGCTCCTGAGCCCCCACTATCTGAGTGCTCCCTGTCATGCCCTGTGAGGCCTCTGGTTCCTCTTCTCTGTTCTGTAAATTAAGTGAGATTGAGCCTTCATGTTCGCGATGCCCCCCATTTATGCATAAGTTGTCTTCACTAGGTTCATAAAGGTCTGGTATGTCATCTCGTCTCCACGTGTGGACGTCTCTCCCGCGGACCCATTCGTATCCAATTTTGTTTTCTGCGAACCTAACATGTTTAGTGGTTATTACGTCATTTGTTTTCGGGTTCCATACCCTGTAGCCACGCGTATGCGATCCATATCCGACGAGCACGCATTCTATTGCTCGATCGTCAAGCTTCTTTCTCTGTTGCTCTGGTATGCGCGCATAACTCAGACATCCATATACCTTTAGGTGACGGACACTGGGGATATTTCCCGTCCATACTGACAGTGGTACTTCGTTATTTGTCGCCGAATGTCCAACTCTATTTTTGATATACGCCGCTGTCGTCACGGCTTCGGCCCAAAACTTCTGTGGTAAATGCGAAGATTTTAGCATTGACCTAGTTAGATCGAGTAGCGTTCTGTTTATCCTTTCGGCAACTCCATTCATCTGAGGAGTATCTACGTTTGATCTTTCATGTTTGATACCTAAAGACCTAAAGAATTTATCTAATTCGTGATTGCAAAATTCGAGGCCATTGTCAGTTCGAAACCTCTTCACCTTTTTTCCTTGTTCACGTTCCACCTTGGCGATATATTCTTTTATGCGATTCTTAACCTCATCTTTACTTTTTATACATATTACGGTTGTGTACCTGGAATAGTCGTCGGTAAATGTAATGAAATACCTGTTACCCCCGAGCGATTTTTCTGGCAAAGGTCCGCACACGTCAGAGTGTATTAACTCGCACGTTCCTTTCGTGCGAATTCCGCTGATCCTTTTGCTCGCTGCTCGGGTAGCTTTCCCTATGTTGCATGCACTACAGGTATGTTCCCTCACCTTGGCGTCGTCCAGCCCTATGACCCTATTAGATTCTTTTAGTTTCTTTATTGAATCACTACTTACGTGACAGAAACGCTGGTGCCATATCTGGTCTGAGTCTATACTGGCATTATGTGATTCGAGTGTGGGCTTGCTTGTGCTCATTTCACACACTTCGGCTGCTACTATATACAGGTCATTTCTCCTATGCGCTATTCCTACTACTTCGTTGCTTTTGCTGTTCGTTATCTTCACTATTCCATTTCTGATCAGCAGTTGCTTTCCCTTCTGTTCTATTTGAGCTGCTGACATGAGGTTTCTTCTTAGATCTGGCACGTAATATACATCATGCAGGGTAACTAATTTCTTTCTATTGCCAATGATCATGTTCACTGTTATGTTCCCTATGCCTTGTGCTCTCAGTGTAGCTCCATTCTGCTTGAGTGGATCCGCTGCGGTGCATACTGTTTCCGAATTTATAGGTCGGAACTCCGTGAACCAATCGTGTCTTCTACATACGTGATGTGTACAGCCGCTATCCAACAACCATGAGTCTTCTATACTCGCGTTATTAATGCTTACCAGGAAGGCTTCTGAATTTTTATTTGACTTTGTTTCTGGCTTTTTCTTATATCATAGTTGCTTAAAGCGACAGTGTTTAGCAATGTGCCCAGTTTTCTGACAGTTGTAACATACTGTTGGTTGTTTAGAGCCATTACTTGTTACCTTATACTCCTTTTTCTCATATCTCTTGTTTACAACCAGGGCTTCTTTCAAGTGTTCATCTGTCGCATCTGATCTTGACAATCTTCTGTTGTATTCTTCCAATAGGACTCGCTTCACCTCCGCCGATGTGAATTTGTCGTCTGGAAGGCTTGCCAAGAACATATTTAAGCCTTCGTAGCTATCTGGGAGTCCAGAGAGCATTGTGTAGGCGAGGTCGTCATCCTTGACCTCAGCTCCTGCTTCTTTTAGGTTTCGTGCTACTACTTTGATTCTAGCCAAGTATGCTGACATGCTTTCTATGTCTTTCAACCTTAAATGGCAAAACTCTCTTTTTAATTGCATAATACGTACTCGTGATACTGGTTGATGAACTCTCTTCAATGCTTCCCGTGCCTCCCAAGCAGTGTTACAATCCTCTATATGTGGCTGTTGCTCAGCTTCAATATTCAATCCAATGGCTGCAAGTGCTCTGTCCTCATTTATCTGGTGGGCTCTTCTATCAGCTTCTGTGGCAGCCGGGTCTAATACTATCTTCGACTGTACGTATTTTAACAAACTTTTCCCTTTCAAATACCATTTCATGTCGGTTTTCCATGACTGATAATTTGCGTCCGACAATTTGGCAATTTGGTAATCACTTTTCACATCGCTATTCATGTCTAATGTAGCTAATTACACTTTCCCTTACACGAACACGTTTCCTTCTCAGCGAGCCACGCACGTGCTTTTTCTAACCTCAAGACAGGTCTATATCTAAAAGAAATCTATGTTTCGCGCTTAAACGCCTGGGCCCATAACCAATTGTTGGGATTAGGACTGGCGTGGCAAATAATCTTCAACGTTATTTAGAACGAAAAAATAACGGAAAACGTTTATGCGATACAGATGAATATTTTAAAACGACATTTATAAAGCGATGCAGAGCACATTTCTTTATCTACACTTTCTAGAAGGGCGGAAAACGGATACGGCTCCATTTTTTATTGTACATCCTTCTTTCCGTTGTTTTGCGCGATGCTCGCGCCTCTTAGATTAATTTTGCGCGCGCCCATCAAAATATTAATAAATGTTGTTGAGGCGTAATTTACAACTTGGGCCTTGAGGCTGCAAGAGCAAACCTTCCTTAATTTTTAATTATTTCTGCAGCCGTGGAGACCTGACACATGTCATAAATCTAGCATTTTTCGAACCCTTACTCATTCTTGTAGCCCAAAATCGCCCTCTACCTGGGCTTTCTCATGGTTTTGACAGAAGCCAATTCAAAACTTTGCACTTCAGTAATAAATCCAAGCAGAACCATAAACATAAAAAGGCCAAAATCGCGACTCCGACAGGCACTCTCCCGTGACGCAATATATTTATATATATTACATTTAATTTTTTAAATATTTTCTAAACCATTTATTACACAGTGCGCTGACTCATACCTTGTGATTTGTTATTATATGTTAAACCTTCGTTGTTATTTTGTTTCAGTCTATATACTTTGTTCATCATTAATAAAACATAAATAATTTAAGGAAAAAATTAGACTCTGACAATGTAATCGTTCGAAGAGTCCGACATTGTGACCAACTTTCGATCAGAGGCACACGAGTCAACAAATGTAGTGAGAATGTATTATTTCCTTCTAATTCGAAAACGTACAGAATTTTCTGGTAGAAATAATAGAACAATGCTTATTCGTACATTACGACATATAGATTATGAGTGGATGTCCAGTGGTTTCGACGCAATTTGCTTTCAAACTGCACTCATTGTCAGTACCACTTGCGGCATCAAAAAAATATTCTAATTATAAATGGTTGTTTCAAAAGCGATCACTTTCGGCCGATGCAGAGTTTAATTTCAAGGATATCGATTGTAAAAGTGTCTCAAAAATCATATTTAATCGAACGAAGGGAAACGTTGAAGTTCGATATTTAAAATGAATACCGCGGATACTAGTGAGAAAAGTACTTAAAATGATGCGGAACGAAAATCTATTAATAATCTGCATCTAAACCGGTGACACAATCGTAGACTGTTGCGGCGACTATCTTACATTGAGGGTTTTTCCGCCCTCGCACGGTGGTCCAGAATGTGCGATTAGCTGCGCAAAAGTCAAAAAGTCAATTTTGTCACATCGATTTCTTTTGTGGTGATATCGATTCTTAAATGTCCATCGACCTCAGAAGTGGCAAAATTAATGAAATTTCTGGAGACCGCTTTCTATCGAAAAAACACGATGTCTTCTTCTATATGCTATATTTTTTAATAATTATTGTTTCTATTTGAAAAGCATTCTTCCACGGTAAAAATTTACGTGCCGAATATAAAATTATTGTTTGTAGTTTACTTAAAAATTAATGTTCAATGAATGAAAGGAAATCGTCAAAGTTTTTTATCTTTTGCAGTCAATATCTTCAAAGTGCACATAATTACACTGTCTAATTAACACCACTATTTTCTGTAATCCTTCTCCTAAACGATCCTGCAACAAAATAATCTGCCCGGATCCGCCTCCGACGAAATAAAGAGTCACGCGCACCTCGACAAGGCGCTACAGCCGGACTGTCTCGTAAACTTTCGACAGGTATAACAATGAAGGGCGCAGGTAGACGTGCGAAATATTTGCAGAAATAACTTCCATATAGCCTAAAGAATATATGTGGAAAGTTTTAGCCGAACACCTTTCGATACTTATAAGTTATTTAATATTTAAGTGAATCCTGCGCCGCGAAGAATAGGATGATTTCCTTTCAATCGGATAACCTAGCTCATTCCTCTTTGCTCGCAACCTAACAATAAGAACAATTAAGTAATAAAAGTGATGCTTTAGAAGTATTCGTCCTCGTTAATGCCAATAAGATTTTCTTTTTATTGCACTGTATCTTCAAGAAATCCGGGAACTTACTGACCGCGTATCCCACTGGGTTTCTGCAGCTGGTCTGGGTTCCATAAACTTCAGAAAGGGATATCAACAATAGGTGCAGGTAGATGAAGCCAATTTTGGCAGAAATTATTTCTAAATAGTTTAAACTAAACATCTTCAAAGTTATGAGAGCCTATTAAACCCAATTATAAAGGAAGGGAAAAACTTTCGCTTCCTTTTGATCTCGCTTTTATTCTTATGCGGAATACAAATCATGAACATCCAAGTTCACCTGTATATAGTAAATAATCAAATCTACTGGCACGGACACTATCATTGACACAAGTTACGTCACAGATGTGGGAATTTTGTAAATCCCGCTAGAATTATCTAGAAGGATTTGCCATGATAAAATTGACTGATGAAAAAGACGATCGACGACGAAACGTGGACGGCACGAGGACGACACGAGGACGAACGACCGGATCGAGGATAGACGTGTACGACGACGGTAAAGTTCAAGAGTAGACGGAAATAGAGGATAGACGAACTATAGACGAATTATAGACGCATAGACGGACTAGACGAGTAGACGAACTTTATAGTTTATATTTTTATATTATTAGAGTGTGTGTGTGTTTTAGAGTTGTGCGTTTCCCTATATTTTCCATATTTGTTTCCACTTTTATATATATTCTATTTTATAAGTATATTGTTACCGATATCCTACACATATAAGTGATAAACAGTCACATTATTTTAATATTCTATTACTTTTGCTTATCACATTTGAATTCGTCGCTACTATAATTAATAGAGGTACCATAAGTAACCCATTATTTTTCAAAGACCTTGTTTCTTATTAGTGCTGTGACAATCAAACAAGTGCAAGCAAAAATTTGGTTAGTGTTACTCTTCAGCTAGTTTGTTAGTGATTTATTCCCAAGAATACCATATATATCTTTTTTTATAGCCTTGCAACAAGATATGGGATGTTGTATCGTTTGAAAGCCATACTCGCAATTGTGTGCTTTTACATTTTCATGCCGGATTTAGAGCAACAGAAATAACAAGGAAAATTTGTGATATATATGAAGATGTGCTGAAAGTGAACAAATGTCAACGTCAAGGGATTTGCTGCTATTGATTATGACCTGTTAGACAAGCATCGAAGTAGACGCCCAGTTCAATTCAATAATTCGATTTATCAAGAAGCCTTGTGTTCACGGGCTCCATCATATAAAGACACCTAAATAAAATTGACAATATATATATAGGCAAAGGATATGGAATCCACGCCTATCGTCTGATTTTGTCTATGAATGCCAAATAACTGGTTATTTATAGATGTCCTTTAAAATTTTATACATTCAAAATTTTTAAAAATTACTAATAATAGAATTTCAGAACATTACAACAAATTTGATCAGTGATTATTATATCCGTTTTACGCGATGATGTAGTAATTTACTCATTTCCGCATGAATAAGTAAAGTTTTGTATGTTTAAATATCTCTAGTTCAAGTTCTCTTCGAAGAATTACAATCATTCCCCATTTATGTTTAAATCTATGGAAGGTAGCTTCTATGAATGTCTACTTTTGTTGAACCATGAGGATTGAATCTTCCTTGCCCCACGGTCGCATCTACCATGATACGTTACTGTACCTGAGATATTCTTATCGAAACGCCAATAAATTAGTAGAGTGAGAAATTACATATACTTAGCGGTAACTAAGCAGAGAGTGACATGTGCAAGATGTGTATTGAACATACGTTTTTGTTTTCCCATAATGTGTCAGATTATTTATTAGTTAGGATAACACTTTCGTAATGAAAAAATTTTAATTGCGAAAACCTATTTCATTTGACTGATTATCACAATTGTAATTTCTATTAAGTATACAACTGTAATTTTTGCAATGTAGAAAAAATTGTCTAAAATTATAGTAATGTGAGAGAATGCAGTACGAAATAACGAATAAACTCAATCTTTTTCAATTTTCAACTTATTGTTATGTTACTCTCATAATCAGGGACGTATATATGTTTAAGACACGTAAACGTTGTACAGCTTTAACTTCATTCTTTGGTGAGTCCCTGAGTCTTACAATACGTTAATATTGTAGACTTGGTTAAGTATTCAATGAAAAATAGAATAACATGTTTATTGAAAATAAAAAATGTATGTATATTTAAATATATAATAATATGAACATTTACACTTTATAAGCACATCCACGCTACACCTTTACTTAATTATTTTAGTGCTAGAATTCTTTGCAAAAACGTGAGCGGAACGTCCCAAGCATCGAACTCGAGTGTCCTCCGCTTCGCATTGATGAGGGTAACAAAATGAGATTTCAATGCTTTTCTGCTTATAAGTGGAATATATTGTTCTGTCTGGCAGTTAATGATGTCCATTTTATATCGATGTTATTGCAATTGTGGGTCCCCTCCACCCCCACCCCTTCCATGCAAAGCCAGCAGAGGTGGCGGCAGAATTTTAGTGAAGAAAAATCAGGCACTACAGTCAAAGCCCTCTATAGTCAACTCCGCTATAATCAAGTGCTCGCTATAATCAAGTTGACAAGTCCCCTGTAGTCAAGAAAAGTATCCCCACTCTGACTGAACCGGAAAGAGTGCACGCGTCATCGTTATGCGTGAGTATTACGATCTACACAACTTCCCCACCTGCGCAGATAGCTGCGCATCCACACATACATCCTACCGGACATATAAACGAGGAAAAGAGGGGAAAATGAAGGCGAGTAGTGGGAATTGTCTTATAGCGGTCGTTTCCGGCACCGAGGACTTGATTATAGAGAGCTTTGACTGTAGCCCCATTCCCTCTTCCGATGGACGCCGCACAGTGGTTCATTTGGCCGAAAACCTGGCCAAAACTCAAGGAGTTTTTCAATTTAGCTGAAAATTGGTGTATTAGTATTATTTGGGTCGCTGATTAAGAATCTGTACTCAAAATTTCGAAAAACAAAATGGCGGCTTCAATATGGCGGATGCGAGTATTGAAAAATTGTCGGACCGGCATGAAAATCAGTAGTCTTATGTTTTTCCGGTCGCTGATTAAGAATCCGAACTCAGAATTTCCAAAAACAAAATGGCGGCTCTAATATGGCGGGTGCGAGTATCGAAAAATTGTCGGATCGGCATGAAAATCAGTAGTCTTATGATTTTCCGGTCGCTGATTAAGAATCCGAACTCAGAATTTCCAAAAACAAAATGGCGGCTTCAATATGGCGGATGCGAGTATTGAAAAATTGTCGGACCGGCATGAAAATCAGTAGTCTTATGTTTTTCCGGTCGCTGATTAAGAATCCGAACTCAGAATTTCCAAAAACAAAATGGCGGCTCTAATATGGCAGGTGCGAGTATCGAAAAATTGTCGGATCGGCACGAAAATCAATAGTCTTATGATAGCCCGGCCCTATGTCATAAATGCACTTCCCGAAGCATGGCGCGCGCGACAAACAAATAACAATAACTCGAAGAATCGCAAAAAGTCGCAAGAAAACTCAACGAGGTCTTCTTCGGGAAGCTTCAAAGTTTAATTTAAAAAAAAATATATTATGTTATTCCATGGACTTCTGCAGTTTTAATGATATTTACTGCAGCAGTCGCTGTATCTTAATACAAGCATGTCATTGCTATTCCATCTCCGAATTTCCCTTTGTTTAATAAAAATTTCGGTCGAAGGAGAAAGATGAAACATTGTAAGGAACAAATATTTCCCTCATACCTGCAACTAGCCAGATTTTCATTAGAATCGTCAAAGATCTTTCAGTTTATGACGGTAAGCGGTCGAGGTAGCCGCGGCTATTTATAGTTGCCTCGAAACAATAGGCCACCAGCTTGTTTAAACTCATTCTGATTTTTAACCCCATGAAATAAACATATTATTTCGTTAATTGCCAGGTTGATCTTAGAGAAGGATTAGCAGTATTCATTAGGTAAAGCACGATAGCCCAGCTCTATGTCATAAATGCACTTCTCCGAGCATGGCGCGTGCGACAAACAAATAAGAATATCGCGTACAATTGCAAAAAGTCGCAAAATTTTACAACGGGGACTTCTTCGGGAAGCTTTAAAGTTTAATTTAAAAAAAAATATATTCTGATATTCCTTTTCCTTCAAAAGTTATAATGATATTTATTGCAACAGTCACTGTATCTTAATACCAGCATATCACAGCTATTCCATCTTCGAATTTACCATTGTTTAATAAAAATCTAGACTGAAAGAGATTGATAGAACATTGTGAGAAACAAATATAGCCCTCATACCTGCAACTAGACAGATTTTCAGCCGAAACGTCAAAGATCTTTCGGTTTGTAACGGTAAGCGGTCGAGGTGATCGCGGCTATCTATTGTTGCTTTGGAACAAAAGGCCACCAGCTTGCTTAAAATTATTTTGATTTTTAACCCGAACGAAATAAATATAGCGTTTCGTTAATTACAAGGGTAACCTTAGAGAAGCATTAGCATTATTCGTTTGTCCAAGGCACGATAGCCTGGCAGTATGTCATAAACGTATTTCCCCGAGCATGGCGCGTGCGACAAACAAATAAGAATATCTCGTAGAATCGCAAAAAGTCGCAAAATTTTACAACGGGGACTTCTTCGGGAAGCTTCAAAGTTTAATTTTAAAAAAAATTCGCGTTGTACTTTTGCGTACTTCACAACTATTTCCTCTGCAAAAGGAAAAAAATGTATGGGTTTTGCAATCTGTGCCATCGCAGTTGTAAAATATTAAATAAAAAAATGAAACCAAGGTACTTATAATTTAAAAGTATGACGAATAGCTACAAATACTTACAAAGTTGACTGTACTATTATTTCACATTGAAAACGTATTCTGAATTTCGACGTGAATACGTTACATTATTCAAGTGCCAACTTTGACATTGCATATCTCTAAGAGCGTTGTTCAATAAAAACTTTTATTAATGGAAACCGATGCTCTGATATGTTACAAATAAAACGCAATTGCTAAATTTTGAAAATCGCGAAAAAAATTTTTAGCTTTTTGGCCAGGTTTTCGGCCAAATGAACCACTGTGCGCCGGGTCCGTAATGAAGGTGTCCCCACGGGAAGAAAAAAAAAGTGCCCTCCTAAAATTAATATAGTTCTTCAAAATTCTCGTTGGATTTAAACAGCATTTATTACGTAAAACTTCAATACTTACAGTAATAATACTAACGAGGGAACATACCGAACCCGTACACGCCGATTTTGAAGAAAATTGTGTGGTAGATAGATCTCGAAGAAATATTTGACACGTGTTTTTTTATATCTGCTGTCGTCCACATCGAATGGGTGATATTATCCCTCAAAAGGCTATAGGAGGATAAGTATGAACCAGCGGCCTTAGCTCCGATCATGCTCGCTTTTTTTTTGTTAAATTAGTACCTATGTGAGTACTTATCACAGCAATTTTCAACCGTTAAAAATTCATCCCCAGGGAGTAATCGTTAAATAAACAAATTTTTTCAAAAATTCATAACTTGAGAACGACTACTTTGATTTTATTGAAATTTATTGAGGACGTATGTACATATAACTAAGGTCTCTGATTTAAAAAAATTACAGACTTGATGAATTGACATAACCTTAGAAAAAAAATTAAAACAAAAACTCGTATTCACTAATTTTGTCTATACTTTACACATATAAATTTACACGAGACAAGAACAACATGTAGTACGAAAAACTAACGAAAAGTTAACAAAAATTTCGAAATTTTAGTATATTGTTTAAACAAATAATTTTTTGCAATTACTATAAATATCGATGGATTCGTAATTTCAAGACGCACAATTTGAAAAAAGAATTTTTTGCCTACGCCCTTTAATTGTGGAGATATTTCAAAAAAACTGTTTTCAACCCCAAATTTTGAGGGATAATATCACCCATTCGATGTGGACGACAGCAGATATAAAAAAACACGTGTCAAATATTTCTTCGAGATCTATCTACCACATAATTTTCATAAAAATCGGCGTATACGGGTTCGGTATGTTCCCTCATAAATTAAGAAGCTCTTTTGACTGACAATGAGAGTAAAGACGCTTTGGAACGAGCATGTTCGCCGGTTCGTAAAGGACCGTACATACTTCTTGACAGTTTATAATTTAATCGATCATCAAATCGATTAGTATTATTATAAACAAAAGTCAATGTATGAACTCGAGAAAGAGCTATTTTTATCGACAGAATCTTCACGGGTTGATAGAACGGCGATTAATTGCATGCTGAGATGTTTACTGGTATTCAAATTATTACGGTGATCCTTCAACGGTAACTGATTAAGCTCAAGAATGCTATAATATTACTTATGATAGATTGAGTTATGATTTGCTAAAGGGTTCTGTGAGTCGAGATAGCTTCTTCAAGAAAATAGATGAAAGAGGAAATTCTATGGAGAAGACATAAGCTGATTGCCTCTTTGGTTAGCAGTTTTGAATATAGAGGTAGTTAAGTGCAAAATATGGATGAATAGAAAAGTTTTGAGGGTGAAAGTATGGTTTCTTTAGTTTTTAATATATGATTAATGAGTAAAATGTTAAAACTAGTAGACGTAGATGATTCGTGCCAAGGCATGCAGTTAAAAACTTTTTTTATGATAGTGACTACGTCTTGCGTTGTCATGCAATTGCGTATTCTGACAAAACGGAGAATCTTTACCTCCTAATTCCTAAGAATTGCACAACAGAGGAGCTCCTGATGTAAAATATAACTAGCGTAACAGTAAGTGATTTTATTACATACTTTTCTCTTCTTTTCATAGTTCTTTGAAGACATTTATCTTTTATGAACGGAACAATCGAACTTCAAAAAGCGTCGAATCGTTGATTAATGCAGCTGTGTACACTTGAGAGCAACATTCGCGTGCTATTCAATTTCCAAGCACAATGAGATGTACCGGCGACACAGACACAGAATACAAATTATTACAGCAGTGACTCATGAATTACTGTCTTACTTGAACGATTTTCAGGTACAGAATATTGAGAGATGATGCTTGAATACAAATGTCAAGGGAATAGGTTTAACTACATAATTTTGCAATCTTTGAAAGTATGCTAATGCAATTGAAAGCTAAAAATGTTATTTAGATAAAACAATTAGCGAATACAATTAAGTGAATAAGTGTTACAAATCTTAGAGATTACTTTAAGATTCTCTTAACATTAAGCTTTAAAAGAAATATAGAATCGTTACACTCGTAAATAAATAATGTAAAATACGATCATGTTGTTACGAACGAAGAATCCAATAGAATTATTGCTTCTTACCTAAGAAACATGTGAATTGTTACATAAATCAGATAACAAAAGGATTCTTCGACCTGATTTCCTCAGTAAGGGACATAATATAAAATGCTTGAAATAAAAGTTGGATACTTTGTAAGAGAGCATCGATTTGTGAATAATGTTAAATAGGATTTGCGTACGTTGAAAGTATATCGAAATGCTAGCTAAAAGTGGGATGCCCACCTCTGCTCGAAATGGCATTGTGTACGCGTTGTAAAATCGTGAGGGCCGTGTCTTGCCCGCGGAAGAAATATAACAATTCATCTATTATTACCATCGAGGAAATGTTCCTGAGGACGAAGGAAAGAATAAAATATGGAAAAGAAAATTTCCAATCAAAACAAATTGGGAAATTTAATGAGAAAGGCAATGAAAGATAGAAAAAATTCAAAGAATGGAGCGCCGATATCAAGCCAGATTTTCCTTTTTAGGATCTCAATTTGCTGATGCACTCCATACACATGCTAATAGAGATGCTAGAGTACCTATTAAACAAAGCTCTCCTAATGTACATAATGCTCAAACTTCGATAGATCGAAATATGAGAGTTACTGTTTTATCCCCTCAAAATGTCACGCTTTCGTTAGTAGGTTACAATATACAGTAAAACCTGTTTTCGTGCGGTAGATAGGGACCGCATAAAAGAAACCGCACAAAAAAAGAAATATTCAGAAATTTCACAAACACTTATAACAAATAATTTTTTACATATTAGAAAAAAATTTTTTTATGCGGTGGATAGGGACCGCATAAAAAAGTCGCCCTTGGAAATTATGTCAAAGATTTATGAAACACTGAGAAAGTGCTTTCAAACAAAAGTAATAATTAAATTATACATGGAAACGTTGAAAAAAATATTAATTTCTCATTTTACACATGGAGAAATGTTCAAAATGCACATAATTTACTGCTGCTCGTCGTAGTCCAAAATGCGCATCTGCTTGTTGTTATGCCGTGTGAAGTGAAAATGCGTTCGCTTCTTTTAAACGCATTGTTTTATTTCAGGATATCCAGAAAGAAAAAAGACACCAAGTGCAAAACTTAGAATTATAGTTTAATTAAAAGAGTCGCACGTCTTTACAGTTTGGTCGTCGGGACGAGAGTGTTCAATCGTGAGTCTCGTTGTGCCGATTCGGTGCCGCCCTTTTTATTCCAAGAAAGGTTTATCGCTAAGGAGACTAAACTAAAGTGTTGCATGAGAATGCTATCCGATATTCCTCATCCGACATTCACGGAAGTATCGTTCGACAACCTCAAGAAGTCTCCTGAGCGGCGGAGCTTTTCGCTAAATACCGCCTATTCGCACCGTTTTTTTAATTTAATCCACCCTGCTCAGCCTCCTGAAGGAGGCACTTGACAAAGTCGTAACATTGAAAAACCTTTATGACGCCTGGCGAATCAGATCATGCCGAAACAGGCCTACCTCCGAGAGGACTTCTTGAGGTTGTCGCGTTATACCTAACATTGTGATGCGTATTCTGCTGATAACAAATGAACATAGCGTCTGGAGCCGAACAGCGCTTTGTAGTGTACATGTGCACACTGATAGAAAACTTTGCAACAGTGTATAATGCCAACACCGATGGAATTCATATACCGCACAAAATAAATCGCACAAAACAAATCGCACAAAAATAAAATCTCATAAAAAAGGACCGCAAAAAAACAGGTTTTACTGTATTATGAAACCTGAAAGACTTAATGAGACAAAGTGGTCTGAATTTGATGCTCGGTTTAATGTCGTTGCGAATATTAATAGTTGGGACGAAAATACAAAAGCAATTGCCTTAATTACTTCCTTGGATGGAGCCATTTTGGCCGATTCGCGCAGATTAGAAGAGTAACAAAGACTTAATTCGATTATAATTCAGTATTAGAATTAAGAAAATTATATAGTATCAAGCAATGTCGAGTACTGAATCGGAATTATTTTGAGGAACAAGGACGAGATGATCGATTTACGAGACAATCATTTCTCGAAGAGAGAGGGTCTCGTTAATCTGCGTGGTGGTCTAGGGGAGACCGGGGCAAAATGGTATAGCGGGGCATAATGGGACCGGGGCAAAACGGGTTGATATTCCACTCCTCTCTGTCCCATTTTGCCCCAAATCAAGCACCCAAGAAACTTCATTTTTTGCTATCCCATTATGCCCCAGTGCTGTTTTGCCCCGGTACCGTTTTGCCCCGCTATACCATTTTGCCCCGGTCTCCTCTATACGTGGTCGAGGGTGAAAATGCCATTTTTCCTCGACTAATTAACGATAAGCCAAAGTAACCATAAAAGAGGGCGAACGAAGCTTTATAAAAAGGAAATCCATGAATAAGAACAATGCTAGATACAAAAATATTATTACGGTACAACTTATGGAGTATTTACTGGTATTCATTGACGATTACAGAGCATTACACTGACGGAGTTAATTGTAAACGCGTCTGCGCACCACCTTGGTATATTTTTAATTAATTATATAATCCACATACACATGTGATTATGATTGATTTTACGACACGTATATGTATACTGCCGCTCAAAAGTATGTGGACACTTCCTTAACTCTTATAACTACCTGAAAAAAGTTTCGATATCTTTGGCAAAATTGATTACCTTGTAGGCATTTCTGTTTGTACAGTATTGGAGAACATGTTTTAATAATAATTTATTAAATATCTTACAGATAATAATAACAGATAATTATATCCTCTTTTCGTCTATATATCCATCGCGTGATTTTATGACCGCGTTTACTAATCTAGTCCAGTCAAATTAATCATTAAAATAGAAGTTAGGTTACAAAAATTCCCATAGAGCTAAAAATTGGTATGAATGTTCAGAATACTATTATAAATGAATTGTGAAAAGTCCCCATCAATCCCCCTTGTGCAAAAAATTGTATTGATGGTGAATGTTTGCAAAAATAGGTTTTTCGCGTTTTTCTGCTAAACGGTGAGTTTTACAGCAAAAATAGTTCAGAAAAAAATGGTAGATCATCCGATTCTCTACAAAAAATGTATCCACACTTTTTTTCATAAGTATTGCCATTTCCGTGATACAGCGGTTCAAAGAACTGAAAAAATTATTTTATTCGTAATATGCACGTTAATGTACTTTTATATACATTTTTGAACCGTTATACGAGTACAAATATGAGTCCCTATGTCTTATACATACAAATTATAAAATTCTTAGAATATAAATGAACGTCAAAAACTCCGCCCCTATTTTCATTTAGTCGCATGGCCTTGAGTAACATTTGTCTTCCATTCAATTGTCAGCGTGGCGATGCTCGTATACCTGCTCCGTTTCAAAGGTTTCATACTCAACAAAATACTGTTAGTCGTAAGCATTCCTTCGTAGTGACAACTCGTGGCTATCGCTTATATTTTGTAACAAAGTTTGTGCATTTTACTGTTTTTAAAAAAAAATGTCGCAATTCTGCTTTATTTGTAGTCAACCTTTGACTGAAAGTGGAGTTGTTACTGTTGATCACGGCATGAAAGCATTAATTGATGCAAGTATTGAAAGAGGTGATGAGTTTTCGGAGTACCTGAAAGACCAGACATCTGTAAAAATTCATGTGCAGTTATAATCACTAATGGAATTCACTTTCTTCTTTCTATGTACGGAGCTCCAAAAAAAGTTACCTCCTTGGATAAACTCCGATACTTATCTCTTGCAAAAAAAAAAACTTATAATAAAAAACAAGTGCAATTAGCTTGTCTTCCCCCAACCTCTGCTGCTGCTCAACAACATATATTCCGGGTATATTATCAAGTTCAAGTGTGGCTTGGTAATAAAATGGATCCAGAAGACTGGGGTTGGAAGTTGGTTGACAATGCATTGGAACCAATTCATACGTTACTCCCACCTGCACCAGAAAAACTCCTTAACACCATCTTTTGCAATTGCAAAAAAGGTTGCAATGCTAAATGCGGCTGTAAAAAGGTTGGACTGTTTTGTTCTTTAGCATGTACCAATTGTCAAGGACAGTCGTGCTCCAATGTTGAATCGATACTAGATGAGGATAATTACGATATCAGTGATGAGACATATGATGTATCACTTTTAGAACATATTTGTATCCAGCAGGAAGATGAAGAAAACGAAGACAGTACACTAGAAGTTCCATTGGATTATTATGAATCCGACGAATAATTTTTCCAAATTATTTTTTCATTTATATATTACATAAATACACAGCTTTCATCATTTTCAATACTCAATTTGAATTCAATAGGATCACAATAGATCGTGGAATAGGCCTACCGGGGAAACCACGTTAAAAAAAAAGTGCCAAGCACACTACCTCATAGGTGGTGTGGAAACGTGTGCATATTACGAATAAAATAATTTTTTCAGTTCTTTGAACCGCTGTATCACGGAAATGGCAATACTTATGAAAAAAAGTGTGGATACATTTTTTGTAGAGAATCGGATGATCTACAATTTTTGTCTAAACTATTTTTGCTGTAAAACTCACCGTTTAGCAGAAAAACGCGAAAAACCTATTTTTGCAAACTTTCCCCATCAATAAAATTTTTTGCACAAGGGGGATTGATGGGGACTTTTCACAATTCATTTATAATAGTATTCTGAACATTCATACCAATTTTTAGCTCTATGGGAATTTTTGTAACCTTCAAAGTCTTATTTGACTGGACTAATCGTGGTATCCTGGCTATTAATCGTTTAATTATTTCGCTGCCACTCATGTTTATAGATGTTTATGTTATGCTAGAAAAGACAAGAGACCTCACTTTAGCGATGCAGTCCCTGGAAACTGCTAGAGAAAAACCTCCAAAATTCTACGCATGCAGTGCAATATAATGTAGCTTTCCTCCCACTGAATCGATTTTTTTATTTAAAAGAATTGAATAACAATATTTGTAATTTAGTACTATTGGAATACATTACATATATATTCGTAGCAGAATTTAACAACAAAAATTGATTAACAACAAAAATATACCTTATCTATCAGAAATTTCATAAAAATGGTAAGTGTCCACATACTTTTGAGCGGCAGTGTATATGTACATATTGATTACGACGTATGTGTGTATTATTAATCCATGCTATTGATAAAAAATAGTTTTTCTTTGTTTATTTCATTTGGTTCGTTTGGAAAAAAAAAGTTTATATTGAGGTAAACTGCTTTGACGAAAAAGTGGAAGATATTTAAATCACTTTAAATGCACAGGCAAATCGGATTGTCAAATATCTTTAAAAAAATTCAAGTCTCTGCAAGCCGAATCTTGACATTGACTTAAAAAGATATAACTGAATACAATGCTCTTCTTTCAATGGATTTTTTGTTTCTTTAATTTCCATTTATATTTTTATTAACTTTGCAACCTGTAGTAAACAGCAATTAGTTAACCGTACTAGCTATTTTGGCCAAACACTTGATCTTTGCTACTCAGTTACCAATGATTTTTTCGGTCAAGTTCTCCGTCTCCACGTCTACAACACCTAGCCTAATGTAAGTACTAGTAACCTTATGACTTCTTCCTAAATTTTATTTCTGCTCTTATTTTCTTTCGCCTCTCATCCGGACTCACGTCCATCGTTGAATATATATTGTTCCACAGAACCAGAAATCTACGTTAAAAGCCATTTGGCCACTACTCTGAAAATATTCCAAACAACAAAATACAAAGGATCTCTGAAGAACATAGCCCCAGTCGTAGAACATACTAGATTATAATACAGTTGATCCGCTTAAGGACGTTCCCAAAGACCAGTCGTTCTCAACCTACGAATACATTTTCTCTATATAAGTTACCCATTTGTACTGTAAGAATTAGTTGACCAGCAGTACGCTCTTTTGCCCAGCCTCCCAAAAAATATGTTTAACTTTGAAAATTTATATAAGTTAGTTAATATTGTTATAGAGAGGTAAGATAACATTACGAAAGTTATCCTATTTTTATCATTTTATATAATTGTTTGTTCATTTTTATTATTATCAGTCAATAAATATTTAATTCATTATCAATATAAAAAGTGTATTTTATTATTTATTATATTTTTAAACCCTATGATTTACTTTAAACATTTTTTACAACAAAATAAATGCCGCTTCTTGTACCGATTTTGTATGGAAATTATTTATGTGAATATTATCCGCCAATTCTCGAAATTTAAAAAAAATTGTAAGAAAATTAAAATTGTTAGACACTAAAACCTACATGAATTAGTATAAAATGTATTAATTAACATGCGTTCAAATAGAAATTAAAAATGCTAATATTTTCAATTTTAGTACCGCAAAATGGGTGGAAATTTTTCGTATGCGTTCAGAATACTGTCAAGAATTTAGAAATAAATTTTAAAGATGATCGTAAGAAAAATTTTTTTTTGGGAACGTCCTTAAATCACTTCAAACCGCAATCAATCCATAAGTCAATTAAGCAATCATTAAGCTTGCTCGTAGGACATTACTTCCATATTGTAATTAATTTGTTTCATTTCAGTTGTATGATTTTCAGAGATCTTCTAATCTTTGGTCAATTACATTTCAATAAGTGATTCGATCTCACTTCAAACGATGTAATTCGCTGAATCCCATTTATAGTATCAGGTTTGGTGAATCTCATTTATAGGTCAGTTTATACATGAGTTCGTACGTAAATTACAGTACCTACATAACGTCTAAATATTATCAAGTACGCATGAATTTATGGATTGACCCGATAGAATGAAATCAAATTCATCAAATAATAACTTGCAGTGATCAAGGGATAATTGGGTAGAACAAGAGGGCGAAGAGAGAAGAACATCCGACAAAATATAAATGTTGTAAACGCGGCATAAGGCGATTGTTTGTTGGAAGCGCGGCATAGAGCGATAGAGCGCGGGAGGTACAGTAAATCCTGGATAAATGCACTGAATTCGGGACCGAAACAGTGCAGTTACGAAGTGGTGGTTTCTATTTTGTGTTTACATACGTTCAGGCTCCAGCCGAGCGTGTGCTTAGAAAAGAACAGACAGTAGAAGAGACAAAGAGGTCCAACCTACAGGGGGACCGGCCCTAACGTATCGGTGACGCAATACTAATCGGAGGATGAAATTTTTCCATTTTTTCATTTTTTTGTTTTGAAACCTTCGCTAATGTATTTGTGACTTGTTTCTGATTTAAATGATACCAAACACGATATGTTTGAGTTACCTAAATAGAAAGTAAACGAATTAAATATTAAGTAAATATTGCTCAAACTATATCGTGTTTGGTATCATTTTAATCAGAAAATTGTCACAAATACGTTAGCGAAGTACTCAACAAAAAAAAAATAAAAAATGGAAAATTTCAAGTCTCCAATTAGTATTGCGTCACCGACACGTTCCGATAATATCGTATTAAGGTCTATTTACACACATCAGTGACGTGACCGTGACGTGAGAGATCAGTGTCAGTGCTATCCGTGACACTGCAGTGACGCCTATTCCCACACATCAGTGCCTTGTCAGTACGACTTGTGGCATGATCAGTTCTACGTTCGTGTTTCATACATAGTGTTAACATAGTGCAGTCAAGTCAAGGTCTTGCTCGACAGAGCCGTTTCTCGAGCTGCTCCGCCTGCTACTCCTTCCTATACACTCGAGAGCTCGCTGATTGACTTTGCCTCCCCTTAATAGTAGCGGACCTATTGTCATGAGCACGGGCGTATTCGGGGCGACATTCGTAGTCAATCAGTCGCGCTGAAAAGTCGTGCCTTACGCGTCAGTCGCGGAGATCAGAACGTCGTGCGTGACACGTCGATTAAGGTTATGTGTCGATATACAATTTCACACCGCACTATATCGCATGTAGGGTAACACAAAAGTATTGTTAGTGAAAAAGTATGCTCGAATATGTGTTAAATAAAGTACAATTAATATATTTTAATATTTTTGGGCTTCTGGCGACGGTTTTACCGAAATTAACCACTACGTTATGCATTACGTCTAAATATAGTATTGTGTTCCAGCACCAATAGTTGTAAATCAATTATTAGCGCAAATTGTTAAAAGTAACTATACGATAATAGAACGCTACGTTTCCTAGCGAAAAAGAACACATTGTTGCCGCCGCAACATATAGAGATGCATCTCAACGGTTTCTTTCATCTGTATGATTGTTAAAAAACATTTTCTTCATTTATATTTTAATGCGATTTCTCGACAACGATTCAGCGGAAAAGGACATTGATACAGTGGAATAGATTTTCAGAAGATAACTTTGTAAGAAAGAGTGCATTTGCATATTTCCATGGGTAATGTGGAAACCTATATTACCTCTTTACTGTTAAAAGACAACACAACATTGTACAATGTATCGCCCCAATAACTTCTTACATTATTCTACATTCTTTGAGGCGAACAAGTTTGGCATTTTGCTGTCGCAAAATTTTTAAAATATAAATGTCGTCCCAATATACCGCCACATGCTACCACGCTTGTACCAGTAGGTACGACCGTAACGCCGCTGGAGTGTCTGTGAATCAGTGACATCTCGACTGTATGTGTAGGTGAAGGAGGCGGCGCAGCTCGAGAAACGGCTCTGTCGAGCAAGACCTTGACTTGACTGACATAGTATAACATGTAAAATGTCGAAGTTTGCAGAATCTGATTTATTTATGATTGCTGTTGTTTTGGATGAAGAAAAGGAGCAACAAGGGAAAAAACGGAAGTGGGTTCATCAAGCCTGGAAGACGAGAAGAACAGAAGGGGAATTTGCCCCTTAGTTTTTCGTCGTTCATCGTTAATTTTAAAAGTAATAAAATATTGAATATAGAAACGTCACAACGAAACGAGACAGTGTCACAACCGTGAAAACAGGAAAATATCGTCGAGGACTAATCTGAATTTCACTGTACGGTCACGGCGGAAGCACTGACGGCACTGATACGGACCGGCGCCGGGCCAGTATGAACAACACCACGCTAGTCCCTTAAAAGAATATCTTCCGGCAGGCTGGCAGGAGTACGTGCCTGTCACGTCACGGTCACGTCACTGATGTGTGTAAATAGACCTTTACACTGCCTCGTCGTCGGACGTCGAGGTTCGACCGAGGGGGATCCCCCTATGTGGAGGGGATGGCCGCGATGCATTTATCCAGGGAAATCTCTTGTGCATTTATACAGGGATTACTGTATAACGCCGCGTCGTCTTTCAAGAACACCACACGAAATCGAGACAAACTTCAAACGCTGTGGCGACGCGCAGTGGTCGATCTCGCCGAAATCCTGACCAAAACCTCAAACATTTTTATCACGATTTTCAAAATCTGGCAATTGCGTTTGATTTGTAACACATCAGAGCATCGTTTTCCATTCATAAAAATTTTTATCTAACAATACTCTTAGAGATATGCAATGTCAAAGTTGGCACTTGAATAATGAAAGTAACGTTTTCACGTCGAAATTGAGAATACGTTTTCAATGTAAAATTAAAGTACCATACACTTTTTCAGTATTGGTAGCTATTGATCATACATTTGATATATAAATATCTTTATTGTTTCATTATTTTATTTAATATTTTACAACTGCGATGGCACAGAATGTAAAACCTATACATTTTTTCCCTTTTGCTAATGAAATAGTTGTGAACGCTCTAAAATGCCACCGTAATTTTTTTTAAATTCAACTTTGAAGTTTCCCGTAGAAGACCTCGTTGAGCTTTCTTGCGACTATACGAGTTATTCTTATTTGTTTATCGCGCGCGCCATGCTCGAGGAAGTGTATTTATGACATAGGACCGGGTTATTGTGCCTTACTTAATGAATACTGTTAATCTTACTCAACAGGCACTTTGGTAATTTGCAAAATAATATATTTATTTCGTCGCGGTGAAAGTTCAAATGGTGTTAAGTAGAGACTGGTAGTCTGTTTAACTTCGAGACAGCAATAGGTAGCTGCGGACGACTCTTCCGCTGACCGCCATCCATGAAGCAGTGCATTATTTATTGTCACTTTGTATCTATTATTATATTTTAGGAAATTTTTGTTTCAGATTCGTAATTAGTGGCTCAAAAAACATTAGAATACCAATTCTGGCGCGCAACTAAACACTTTTTTATACAGATGTCCGCCATATTGAATCCGCCATTTTATTTTTTAATATTTTGAATTCGGATTCTTAATTAGCGACCAGAAAAATATGAGAATACTAATTTTCGTGCCGATCCGACAATATTTCGATACTCGCACTCGCCATATTGAAGCCGCCATTTTGTTTTTGGAAATTCTGAGTTCGGATTCTTAATCAGCGATCCAAATTATACTAATATACCAATTTTGAGCTATATTGAAAAACTCCTCGGGGTTTTGGCCAGGATTTCGGCAAAATCGACCACTGTGCGCCGCGAGTCTAGTTTCCAGACTCTGTTTAAACCCGAATAGGTTCCAGAAATGCTATAGGGAGTCTGTTGCTACGAACTTTTTATTCTGATAGTTCGATCATTTGTTTTGCCAATTCAATTCTTTCAATTGTTTCAATCAAATTGTCATATTAATGTTCTTATAATATAAAGAAACGTCGATGACGCAACAAACACCAATTCAAAGTAAATTAAAAGAAAAAAATTTACTTCATATTATATTCTGGAACCAATATTCATCCATGATAAACACAAAATAGTTCCTGCATGTTTAAAAAAAATTCTCCTTCTAATATTACATAAACATGCATTTTATAATAAGAAAAAAATGTTTTTTTCATAACATGAAATAAATATTATCTGTATACTAGGAAAAAATATTCTATTTCTAATATTAAATAAAGATTCGTTTAATATTCAGAAAAACATATTTTTCTCGTGACATGAAATAGATATTTTCTGCATATTTAAAAAAAAATATTTGTTACTTAATATAAAATAAATATTGTATGTATATTTGAATATTAAAAACAGATTGAATCTCTTTTTAATATTATATGAATGTGTATACAATATTTTGTGCTACTAGGGTAATTCAACAGCCTGATATATATATATATATATATATATATAAATAATATATTGGTTGTTTAATTTTCTAATAATAAACCTTAAATTTAAATTGATTTGGAACTATTTTTTATGCAAAAAACTTCAGTCTTCTTGTATAAGTCAAATTGGCAGACTTTAGAAAAATAGATGTATCAACATCCGTAAATCTAGTGTTAAGGACTCCAAAATAATGTTGTATGGTATGTGATAAGGATTATACTCTGAGGAGCCGTGTGTTAAATAAATACATAGTTATAAAAAATACGGAATTCGATTTATTTTCGCACGTCGTTTACTCTCTTGAGGCCAAAACCTAATTGATTAAAACGGAAAACCGCGTTTTGGAATCGCCACAAGAATACGATTGCGCTTAATGCATCGTTACTGGGTCGCAAAGTAGTCTCTGTCTCGAGACACGAATCGATTAACCGTAGTTTACGGAACAAACGCGGTGGGACGCTTGAATTGTTTATATACATATATCTCAAATATCTGATATGTTTAAAATAATTAAAAACACCGATACTAACGCTTTGGGGTGCGTTTTTCAAAATCTTTAAAATGAATCGGTATCCAACAGTACTGTACTTTAAAACTCTTTTCGTACAATTTCGTTCATCGATTTTACACACTTAAGTACCGTTACCTTCCATTATCATAAACTGCAGGTGAGATGAGAAGGACGGAAAATACATAGGAATGCTATGTGCAAAGATAAAGCGATAGCATCATTAAACAATACCGGATGAGTGTAGCGGATGTAAACCGTGAGAATGCTCTTTAGTTACACCACGTGTAGTATCCTATCCTATCTTTTTCTTGTATAGACTAGATCTGACCTGGTGCAACTAATTAAATTATACGCTGTATTCGCAGAAAATCAACAAAGCACTAATAATGCCCACTCATATAGTAAAGTATAACAATGGAGACCATGTATTTTAAACAATATTAATTCAGTTATTAAGGAGGATGATTGCTGAAAGAATTTTGCAAAATATGTTCGACTGCTGTAATAATACTGCATAGTATTTGTCAGTTTGAAAAGCTATGAGAGAAAGCCAATTAATTTCGTAACTATATAGTACTGCAAATATTTAAGTATCTATTCATTATATATTCTGAAAAAATCCAATACGGCTGGAACATTCAATGGTTGAAGGTATTTCTTTCTAATCCGTTCAACTTTAAAACCAGCCATGTTTTTCAAGAACGAGGGGTAACGAAACTCATGATCGCGCATTGAAAGGAAAGAGCTGAATTCAGTGAGGCAGAAAATACGCTCGTTTACTGGAATTCGAAGGAAATTTGCCGTCAACGAACTTTCGTCGTCGGATGTGGCTTACATTGAATATCCCAGTATTCAGGTTCAAAAAGTTTTGTGTACAGTATGCAGATTTTATAAATCTTTGCCTTGTCTGATATAGTTTAATATAATTAGTAAATTATTGTTATATTTTAATTTCTCAGATTGCTACACTAGCTCTGTCTAATACGCGTTTCTTCAGTAATTTCGGAAACTTAACGATTAAACAATAACAAGTGAAGGGTAAATGTACTTTTACATTCTGATAGCCGGGATATCATCAAGTCATTAACTGAAAACTATGTATCACGAAAAGATTTCTCCCGACTAATTAAGGGGGGAAATAGGTGTAGAACGGCGTATTTAGAGTAATTTTCATGAATTTTTTTAACATATAACAAATAGATACATTTTATTAAGATTTTGAGGTTATTTTATAGATATATTGAAGAACATTTGCTGACAGTTTCAAACATTTTTCTTGAAAAATCCCGGAGATATCACCTGCTGCAGATTATAAGTCGCCACCCGCATCGGCAGTTTGTGTACATCCTGGAGGTCACAATTTTTATCTGAGTACAATTTTTTTAGAAGATTTCCTTTTTTCATACGTGTCTCTTCTATTTGAACTAAAATTATCACAAAAAAATCGAAAATTTCTATTTCTTTTTAGACTGTGAAAATTAAGTACGATTTTAGACCGCTTTTTTGTTCTGTTTTGTGCAATAAAAAGATAGTAAAAATGAAAATATTGTTTATGTTTTTAGTTCAAATAGAAGGTATATATATAAAGAAAATGTCTGCTAAATTTGATAAGGATTGATCAAAAACTCTTCACGCTAGAGTGTACACAAATTCGAAAAAAGGAATATCGAGAAAAACGCGTTTGAAAACAAGAGTGGCAGTGAAGGTAAATTTAAGGCAGTAATGAATCAATTTAAATATCTTATGAATTAATCAGCTATTCCAGCACCATATTGCAGTCCTTCATCAGCTTCATATGTATCATTTTCAGCTCTGTGCTTTTCTTTTCGAGCTTGTCGAGTTTCTTTACTACTCATGGAGCTGCGTCGATTTTGTCGGATTATGCGTCGATCATCTACTTCTTGGGCAAAATTGTAGCTTCGGTTACCCACGACAATGTTAAGCTCGTTCATAACAGATAAAATACTGGAACTTCCTTCATTAAATAAGCATGCAGCCAAATATGCGGCGACCTCAACTATTCTTAAACCAGAGTTTAAATGTTTGGGATCCAATCGCCAAACGGTTGAATTAAAACTTTCATTAGCATTTTGTGTATGCCCGCCTAAACATCTCTCGAGTAAATCATCCCTGGAAAGCTCTTTGTAAATTGGTAGGACTGGTTTTTGAACATCATCATGCAGTGGTTTTGCATGAGCAGGAGGCTCTGTTCCAAGAGCTTCAGCCTCTTTCCATTTACACCAGCTGTCTGCGCCTACTGGACAATTGTCATGATTCGGATCGTCGTCAGTTGATGTCATGTGATCATACGTAGCCATTATTGCCTTTTTCATGTCTTCGACGCTATTAATATTTCTTCTAATCGGCCAGCCGTAGTATGTACTTAATTTTTTCACTAAAGCTTCTGTCAACTTTCCCCTACCTCCCAATTTTTTGTCTTTCTTTACACTTCGAAGACGCGTTCCCATTCATTTTTGTACGTGGCCTATGCATTCGTTCTTTGCGACTGTCAATTCATCGCCATAAGGATTCAATTTAAGCACTGCCGTAAATGTTTTTGAGTCACCATCGAAATACATTTCGAATGCTCCTGACGGTCGACCGAAGAACGCTCGCTCAAATGCTTTAAACTTTTAAACGGCTTCGAATTTTGCTTTGAAATTTTCAGGCTATGTTATTGAATAGTTGTAGAATCGAATTATGAAAAAAAAAATTATTTTTTGAGACCTCTACACCTATTTCCCCCCCTTAATGAGGGCAGCTCATAAGCATGTGAGCAGTTAGCAGTTATTAAATAATTATCTTTGCGGACGCGGTGTTTATAATCAATGATATAAAGACAATTAAAAGAATACATTCTGCTTCGTATACATATACATATTGACTAACAGTAAGAAGGGAACATATCGAATACGTACACATCAATCCTGATAAAGCTTACATGAGAAGCAGTTTTCGCAAAAATACTTAACAACATTTTTTTTGTCGGCCACTCCCCATGCTAAATGGGTAAAAATACTCTTGGAAGTTGAAGGTTAAAAATGTATTTTCAGAAATATCACGATAATAAGAGGCTATAATATAATATTTTATTTTTAAATTGCGCATTCTTGTAGGAATGGTGTGAGCAGGATATAACACTAGATTTACTAAAGTGGTCAAAGTGACTCTCCCTCAGTGTTTGGAAACTGTCTGCTTTGAAGACTGCAGGCCAGTTCCGTCGAACCTTTTTGAGAAGTGGGTCAAATTTCGTCCATTACCTTTTTTAGTATTAGCACGTGGGTCGCTTTTTTCGGTTTTCATTTTTAAATTCCTCTGGAAAGTTTACGTCTCCTTTTTATTCTACAACTTTTACTTTTGCAAGTGAGGAGCACAACATAAATCAGCCAACCGATATCTATTTGGAAATATTTTTTTATAAATTCGGCGTTAAATATATGTACCTTATTTTTTAAATATTTTTGATTATTTGTTCTCTCTTTTATGATATGGAAAATAAGTTTATAAAAATCACCGCGTGAGTCATTTAAAAAGTCTGTGTGAATGAGTGTCATCAAATTTGTTGCCGCATTCATTTATTTCAATCAGACATATTTATTTTACTATTTTAAATATATTAAATCAATTGTCGGTAGATCTCGTGTTAAACCGAGGAACAGTGCTTAAACTGAGTTTACAACCGACAAAAATTTTATTCACTGTTTGGTGAACAACACATGGTATTGTACACTCTGATTTTCTTCCTCGCAATTAAAAAAATGTCGCAATTAATTATTGTAAAGAAATTGACAAAAAACAGAAAATAATTAATCCGGCTCTCGTGAACTGAAAAGGGGTACTTATTTTGCCAGGTAATCCAAGCCTGAAAATTACATCTACGATTTTACAGAAAGTACTGGAAGTCGGTACTTTATTCTGTTTACAGTCCTGATCTATCTCAAGGTTACTATCTATTTTTTTATTTAACACATTCCATTGTCAATAAGACTTTCAAAAGTGATGGCAAGGACAAAACTACAACTACTTTTTTTTCGAATAAAACTCCGTATCTGTTCAAGAAGGGGATGTGTAAACTTGCGAAATGCAAGAAATGTCATAGAATCCAATTAGAGCTAAATTGTAAGGCAATAAAATTCGATTTAATTATAAGGAATTATTTTTTAAAACACAGAGTGTTTGAATCTTGACCTAAGAATCCGCACGAATTTTTTCTACTACCTAATATAATCTCACGACGAAATACTTTCACACCTTTGAAGCATAACGTAATGTTAATGATGTATTTTTCAGTCTGCAAATTTTGAACCTCATGACGAAACACTATTAGTCTTTCGAAGCATAATGTAATTTTAATGCTGCGTTTTTTAGTCTGCAAGTTTTGAACCTCTCGCCACTATCTTAGAACTCTGTTACGGGATGATTCGAATGCTTTTCTACTTTCTGTGGATACCAAAGATTAGGATCTAGGTCGGCCGCTACTAATAATAATTCTATACTATATCTCCCCATACTCAACGACATCAGCCATGGCATGTTCAAACATCACAGTCATCCGCGAGTGCTTCTGGGATTGATATATACATTGTAATTCAAAACGTACATTGAAATTACGAACTTAAAAATAAATAAAACATTTTTCACTAATATTTATTTACAAAATAGTAACTATTAAGGTTATTTATGGATCATTCCAGTGAACGCACGCACGATTTTCGAAACACCTGGCACTCAATGACTTGTCTCAATCAGGATTAACGATTGGTAATCACGGAGGCAATATTTATAACCAGGAAGTGAGAATAAAATTTAATGCAATCACCATACGATCATAGAATATTTCGCCAATAATATAGTTTTATCTTTTCTCTCGCATTATTTCTTTTATACTATTATTGCACAAGTCGATTTATTAAGTACAGGTACCAAATATTAGGTTGTTCGGAAAGTAATTTCGTTTTTTTCCCAACGGAGGACATAATTATAATTTTTCACAGCCAACTTCATACTTAATTCGCATTGCTATTATATATTTTGACAGTTGATATAACAACGCTTGTTTGTGAAAAATATTGCTTGATCCTATACAATAGTTTTTATTTGGTGCCCTATTAAAGATGAAAAGTCGAAAGCAGCATTTTCGCCATATTTACGTTTTTACTTTCGAAAAGGTAAAAATGCTGTTCAAGCAAGAACAAAATTATTCGGTCTGTATGGAGAAGATGCATTGACAGAACGCCAGTGCCAAAACTGGTTCGCAAAATTTTTTGCACGGCAACACCTTTACTTCGAATGAGGACGTCAAAAATGGCTTTGATTTTTTTGCCAGCAAAGATCAAAACTTTTATGAGTGTCGAATCATACTACTGTCAGAAAGATGACAAGAGGTATTAGAACAAAATGGAGAATATATAATTCAATGACATATTTATGGTCTACAAGAAAATCGTCTTTCATTCTCACCGAAAAAAACGAAATTACTTTCCGAACAACCCAATAGTACCATAGAGTGAAATCCTCTGATGAATTTGTCTTATTTTCCGTTTGAGCGAATATGTCCGTCGTGCGACGCGGTCCTTACATTGATAAGAAATGATGCGAACCAAAGAACTAATGCGAAAAAAGGAAGTTAGGTTCAAAAAATTAGGAATACATAATATTATATCTTTTGAGGTAGGATAAATATATTTATTAACAGTTTGAGTGCCAGAGCTCTTTGCGAAAATCTGGTCGAAAAGTGTCGAGCAATGAAATCGCGCTACTTCCGTTTTATATTGTTGTATCCCGCTTGTGGTCAACAACACTATATTTAGGAAGAACTATTGCGCGCACCGAGTTTTAACAATTTAAGGATAACGTAGTTGTGTGATACGGACTGTCAGCGATTCAGTACAAAATTCGTTGATTTCCGAGCAGGACTGACCTTTTAAAGACTTTAAACTAGTGTGGTGGGAGATATGGATGACCCCGACTTCTCGTGACTAAGGTTCCAAAAGAGCGAACGCTTTTCCAGTGACTTTCGCTAACAATAAGACCAAAGGTCTTGAAAACATATTTTGAGGGAAGAGCGATGACGGAATTTGAAGATGACAAATAGTTCCCTTTTGGACCTTGAATCACGTTGAGTATTATTTGGAGCTATTATCTCATTTTTAGAGGAGATAGTGAATCTGAGGAAACATGAATTGACAATGACTCGGTATCCAACAGTATCGCGGAATATAATAAAGTAAGATTTCAATGTTTTCCTGCTTATAAGTAATGAATATTGTCGTTTTGCTTGTCAGTTAATGATATTGTTTCTATGATATCTATACTAGTCGTAACTGCAATATGTTACTGAACTATTTTTATTATTCGTGCAAAAAGTGTCATTCTTTCTAGAGGTCAGGCGCGACTGGTCGGCTTGATATTTTTCAGTACTGAATAAAAAGAAGCACAATCGCGCCTCTTGGCACTCAAACGGTTAAAGCAATTTTTATAAAAATATTATATATTAACCCTTTGCGGTTGTATGTCTTCTCTCAGCCACCAAAGCTTTTTTACCGTTCCGGTCGTATGTCTTCTCTCAGCCACCACAGCAAGGAACCATGCAAATCCTATACTGTATTCATTCATTTATCAGTTTACACTTTCTCTAGACGAACCTAAATGCCTAAGGAACCTATTCACGAACCAATTCGGTACTCCTATCAATTGGAGATAACAAAATCCAATCTAAACAAAAGCTGTTACCCCGCACTCGCCATGCAAGATGCTGCGCTGTGGCGAGTCTGTCGACTTTTGAGCGTAAAGAAATCGACAACGTTCGGCGATACCTTGTAGAATTCCAAAGAATATTGTATAAATTGTGTTTAACAATAATAAGACATTCTCGCTGGTTAAAATATTTCAAAATAATACTCCAAAATGGCAAAAAGAAAGTTACCGCAAGAAGTGTTCCGTGAAACTGAAAATAGCGATGAAGAGTTTTATTTTGACCCCTTCAATACAGACTCTGAATATAAGGCGTCAGCTATAAGAGAGAACAGGACGCCTATGACACATTTTATGTTTTTTCCGAAAATTGGTGGGACAACTGGTTCATGGTTATCGTGATGGAGCACAATGAAAACTGGGAAAACCATCGACCTCAGATAAGGAGGAAAGACTGAATGGAAAACTGCACATATTGTGGCATTGTGAAGACGTAAAAAGTAAAGATTGCGCAGTATGTTCAAACAGAAAGATTAAGGGCGGAAGGCGCCGAACCAATTTTTTTTGCGATACATGCAATCGAAAAGCAGGCCTGCATGTTGGAGATTGCTTCGAAAAATACCACACGATGGAAAACTATAAAATATAATTTTTATACAAAAACGTGACACTAGATCACTTTATTGAGTAAACATACATCTAAAGTTCACAAAAGAACTACTAAATCTTGTTTATACTTCGTAATCTTGCATGTTATGTCTCCCTGCTCTTTCGACGGAAATTAATTCCGACCAGTACGATACCCATGTCCAAATTTAATACGACCGCAAAGGGTTAATATATATTAAACAATATTCGTTATTACTATTAAGCACTATTATGCGATGACAATTTCGTTCTAATAAGATATCTTCATTCTTTGAACATTCTTCATCAATAGTTTGAGTTTTATGCTCTACTGTTCACAAAAAAATGCTACTAATCACTTGGTGAAATATTCGAAAACCTATGATAATAATTTAAAAAAAAAGCAAATTAATAGAAGAAAAAGCTAACGGTAGAATGATATTTATTTTTCTATCGACCTACTTTGTGTTTGAGATGATCCAAAAAGGGAAATTGAACTTTTCGGCATTTTTTTTAGACGTTACAGAAATTAAAAAATTACATTTTATATACGAAATTCAGTAACAGCATGATCGAGCTTTACGATAGTTAGTGAAATTAATAGATTATTAACCGAAAAGTATATACAGGGTGGTCCACACAACGTGTGCACCGTTAAAAACTACCAAAATATGCGTTGCACAAAAAAGTTTTTATATAGAAGTTGCATGGTCTGAAGGGGCACATTATATAGTGTAGTTATTTTTTTTATAGGTGGAGGCGTTTCGGAGATTTGAAGGTCAACTTTGTTTTTTTAAATGGAATGCTATATTTTTTATATCAAAATATGGAAGAATGTCGAATTCTGAGTAAAAAAGTATTGACATTTATTTGCCCTAAACCTAATAACTAACGAGTAATTTCACTTTATTTCCTGAAAATTTTCTTCGCGTAATATCAAGTTAGAAATTCGACCTTATCACAGATTTCCGCAGGACAGCGATGTTTACGTGACAGTGTTTACTAATATAGTGACCTAGTGGCTTAACGCAACTAATGTAAATGTTCAAAGTGATATCCATTGGCATTAATACAGTGATGCAATCTATTAACTAATGAAGAAACTGCATTCTGCATCATATCCGCACTGAGTGTAATGCATGCTTCACGAATACGATGTTTCATATTCTCAAATGTTGTTGGTGGTTCACGATACACTGTGTCTTTTAATGTGCCCCACAGAAAATAGTCTAAAGGAGTAAGGTCCGGTGAGCGTGGAGGCCACATAAATCGTCCGCCACGACCAATCCATCGATTAGGAAATTTTCTATCCAGTACTTGCCTTACATTACGCGCGTAATGTGCAGGACAACCATCATGTTGATACCAGATTTGTGTAAGGATATTTAAAGGTACATTTTCCAATAAAGATGGTAAAGTGTCATTCAAAAAGTTAGCATATTTTTGTCCTGTTAGTCGATCATTAATAAAATATGGCCCAATCAATTGGTTGCCCAGTATTCCACACCACACATTAACGCTCCATTGACGTTGGTGGTCGACTTCTCTCATCCAGTGAGGATTTTCTGGTGCCCAATAATGCATATTTTTCAAATTAATCTGCCTGCGATTAGTAAACGTTGCTTCATCAGTGAACAAAACTTTTTGTAAAAAATAATTATCACTGTTCATTTGATGCAGGAACCACTGACAGAACCGAACGCGGTTTTCATAATCCGTTCCATGGAGCTCCTGATGAAGTGCTAGGTGATAGGGACGATGTTTTTCATTATGAAGAATGCGTAGTACACTTGTTTTGCTAATTCCAGATCCTCGTGAAATCTGTCGTGTACTAATATGAGGGTTTTCTGTTACCGCTGCTAGGACCGCAATAGCATTTGCATCAGAAGTAGCAGTTTTCGTTAAGTTACGTTTAGTAACATTAAGACTTCCGGTTCGTCGAAGCGATTGACACATTCTCTCAAATATGGCTCGAGATGGCTGATTTCGTTCAGGATACCTTTCGGCATAGATGGCTTTGGCTCTTATTGCATTTTTATGGCACTCACCATAAACTAAAAGCATATCAACTTTTTCGCTATTACAAAATTTCATTTTTACTTTTATCTGTCTGGTAAATACACACAACACCGAAGGTAACTTCAATGCTGGATTACGAATATGAAGACGATTGCGAATCATGATAGATGTTGTGTTGATAAACACTGTCACGTAAACATCGCTGTCCTGCGGAAATCTGTGATAAGGTCGAATTTCTAACTTGATATTACGCGAAGAAAATTTTCAGGAAATAAAGTGAAATTACTCGTTAGTTATTAGGTTTAGGGCAAATAAATGTCAATACTTTTTGACTCAGAATTCGACATTCTTCCATATTTTGATATAAAAAATATAGCATTCCATTTAAAAAAACAAAGTTGACCTTCAAATCTCCGAAACGCCTCCACCTATAAAAAAAAATAACTACACTATATAATGTGCCCCTTCAGACCATGCAACTTCTATATAAAAACTTTTTTGTGCAACGCATATTTTGGTAGTTTTTAACGGTGCACACGTTGTGTGGACCACCCTGTATTCTGAAATATCTTTTAATCCTCAGAAAAGTATTTCCCACACGTTGATCAAATTTAATTGGCAGAAGTGGTAAGAATGTAATAAACCTACTTCGAATGAAGATTTATAAATCAATTTTCCATACCGTGTATGTAATAACGGGTTTGCAGTTTAAGGAAAGTACTATTAATCTTAGCAGTATTTACAACATTTATTCTTTTTTACTTTTATGTAATTACTTTGTAGTCTGCTTTATTTATGAAAAATACATAAATAGCTTTAAATGTAGAACCAACATTGAATTTATACAAATCACCTGACACATCTGCGTGTCGCAGTTATAGTGGTAAATAATGCAAATTTCATGCAGCATGAAAAGCATTTTAGTGCGTGTACACAGGCGAACTTCCAACATCAACTTTTTATTGGAAATGATATAAATATAAAATCGCAACGATCTATACCACCATATCGAATTCCTCGAGTATTAAGAGAATCTTTTCATCCACTTTTAGAATTATCTTCCTATTAAATCAGGTCAGAAAGTCAACAAAAAATTCTAAGCACGAGCGGCAGTGGTAATATTTTCAGGAAAACATTTCTTCTCTCATAATGCTAAACAACATGACGCTAATTTAGATGTTTTTCCAGCTTTATGAAATTAAGAGAAGAAACAATATTTTCAAGTCGAAATGTGCCATCTAGTGATGGAATCTAAGTATTAGAAAAACTAAGCAAGTGTGAATCAGTACACATACAGGTATGTCGCCTGTTGTTCAACATTAATTATATGCCATTAACAAAACGCGTATGCGGTTAGAAAACTTCAGCAAAAGTGCCAACAATGTTTTACGTGACGGGTACCATTTTTTCTGCAGGTAGGGAATTGTGGAAATTAATAAAAATTACTGCCCTCACTTTGAAATAAACTAATATCACTTTTATACTTTGCTAATGCTTCTACTTCCACTGTATAAAGATCATAAAAATACTTATCGCTGCTGTAATGTACCGACCCTCCGCTTAGTTAGTATATAAGATAAGTATAAGAATATTTTATAAGCGCAAATATTTTAGACGCCGATAGACTAACTTCCATCATCACCTCTGACTCACTACTCCAAATCCAAACCTCCTAGTTTTCCATCGCGACCTTTCAACTCCCAAGCATCGTCACCGCTCCTTACTCATCTCCAAAATCACCGCTCCAAGTCCGAAATCCAACCTCTTACTTTGATCTTCGCCTTGCATCATCATTATCACTACTCCCACTCCTTCTCCAAAAGTCCCTTTAAAAACCCCGTATTCTCTGCCCATAAGAGACATTTTCTACTCACTAACTCTGTCATACGCAAAATCGCTGTCCGAACGCTGTCTGAACGAGTAAAGTTATTTTAATATACAAAAATCCAAAAAGTTATAAAGTTCTCTTATTTGGCGGACCTTAAGTGCGGATCCCTCAATCCGCCATTACACTGCTTTTACCCTGCAATATCATTCACACACCTGCACGCCGATGCAGTACGTTTTTCAGTGTTCTGTTACGTGGCGTTTATCTTACTTAATTTAACGAAATTGTTAAATGAAAGTATAAAGTCGAGTTTATATACGAATGTCGATGGTAATACACGAACATAAGTAGTGTTTTAGAAATAATGTAATGTATAATATTCTTATCATCATCAGATACTAATTTTCTAATAAATTAAATTAGATGTACTATTAGAACAACCTTGAATCACATCAGTTTGATCGTTTAGGTGGAAATATTATCTTTAAAAATATATGATTCCATTGTTAAAAAATGCTGATAACCTTGACATTTCTGCAACGGCTTCATCCAGCAGAGAAATACTGGATGTGGGCCACAGAAAACGTGTTCTCCTACCACGACAAATTTCGCTAATACTTTCTCATAAACATAACATGATCCAGATAAAATTTCCATTGTTGCATAAATATAATTTAAATTATTAAAATGCAGAGTACAAATTGCGAAGTGCACTGGCAAAACCATGTTGGATACCGACTCAGTCCATGTTTCTTTTTAGATTCATTATCTTCCTTAACAATAAGATACTAGTTCTAAATACAGTAAAACCTGTTTTTGTGCGGTAGATAGGGACCGCATAAAAGAAACGGCACAAAAAAAGAAATATTCAGAAATTTCACAAACACTTACAACAAATAATTTTTTACAACATATTAGAAAAAATTTTTTTATGCGGTGGATAGGGACCGCATAAAAAAAGTCGCGCTTGGAAAATATGTCAAAGATTTATGAAACACTGAGAAAGTGCTTTCAAACAAAAGTAATAATTAAATTATACATGGAAATGTTGAAAAAAAAATTAATTTCTCATTTTACAGATGGAGAAATTTTCAAAATGCACATAATTTACTGCTGCTCGTCGTAGTCCAAAACGCGCATCTTCTTGTGATGCGTATTCTGCTGATAACAAATGAACATTGCATCTGGAGCCGAACAGCGCTTCGTAGTGTACATGTGCACACTGATAGAAAACTTTGCAACAGTGTATAATGCCAACACCGATGGAATTCATATACCGTACAAAACAAATTGCACAAAAATAAAATCGCATGAAACAAATCGCATAAAAAAGGACCGCACAAAAACAGGTTTTACTGTAATACCCAACGTGACTCAAGGTCCAAAAGGGAACTGTTTGTCATCTTCACATTCCGTCATCGCTTTTCCCTCAAAATACGTTTTCAAGACCGTTGATCTCATTGTCAGTGAAAGTCAATAGAAAAGCGATCGCCCTTTTGGAACCTTAGCCCCAAAAACCCGGAGTCATCCAAACCTCCCACCACACTAATTAAGGTCTTTAAAAGGTTACTCCTGCCTCGAAATCAAGGAATTTTGTACCGAATCGCTGACAGTCAGCATCTCGCAACGACGTTATCCTTCAATTGTTACAACTCCGAGCGCGCAATAGTTCTCTCTTTAATAAAGTGTTGTTGACGATCTTCGGGATACAACATAAATTTGGTGTCAGAAGTGGGATACAATAACCAACACCCTCTCATTCTCTGTCATGCTTTATGCAGCAGGTTTTTAATCATATAATTATTTAATTCTACTACGATTTCCATCGAGGATGTGTTTCGACGTTCTTGCCTCTTAAACCAATGATGGTCAAAGTTTTTAGGAAAGGACCAGTAAAAAAGAAAAAAATTTTGGCGCACCAATATAATTCATCAAATATTTTAATCTTTATCGAAAGTTTTGCATGTCCAAGAAAATGAATACCCTGTTAAATGAATTTTTTGTAAACACTGAAATTAAAAATTTCTATAATATTATTTAAAAATTAGCAGCGACCCATAGTTTGCCGACTACTGTACAAGGTGATCTTACTAGATCAAAAAATCAAGTCAACAAAAACAGAAAAATATGAGTTCCAACGGTATGTACTGTGCATATGTATACCATTGATATGTGCCAAGGCAAAACGTATCAGGAATGCCATTGGCTCCAGAAATAACTGGATCATAACCTTCCTTTTTCTATCTTCTCCGCGCTAAATTTCAAGAGATACTCTTTCCCCATGAAAGGCGAGCTTCGCGCTTGGCAATCTGACATTCAATATTTGTTTGGATCGCAAGTTAATCACAGTATGATATTACATACAGTATCCGTACTTGACATGCGGATGAGTACCTCATAACTCCACCTACCGATTTCGACTTTAGGCACATTCTCATTCTCATGGGATCGGTAACCAAAGACGATCTTTACCATGCATCGTACACTTCCCATTGCGATACAAATATTACACCGCAAATGTTGCAATTAAAATTTTAGAATGCTATACAAAAATGAGGAGGATATTGATAACTATAGAAGTATATTTTATAAACTATTTTCAAGTATCATTTTAATTGCCACGCTGTTCTACTATTCTCTTGTGCCGCATGTTTTAAAATTAGGTGCACCTATTTAGCAGGCAATGTTCTAAGGTATCTTCTCAAAGATTTGCGATTCTGTAAGAACCGGATCGGGAAAGATTTGAAAATTAAGGACAAAGATATTGGCTTATTGCATTTGTCTCATTGCATAGGTAAAATGTTTGAAAGTAACTATGGATCAGAAATGCACCATTCTCGTGCAAATTATTGCTCGAGTTATTGCTATACTCATATTGTGGCATCGTACTTACAATTAGTAAATTATACTTACGCCTTTAAATTAGTGACAAAACTGGAAAAAGTATTGTGTATTGAAATGTAACAATCATTTCTATGTAAATAATTTATGTATACAGGTAAATCATTACAATACAGAGGAAATATTATATATTTCATATTGGGATATGCCTAGAATCACACTATGGTAATCGTAAAACAACTTTTTATATACCCGATATAACAAAATCCAGTGGTGCAACGAAATATAAATGATAAATCCAATTTTACAAAAATTTAACTTATTGTTAGAACACTACGATATTTATCACGCATAATAACTCTAACATAGTTATGTATGTTTTGTAAATATTATAAAATGGAATTTCAGATTTAAACGATAACTCGTATCACGTACTCACGTATAATATAAACAGGTTTATTACGGAGATTTTTTTAAGTAAGTTTTCCCTTCTACGATTCCAGAAAAATAATTCGGATTGGTCTTTCCTATCTGATGGTATGTAATAACTGTATCCCGTACAGATTTTGCACTTTTGTATTTACAAAGAAAGAAAAGTTTATTCTTAGTTTTAAAGAATTAATGAAGCCTATTCTAATTTAACAAAACAGATCTTTCGTTTTGTCGAATATTAAGTAACAAATAATTTTAAAGCATTCTTTAAATAAAAATAGGTAAGATTTTACTTTGTTTAACAATGGAAATGTAAGTTGCAACGAAGAATTGCTACAATTGTGGCAATGCGAGACTAATAAACCTCATAATAATCCTTCTTCGCCTTGTCTTACTTTCACCAAATATATGGAATTAGTACTTGGCGTAATAACAATGTTACGCCGTAGAAGGTGCTTCTTGTCGTTCCGATCACGGATGCTCGATCGGTAGTTAACTAAATAAGTCCACTGAGGTTAACGTGAGATATATTTACAAGGCTTAAACTACTATACAAATGATGTACAACAAAATGTGAAATTCCGAGTAACGTGATGTTTTCAATGGCAATACTGTAGCGTTAGAGAGCGGCCGAGCCGATGCGCTCGGTCCTTTTATAGAAAAGGTTTTTAAGGGGTAGTCTTGGTGAGTCAGGAGAAGGGGTACAATTTTTTCTGCCAAACGTGGAAACATTTGGTCACCACTTGGTGACGATTCTGCCGATTTTACCTTGCTGGTTTGCGCCTAGGTACGGTTTATGACAGTACCTAGGTACAGGCTGTACAGAAAGTTTCCACGTTTGACAGTCGGAATAAAAAGTATTTCGCGACGATGCGCCGCGACAAACAATATTAACCCTTTGCGGTCGTATGTCTTCTCTCAGCCACCACAGCAAGGAACCATGCAAATCCTATACTGTATTTATTCATTTATTAGTTTACACTTTCTCTAGGCGAACCTAAATGCCTAAGGAACCTATTCACGAACCAATTCGGTACTCCTATCAATTGGAGATAACGAAATCCAATCTAAACAAAAGCTGTCACCCCGCACTCGCCATGCAAGATGCTGCGCTGTGGCGAGTCAGTCGCCTTTTGAGCGTAAAGAAATCGACAAGGTTCGGCGATACCTTGTAGAATTCCAAAGAATATTGTATAAATTGTGTTTAACAGTAATAAGACATTCTCGCTTGTTAAAATATTTCAAAATAATACTCCAAAATGGCAAAAAGAAAGTTACCGCAAGAAGTGTTCCGTGAAACTGAAAATAGCGATGAAGAGTTTTATTTTGACCCCTTCAATACAGACTCTGAATATAAGGCGTCAGCTAGAAGAGAGAACAGGAACAATCAATGCAGCACAATCAAAACTAGGAAAACCATCGACCTCAGATAAGGAGGAAAGACTGAATGGAAAACTGCACATATTGTGGCATTGTGAAGACGTAAAAAGTTAAGATTGCGCAGTATGGTCAAACAGAAAGATTAAGGGCGGAAGGCGCCAAACCAATTATTTTTGCGATACATGCAATCGAAAATCAGGCCTGCATGTTGGAGATTGCTTCGAAAAATACCACACGATGGAAAACTATAAAATATAATTTTTATACAAAAACGTGACACTAGATCACTTTATTGTGTAAACATACATCTAAAGTTCACAAAAGAACTACTAAATCTTGTTTATACTTCGCAATCTTGCATGTTATGTATCCCTGCTCTTTCGACGGAAATTAATTCCGACCAGTACGATACCCATGTCCAAATTTAATACGACCGCAAAGGGTTAAAAAAGTAACAAAAATTATCATACTTGCTAATAACAAGCGCTCAATGAAAAATAAAATGTATGTAAAAAGTATACATTACAGAGTCTATATCAGGCTGTTGAATTAGTTACACGCCGCGAGCCTTTTCTGAGTCGCTCCGCCTGCTTCTCCCTCCCAACTATTTTACCCAACCAGGAATGACTTGCCAGACTCGGCGTATTACACGAGTATAGTGGCGCTTTAGGGCGCCATTCGCCTCTGTTCGCTCGCGCTGGAAAGACGCCGCGCACGCCGATTACGGGAAAAAAAAATCGATGCGCGTATCCCGTCGACTGACGTTATCTGTCAACGAACAGTTTCAGATCGCGTCACATGGCGTTTAGGTTAAAACAAAAGTATTACTGGTAAAAAAGTATGCTCAGATATGTCTTGAATTAAATGCGATTAAGAGATTTTAATGTTTTTGGACTTCCGGCGGTGGTTTGGCAAATTCGGCAGAGAATAGTGACAAGAATAACATTGAAAAACTTATATTGTATCTCAAAATACCAATGGAAATATTGAGGGTATCTAATTTAAACAACGTAAACATATATTTCTATTTGTGAATATATGTTTTCATTCAATGTAGATATATATTTCTGTACAAACAATGAAGTTTTCCTTCAAGTAAAGTTGAAGAAATAAATAAATAAAAAAATTAGTATTGCATCGATATTATCTCCACAATATTATGAAACTTTTATATATACATATAACATTTTCTTTTAAAATAAATGGTTCTACTGTGCATACATTTATACGCACAACCATATAAACAACAATCATAACGACAGTTTATTAAAATTATATCCAGTAATCTTTAATTTTTTACCTCTTGTTTCTTTAATTCATATGTATACTAAAGAAACAGTTGTGTTACGATCTAGCATGCGCACGTATAAATTAATTTCCAACGCAAATAATTTAAAAATTCGACGACAGCAAAACGCTAGCTCTTGCGTCAAAGAATACATTGTTGCCGCCACGGTCAACTTAGCAATAGATTTTAACCGTTTGAGTGTCAAGCAGCGAAAACGTACTTCTTTCGTTTTGTATCGAGGAATGCAACAAAGTAAAATTTCAATGTTTTTCTGCTAACAATCTGTTAATCGCATTTAATTCAAGACATATCTGAGCATACTTTTTTACTAGTAATATTTTTGCTTTAACCTATACGCGATGTGACGCGATCTGAACCTGTTCGTTGACAGATAACGTCAGTCGACGGGACACGCGCATCGATTTTTTTTCCCGTAATCGGCGTGCGCGGCGTCTTTCCAGCGCGAGCGAACAGAGGCGAATGGCGCCCTAAAGCGCCACTATACTCGTGTAATACGCCGAGTCTGGCAAATCATTCCTGGTTGGGTAAAATAGTTGGGAGGGAGAAGCAGGCGGAGCGACTCAGAAAAGGCTCGCGGCGTGTAACTAATTCAACAGCCTTGTCTATATACATACATACACATGTCGCGTTCCACAGTGAACATGTTAATAATAGAAAGTTTAAAATGTAACAAAAAGTAACAACGTATGCAAGGAGTTTCACTTAATATGCTCCATTATTAATACCACTCTTACTTTTCTGTATACAAAAATTAGTGTGGAAATTGACACAGGATGACGAACATTATGTTTTTTCTTTTTCTTTTTTGAACCCTTTGCGGTTGGAGACATTTTTGAATATTGAGAAACAATCATTTATTTGGTGATGCAGAACCACCTTTTTATCACAAAGGTAGATTGTTAATGTATATAAATTAGCCGAGACAAAATATTGAACCTATTTTCATGGTATTTACTCCTATTTGAACCTAATATGATACTTTTCAATACTAAAACTCCTAATTTAAACCTGTAACTCCTTCTCAGTACAATGATACTGCTATTTAGCTAACACCAAAACCTTTATCCCCTAAATTGGACCTGTTACTCCTCCTAGGTTAAATAATAATTTTTGTATTCAACATATATTTAATATCGCATAAAGAACTTTTATTTTTTTTTAATAATTAATGAATCAGAAATGTATACATACATAAATGTAACTAGTGGATAAATACTTCAAGGACAGTCATTTTTTATTTATTTCAGCTTTTTTTTATTAATAGGTAATGCCACATACATTTGACAGTTAAAATTCATATACATATATACAATTCGTAATTTGTTTGTAATTATAGTTATCACATTAATTTGAATAGTGGTACACTTATAATTGGAAACGAGAAAAAAACATTATTTTTTAGTGATTTTGATTAATTTATTTTTGAAAACTATGTATATATATATATATATATATATATATATATATATATATATATATAAATGATAAGAAGATGAATAATAATAACGTTAATAACTGGATAGGATGTAAATCCTCAATGGAGGTTGAAATTGACGTCCTTTTGCACCTTAAGATGGCATGAAGGGAAATTTGAGCAACTTTTATAAATAGGATCTTATTTTACATTGAATTTAGACCTATTTTTGTACTTCTAATTCCTAAATGTTGGGTAGTAAAATGTTCAAATGAGGTGCAATATTTCGACTCGGGTATAAATTACTATCTGTGTAATCTTATTTTACTAGTTGTAGTTCAATTTTCCAATTCCAATCGTGTATACAAACGGCGATAAATTATAATTAAATTTTCTCTAAAATCACATATATGCCGCGCTAGTCCTCAAAGGGTTAACGGTCACTTTTTCGAGTTCTCAAGCATGTGAACCGTTTAAATGTGATAAACATATTTGTAATGGGATGGTAAGAACGACTACTGACAATGTCTTATGACAATTAACAATAATTAAAATTGTAACTTTTGGCTTGACTTTGTGACAGGCTCGAAGACTAAACAATTATGAGACTAAACAACGAGTCACCATGTTTTCGCCGATGACCAAAAGTGCGTATATGCTCAGGTATAAAAACCCGAGATCACCGATGCGGATCATCATATTGCTCCAGTCGCTCAACCAATTCGTATCGAGCTTGTTAAGAAGTCGACATTTAAGTCTTATTGTACCATTCCATTTCGACTAGAATAAGAGAATATTGTAATATCATAGTATTGTAGTGTAGAATAAAGTTTGCTTTTTAAAAAGTCTAACTTAGTAAGCCGGCGGGTCACATAATTGGTGGCAGCGGTGGGATCCTCGCATCCTAGAAAAGGAACTCCTTGAACGGAGAACACTCTAAAAACGACTTCCTGAGCGAAGGACGAGTGTTGCAGAAGAGGATCACCAGAACGAACCTTGTCGGTTGTCACTCACTACAACCTATTACAATCTCTACCGTTGAAGAGAGGACCTCAAAAGGTGCCTGAACCAACGAGCCGTCGAAAGGAAACCACCAAAAAGGTGAGTAACAATAATGGCTGAGTCGCTTCAAAAGCAAGTTGAAAATTTGACTAAAACAATTGAAAGTCTCTCTATTAAGCTAGAACAAGTAGAGAAAAAGAAAAATAAATCTAGCATACCATCAAAAGACTTAATAACAGACGACGAATCTGAAGATTCAGAGGCAGATCTCGATGAAAATGCCGATCTTTCACTTAAAGATCTCCTACTCACAATCCCTGATTTTGATGGAGAAAATGTACCAGTAGAAAGCTTCATCTACCAAGTAGAATCAGCAAAAGTAAATATCCAAAAAAGCAAAAGAACTCTCCTCTTATCCTGCATATTGGGAGCAAAAATAAAGGGTCAAGCAAGATATATCTTAAGAGCTGAGGCAATCAAAACCTTTTCAGATTTAAGAAGGCTCTTACGACAAAACTATGGCAACCACCAAAATCTCCTAACATACCAATTGCAAAGACTTTCTACCAAACAAGGTGTTAAAGAATCTGTTCTAGACTACACAAGAAGATTTACTAAAATTCAAGACGCAGCATTAAAAGCTGTCGCAACTCAAGACGTTCCAGAAATTACGAAAACCATTCTGATGGATCAAGAAAGAAAGAAAGGTCTTTCCGATTATATACAAGGCCTAGAACGCGAATTGAGATTGGACGTTAAAGCAGAAAAACCACACGATGTGAACGCTGCTATTCAAATAGCAATACAAGCAGAAATGCTATCAAAAACAAAAATTCCAAACACAACAGGATTCACGATAGAAAACCAAAACTCTTTTAAAAAGCCATTCAAAAGAATGAAACTATCGAATATACGAAATCAGAACAATTTTCCAAAATGCGTTTATTGTAAGAGATACGGACATTTAATCGAAGAATGCCGTACAAAAAGATATCACGAACAAAGAAATTTTCAGAAAACTCCATACACTGGCAAAGATCCACCAAATCAAACAAATCAATTAAAGAATTCACTAACTCGATCAGAAAACCCCCAAATCAATTGGCTCACGTATCATTAAAACCATTACATTGCAAAGAAACAACTTTCTTATTAGACACAGGATCATCATTATCTCTTATCAAAATATCTCAAATCCAAGACAAGAAATTAATCAAGAAAGAACAAGACAAAGCGATCAAAACCATTACTGGTCAAAATTTACGAACATTAGGTACTATCACTACTAATATCCTTGGAAAAAGAATCACTCTCCATGTAACTCCAAATAGTATTCAACTAAAAGAAAACGGATTACTAGGATTAGACGCTTTAACCGAATTAAATTGCAACTGCGATATGAAGAAAAATCAAGTAACCTTACAAAATACAGTCTTTCACAACAGCCTAGAATTTAAAGGAAAATCACATAAAATACCGCCAAATACCATATCGACATTAAAATATATTGTACAAGGCGTCACCAATGGCCCAGGATTAATAGAATTCGGAGATTTCGGAGTTTTAGCAACAATTAAAAACGGAGAAACAACACTTCCTTGCTTTAACTTAACTTCGGAAGAAAAAGATTTATCAATAATTATGAAAGCAGAACCAATCAATTTAAAAGAATTCGAAAGACATTCTGTACCAATAACGCCCGATAGAGAAAAACTATTAAGCGAAAATACTCGATTCCAACATATCACAGAAGGACGAGAAGAACTATGGAATATTGTTAAAAACTTTCACGATATCTTTGTATTACCTGGAGATCCATTACCTTTAACAAAATTAACAGAACATTCTATACCTCTACAAGACGAAACTCCCATACACACAAAACAATATAGATATCCCCCAGTACATCAAGAAGAAATTAAAAAGCAAGTAAAAGAAATGATAGAGAGAGGAATAATCAGAGAAAGTGATTCCCCATTTAATTCTCCTTTATGGGTCGTACCAAAAAAGGCAGATGCATCAGGAAAGAAAAAGTGGCGAATTGTAATTGATTACAGAAAACTAAATGAACGAACATTATTAGATTCTTATCCATTACCAAACATAGACGATATATTGGATAAACTTGGAAATTCACAATACTTTTCTGCATTTGATTTAGCTTCAGGATTTCATCAAATTGGTGTAAAAGAGGAAGATAAGCCAAAAACAGCTTTCTCTACACCCGATGGACACTTTGAATACAACAGAATGCCATTTGGTTTAAAAAATGCTCCACCAACATTTCAACGAATGATGAACAGAGGTTTAAAAGGATTAATAGGAAATACATGCTTTGTATACATGGATGATATTATTGTTTTTGGATCCACTTTACAAGAACATAATAAAAATTTGATCAATTTATTTACACGACTCCGAGAAGTCGAATTAAAACTACAACCTGACAAATGTGAATTCCTAAAACCAGAACTTGCATATCTAGGACACATAATCTCAAAGAACGGAGTCCAACCTAATAGAGAAAGGATACAAAAAATTCTTGAATATCCAAAACCAAAAAACCAAAAAGAAATTAAACAATTCCTTGGACTTGTAGGCTACTACAGAAAATTTATAATAAATTTTGCGAAAAAGGCACAACCATTGACACAACTACTCAGAAAAGAAAAAGAATGGCAATGGGAAACTGAACAACAACAATCTTTCGACACCTTACGAAAAGCATTAATAGAAGAACCAATTCTACAATTTCCTGATTGGAATAAACCATTTATATTGACAACAGATGCTAGTAACTACGCCTTAGGAGCAATCCTATCTCAAGGAAAAATAGGACAAGATAAACCAATAGCATATGCATCAAGAACGCTTAATAAATCAGAAAGAAACTACTCAACCACAGAGAAAGAATTGCTTGCAATAGTGTGGGCAACGAAACATTTCCGCCCATACTTGTATGGAAAGAAATTCCAAATTATAACCGATCATCGACCGCTAATATGGTTGCAAAATGTAAAAGACCCTACTTCAAAACTAATGAGATGGAGATTAAAATTAGAAGAATATGATTATCAGATCTGCTATAAAAAGGGTAGACAAAACTCAAATGTAGATGCTCTTTCGAGAATAAACCTTTTAACAGATACTGAGGAAGAAACTAACAATACAGCCGAAGAAGCTCTAAAAGACTTATTTACAGAAGCTTCACCAACATACGATGAATTCCAGGAAGAAAGAGATACTTTCCAAAAATCGCCAAATCTAACGATTCAACAAGGAGGAACGTCAAGAAAAGGTCTAGTCATAACCACCCAGACTGAGGAATCTGGACTTTATATAGACCCTTTTGACGACGAAATTATATGGTATGCCAGTATAAGAACAGAAATACCAGAATATAAGGAAACAGAAATACGAATTCCAGATACAAATATCAGAGAGGTAATCATACAAATGATTTCATACGTTCACTTGAAGAAAATCCCTGAGACGGATTTTACAATAAAAGTGAACAATACAAAGGATCCAGAGACCCAAAAAGACAAAGAAAGGATCATTAAAGAGATCCACGAAAGTACATTAGGTGGTCACTATGGCATTGAAAAGACAGTTGAAAAACTACGTACTTCTTACAATTGGCCTGGAATGGTCAAAGACACTGAGCTTGTCATAAAGAAGTGCCCAACTTGTCAAATCGAACGACTTAAATACGTCGCTAATAGACCACCACCAGGGAAACCAGACATTCCCAACGAACCTAATGAAAAGGTATCACTAGACACAATGGGTCCTCTGCCAATGGACAAAGGATATAGATACATCCTTGTAATCCAAGATTACCTCACACGCTATATACAATTAGCACCATTAGAAACAAAAGAAGCAAAAGAAGTTCTTGAAAAATTCTGGCATTACTATTGCTGCATATTTGGCGTTCCAAAAGAAATACTAACTGATAACGGACTAGAATTTCAAGGAAAGTTCCTGGAAGTAATGCAACAAAAATTAAGAATAAAAATGACTTCTACTGCAGTTTATCATCCTCAATCAAACGGAAAGAATGAAAGAGCTCATAAAGAAATTCTTAATTATTTAAGAAGTTACCTCGGAAACACAAATGAATGGGTAAAACATCTCGTAGGAGCAACGATAGCTCATAATACGACAATAAATGAAACTCTTCAAATAACACCTGCTGAATATATGTTGGGTTACAAACCAAATATCCCATTCGATGTTGACGAAATCATAATGACAACAAGAGAAAAATATGAATCTTTAACTCTCAAACGCAAACATCTAAGAAAACGAGTAAGCGAGAGAATTCAACAACGTCAACGTCAACGACAAATTAAAGAAAAACCAAAGACCACAACCATCACAAATCTATTTAAAGAAGGACAACAAGTATTAGCAAGAAGACATCAACCTCAAGACTCCAAGCTGCATGCGCCTTGGGAAGGGCCTTACACGATCGAGAAAATAATAAACGATCAAGCCGCAACAATCAAAAAGGGATTGAAAAAAGTTACTTATCACTTTAACGATCTGAAACCTTTTGTTTCAGGCCAAGAAGAACAACCAAGCACAAGTCAACAAGATGATATTGAAACTAAAAGTCCTTCTACCGATCATTTCAATCCTCGTTCAGACTTGTCTTCCACAGAATACGGCGAACAGGAAGAATCATAAAGAGAACGACCAAGCTTATCTAACAGAATTAAATCAATCACAAGCAGTATACCTCGAAAATCTTGGTCCAACACAACTTTATCATACAACTTGGAATGTAATTATTGGAATAAATTATGATCCAGTGCTCACTTCAATCGATGAATTAGACAAGCATCTAATTCAATTGCAAAAACTTTGTTCAATCAAAATGAAACCACATGTATGTTCCTCAAAACGAAGATTGGAAACTCAACGACAAAGAATAGAACGTCTGAAAAAGGACAAAAGAACCTTTCTACATTTCATCGGTACGAAAACAAAGAGAGGTCTCCTTAATATCATAGGAGAAGGAATAAGAGTTTTGTTCGGAAATCTAGCTGCTTCAGACGCAGAATATTACAATCAAGAAATCGACAAATTAAGAGAAGACAACATTCAGATAGCGCACCTAGTACGCAATCAAACTACCTTCTTACTAAATCATCTACAAAACAACTTAGGAACCTTCTCTAAAATACAAAAACAAACTCAAACCCTGAATAATAACTTTCAAAAGATAAGGAATGAAAGTGAGAAAATTCTACTAAATCAGCAAATCGATGAGTTATATACAGATCACGTTCTGATGTATTCAGAAATAAAAGAGGAACTGCAACAACTATTAAATGCCTTAATAGATGGAAAAAAGGGAATAATTCATCCTTACTTACTTTCCCCAGAACAACTGTTCAATGCTTTACGGAATACAACACTTGAACAGCATTTCCCAGTTCCATTATCGGAAGAATACTATCCTACAATAGTGGATATGAGTGACTTGACGATATCGTTAACGAAACGAAAACTATTATATACATTTCATCTACCAATGCTAGAACCTACTGATTACACTTTGTTCCATGCTATACCATTACCGATATATTCATTGGTGAAAGGATATATGGTCTATGATATCCAAATGCCATATCTATTATTAGACCAACAGAAAACAAAATTCATCCCATTAGAAACGGAAGATCAAATTAATATGAAAAGAATAGCTCAAACAAATATTATGAAAAGAAGTCACCCTGACTACTCGACACAAGATACAGATGCATGTGTAATAGAACTATTATTATCTCAGAAAACACAATGCAATTACCACTACATACAGATACAAAAGACTCTTTTCATACAACTAAAGACCAACCAAGACTGGATAGTAATACCATCCACAGAAGAAATTCTACATGTCCTATGTCACAATGAACAACCATGGTTTATGAAAATACAAAAATCAAGCCTAATACATTTACCAAAAGGATGCATGGCTACAACCACTCATACAATCCTTAAAGCAAGCGATACGATAACTAATACTTCCATCGACATCATTTTAAAAGGAAGTATAGATGAATTAAAAATCGTACAGAAGTTACAAAAATTAAACATTTCTACATCAGAATTACAATTGGAATATTTGAGCGAAAACTCACTTAACCCATCACAACTAAAAATGCTGGGAACTACGATCGACGAATTAAACAAGCAAATCGAAGTACTATCATTGAAGAAAAGAACACTTACTTGGTCAGAAGCCATAACGAAGTATCTGACATATGCTGGCTATTCTGCCCTATTAACCAGTCTTTTATACCTCTTATATAAAGCAGAATGTATTCCAAAAGTTTTCAGATGTATCAGTTATTTCATAAGGCCGTGTACAATAATATACAATCATTGTACCTTCGGACCAAATTCAAGAACAGAAGAAAGGACAACTACAAGAAATAGAACAGAAAGAGATCCTGAAATGAACATGGAAATGGTCCAACAATACCCGAATACCCATGACGAAGATAGCGACACATCGTCTCATACGCAACACCGAAAATATAAACGAAGCAGAATATCAAATATGTAATCTGTATTGTTACAGAACAAAAATGTGCTGTCATCCATATAAACCAACAGGAGAAGAAAGCCTCCTGTGCGAGGAATCTATAAACGAACAACAAGACTATCTAGGAACCGACAGATTCAGATGTCTCAAGGGTGAAATCGTGGAAGTCTACCTAAACCTCGGTTTCAAAACCATATGTGAAGATTGCTTCTTTCCAGTACCAGAATATCTCGATGCAGATTTCGTCAATGCACACGTTTGCACCGCAGAAAACTACATGATGAATTGCGCTGACTGCGATCTCCCACTTCTATTCATTCAGAGGATAGAGAACTGCACAGAATGCATGGAAATCTACAATCGAAGATTGCATGAAGAATTACGACGAAGTACACTCTACATCGTCGACGACGTAGTCATCCCGTAAACAATCCGAGGACATCATCAACTACGTTCCGGGACGGAACTTTTACCCCCAGGGAGGAATGTGACAGGCTCGAAGACTAAACAATTATGAGACTAAACAACGAGTCACCATGTTTTCGCCGATGACCAAAAGTGCGTATATGCTCAGGTATAAAAACCCGAGATCACCGATGCGGATCATCATATTGCTCCAGTCGCTCAACCAATTCGTATCGAGCTTGTTAAGAAGTCGACATTTAAGTCTTATTGTACCATTCCATTTCGACTAGAATAAGAGAATATTGTAATATCATAGTATTGTAGTGTAGAATAAAGTTTGCTTTTTAAAAAGTCTAACTTAGTAAGCCGGCGGGTCACAACTTAAAAAAAAATTGTGCTTTGTTTTGTTTGCAATTGTTTCTTCAAGGTGAATTTTAACATGGAGTGCAGAGACGATCATTTTTGACATTCTACTGTTTTATTTTTCGCAAAGGCAAATCTTGTTTGGGAAGTGATGTCACCATATAGCATTGACTTGGCACCACCAGATTACCATTTATTTTGAAGTTTGCAAAACTTTTTGAATGGTAAAACTTTTATTAATCCCCAAGTACTGCCCAAAATCGCACTTGTTTCAATTTTTTTGCTAATAAGGGCCAGAAATTCTATAAAAGCGAAATTATGAAGAAGCCAAAAAGATGGCAACAACTCATCGAACAAAGGTCATCGAAAAATATTCTTTGTTAAGTTTAGTTTAATTCCATTTCACACTACAAAACCGAAATTACTTTCTGCCCAACACAATATTATCGTATCATTCTACAGAATCACTAATAGAGAACAGAGATACTAGATGTAATTTTTCTTATGTTCGAAATATCTTGATGCACAGTAAATAAATTGTTATAACACACAGCCATCTTTACGCTGTTGGATTTAGCAAGCGTAGTGAACTGCATTTTGACGAAGTCAACACCGTTGATGATGTATTGCATTTGTCAAAGATGTATAGAAATGTATGTAAAAAATGATTCCAACGAAAAATAATTTTACTGACGCTTATTCTCAGAAAATAATTTGATAAAAATCCATTTTATTCGCCCTACGACCTACAGAATAACTTACGATCAAGATACTTTGGAGGCGTATAATAGTACAGGGTAAAAATGAATCGAACATAATGTTTCGAAAAGGAAGTAAATGTAAAAAGTTAAAATAAAAGTGATTAACAACATTAAAAGCTATAGTGATTGAAGCTTCCTCGAATGAATTTAAAATTCAATTACATACCATATTTTAAGCTAAAAAAGACAATGCCGTATTGCGCGTTCTTCATTCAGGCATTTGAAGTTAAATATAAGATACATGTTTAATTTTTCATTTTATGACTTACAATAAGACAATAATAAGTATTTATGAGTATAAGTATGAGGAGAAGAATATTAGCCAACAATGATGAGATATATATTTGTTGACGAATGGTCAAATATTGAATCAGCGTGAAGAATGCGTAACACTATGGTATTAAAAATGTTTAATTCGTAATTGCAAAAATTAACTAAATTAAGTATTTGTACATATAACTCCGCGGAGAAACTAGAAAAGGACTAAAAAAGAACGAAATCTTACCGAAAGTACTAGAAACAACTAACCCACGTTCCCATTCTTAATATTATTAAAATATTAAAAGTTATTATTAATATTATTAAATTATTAAAAATACAGAAAAATGATTGAAATATAAGATGACAAACGCGAAGCTCAAAAACAAGAATAGCAAACATTACCTGACAAAGTATCGTTATGTAAGCGTTATAGAGGTAAATACACCTAATAAGGGAACAAGGGAGAGATAGTTCTTGATAAAATATTTGACATGTCTGTTTTTTATCACCCATCGTCCACACCACAGGATCGTGAAAAAGAAAGAAGACCGTTTAATCACCCAGTGTTGTTGGCCACTGCTGGCCAAAATAGAGAAATTACTTGGCTTGCGGTGCGGGGCAAGAGGAGACTGTCCTCGCACCGCCTATTCCCATCACATCGGCCCTTGAAACCTAAGCCCCAATGACAAATGAAAATTAAGCACTTATTTCATCGTAAAATGTTTTTTTGGCCAATCACCCGTTAGAATAAAAAATGACGCCAGAACGAGAGATATCCGTCGGGGCGAATCGAAACGAACCACATACCAACCTAACCCAGACATCTTTATCTGACCCAATAATAGGAGTGCTCGGTTGATTGTAAGTAGCTCAACCCCGTAACACGTTAAGCGCCACACCGCACAGTGGAACGAAATGGGTAATCTAGGTGGAAAAAAATCAAGTTTCGGATTTGAATTTTAATAATCTTATCTTCATCTAGAATGTTTGCTGAGACCAGTGATAGCAATAATAATTGATTTTGCAATCATCTAAATGTAAAAATCAGCACTTAAAAACAACAAATTTCAACAGCGCGAAAACGTCCAAATACTTCTCTGAAAAGAAGATACTGTTAGAGGCATTAAGAATTTTGCGAGACTTTTTATTTTTTGTACAGTTTATCACTGTTAGTTAACCTTGGAATGCCCATAAACGATTTTACGACAAATTAATTTTTAAACAATTTATGGAACTTTCTTTAGACACATGTTTTTCGGCGAAATTAGCAAACTTTAGCAGAGAGAAACTTAAAATGTATATCAAAATACTACCTGGAAATTTTGAGGGTATTTAGTTTAAACCTTGTAGAAGCAGCTCCTGCAAAAAAGTCTGCGCTTTCTGCCGCCTTTTTTGTTATTCCTATCTAAACATAGTACGGCTGCCGACTCCCTGCGGAGCACGCGGTCACAAAAGGATCAGATGTCTAGAACTAACAAACAACGAAATGTACCTCTCAGAAACTCCGTCTATATATTCCTTAGACTGTGTAGAAGTAATTATTGGAAAAATTTCATGGATCCACTTGCGCCCTTTTTAGTTTTACCTGATTAAAGGTAGGAATGCGATTCGGCAGTCGAATTTCACCGCGGCGCATGGTCCCATTAAACAATGAATAACTAACAAACAACGAAATGTGCCTCTTAGAAACTCCGTCTATATATTCCTTAGATTGTGTAGAAGTAATTAGCGGAAAAATTTCGTACGTGCAGCTGCGCTCTTCTTTGTTATACCTGCTGAAAGTTAGCGAGACAGTTCGGTTGTTGACTCTCAACGGGGCACGCGGTACACTAAAAAATTGAATAACAAAAAAATACCGAAAACTACCGGGCTGAAACTTTACATATATATTCCTCAGACAATATAGAAGTAATTAACGCAAAGATTTTGTGCGCATATCTGTGCAATTCTGTGTTATAGCTGCTGAATGTTTGTTGGGCAGTCCGCCTATCGAAAAAGGCTTTAGTAGGATCTTTTTCATTAAATATCTTTTTAATGTAAAGTCCAACAAGAAAATGTCTTATACAAAAGTTTCTTTATTTTTCCTGTACAATGAACGTCTGTAAAAAAATCTACCAATTTTTGTATAAAAATTTAAGTTGACCTTTAAATAACATTGAAGAAATATAAAAAATAAATAATTAGTATTACACCGATATTCTTTCCACGATATTATGAAATTTTTGTATAAAACATTTTTCTCTAAAATGAACGGTTGTCGAGGTATTATTTTTTTCCACCTAGAAGGTCGATTCGTTCCACTGTGCACCGGTACCTAGAGACCGGGCGTTGACTTTTCGTTTATGCTGACGCTGATCAATGAAAATGAACAATTAGTTTTTTACTTAAACTACGTTGTTGTGCCTAACCGAGCCACAATTAGTGGAGTTAAGTATAAAATAGAACATTTTATCAAAAATGAATGTAGTATGTTAAAACAAATAGAAAGATATCTTTTCTAATAAAGGGCCTAAACGGAAAGTGCTTTAAGAACGAGCGTGGCGCTTAACGTGTTAATTTATAATGATGCGTGACAATAGTGACGCGGTAAATCGAATAGGAAGTTTTTAAATTTTCCAAAAATCTGTGAAGTTGAAAATATCGGTGGGTTAGGAGACGTGGACATTAGTTTCATACGACATATTAATATTGTATTAAGCTATACGGAATATCGAAAGTCAATGATAAATTATTACTCTAACAATTAATTCTGAGTTGTTGCGCGTTCGGTGACAATAGAAATCGTAGGGCAAGGGGTTAACACTGGAGATGTGGGTCGGTTCAAAACCACTGCGTCCGTGACTTCTCCCTAATAACTTTTCTTCCCCGCGTACTTTCCTCCGAAGTTCTTAATAGTAATGGTATAATAGAAAATACCCTTTACATTTGAGGATTGTGTTCCGTCGTACGGAAGTAAAAGCGCGTTCGGAACGAAGCGAAAGTTTGCCGTTCTTTGAGGCCCGGGTCTGGCTGCCAGATTTTTTATTATCGTACAACATTTGGCGACCATCGTGCGCCAAGGCGGCTAGAACTCCGGTCTTTGAGGAATTAAGCAGCCTTCGTTTTGAATGAACGTTTTCGTTAATCCGTCGTGCTCTGTCAGCGGGTGGTAAACAGGGACTTCGGCCCGAAAGGTCCCATCGACCGCCGCTGACTCGCGATGACAAATCGGTCATAAATCGCGCCTTCGAAGAGAAATTCTGCCGATTGGCCGGACTAGGATTTTTTGGGCACATCTGGTTGCACTTTCCTCCACCACGTATTCACAGGGGGCGAGCTTCCGCCTCCGTGGGGCCCTTCTCGTCGGAGGTCCCATGGGGGTGGTCACTCCTCTGGGAGGAAGGTGCGGCCAATCAACATCGCGCAATGCCCGGAAAATCTGATGAACCCGCCTGCTGAAACGTCGCGAAAATTCAGCAAGTGGGGATGTCCGGCCCATAGCGTCGTCGAGGGACTTCGAAGGAAAAATCCTCGAAATCTCTTGCCTTCCGAACACCGAAACGCAAACGATACCGAGCTCGCTGACGACGAAAATCGTCATAGTTTGCTATTTTATATTTTGGAGTTAAAATCATCTTCACGAACGGACAATTCTCCGTCGGTCGAGAATTACGCGCAGAAAAATCACTCATTCGCGAAGCATAATCGACGCGAACCGTTAGTGAGAGTAGTGATCGTTAAAGTCATCCACATCAGACCTGACGCCACAAAACAGATTGCAAATGCATTTTTCAGTGTATATTTGTAATTAGAAAAAAATAATTCATTCTTTAAACTGGGTGTTCTTTAACAGAGAATTTAGCTACTTAAGAAAATTTCCTACACTAGACATTATTCCTTGTAAAAGAAACAACTTTGTTTCGGAGGAAGTGCGTTTTGGTCGGATAGTTTCTCACAACGTCAGAGAAAGTTAAACGCTAAATAATAACCATTACCGTCAAAGACCAAAAAATTTCTAAAACATAAATCTATTAATCTTTATCGTAGTTTATGTACGTAAATTTATTCGATAGCAGAATAACGGTTATCGAGAAAAGTTAACAAAAAAATTCAAATACATATTTCATATATTATTTGTATAAGTAATTTTTGCCCAGCTTTCCTGATGCAGATAAATACTCTTTTAAACACCACACAACTTAAAAAGATATTTACTCTGTCCAGTAATTATCGAGAAATTCCAAAAAAAGAGCACTTTCAACCCTTAACCGTGGGGAGATATTTTTATCTCCTCAATACAGAGAATAATTGTTAAAAAAAGACGTGCCAAATATTTTTTCGTTGACTACGTCTTGCTTAAGTTTCACCAAAATCGAGGTGTACGGGTTCAATATTTTTCCTTGTAAGTGTTACAACATACGGCCTAAATGTAAGTAAATCAGTCACTTTAATAACATCAAATTATCGTTAAGTACGATGTACATCGTAAATGAAACACAACTTTTATAACCCTTTTCCTATGCGTCTTAATAACTTCATAATTATTTATGATAATATTAAAAATCAAGATCTCATTCGAAATAGTTTTCGTCCTGAACATAGTTTTTAGAAAGAAAAGACTTATTACATTCATGTAGAAATGTGGATAGTTGGTGCGGCTTTAATCGCTAATTCGCGGATAGTGTTCGAATAGAATCTATCGCCGTAACTATAATACTCCGTTAAATAAAGTTATCGCCGTTAAGTCTCCGTGAGTCTCCGTACTTGTCAAAAAGTCTTAGTAAAAGAAGAGAGTCTGTCCCGTCTGCATCGTCTATATACACCGTCAGGTACGTTTGTCTGTCCTTGTCTTTCGCCGTGACGGGGGAAACGGTACCCTCTCCTTGGTACACGCGCACCCCCAGCAACGGGGCCTCACCCCCGACAATTCCCGGGCCTGGAAGGCACGTGCACTTTTCCGTTGGGCACCGATTTCCCTCAAGATGTTGTCTCCGTCTTTCTGTCCACGGTCGCCGTTCGTCAGATGGTCACTGTAATAAATAAACCGTTACCGTCCGTCCTCCGTCCTCTGTCCTTACATTCTACGCCTTATTCTAACTTAACGCTAGCTTATTCTATGCTTAAAATTACGCGATACTACATTCATAACGACACATAAACCATATCAGGTCTAATAAGAATTAATGTCAATTTTGTCTACAGGCATCGCTCACGTTATACATAATAACAATTTAAGCAAAATAACATACAGTACATACAGAAAAACAGTAAAGATTACTACATACGTTTTTCTGGTACAAACCATAATTTTTTTAATTTGACCGCTGATAGTTTGGTGGTAACATAATACCTAACGAAAAACATTTGAGACACTATATGCTTTGTGAGTACGAGTTGGAAAGAGAAGAGATGGATGCTGTGATAAACAATTTCATCTGCATTTAGGAAAGGTGTTATTGATGACAGAAAGTCCCAGAGACGGTTTTACAAGGTCAATAGCGGAAATTTTTCAAAAGATGATAAGAGCCGTGGTTGTGTATTAAATTTCGATCAAGAATTGCTACAATCCCTTTTGGTCCAAAATCCGCAATTAACTCAACAAGAACTTACTGCAACATTAAATTGCAAGAAAAACACCATTTGCAACTAATTGCGAATGCTCGGCAAGGATGGAAAATGAGTTCCGAAATTAACGAATCACCATTTGCAATTCGCTCTTATAGCGTCAAAACCGATCACTATTTTTGGAACAAGAGACAAAAATGGGTCTTCTACAACGACTTGGAGAGACACCAATTGTTTAAAACGTGGAGTGCTACGTCAATCCCCGGGGACAGACGCTGAACTTTCCGTTCAGGCGGCGCACAGTGGTCGATTTCGCCGAAATCCTGGCCAAAACCCCAAGGAGGTTTTCAATTTAGCTGAAAATTGGTATATCAGTATTATTTCGGTCGCTGATTAAGAATCCGAACTCAGAATTTCCAAAAACAAAATGGCGGCTCTAATATGGCTGGTGCGAGTATCGAAAAATTGTCGGATCGGCACGTAAATCAGTAGTCTTATGATAGCCCGGCCCTATGTCATAAATGCACTTCCCCGAGCGTGGCGCGCGCGACAAACAAATAACAATTACTCAAAGAATCGCAAAAAGTCGCAAGAAAACTCAACGAGGTCTTCTTCGGGAAGCTTCAAAGTTTAATTTAAAAAAAAAATTAGCTTGGATGGTTGTGGACTTCACAACTATTTCACTAGCAGAAGGAAAAAAATATATAGGATTTACATTCTGTGCCATCACAGTTGTAAAATATTAAATAAAAAAATGAAACCAAGATATTTATAAATTAAAAGTATAATAAATAGCTACATATACTGAAAAAGTGGATCAAACTTTAATTTCACATTGAAAACGTATTCTCAATTTCGACGTGAAAACGTTACATTATTTAAGTGCCAACTTTGACATTGCATATCTCTAAGAGTATTGTTCAATAAAAATTTTTATTAATAGAAAACAATGTTCTGATGTGTTACAAATCAAACACAATTGCTAAATTTTGAAAATTGTGAAAAAAAATTTTGGGGTTTTGGCCAGGATTTCGGCGAAATCGACCACTGTGCGGCGTCGGTCTCTGGGGACTGACAATCAATTTTTCGTTTGGACGACGTGGATTCTGGGGACTGACAGCGAACTTCTCGTTGGGTCCACGTCGGTGCATGAGACCGGCATTGTAAAGGGTTAAATTATTAATGACAATTAACCCCTTGACTGACTTTGACGAGTCTGACTCGTCATTGATTTCCTGGGCCATCACAGACTTTGACGAGTCAGACTCGTCAAGCGCTTCTTTCGGCGGACGCCGTGCAAGTTACAATTAGATTACATAGTTGCTTCACTCGTTCGACGATTCTCATTTAAAAAAGCACACTGAAAGTAAGAGTTCAGTTTAGCAGAAGTCTCGCACGGTGAATGTTATACTAGCCAATATTTGAGTTTAGTAAAGATTATAAATAATCCCCGTAACATGTATAAGCCGGATGCATTATATGAAAGTGGGGATGATGGTGCAATTGGTTACTCTAGTACTGATGATGAGATTGACACCGGTCATCGAAGTGTTCATACCATTGACTATACAAGTGATAGTTCAAGATCAAGTGAAGCAAGCTCCGTTCTACAAAATGTTCGTAAACGTGTAAGACCCATATCAAGCAGTGATGATTCTGATGTAGCAGACGATGAATGGAATTGGACAGAAGACGAAAATATTGTAAACATAAAAGAATTTACCGAAACTCCCGGTATCAATCCATTAGTATTACGAACATTGGGAGCAGATTCAACACCTCTGTGTGTTTTAAAACAAATTTTATCTGACGACTTTTTTGAAATGATAGTCCGGGAAACAAATAGATATGCAGATCAGATGAACATGGAACACACTACGAAAATGAGCAAAGACTGGTTTCCAGTAACGAATGATGAAATCAGGGCGTATTTTGCGTTATGTATTATAATGTCGCAAGTAAAAAAATCCAAATTAGAAATGTATTGGTCTAAACGCAGAATAATACAAACACCTGTCTTTTCGGAAATTATGCCTTATAAACGTTTCCTATCTATAACGCACTATCTCCATTTTGTAAATAATGAGACGATGTCTAAAAAAGATAGAATACGAAAAATTCGACCCGTGGTCGAATATCTAAATACCAAATTCCAACAATTATACGTCCCAGAAGAAGATGTTGTCATAGACGAATCTCTTATGAAATTTAGAGGGCGACTGAATTACGTTCAGTTTATTGCATCAAAACGGGCGAGATTTGGAATCAAATTCTACAAGTTATGTGAATCTACTTCTGGATATTGTTCTCGGTTTAAAATTTACACGGGACAGGATAAAATTGAAGGAACTGATATACCTGTATCACAAAGTATAGTAATGGAACTGGCTGAACCTATTTTAGGGGAAGGGTATACCTTGTTTTTAGACAATTGGTATTCCTCACCAGAATTATTCAAGATTTTGAATAGAAATAATACAAATGTTATTGGAACGGTTAGGAAAAATCGAAAGAATATGCCAAAGAAGCTTACATCATACAAACTAAAAAGGGGAGATGTAACAACGTTATCATGTAAAGGCATTCTGTGCTTACGCTGGCGTGATAAGAAAGATGTATATATAATGAGCAGCAAACATTCAAGAGCAGAAATGGTTACCACAGGAAAAATCAGAAGAAAGAAAGGAGGCGAGCAAGAAAATGTTATAAAACCCAGCTGTGTAATAGAGTACAACCGTGGAATGGGAGGTGTTGATAGGCAAGACCAATTTCTTGCAAGTTTCCCACTAATGCGGAAGAGTATCAAAGGATACAAAAAAATGTTCTTTTATATGTTTGATATAGCTGTCTATAACGCTTATGTGCTATATTCCAAGTTGCCGAATCGAACAAAGCAATCGATGGTAAATTTTAGGTTGAATATTGCAGAAGACATGCTATATAATTTGTCTCTTCCTGACTATCCAGCACGTGGCAGACCGTCGCAAAGTGAATGCCCGACTCGGTTACAGGCCAAACATTGGGCACATTTCCCTGAACATATTTCCTCGACTGAGAAAAAGAAACTACCAACAAAGAGATGCCGCGTGTGCGCAAAAAACAACATAAGAAGTGAAACAACATGGCAGTGCAAAAAATGTTTAGTCCCGTTACATGTTCCAAAATGCTTCGAAATATTCCATACTGTGCAGAACTATTAAATTATTATTTTTTAATGTAATTTAGATGCTCTTTGGTGACGTCAATCTGATTAATAAAAATCCAAATTTGAAAATAAAATGTACTCTTTCTCAGTCTTCACGTAACTGTTCAATTAAGCGAAATTAAATAGTTTTTTTATTGTCGCATCAAATTCCATTTAATTCGTCAGTCAAGGGGTTAAAAAATGTATGTTAATATTTAATGAAGTTTATTAAAACACTTTAAACAAAGATGTGGCTGTGATTTGCACATACACTCTGTCGCATAAGATAGGTTACGCGTTTTTTCTAAAAATTGAAACGCAATTTGGGTCTTTCTTTGTTGAGTGTAACGCACGTGTTAAAGACTACGGCGCAATCATCGGCTTGATTCAGTGTCATTCAAACTGTTTGAATGGGCGTAAGCATATAAAATGTGTGCGATTTACGCAAAGCGTTTTGAAGCTGTCTTCTTGTGTAATCATCCACGAGGACCACATTTGTCTTATGCAGCTGCAGCAAAATATATGAAGAAGTCAAAGCACTTTGTTCAGAAGTGGGTAGAACAATATCGAGCTTTAAAATCTGTCGACGATCTACCAGGACGAGGAAAAATTCGAAAAACGACGAAAAAGGAAGATAAAGCTATTGTCGAATTATTTAAAAATACCCCGACACTGCGATTACGAGAAGCGAAGGTTAAACTGGTGAAAAAGGGTACCTATGTGAGTATAGATACCATAAAGCGACGTTTAAATGAAGCAAAAATCCAGTACCGTACTACGATGCTGAAACCCCTACTTTCTGAAAGACACATGGAAGAACGCAAAGTCTGGGCTACGGAAAATATCTATCGAGATTGGTCGAAAGTTCTGTTCTCAGACGAAGCATCTTTCTGGGCATGTTGTCCTACTAAGTATGCTTGGTCTAATGCACGAGAGCGTTTGATCCAAAGAACAGTGAAACACCCGATAAAAATTAATGTTTGGGGATCTTTCTCTAAACGTGGTTTTGGGTGTTTGGAACTGTTCACGGAGAATTTGAATGCAGAGAAGATGCTCAAAATATATCGACGTGGTCTTCTGCGGTCTGTAGAAAAGATGTGGAACAAAAGAAATGATAACTGGGTCTTACAAGAGGACAATGATCCAAAGCATCGCAGTAAACTCTGCACTGCTTGGAAAAAGGAAAATGACATTGACACGATGGATTGGCCTGCCTATTCCCCGGATGCGAATCCGATTGAAAATGTGTGGAGTTATATCAAGAGACGACTTGCAGGAAAGCGTGTTTTCACTTCAAAGCAGCTTTCTCGGCATATCAGAAGAATATGGCAATCCTTACCCATTACTTACGCGGAAAGCTTGGTTGAGAGCATGTCAAGAAGATGTCAGGCCATTCTAGACAACGATGGAGACTGGACACCTTATTAGATGAATGTGTTGTAGTACATAATAAGTGCTTTTATGCCAATAAAGAAAGATTTAAATTGCGTTTTTACTTTCAAGGAAATCGCGTACCCTGTTTTGTGCGACAGACTGTATTACAGTATGTAACAACTTTCTTTGTTCTTTTCCTCGCTAACTGGCGTCCGATCGTGTTTGCATTTGTGCTGTAACATTTAGCACAGTATTTTCTAACTTTATGCGCCATTTCGACAGTCCAAACGAAATGGATACAGAGTAACAAAGTTATCGTTTGTGTATACTCTTTAGTCGAGCGTTCGGTATCAAGTGCTCACGCGCTGCCGCCTGAGCGAAAAGTACAGCGAAATCGGCATAGCACTCAACGTGTTAACAAAGATGAGATTTTACATGCATTATCAAGAGCAAATCTGCGCCCAAGAAAAGCCGCACTGTGTGCTTGTAGAAACTTTAGAGGTGTAATACATTTTGTACTCCTGCCTATTACCGGGCAATCACAAACATTGATTATTGTGAACAACTAGACAGACTTCATCAAGTTTTGCAACAAAAAGAATTCGCATTAACAAACAACACAAAATAAGGGACATTAATTATTACTAGACCTGATATTTGTGCATCATTCCAAATTTTATTAATTTTTTAAATCCGACAATTCCCTCGTTAAAAATAACTAACATACGACCTGCAGAGTTCTAAAAAATAGACATAGACCAATTTTTAGCTGCCACGGTTCTAGGAGAACTAAGACAGTAGCTTAGAGCAAAAACTTGTTATACTAATTGCCTAAAACAAAACGCAAACATAATTGATTGCATTCATAAAGGAGATAGTACCTATGTAATATTAATGAAAAAAATGGTATTATACAACATGGCCTAATCCTAGTCTGATACGTCCTACTGATAGAATTATAGGTCGGTTTCCACATGTATAGCATATATAGGCATTGTAAGGAATACGATGTTACAGTATACATATACGCGATAATATGAGTTACAGTGTCATCTTTCAACGAGACTATATTATTCAACAATACAAAAATTTTCGTTAGAAATGAGGCTTTGCAGTGGCCCAGCTTACAACTAAGAACATAGGAGATTTAAAAAATAGTAAAAATTAACAAATTTTAATGATCTTGACCCTGCAATAGAAACGACATGATGTTACATCACAGCAGGTTGTTGGAAATTAAGATGGGTGATCCACGCAATCAATACGTCTCGAAAAGCTCTCAAACGGTAGGTTGCGTGCTTTGAAGGGGCACAACACAAAATGTACAGGGTGTAAAAAAATTAATGGTCATGGCTTTAAGGGGTTGTTCTACACCTCTGGATCGATGGAGATTTGCGAAAAAAACCGGCCGCAAAATTCGGGAAAGGGTAGCAAATTTTTTTTATTGGCTCATCGTATTCGTCTTGTTACGTAGGCAAAATGTCTGAGAAGAACCATGGGTCAGAAACGAACCGTTCTCTCACAAATTAACTTTTCGCATTTCTTGTGTTTGTTGTGTTGCAAAAGTTGCAGTTATATTGCGAAGCAAATAAATGGTGCAAAAATCGTTCCAACTTCACAATGTCGTGGATTCAAATGCGAAATGATTGCAAATTAAGTGTCCCAGAAAGTATCACTTGCAAAACCGTTGCGACAATTTCATAAATTGTTAGGGCGAAAACTATTTCCACACCAAGATTAAAAAATGTGATTAAGTCACTAAGGCTTTCGTACATAGTTCACTGTTGATGAATTAAAATAGTCAACTGCTGAGACCTGGAATAGTTTAGAGAAGAGGAAAATATAATTACAAATATTATTAGTGTGGAATAGAGCGGGAGCACCCCTATAAAAATCTGTAAGAGAAAAGGACGTGAAAAAGCATTGCCTTCAGGGAGAACACGCTGCACAGTGGAACGAATCGACAATCTAGGTGGAAAAAAATAATACTCCAGAACCGATTATTTTAGGAAAAAATGTTATATACAAAAGCTTCATAATATCGTGGAAAGAATATCGGTGTAACACTAATTTCTTATTTTTTATATTTCTTCAAAGTTATTTGAAGGTCAACTTCATTTTTTATAAAAAAAAATCGGCAAATTTCTTTATAGACATTCATTCTACAGAACAAATGAAGAAACTTTTGTATAAGACATTTTCTTGTTGAACTTTATATTAAAAAGATATTTAATGAAAGAGATCCTCTTAAAGCCTTTTTCGATACGCGGAGTGCCCAACAAACTTTCAGCAGGTATAACAAAGAAGAGCGCAGGTGTGCGCACGAAATGTTTGCATTAATTACATCTACATGGTCAAAGGAATATATGTGCGAATTTTCAACCAGGTACCTTTCGGTATGGTTTATTTATTCAATGTTTAAGTGGACCGTGCACTTTGATTTTCACCCTGATTACCTAGCTTGTTCGCCTCTAATGGCAAACTAATAATAAGAGCAATTAATTAATAAAAGTGATATTCAAGAAGTCTCCATTCTTATTAATGCCAATGTGATTTTGTAATTGTTGCACGGTATTGTAGGATCGTGGGAAAGAAACGAGAGGCGCGCGGCAACCCATCCAAGGCAGCAACTCGGCCTGTAGCTTAACGTCGACGATCGCCTGGGTCGGCGCGGAACCACTGCGCCAGCGACCGTCCCTGCTGACAATTCCTTTTCACGTCCTTTTCTCCTAAGTTTTTTATAGGAGGGCTTCTCCGCTCCGATCCCACTGTATTTATGTTGAAGACACCGAGGCATTTAGTGACTGCGAGTTCCACGGAGACTCGGCAGCCGCACTATGTCACATAAACTTTAAAAAGGCATAACAACCATAGGCGCAGGTAGGCGCAGCCGATTTTTGCAGGAGCCGCTTCTACATGGTTTAAACTAAAAACCCTCAAAGTTTCCAGGGGGTACTTTGGGGTACAATATAAGTTTTTCTCTCCAAAAGTTTGCAAATTCCGCCGAAAAACATGTATTCGAAAAAACTTTCATAACTTGTTTAAAAAATAATTTAAAAAAAAATCGTTTATGGGTTCTGTTGAATTTATATTAACAATACAGTATTACATATATTGAATAAGTACAAAAACGACTCTCCGTTCTAGGAATTCGTAGACTAAACAAAAGACTCTCTGCAATGCAGGGGAGAGTCACAAACAGTTTATGTTACTAACAATAAGTGGGCCCGAGCTCTACTTTTTGATCGTGCCTAGTCAGTCGGTTCTAGACCCGAAACATATAAAGACACATTTTATCTAGCCTTCGAATAAAATAATTTTTAGTATAAAAGTATACAGTCTTATTTTAATACCCATTTCCAATAGGTTCTTCAACGATAACTAATGATGATAAACTGTGCAAAATGTGAAAAGTCTTACAAAATTCGTAATGCCTCTAACAGTATCTTCTTTTCAGAGAAATATTTGTACGTTTTTGTGCTGTTGAAATTCGTTATTTTTAAGCACTGATTTTTGCATTTATATTATTAAAACAAGCGCACGTGGTAATAAAATTTTATTAGGTGTTCACGCCTCGAAGGCTCAGAAGAGAAGAAGAAAAAAGAAACCGATAGTTGACGATCAACGCATTGTCGCCCTAGCTGCCAACCTTTACATCTTATTTTACTTTATTTCAATCTAGGGTCCAACATAGATGATTGCAAAATCAATTATTATTACTATCACTGGTCTCAGCAAACATCCCAGATTAAGATAAAATTATTTAAATTCAAATCCCAGAATTGATTTTTGTCCGCCTAGATTACCCATTTCGTTCCACTGTGCGCTGGTGCAACTTCCGTGACACTCTTTCTTCTTCACGATTCAACATTAGTAGTATGTGAAATTGAATTTTCGATATAATTCGTGGTAGTAAAAATATAATGGATTATAAAGTTTACTATTTTCACATAGGAAAACACATTAAAACAGTTTTTTATCAAAGGTTGTTATATTTATGGAACGCATTGTATATTTATATATTTGATGTCAAATGAATATCCTTTTGTTATCAAAGGTAATAATGGAGTATGAACGAAATTCAACATCTTTGTTTTAAGAAAAACATTGGATACATGATTAACCTCGAACTTTAGTGAATGATGATACAATACACATTTTCTTTTCTTGTTTACTATAAATTTTCGAACTGTTATGTAGAATACGTTGTTTCGCTAATTCAACAAGTTCATCCTAACATTTCTCAGGAATCGACGATCTCTTGAAAGCCGCTGCGAGGATATTCAGTGAAATAGTCGGAAACGCGATCGAAAACGTCGCTGCTATACTAATGCCGTACCAACCACAATCCCCACGAAACTCGAACAACAAAGAATCCTTTTTGAAATTCACGCTTGAATTTATATTTCACAATGGCACAGCAACCATTTGATATGGGACAAAGATCAATACGTTTGGTACACATCCACCAAAAATCTATAACTTAAAATGAAAAAAAAAAAAAACAAAAAAAAACAGGCCGCAAGTATTGTTTTCGTTCCTCAATCGAACATTAAGTTTTGCAATCAAAGGGTCTAGCAGGATAAGTGGGTCAAAAGTGCTCTTGAGCCGATTTTATTCGACAATGGGTCATTCGATAGGTGATCGTGAATAACCATTGTACACAAATTTTTAATCCGATACCTCTACCTGGAGGGTAGTTATAGGGCAAAATCGAAAAATCAGTTTTTGCTTCATTTTCCCCAAATACTGTGGTGCAAAAATTCCAACAAAATTCTGACACATTCTAAACATGAATTTACACGTTCGGGATTTTAGTAGTTGCCTAATGTTATCATTGTTATACCCTAATTTTTTCAGATTTTTTGAGTACGGTGCATCACGGTCGGAAAAATCAAAAACCGATTTCTGGGACACAGTTTGGGCTGAAACTCGCACAGTATTTGCCATTCTTGGATGATTTTAATACAGTAAGTTCATATTGTGACCTTCAATGTTTCTGCACAGAAATAAGTAGATGTTAAAGAACAGGATCGGAATAATTAAATAAATTGCTGATTGTATGGTCTTTGCAACCTAGAATTTTAACCGTTCTTTCAAAAGCATTAACCATTTCTCTACTACGGGTGGCTATAGTCACCGGCCACAAGATGCCTCCTATACCCGACGCACAATGTGTAATTTTAGGGTTCTAGCTGGACAAAAGTCAATTTTCGTAATTGTCCAAATGTATAAAATTTTATTGGAAATCGATAGTAGAATGTCCATAGAAACAGAAAATGTAAAAATTATTTGAAAAAATAATCTGCAATAGTTAATTAACAGGCCTCAAAGTTATACTTTCCGTAGATTGCTTTTACACGCTCCCATCATGCCCTAGACATTTTCGTCAATTGTTTTGTAACGAAAGGTTAGAATGGAATTTGCGTATATGTATCGTTATCTCCACTTATTTGGGATACATTTACAATTCTTTATTTTTCTAAAAGACCTTTCATTACCATTTTAATCCGCTTTAACAATTAACATGTAATTTAAGTTCCGTTCCAAAATGTATGTAGACTTTTAACATATATTACTATTTATTACACTTTTGCAATTTTGTGTTCTTAAAGCTAAAAGTATAACAATTGAACATGCAAAGTGCCGCTTCAGACAAATGATGACATCTGTTACTTTTTTATTGTTTTATTCCGCGCGGACGCTGAATTTCGCTTCCCTTCGGAATGTTATTTAAGTTTTGACAAAGTATACCGTTTATTACACTTTTGCAATTTTGCATGTTCGAAGCTAAAGATATAAACAATTGAAAATGCAGAGAGCCATTTCAGACAAATGATGACATCTGTTACTTTTTTATTGTTTTATTCCGCGCGGACGCTGAATTTCGCTTCCCTTCGGAATGTTATTTAAGTTTTGACAAAGTCTACCGTTTATTACACTTTTGCAATTTTGCATGTTCAAAGCTAAATATATAAACAATTGAAAATGCAAAGAGCCATTTCAGACAAATGATGACATCTGTTACTTTTTTATTGTTTTATTCCGCGCGGACTCTGAATTTCGCTTCTCTTCGGAAAGTTATTTAAGTTTTGACAAAGTCTACCGTTTATTACACTTTTGCAATTTTGCATGTTCGAAGCTAAAGATATAAACAATTGAAAATGCAAAGAGCCATTTCAGACAAATGATGACATCTGTTACTTTTTTATTGTTTTATTACGTCCCTAACGGACGGGAGCGACGTCTCACAGTGGTCTATTTTGCCGAAATCCTGGCCAGAACCCCAAAGAGTGGCGAGGCATTCACTTAGTTTCGTTCGCTCAGAAGACACAAGAAAAATGCCTCGCGGAAGTTTTTAAATTTTTCAGCCAAAAATAAAATTTATATTGCAATTTTTTTTGCTTTTTCCAAGAAAAATGTCTGCCCTATCGCCACCTGCTATTAGATTTTTTCCTGGATTTTTAATTTTTAGAGTAAATCGGAAACATATTTTTAAAACATATGTTTAAACATATTTAAATCTTTACTACATTAAAATGATATGCATCGTTGCAATTGGTAGAGTTTACAGAGTCATTTTACACAAAAAAATATTAAAATAAGCCTTAAGATTAAGTTACAGCAAATTCTTAAAGTTGATAGTCTCTTATTTTACGTATAAATGTTAAATAACTATTGAAATATATATTATTATTAACGTTAAGTATAACAGTATGTTGTTTACTAGTAGAAAAGTCAGTAAAAGGAACGAAAACCATAATTTCTTTCAAAAAATAGTTTTGTCCAGCTAGAACCCTAAAATTACACACTGTGCGACGGGTGACTATAGTAACCCGCGCCAAAAATGGAACCAAAGGTTAAGACAAGTGCTACATAAAAATACGTTCATGAAAAAATTATAAATACATTGTTACGAACATAAATCATTTTGCTTCTAAATACAATAACATCGTTTTTGAGACAAAAGATTTTGCCCCGAATGCTGAAAACTGTACGCGCTTAATGTTCCCACTTTCGGTGCGGCGCACGGTGGTCCAGAATGTGCGATTAGCCGCGCAAAATGCAAAAAGTCAAATTTGGAATGTCGATTTTTTTTCTTGTGATAGCGATTCTTGAATGTCCATCGATCTCAGATATGAAAAATTAATGAAATTGGACAAGAATTATAGTTACAACAAACGCTTAAAGTTGACACTTTTTCTGAAGACCACTTTCTATCGCAAAAACACGTTGTCTTCTTCGTTACATTCTGGAAAAAGTATGCAATATTTTTTAATAATGATTGTTCCTACTTGAAAAGCATTCTTCGACGATAAAAATTCACGTGCCGAATATAAAATTATTGTTTGTAGTTTACTCAACAATTAATGTGCAATGAATGAAAGGAAATCGTCAAAGTTTTTTATCTTTTGCAGTCAAGATCTTCCAAGTCCCAACGAGTCCCAGGCTCTAATTGCTACAGTTTTTATCTGTAATCCTTCCCCTAAACGATCCTGCAAAAATCTAATCCGGCCGGATCCGGCTTCAATGAATTTTTATTGTTTAAAGAGTCGCGGGTCACCTCGGCAACGCGCTGCCGTCGGACTGTCTCGTAAACTTTCGGCAAGTATAACAATGAAGGGGGCAGGTAAACGTACGAAATATTTGCAGAAATAACTTCTATATAGTCTAAGGAATATATGTGGAAAGATTTAGCCGAGTACTTTTCGATACTTCAAAGTTATTCAATTTTTAAGTGAACCATGCACCGCGGACAATAGGATTACCTTCCAGTCGGATAACCTAGCTCATTCCTCTTTGCTCGCTTAAGTAATAAAAGTGATGCTTTAGAAGTCTTCGTCTTCGTTAATGCCAATAAGATTTTTTTTTATTGCACGGTATCTTGAAGAAATCCGGGAATTTACTGACCGCCTGGGTCTCGACAGATGGTCCCTGTTACATAAACTTTAGGATTGGTTGAAATTGGTTTTCAAATCTCTTACCTTTCATGCATTGAACCCGTGACAGAAATTCTAACATACATTTTGAATAAAAGAGAGAATAGAATTGTATGATCTAATTCGAATAGACGAAAAGGCTAAATAGTAGAAAAACAATAACACGATTTTTGTTGCCATCCATCCATAACTGTTAAAGGTAAGAGATTTGAAAACCAATTTCAAACAATGCCGTAATTGACAGGATAAACGGCGGCATAACAAGCAGTCCAAACTTATATTTACGTATATTTCAGGTTAATATGTTTTTCAAATATTCTTAAAACATTTGAAAGTAAATATTGATCGTTGTGTCGTAAAGTTAGGAAATATATGTAATTAACGAAAAAAAAAAAAACTTAGCCTAAGGGACTTGGAAGTTCGAGGCGATGAACCTACGTTCAAAAAGTTCGCAGCGGCAGCTCGACACTCTACCGCTGCGCCACCGACGCCGTTGGAAAATACGGTAGATACTTTACAATATAAGGCGCATAACAGTTTCAAATGATTCGGTTTTTTCAGTTTCTTTAATTCCTCTGATGTTTTGCTGTACGTATAAACATAGAAGATCGCATAAAATACCTATTTCATGAAGCAATTCGACGTATAAGTTACTCTGACACGGAAAAAACGACGAAAAAATCGGTTTTTAATTTTTTTAACTGCGGCGCACCAAATTGAAAAATCTGAAAAAAATTCAGGACAATAGTAACAATGATACGTACTTACAGTAAAAATATAATTATAGTGCCAAGACTGCTTCGATACACAATCGGCATTTTTCATCATTTTTTAGCGTTTTTTATTTTTCACAGCTTGTTTCTTCAATTTAAAAATCTGAAAAAATTCTCTAATATGTGCCCTGATAACAGAAGTGCCTCTGAATTTTTTCAAAATTTTTTATCCGCTGGTATAGGAGAAATTCGGCAAAAACCTGATTTTCTATTTTTACCCTTTACTACCCCCCGGGTCGAGATTCAAAGTTGAAACTTGGCAGAAATCATTCTTTTTTTATAAGCTTTCGAATGACTCATCGCGATTTGAATTCGGTTCAAGGGCACATTTGACCATCTTAACCGGCTATACCCTTTCACTGATTTTCAAATATTTCCTATTGCGTCCGACAGAAACCGAGCGCCACGTTTTCTCATGTGAAAAAGATAATTTTTGCTCCGCGGCCCTGTAATATCTCGGATGTGTGGTTGGGTGAAGTAGACGACGCTTCTTTAAAACCGACTCTGTTGTACAGATCTTGTGCACCCCTGCTATAGCCAATCGTCAACAATGAATCAGATGCATTTGAAGAATAAGGAGTGAAGGAAACGAAAGAAGTAAAACGCAACAAACATCCGAAGGCCTTAGAAATTACTACTGAAAAAGGGGAAATTCTGATAATACCGAAAAAGAATGTTTTGAAAAATAGAGAAATTTGTTATCAAATAGATATGTATAGCCTATTGAAAAACAAATAGCACCAATAGAAGTTGTGGGTAAAACTTACAGGAAAATTAGAGTAGATTCATCTCTAAATTAGAATGTTAAGTATTAACACGTTGTATAGATTGTTACGAAGTAATAAGACTTTTTCTATTAAAATCATATCTTTACAGAGCAAAAATCTTAAAGGAAAAAATAGTTATATATTAAGCACTACTTTACTTTTTTAATAGAAACATTTAAATATTGAATATAGTAACGAATTCGTAACTGGTGTCGTTTAAAAGTCGTAAGAAATTTTATTGAATTGAATAGCACCGGTCAGTGGTGACCCCCGTGGCATTCAACGTGTCAACAGGAGAGACAGTCTGCTAATACTTAATATTATAAATACGTTTATACTTATGAAACTAAAGAGACCGCGGCAAGTAGAATCGAAGAGCAAACCGAATCGAAAGAAGATTTACTCCATGTTTATTGTATTGTTGACGATTTTTGACCGCAATACTCGAAGCAGGTAGCCATTTCTGTTTTGCAAGCCGATACCTGCGAAAGCATATGGCTTTAATGGTCAACTGCTTCGACAGTTAGAGCCTGAAAGTAACCTTTGTCTGGTCATATGACTATCTATTCTCTGGCTGTTATCGATTTCTTATTAAACTTTTATTAAATTTTTTACACGCATAACACATCACATCCATTCCTCATTCTACAATATTACCGTAAATATGAGAACTTCCTCTGTTCACATTACATCGTGCCTAAATACCAATTAGACATTCATTCGGAAACCCATTAATTACTGTAAGTCGTTGTTTGATGCTTCTTCATTTTGCTATTCAGAGAAATTCTCTGACACGTGGTACTTTTTGTAGAGACGTAAGATATGATGTCTGTAACTTCGTATTTAAAATAAAAATGGCACTTGAAAATTAAGAAGCGATAAACATTTTTACATTATATGATGACCATAGCGAGTATCAGAGCTGTTTTATATTATTATTATATAAGAATCTGTCTATGTGTCCAATTTTATTTGATATCTTGATAAAAGAAATTAATCGGATCGCATTATTTGGTATGTATCGAATTATTCCATAACACTACTTTTTCATTTGTCATCGTTTCAGAATGGAACAGTGCTTGTTCAAAAACAGTAGACAAAGTTAGAGGATGCATCGAACATGGATGATATTGAAATAAAAACGAAGAGTAAAAGCACAAAAAATCCTTGTAATGAGTGACAGTGTATTCACTATGATGTAAAAGTAAAAGAGATAAATGTTGCTATTAAGAAATATTAGCAAGGTTTCCGACAATGCGACCTTGAATTAACCGTTGCAGCCATAATTTCTTCTCCCCTTTTCCGAAGAAGAGTTACTTTCTCTTAAAGAGTTTCTTTTATTCGTATAAATTCATAAGAAGAAGTTTTGTTCAATTTGACTGTTTCCAAGTTTTTTTAAGACAAATAACCCATTATACCGCGATTCAGAATTCCGAATAACATTGGCAGACGAGCTATCCATAACCATTCTTGACTGGTTTCCTTAGTGATAGAATCATTAGACACCTGCGTTTGCAGATGTAACTGCAACTAAGCAGGTGAATTAGATACAGACAACTCTAATATACATTAATGTCCGATTCTTAAAGAATTTAATGTACACAACATTAATTCATTGAAAAATTCATGTTTAAAGGTAATACGACGTTAATTAAAACTCTGTACTTTTAAATACTGTTGCAGGGAAATTTGTTCACTTGTATCGTGCAGCAATGTAACCTTGCTTCACCGATTCACGCTGATGAGGCAACTGCCGACCGCGTTCTAGAAAGATTCTTCTTTTTGTACCGGGAGAAGGAGTAGTATTACGATAATCCGTTGACTGAATTGTAATATTCACAAATTTGTTGACATATTCAATATTTAAATATTGGCGTCAAATAACGAAATTTAATTTTTAATAACTTCAGTATTATTGTTTTAATTGATTTTAATAGAAAAAGTTCCACTCCAGCAAAAATGGAGAAGCTGACGAGGTACAGGTAGTATTCAACATATTAAAATGAATTTGTTTTCACAGATCTTAGCACGTCGTAACTGGTAAATTATCGAAAGAGGCTGCAAGAATGGGCAATTTCAATTATCGAAATAATCTTAATTCAAGAATGTTTAATTATTTGGTTCGGTTATATCTGTAGTGCGAATCGATCCATATGTCCTTAACCCCTTGCGTTCCTATGTTGAGCTTTTTCGACATAGTTTTTCGCAACGTTTTCATGATTTCAATGATTTTACAATAACACGTAATTATCTGTCAATACACACAGTTACTGCTGGCATTTAAAAGAAATGTATAGTAAACGATAGAAAATGTGAAATTAATTTCACTTAGCTCACTATCAAAATTGTCGAAATAATTCGGACCGCAAAGTGTTAAACACTCCAGAGAATAATTACTTTTCTAATATATATTTAGTGTTTTATCAGCTACCATTAATTTCCAAAAATTTATTCCGATATAACGCATAATAATATTTCAAAGTTTGATCCATGCGATCACTTGTTTCTTTTTAAACGTACCACCGTGTATATGTTGTGAAAGGTGCGTAGGCAACATTACTAGCTGGTATCATAATAACAAAGCAGCGAAAGGTACTTGGACGAAGAATTAGAATTGCCGGCGCTGCGAAATTCCAACTGTTTTCGACGGGAAATATAAATGGAGAAAAGCATGGGATAGACTGAATCTCCAACAAAGAGCGTGAGAAAGTGACCTGCAAATCCGTCTGTATCTTGTCCTCATCATCGGGATGTACACTTACATTAGTAACTATTTGTTACTTCCATTCATTTTTAATTTGAAACACGTATGTATAACCAGCCATTATTCTAATGAAGTTAAGATTCGTATAAAAACATGGTCAAGTTGTATTCTACATATGTTGCAGAAATCGAAAAAATATTATTTACAGTTCCCGTGATAATACAAAATTTAAATATCCTGCGAACAACTGTTCACGAGAATTTTATAAACATTAAATACCTAGATCATCGAGAAATCCGAATTCTGTATGAACTTATGAAGGACATGAATCGGGTTTCGAAGTGCATTATGGTTCTCCAACTGAACGAGACAGATTCGTTTTCAAAAAGTTTAGTTGCTGATGATAAAACATGAATTCTGTATAATAATGTTATAAGCAAAAGAGCTTGGAAAACTCGTAATAAAGATGTTCTACCGATGGTAAGAACTGCCCTTCACCGATAACGATTTTGTTTCCCTTTGGTAGACTTTGATAGACTTGAAAAAATACCCTCTATAACGAATTCATTCTTCAAGAAGTACATAATGAATGCAGCAAAATACTGCAATGAGCTACAAAAATTGATAGAATTTGTCATCATCATGAAACATTTAAAGCTAATGAACCTACATATTATCCTATTCTACCACAACAACGCGAGGTCCCACGTTTCTCATTTCATAAGAAAAAAACTTCTGAACTTTAATTAAAACATCTTATGATAACATCTATAATCTCCAGACGTTGCGCTATCTGATCACTATTCGTTCCTATCCTTCACAATTTTTCTACTCACAACCAGTAATGTGCCAATGAATGGAATGAAAAGCAATTTCAAAAAATGTTATAACGAGAAATGAAGGAAATGTTTGAAAAGTGGCATTACGAGGATCCTGGTGAGATAGAACAAGGTCATAAGTAGTCGAGTAACTGTAAATCAGAAATAAAATACTTCACTGTTGTAAAATAAGAGAAAAATCAAAAGAACTTCCCGCATAACCTGATACTTTATTAACCCTTAACGAACGAGTATTATTTATATATAACGTATAGCGTCGCGAATATGGCGGCATTCGTTCGCTAAGGGTTAAGTAGTAAGCATGTATTTTTTAAAGTATCAAATTTGTTTATAGATGTGACAAAAATATCAGGAATATAATGCTCACCAAAATATCTATAAAACTCTAAATATTTATTGGGTCATAATTTATACCCTCATTGTTATAGCCAATTAAACATCGAATATTTTGTAAACAATATGTCATTTATCTACAAAGTATAATATATACAGTCGGTCACGCAAATATTCGGACACCACTATAGTTTTGAATATTATAGTCCATACTTCAGAAATGTAAACAATGAGACCAAAAAGAGGTTTCACGTATGTCACTATGCAGTGTTTAGTTTACAAAAATATAAGAAATATTTATTTACGATACGTGATTACATGAATAATAAAAGGAAAACGGAAAGTACGCTCATTTTCATGTCACAGAAATATTCGGACACGTGCTATATTTCTCAAGTTTCCAGGTTCCAATAACTGATTGAAAGAATCTTTGTAAACATATCGTTTATACTATGTACAGAGTATGTTATAGATCGAATATTTGCCAGTCTTATACAAAATTTGTGCGCAATGGGTCGGAAAAGTAAGAATACATCGTTTGATATGTGACAATTAAGTAGTCATTTTTCATCATGAAAAAGGGAAATCGATTCGAAAAATTGCTGATTTATTAAATATTAGTAAGAGCACGGTATGGAATATTGTTCGACGGTACAAGAACGAAGATAGAATTGAATCTATCCCTCAAAGTGGACGCAAACCGATTCTAGACATTAGCGATAAACGTTCCATAATTAGGAAAATCAAATGTGATCCTCGTATAAGTGCTCCAAAGTTAGCAGCTGAATTAGATGAACACCGTGGAATATCAGTGCATCTGGAGAACATAAGATAAGTTTCAAGATCAGAGGGCTATAATGGAAGAATAGCTCGAAAGAAGCCGTTTATTAACGCGGCGAATAGGATGAAGAGACTGAAATTTGCAAAGGACTACATTAGAAAGGACAGTGAGTGGTGAGAGGACATAATTTTTGCGGACGAGTCCAAATATAATATTTATGGAAGTGACGAAAGAATTAGGATATGGCGGAAGTCGAAAGAAACACTGAATCCGAGACATTTGCAGGCGACTGTGAAACACGGTGGTGGGTCTGACTTACAATTAGTGCGGGGCTGTATTTCAGCTCATGCAGTAAGCATATTAGTTTTCATTGACGATATTCTTGATAAAAATAGATATCTACAGATTTTGCAAAATAATTTAAAGAAAAGTGCCGATAATATGGGACTTCAAAATGGGATAAAGTTTTATCAAGATAATGACCCAAAGCACAAATCGCGAATTGTGCAAGAATTCTTATTATACACTTGCAGAATATCCTCCATCTACCACTGCAATCGCCAAACTTCAATCCCAGTGAAAACTTACGGGATGAATTAGATCGCCGAATTCGGACAACTCCCATAAACACAAAAGAAGAGCTAAAAAGGCGTCTGCAAGAAGAATGGCTACGTATTGAGCAAGATTATTTTAAAAAAATAATTTGTAACATGCCAACGCAATGACGACATGTCTTAAAACACATGGGATATCCAACAAAATACTAATTAATAAAAACAAGATTTATATATCGTGATATAAACTTAATTTTGATAGTGTCCGAATATTTCCGTGACATGAAAATGAGCGTACTTTCTGTTTTTCTTTTATTATTTATGTAATCACGTATTGTAAATAAATATTTTTTATGTTTTTGTAAACTACACGCTGCATAGTAACGTATGTGAAACCTCTTTTTGTTCTCATTGTTTACATTTCTGAATTACAGACTATAATAGTCAAAACTATAGTGGTGTCCGAATATTTTCGTGCCCGACTGTAGCTAACCGAAACAACAGGAGAAAGGAACACTGTTGCAACCGCATCGGAATGAGAAGTAGTAGTCCAGTCAAATAAGACTTTGAAGGTTACAAAAATTCCCATAGAGCTAAAAATTGGTATGAATGTTCAGAATGCTATTATAAATGAATTGTGAAAAGTCCCCATCAATCCCCCTTGTGCAAAAAATTTTATTGATGGTGAAAGTTTGCAAAAATAGGTTTTTCGCGTTTTTCAGCTAAACGGTGAGTTTTACAGCAAAAATAGTTCAGACAAAAATTGTAGATCATTCGATTCTCTACAAAAAATGTATCCACACTTTTTTTCATAAGTATTGCCATTTCCGTGATACAGCGGTTCAAAGAACTGAAAAAATTATTTTATTCGTAATATGCACACGTTTCCACACCACCTATGAGGTAGTGTGCTTGGTGCTGTTTTTTTAACGTGGTTTCCCCGGTAGGCCTATTCCACGATCTATTGTGATTCTATTGAATTCAAAGTGAGTATTGAAAATGATGAAAGCTGTGTAAATTATGTAATATATAAATGAAAAAATAATTTGGAAAAATTATTCGTCGGATTCATAATAATCCAATGGAACTTCTAGTGTACTGTCTTCGTTTTCTTCATCTTCTTTTTCTTCATCTTCCTGCTGGATACAAATATGTTCTAAAAGTGATACATCATATGTCTCATCACTGATATCGTAATTATCCTCATCTAGTATCGATTCAACATTGGAACACGACTGTCCTTGACAATTGGTACATACTAAAGAACAAAACAGTCCAACCTTTTTACAGCCGCATTTAGCATTGCAACCTTTTTTGCAATTGCAAAAGATGGTGTTAAGGAGTTTTTCTGGTGCAGGTGGGAGTAACGTATGAATTGGTTCCAATGCATTGTCAACTAACTTCCAACCCCAGTCTTCTGGATCCATTTTATTACCAAGCCACACTTGAACTTGATAATATACCCGGAATAGATGTTGTTGAGCAGCAGCAGAGGTTGGGGGAAGACAAGCTAATTGCACTTGTTTTTTATTATAAGTTTTTTTTTGCAAAAGATAAGTATCGGAGTTTATCCAAGCAGGTAACTTTTTTTGGAGCTCCGTACATAGAAAGAAGAAAGTGAATTCCATTAGTGATTATAACTGCACATGAATTTTTACACATGTCTGGTCTTTCACGTACTCCGAAAACTCATCATCTCTTTCAATACTTGCATCAATTAATGTTTAATGCCGCGATCAACAGTAACAACTCCACTTTCAGTCAAAGGTTGACTACAAATAAAGCAGAATTGCGACATTTTTTTTTTAATAACAGTAAAATGCACAAACTTTGTTACAAAATATAAGCGATAGCCACGAGTTGTCACTACGAAGGAATGCTTACGACTAACAGTATTTTGTTGAGTATGAGACCTTTGAAACGGAGCAGGTATACGAGCATCGTCACGCTGACAATTGAATGGAAGACAAATGTTACTCAAGGCCATGCGACTAAATGAAAATAGGGGCGGAGTTTTTGACGTTCATTTATATTCTAAGAATTTTATAATTTGTATGTATAAGACATAGGGACTCATATTTTTACTCGTATAACGGTTCAAAAATGTATATAAAAGTACATTACGTGCATATTACGAATAAAATAATTTTTTCAGTTCTTTGAACCGCTGTATCACGGAAATGGCAATACTTATGAAAAAAAGTGTGGATACATTTTTTGTAGAGAATCGAATGATCTAAAATTTTTGTCTGAACTATTTTTGCTGTAAAACTCACCGTTTAGCTGAAAAACGCGAAAAACCTATTTTTGCAAACTTTCACCATCAATAAAATTTTTTGCACAAGGGGGATTGATGGGGACTTTTCACAATTCATTTATAATAGTATTCTGAACATTCATACCAATTTTTAGCTCTATGGGAATTTTTGTAACCTTACTTCTATTTTAAGGATTAATTTGACTGGACTATAGCTGGAATAAAATAAACGTATTAGTCGTATTAAAACATATGTATATGGCAATCGAATCTCAGCAAGCTCAAGAAATCAGAATATAATGTGAATACTATGAAACGAGAAACGTGCATTCCTTAATACATTAAGCGTCGACCCCGCGAAAATGCGTGATTTTTTTTTCTTTATATGGATATTTCTACACCTCGCAAATCAAAAAATGATCGCCCTTAGAGACTTTCACGTGATATGAAGAATTATGAAGATGTTAGAACCGTTGAGTCAGGGAAAAAAATTGTTGCGAAAATGTATAGCATATCAAATATCCTTTTTAACTAATTATTGTTTAGAGACAAACACTAGACCAGTGATGTCGAACCTTTTTGAGAAAAGGGTCAAATTTTAATCACTAGTTTTTTTTAAATATTAGCTCGTGATTCGCTAAGTTCGTCGCGTCACTTGGGCAGGGGGGCGCACAGTGGTCCAGAATGTGCATTTAGCCGCGCAAAAGTCAAAAAGTCGATTTCGGAATTGCGATTTCTTTTTTTCATATATCGATTCTTAAATGTCCATGGACCTCAGATATAAAAAATTATTGAAATTGGATAAAAATTGTAGTTACAACAAACGCTTAAAGTTGAAACTTTTTCTGGAGGCCTTTTTCTATCGAGAAACCACGTTGTCTTCTTTCTAACATTCTGACGAAACTATGCAATATTTTTTAATAATTATTGTTTCTATTTGAAGAGCATTCCTCCACGATAAAAATTCACGTGTCAAACATAAAATTATTGTTTGTAGTTTATTCAAAAATTAATGTTGAAAACATGAAAGAAAATCGTCGAAGTTTTTTATCTTTTGCAGACAAAAACTAAAAAGTCCCACTAGATCCCACTCTCTGATTAACAGCATTGTTTTCTGTGATCCTTTCCCTAAACGATCCTGTAAAAAGCTAATCCACCCGGATCCACCTTCGTCGCATTTTTATTGTTTAAAGAGTCGCGCGCACCTCGGCCAGGCGGTGCCGCGGGACTATCTCATAAACTTTTGGCAGATATAACAATGAAGAACGCAGGTAGAGGCACAAAATCTTTGCAGAAATAACTTCTATATAGTCTAAGGAATATATGTGGAAAGTTTTAGCCGATTATCTCTCGACACTTAAGAAGTTATTTCATTTTGAAGTGAACCCTGCACGGCGAAGACTAGGATTTCCTTTCAATCGGATAACCTAGCTCATTCCTCTTTGCTTAGATGCTAACAATAAAGCAATTAAGTAATAAAAGTGATGCTGTAGAAGTCTTCGTCCTCGTTAGTGCCAATAAGATTTTGTTTTTATTGCACGGTATCTTTAAGAAACCCGGGAATTTACTGACCGCGTGTCCCACTGGGTCTATGCAGCTAGTTTGGGTTACATAAACTTTAGGAAGGAATATCAACAAAAGGTGCAGATAGATAAAGCCAATTTTAGCAGTAACTATTTCTATATAGTTTAAACTAAACATCTTCAAAGTTCTCAGAGGCTACTTTGTGGTACTTTTTAGTTTTTCCATTTTGAAGTTAGCAATGTAAGCTGAATAAGCTAATGTACATAGCTACCCTCTATATATCAACCGCCATTTTGTTTTTAAAATTTTTGAGTTCAGATTCGTAATCAGCAACCCAAAAAATAATAGAATACCAATTTTTAACTAAATCCGATGTGTTTTGAGCCCGTGGTGACGGTTTGAGAAAGATTGAAAACTGTACGAGGTCCGTGAACAGCTAAATTCACGCTCTGGACCACTGTGGTACGGGGGGAATTACTCTTTTTAGGTTTTCAGCTGGCCAATGACCACTTCTAAACATTTTTTATCAATTATACATTAGGTATATATACTTTACTTTTTGAATATTTTTGATTGCCGGCTCTCTTTAATGATATAAAAAATAAGTCAAAAATAAAAATAGAAATAAAAATCAACGCATTGGTCATTTAAAAAGTCTGCGGGTCATAGGTTCGCCATCACTGACATAGACAAACTCATAATTTCTCAACAGCAATATGTGTATAAAATTATTAAATCCGCAAAATTCAAGAGACAAGTGATATTTGCGAGCGAAGCCGAACGCAGTGTTTGGGAGGAAATTAATTTCGAGGAAAGAAAACATCAGACTAACTATGAAACATGGCTATGACGATGTAATGGTATGGAGGTACATAGCTTCAAGTGCATTAAGAAATTCGCAAATTGTTAACGCTGCAATGCGCTAGGATTATGTCGCAGCATAAAAATTACAACGAGGAAAATCGAGGAAGTCCGAAGCCCAATAACCCGTTCTTAAAACTTACCACATAAAATTAATTTCGTAAGCGCTATCTCTAAAGTTTTATAACTCCACGGGCAAACGCAATATATTCCATTAAAATGTAGAATATTTTGAAAGAAAAAAGAGCAACAAAACTTGGTCTTTAATTGTTAAAACCTTAGCATTCTTAATATATCGAGGTTTACCGGATGGACTGAAAGTCAAGTCTCCAAAAGGAGACCTCTCAAAAACTCCAAAAACGTTTTGAAGAAAGAATTGGGGAAAGACTGCAGAGCCTTTCGAGCGTACAAAAATGACAAGCAGACGCGAATCGACGCACTGCATTAAAATTCCCGTAACACTCATACATACACCATGAAACCTTCGACATGTCACATTACACGCTTTACCGAGTATAGTACCGTGCGGCTCCACAGCCGTGTCACCTAGGAGGTAAGCCTGTTTTGGCAGAGCCTGATTCGCCAGGCGTCAAGCGTCATGCCTCTTGTCACATGTACACGAAGGCACTTGACGTTCTACCTCGCGATTCGTTAAAAGAGCTACACATACAAATCGAACTAAAAGACGAAAAGAGAGAACGCTGCAGATCGAAGCAAGGGAGACAACGCGATTTGGGTGGCGACAGTGAGGACATCGGCGTAGGCACCAGATTTCTAACATCTCTATAGTGAAAACAGAATAAACTCCGGCAGAATTACCCCCACCACATGGGGAGATTCTCCTTGATGAAACGAAGCGCGCGACGAGACAACAATGTAATACAATGTCTCGCTCCTCCAGACAAACTAATAAGAATATTTGAATGCTACGACTTTGTCGGGTGCTTCCTTTAAGAGGCTGAGCGAGTGGACTCCAAGAAACAAAATGGTACGAATAGGCGGTTGAAAACGAGAAGCTCCGCCGCCCAGGTGACACGGCTGTGGAGCCGCACGGTACATACTTTGCACACATTGAAAGTGCGCAAAGAGACACTCAACTCAAAGTGCATGCAATAACATGTATGTTCAAATTAAGACAATATCAAATAAATTCGTTTACCTGAAACCAGTAGTATCAGAAATAGTAGGACGATTAATATCTCTTGTCTTTCCCGCTAATTTTAAATATGAAAATGGTCCTTTGAATTCAGGAGAGTATCAGTACATCATGTGCAAAATTTCTACAGCTGGAGTGACAAGTCACCAGCAATCCAAAATATTAATATTATTATTTGCAACAGGATGAAAGCCCAAAGGGCAAATCACTGTTTGTAAGAGCATTACTGTTTTATAAGACTTCACATATTTTACAAACATCATAGTAATTTTCAAATATAAACCCTTCTCAATTTTTATGAGAAAAATTGCCCTTGCTCGGACAGGGAACTTTCGGTTTTTAGAATTCATTGTCTTGCCTCTGTAGCTCTTAGAAGTGAATGACTATTAATAATGAAACTATAAACAATTCGATCCACAAGTTTCCATATGAAATTTAGGATTCAACAGTAGTTATGGATAGTGTTACCGTCACTGCCTTTACATCTGTCAATTTCTCGCAGTTCCTGCTGCTTAGATTTTTCTAGGAGAGGGCACTCTTAAAAATAGCACCGCCACAAAGTGATGCAGATCAAGAAATTATCTATCCATTTCCTAAAAAAATTGATTTTAATTTTTCTTACAGTTGTATCGACTTGTAGATATTCATCGGTTCCAAAAATGGCGAATTTAATTAAAGGCAAAACTTGTTATTACAAGCAACACTTAAGAGCGAAACGAAAATTTCTATCGAAAAAACACATTTTCTTTTTCGTGACATTCTAACGAATCTATCTTGTATTTTTTACATATTTTTTTTCTAATTGAAGAGCATTCTTCTACCATAAAAATTCGTATACTGAATATTATATTACTGTTTGTATTTTATTAAAATGAAAGAAAATTGTTGTAGTTTCCAATCATTAACAATGAATATCTTATATCTTTGTACTTTTTCCTATACAATTATGCAGGAATCGCAATCCTACTACATCCCACATCGTGAATTATTATTGCTTAACGGGTTATGCTCACTTCAACGGGAACCTGCCGCTAGGGTCTGCACACGATCTTCAGGAACTTTTTCTATGAATTGGTTGAATTAAAATAGAGTCACTAGTTAATCCTACGTTGTAAATGAGTATTCGAACTTTCTATCCACATCTGGTCCAAATAGTATTATTTCAAAAAGAATAAAAAAAGAATCAGAACGTTTTGAGTGTAACGACATGCGGCTCACAACTTCTCGGAATTCGCTAAGCCGATTCATAAAGTCCGAGAATTAATTAGAAACTCTCATCGACAGTTAAAAGTCGATAATGTCTTAAGCATAGGTTTTGCAACTTAATGGTTCTAAGTCCACCAGCAGGTCGCATATACTATGAACCGCGGGTGGCGAAGGAGCCGAAAAGGTTTTTCCTAATTGCCGTTCCTCTTGGCAAACGTAGCACAAAATGGAGGTCATTTTTTCTTGTCTAGTCATTTTGATAACCCAATGGTTTTTTAAAAAGAAAAAATTTCCGTAACTTTGCACCGCCTCCTGTCACTCTGCCTAATTCTAAATCGAAGTTCTAGACCACTGTGCACCACGACGAATAGAGAAGAAGGGTGATCAGGCTACCTTATTAGGGTCGTTTAACCCTTTCGCTACTACGGGTGACTATAATCACTCGCTCCAAAAATGAAACCACAAGTTAAAACAAGTGCTGTATAAAAATACTTTCATGAAAAAATTGTGAATACATTGTTATGAACACAAATCATTTTGCTTCTAAATACAATGTCACAACATCCTTTTTGAGATAAAGATTTAACCCCGAACACTGAAGACTGTGCGCGCTTAATGTTCGCACTTTCGGCGCGGCGCACAGTGGTCCAGAGCGTGAATTTAGCTGTTCACACACCTCGCGCAGTTTTCAATATTTTTCAAATCGTCACCACGGGCTCAAAACACACCGGATTTAGTTAAAAATTAGTATTCTATTATTTTTTGGGTTGCTGATTACGAATTTGAACTCAAAAATTTTAAAAACAAAATGGCGGTTGATATATAAAGGGTAGCTATGTACATTATCTTATTCAGCTTACATTGCTAACTTAAAAATGGAAAAACTATAAAGTACCACAAAGTAGTCTCTGAGAACTTTGAAGATGTTTAGTTTAAACTATATAGAAATAGTTCCTGCTAAAATTGGCTTTATCTATCTGCACCTTTTGTTGATATTCCTTCCTAAAGTTTATGTAACCCAGACCAGCTGCATAGACCCAGTGGGACACGCGGTCAGTAAATTCCTGGGTTTCTTAAAGATACCGTGCAATAAAAACAAAATCTTATTGGCACTAACGAGGACGAAGACTTCTAAAGCATCACTTTTATTACTTAATTGCTTTATTGTTAGTATGTGAGCAAAGAGGAATGAGCTAGGTTATCCGATTGAAAGGAAATCCTAGTCTTCGCCGTGCAGGGTTCACTTCAAAATTAAATAACTTCTTAAGTATCGAAAGATATTCGGCTAAAACTTTCCACATATATTCCTTAGACTATATAGAAGTTATTTCTGCAAAGATTTTGTGCGTCTACCTGCGTTCTTCAATGTTATATCTGCCAAAAGTTTATGAGATAGTCCCGCGGCACCGCCTGGTCGAGGTGCGCGCGACTCTTTAAACAATAAAAATGCGTCGAAGGTGGATCCGGGTGGATTAGCTTTTTACAGGATCGTTTAGGGGAAGGATCACAGAAAACAGTGTTGTTAATCAGAGGGTGGGATCTAGTGGGACTTTTTAGTTTTTGTCTGCAAAAGATAAAAAACTTCGACGATTTTCTTTCATGTTTTCAACATTAGTTTTTGAATAAACTACAAACAATAATTTTATGTTCGACACGTGAATTTTTATCGTGGAAGAATGCTCTTCAAATGGAAACAATAATTATTAAAAAATATTGCATAGTTTCGTCAGAATGTTAGAAAGAGGACAACGTGGTTTTTCGATAGAAAAAGGCCTCCAGAAAAAGTTTCAACTTTAAGCGTTTGTTGCAACTACAATTTTTATCCAATTTCAATAATTTTTTATATCTGAGGTCCATGGACATTTAAGAATCGATATTACAAGAAAAAAAGTCGAAATTCCAAAATCGACTTTTTGACTTTTGCGCGGCTAAATGCACATTCTGGACCACCGTGCGGCGCGCCGTAGCGAAAGGGTTAAAGGAAACTATTAAAATCGAGTAAAAGAGTACAGATTCTGTCACGACGATCTTCTAGCAGCTTTAGGTTCGTGCGGGAAAGACATAAGAAAATGGAGATCAGAATCATCGAAATTTTTACAATATTCAGAGATTCATTACGCTAGATTTTTACGATTGTATATTTATTGATAACTTTTATTCCAAATGAATTTTTCGTGTTAACAGGTGGTTGGATTAGGAATAAAGACCGATACTAATCATAAATTCAGTTAAAATCTGGAGTTCACGTCTGATTTTAATTTAAAAGTTAATGACCCATAATCACAACACTAACGAAAATTGGATTAAAAGACACCAAACATTCTCAAATGGAGAAGAAAATGTTTTCCTTGTCCTGAATCCTTCATAATATGTTTCTGCAGATCCCACTCAAGACTCGCAGTAACGTATGGATTAATGTATAGATTTATGTGTTCATCGATATCATAGTAAATAGTATTCGGAAGATTACTACATGTTTGACTAGCAGCTTCTACATTAACAAGCGGTACGGGAGAAGCAGGAAAGGTTACCTAGTTATCCACGACTGTGGAATAATAACTGTTCTGGAGGACGAGTCATAGATAAATTACTATGTACTGACGACAATACGCATCTCCGTAGTAATTCATTATAAAATATGTCTTTACGTGTGTGTATGTGCAATTATGGACAAGCTCCTTTCTTTCCCATCGTTTAGGTTTGCGAGCATACGCTTTCGCTCGCGACAACCGCAGTTCCTGCTGAGAAAATTCCCGTAATCCGTGTACATTAACTCCTCTATGATAGCGTATAGATGCTATATCCTAGTTATTTAAAGTTATGTATTACTATTAACAAATGTTATTTTACGACATATATAGGGTTCTACAACCTCCACTCCTTTCTTCCACAGTTTTCCTAAAACTAGACCCTATATACGCAAGCCACTTTTTGTCTCCTCCGGCCAATGTTACGTAAAAAATATGTCATTCTGTTGTTAGTACGAGGGTGGTCTGAAAAGTTTCCGACCTCAACATGAAGATGGTAGCACTCATTAACAAAAGTGATGGAGTGTGTTTGAAAAAAATTTCAGCCATTTACTGTGAACATGGGAAAACTCGAGTATCGAGCTGTGATTAAATATTTATTTTTGAAGGGTAATACGCCTACGCAAATCAAAGAAGACTTGAACGCTGTGTATTCGGACACTGCACCATCATTTACCACCGTGAAATTTTGGGTAGCTGAGCTTAAACGGAGCCGTACCAGCTTGGTTGACGATGAACGTTTGGGACGTCCAAAAACTGCAACCACTGACGACAACATTGCTAAAGTTCACTACATGGTGCTAGACAACTGTCGAATAAAAGTTAGAGAGATAGAAGATGCCATGAATATATCCAAGGAACGTGTTTGCCACATATTGCATTCAGATTTCATTACTCTACTTTCATACTCACGTTGGATCAGAAACGTGTTCGAACGAACATTTCGATCGCTGTTTTGGCGCGCTTTAGGCGTAATAAATCAGAATTTTGGCGCCGGCTAATTAGTGTTGCTGAAACATGGATACATCATTACACTCCCGAATCAAAAATACAGTCAAAACAGTGGACTGCCAAGGGGGAGTCGGCACAAAAAAGTCAAAGGCTGTTCCTTCGGCTGGGAAAGTGATGGCGACTGTTTTCTGGGACAGTCATGGAGTTATCTTTATTGATTATCTTCAAAAAGGGACAACCATTACAGGTGCATACTACGCATCATTGATTGATACGCTGAAGGCAGAAATTGCGGAAAAACGGCCACATTTGAAGAAGAAAAAAATCTTAGTCCACCAAGACACTGCGCCAGCTCACACCTCAGCGGTGGCCATGGCGAAAATTCACGAATTACGATTTGAACTGCTTGACCACCCACCTTACTCACCAGATCTAGCCCCAAGTGATTTCTTTTTGTTCCCCAAGTTAAAAGTTGCACTCGGAGGACAGAGATTTTCATCAAATGAGGAGACCATCACCTTTGTAAACAGCTATTTTGTAGAGAAAGACGGCAAGTACTTTTTGGACGGGTTGAAGAGATGGGAGCATCGCTGGGAGAAGTGTATAGACTTACAAGGATACTATGTAGAGAAATAAAAATAATTTTCAAGAAAAAATGTCTTATATCTTTGTTAGGTTGGAAACTTTTCAGACCGCTCTCGTATATTGACATACGAAAAGTTAACGGCATTCTCACTGCACGAATATTGTAAGTACAAGATATAAGAACCCTTGCGAACTAATGTATGACGTTCGGCTAATTCCAAATTGTAAAAACTAATATTTGTTGTTGAATTATGTATAAATATCTTCTTCACCTATCCTTTATAATGTACCTTCTCATTCTTTTGCAGAATATTTAGAGTCTTCGTTTATTTCTTCCTTAATCTTCGCGTAAGAGAGCAATGATCTTTTTTATTCGCTTTTACTCCTGGGAATGAATGACATTTCAGATTAAAGCTGCAGATGATTGTTAGAAAGAAAACCATAGAGTTGCAACAAAACTTCCAGTACTTTTTACCACATAGTGACGGTACCCCCGTATCCATTGGTACAAAATTTGTCCACTATACTAGCACGAGAATAACACAGTTTGTTCTCGTTATCAACGAACAGACAGCGCCCCTAGAGTTATGCTATACGTTAGTCCGGTCCGCGGTGTACAAATTCTACCAGCTAGTGGCGATACTCCTATATACGTTGGTACAGACCTGATCCGTAATACTAGAGCGAAAGTACCGCGAAGTGCTTTCTCGTTATAAGAGGGCAGACGGCGACCCTACAGATACGCAACAGATTAGTCCGGTCCCCGGATCCTGAAAATGCTACATTAGGAAACTTATAGATTCCCCACATATTGAATTCATACAAATCGGTCTTGCACTGCAACTTACCCGGCTCGTAATACATGGTTGAATAAAATATTACAAGTAGACTGTTCCGACCGTTGATGCATCAGGGGCGCGTGCCACCAAACGTTATCGTCGTGTTTTGTTTTGTACTGATGAAATGCCGAGCGGCGCGTGATGATAGAATCGACTACGATAGTTGTCGTCATCAAACTGCTCAGCAAGCGACACGTCAAATATAAATATACTTTGAGAAAACTTGCAATTAGTGAAGAAGTTATTTTCTTGCACTGTTGTGTAGGCAAGTACCCAACATAGACAATATTAATGCACAGATCTAACAGTTACTATTCACAATAATAGTGTAGGATTGCGAGAGCGTGATGGAATAAATGCGAGAGATAGCGAGAGAGAGAGAGAGAGAGAGCAACGAAGGAGCTTGTAAGTGTGAAAGAGAGTGAAAGAGGATTGTAAGAGAAAGCGCCTGCGAGATGATGAGGGTGTATGACTGTGTATGTCTGTGTGTGTGGGGTGTAGGGCCTTCGGAGGTATCCGAATACGTAAGAAGGCCCAAAGTACCGTGCGGATCGTCAGACCTGGCACCTAGGAGGTAAGCCTGTTTCGGTAGAGTCTGATTCGCCAGGCGTCAAGCGTCATGCCTACTGTCACACGTACACGAAGGCACTTGACGTTCTACCTCGCGATTCGTTAGAAGAGCTACACATACAAATCGAACTAAAAGACGAAGAGAGAGAACGCTGCAGATCGAAGAAAGGGAAACAACGCGATTTGGGTGGCGACAGTGAGGACATCGGCATAGGCATCAGATTTCTAACATCTCTATAATAAAAACAGGCTGAACTCCGACAGAATTACCCCCACCGCATGAGGAGATTCCCCTTGCTGAAACGGAGCGCGCGACGAGAATACAATGTATGTCAGGGTGTTGAATTAGTTACACGCCGCGAGCCTTTTCTGAGTCGCTCCGCCTGCTTCTACCTCCCAACTATTTTACCCAACCAGGAATGACTTGCCAGACTCGGCGTATTACACGAGTATAGTGGCGCTTTAGGGCGCCATTCGCCTCTGTTCGCTCGCGCTGGAAAGACGCCGCGCACGCCGATTACGGGAAAAAAAATCGATGCGCGTATCCCGTCGACTGACGTTATCTGTCAACGAACAGTTTCAGATCGCGTCACATGGCGTTTAGGTTAAAACAAAAGTATTACTAGTAAAAAAGTATGCTCAGATATGTCTTGAATTAAATGCCATTAAGAGATTTTAATGTTTTTGGACTTCCGGCGGTGGTTTGGCAAATTCGGCAGAGAATAGTGACAGGAATAACATTGAAAAACTTATATTGTATCTCAAAATACCAATGGAAACATTGAGGGTATCTAATTTAAACAACGTAAACATATATTTCTATTTGTGAATATATGTTTTCATTCAACGTAGATATATATTTCTGTACAAACAATGAAGTTTTCCTTCAAGTAAAGTTGAAGAAATAAATAAATAAAAAAATTAGTATTGCATCGATATTATCTCCACAATATTATGAAACTTTTATATATACATATAACATTTTCTTCTAAAATAAATGGTTCTACTGTGCATACATTTATACACACAACCATACCTACAACAATCATAACGATAGTTTATTAAAATTATATCCAGTAATCTTGAATTTGTTACCTCTTGTTTCTTTAATTCATATGTATACTAAAGAAACAGTTGTGTTACGATCTAGCACGCGCACGTATAAATTAATTTCCAACGCAAATAATTTAAAAATACGGCGACAGCAAAACGTTAGCTCTCGCGTCAAAGAATACATTGTTGCCGCCACGGTCGACTTAGCAAGAGATTTTAACCGGTTAAGTGTCAAGCAGCGAAAACGCGCTTCTTTCATTTTGTTTCAAAGAATGCAACAAAGTAAAATTTCAATGTTTTTCTGCTAACAATCTGTTAATCACATTTAATTCAAGACATATCTGAGCATACTTTTTTACTAGTAATGCTTTTGTTTTAACCTAAACGCCATGTGACGCGATCTGAAACTGTTCGTTGACAGATAACGTCAGTCGACGGGATACGCGCACCGATTTTTTTTCCCGTAATCGGCGTGCGCGGCGTCTTTCCAGCGCGAGCGAACAGAGGCGAATGGCGCCCTAAAGCGCCACTATACTCGTGTAATACGCCGAGTCTGGCAAGTCATTCCTGGTTGGGTAAAACAGTTGGTAGGGAGAAGCAGGCGGAGCGACTCCGAAAAGGCTCGCGGCGTGTAACTAATTCAACACCCTGATGTATGTAATACAGGGTGTTTCAAAAATATTTGTCATGGCTTTCAGGGGTTGTTCTACACCTCTGGATCGATGGAGATTTGCGAAAAAAACTTGCCGCAAAATTCGGGAAAGGGTAGCAAATTTTTTTTATTGGCTCATCGTATTCGTCTTGTTACGTAGGCAAAATGTCTGAGAGGAACCATGGGTCAGAAACGAACCGTTCTCTCACAAATTAACTTTTAATTGGGCCTTACGATTAAAATTTCGCCCATACGACAGCCTTCGAGTCGCCGACCTTTCGAAAGGAAACACATGAGATACCCTTGCTAGCTCCAATAGTTGAAACAGAGGCAACATAATTGAAGAGAGAGAAAAAGACTAGAAAATGTCAATGACCTGCGTTCGGTGTCGGGTTCACTCAAGGGCCCACCCGGGAAGAAGAGTATAAACACTTACACTTCTCTTCTGGTTCGGTGACACAGTGCCCTATTTTCTAGCTTCGTTTACGTCGCCTCTGCTTTAACTATCGGCGAAATTTTAATCGGAAGGCCCAATTAAAAGTTAATTTGCGAGAGAACGGTTCATTTCTGACCCATGGTTCCTCTCAGACATTTTGCCTACGTAACAAGACGAATACGATGAGCCAATAAAAAAAATTTGCTACCCTTTCCCGAATTTTGCGGCAAGTTTTTTTCGCAAATCTCCATCGATCCATAGGTGTAGAACAACCCCTGAAAGCCATGACAAATATTTTTGAAACACCCTGTACAATGTCTCGCTGCTCCAGCTAAAGTAGTAAGAATATTTGAATGCTACGACTTTGTCGGGTGCTTCCTTTAACCCTTTAACTACGGCTGTCGTCAATAGACGACCGTACGAAACTTTCGTGAGATACGGCTGTCGTCAATAAGCGATTTGAGAAATTATGCTAGAAGCGGGTGTCACTTATTGACTTTTCTTTGTTTTATCGAGATTAGGTCTTGAAACAAGTGTGTAGAGTGTTTATGTGTCCTTCCTTGGGTATCAGAGGTATAAAAAACACCACTTGTATGTTTATTTTTATTATATTTGTTTACATTACCTTCCTCTCGAACATTTAGGAACTATATTTCTAAACGCGTAAAAAAAATGCCATTTTAGCAGTAATATTTGGTGTGTCAAGCTGCTTTTTTTATTTCATATAGTGCTCCTTGAAGATGTGCTCCAAGAAAATGTTTGCAGAGAGCATTTCACAGGTACGGCCTTGCAGAGCCTATGCTCAATTGTTTTTCTTTTGCCGTCTTGTGACGAACGCCGATGCGTTTTGAGTACCTTACTACATTCAATGTATTTTTTATTTGTCGCATTATAATATCGAAAATGGATTTACCGTCAACATCTCGTGGTACTCGCGGTTCAAAGCGGTCAAGTGCAGAATTGAATGACAATGATATATATAGTGATGAAGAACAATTTCTTTCTTCTGATCTGGATAGTGCAAGTGATGGTAGTGAAAGGGACAATGACTCAAATAGTGATAGTGATGAAGAAACAGTTGCAGGAGATTTACGTTGGCAAAATTGCAATATCTTGAATCCTACAATGTACCATTTTGACGATGAAAATTCTGGCATCTCGAATGAGTTTCAAATAGAAAATGAAGATAGGGAATCCGACTACTTTCTAAAATATTTCGATGAACATATGATGATGACAATTGTGGACGAAACTAATAAGTACCACGAATACAGTGCTGGTGTTGAAAACGATCCTGCTCCAAAAAGAAAACCATGGGTGTCCACTAATGTGAACGAAATGTATAGCTTTTTAGCAATAATTTTGTCGATGCCGCATATCAAAAAACACAAAATTTCGGATTATTGGTCAACTGATCCCATTATTGCTAGTAATTTTATTAGCAAGTATATGACAAGAGACAGATTCACGCAACTGTTGCGTTATATACATTTCGCTGATAATAACAACCCTCCGCCCCGGACAACAATGATAAATTGTGGAAAATACGAACAATATTTGAAGAATTGAATAGACAATTTTTAACATTTTTCCACCCTTTTCAAAAGCTGGTTATCGACGAATCCCTGATATTGTTCAAAGGCAGGCTGCACTTCAAACAATTTATCCCATCCAAAAGACGTAGATTTGGAATTAAAATTTTTGTTTTGTGTGATTGTGAGACAGGAATTGTTCTGAAGTTGTTAGTATACACCGGATCTGCAATTGACATTCCTCGAAATGATCCACTAGGTGTTTCAGGTGCGGTAATAAAAAAACTAATGGTGAACTATGAACAAAAAGGGCATTTGTTATATACAGATAATTGGTATACTAGCCCTAAACTGGCAATCTATTTGGATCAGCAGAATACTGGTATTTGTGGTACAGTAAAAAAAAATAGAAAAAATTTTCCGAAATTCTTACAACGGGTGCCTCGCGGAACATGCGAACGCAAAAAGTGCGGAAATGTAATGGGTCTTAGGTGGAAAGACAAACGTGATGTGTTCATGCTTTCAACGTTTCATCAAGGAGTAATGAACGATAGCGGAAAATTGGATGTTAGAACTGGCGAGCATATTTGGAAACCAGACTGCGTAATAGATTACACCCAAAACATGCGCATGATTGATAAATGTGACATGCAATTAGCTACAGTGGAGTGTGTCCGAAAATCAATCAAGTGGTATAAAAAACTATTTTTTCACCTGGTTGATGTTGCCATGCTGAATGCTTATAATATGTTCCTTGTAAAATCAGGAAAAACTTCAATACGCTTGAACATATTTATAAGAAAAGTCGTGCAACAAATTTTGGAGAAACATGGAACTCTAACTGCTGCTAGACCAGGGAGACAAAGTATGGAAGCAATAGATCGCTTAGCTGCTGTGAATTTCATGGAAAAACATTCCCCTGCAAATGTTCCACCTACTGGTAGTCGACAAAAGGGACAAAGAATTTGCCATGTATGTGCAAATATTAACCGAGGTGAAAAAAAACGGAAATATGTTACAACTTGGTGTGCTGAATGTAAAGTAGGTCTTTGTATAGGTGAATGTTACAAAATTTATCACACCAGAAGAAATTTTTGATGAAAAAAAAAGATAATCACTTCTCCTCAATTTGATATTTCGTTAGTATGCATTGATTTAGGTATGTTTTATTTTGTTTACTTTACGAATTACAGATTGCATAGGCAATACATAAGTATATAGTTTGTAGGTTGTACTCAAAATTATAATTTCTTACATTCACCCCTATTTGAAAGCCCCCAGTTTGTAAAAAGAGGGTGTATGTATTGTAAAAGACGTTTATTATTATTAGTATTACATACCGAGGGAGTGAGACAACAACCTTAGAAGGACTAATTTTCTAAGCATATCGGATCAGTAATGTTCCGGAATAAAAGAATTAACTGTGCTTTATTAAAACAAGACTAAACAATACGTTTCGCTCAGTGGCTGGTTACAAACTACACAGCGCCTTTTCTTAAAACATAAGAAGGCCCCGAGATGCAGGTTCGTCTCGCGGTGTTGCAGTGCCCAGCTCTAATAAATATAAAGGCTTAATCATAAAACGTGGAAGATAATTACCCCGTTTACTCCCTCAAATTTTGCCATTATTATGTACAATAATCATTACATATAGATAATAAATAAATGTTTCACCATTTGAAGAAATTTTATTTTATTTTTGTTTTGCGTTTCGACAGTCAGATTTGTGAATATATTCCAGTAGCTAAAGGGTTAAGAGACTGAGCGAGTGGATTCCAAGAAACAAAATGGTGCGAAAAGGCGGTTGAAAACGAGAAGATCCGCCGCCGAGGTGCCAGGTCTGACGAGCCGCACGGTACGTTTTAACGCGACAGCGAATAGAGAGTTTACCCTAGCGTCACAGCGAACAGAGTATTCTTCGGAGTTTCACAGCGAACAGCAATCTAGCGAATATCGAGTATAGTTTTTGTATATTTAATGTGTCCAGTGTGTTTTAGTGTATCTTTGTTTTTATTTTATATTTTATGTTATTGCTTATGTCCTTAATAATAATTTATTATTCTTAATTGAATAATAATCTTGTTGGTTTTTCTGTTTTACGAATAGAGATGTATATTGAAACATACAAAAATCAATTGTATATTTGTTCCTGGAATGTTTAAGAGGCTGCAGCTGTGGAGCTATGCAGTCTGTTTATGCTCAAGCTGAAAAGGGTCCTTAGACCTGGCTAAATTGTCTAAAATCCTCACTCTGTGACTTTCACTCGTACTAGAAAGACGTACCCTCCTCATACATTCTAGAATAAAGTTTCTACAGTAGAATCCCTCTAATGTTGACAACTCGGGCCAGGATCATTCAGTAATGTTGACACTCCCCTCTATCCCCACTTTTCATGACTTATTTTCCCCTATGCGCATAAGCATGCGCAGAATTGAAACTTGAGTGCAGGATTCATGTAAACATCCATAACCTGCATAACACGCCACGAACCTAAAATTCTATTGGACAATAAAAAGTCTAAGTGGGGGAAAATACAAGTAACAGTAACGGGAGTATCCTGTCAACAGTAGCGAGAGAGCAACGTTAGAGGGAGCAACATTAGAGGGATTCTACTGTAGTTAATTTTAAACAAAGTGTTCTTATTTAAAGCCTTAAAAACCAATAAATCTCACAATAGAAAGGTGGAGAACTAAAAGAAAAGTTCGAACAAATAGGCGAAATAAAATATAACATGGCGTATTTGAAGAACTGACACTGACAAAAAGAATGCGAAAAACAAAATACATGAAAGAATATGAGCAAGAAAACAACATCGCGGAAAGTATTCATACGAAAATATCAATAAATCACACTTGTATATACAGGCTATTTCAAAAGTAGTTATCATGGTTTTCAGGGGTTTTCTACACCTTCGGAGCGATAGGGATTTGTGAAAAAAAAATCCGCTGTAAAATTCGCGAAAGAATACCAAATGTTTCTTTATTGTCTCTTTGCAATTGTCTTGTTACGTTGGTAAAATGTTTGAGAAGAACCATAGGTCAGAAACGAACCGTTCTCTCACAAATTAACTTGTAATTGTGTCTGCGCGATTGAAGTTTAGCTGAATAAGTCAAGCTTCCAAGTCTTCGACCTTTCGGAAAGATACACACGAAATATCCTTACTAGTGCTGCATGAAATTAGAAAATGGAAGACTGGGTCATCGAAGTAGGAAAGAAAGCGCAAGTGTTTATGTTCTTCTCCCCAGGAGGATCATTGAGCGAACCTGACGCGGAACGCATAACATTGATATTTTCGTAACCTCCGAAAAATTACATAGACAGTTTTTGTTATAAAGGGAGTCATTTTCACCACCTTAATACGGAAAGAGTCCGATAAAAAAAGTATGTGTTAAATATTCCTTCGAGATCAACATACCTCTCAGGTAAGTTTAATAAAAAACGTTCAGATGGTCTACGAAGACGAAGACGATATCTAGGAATAAAAAGGAATTTGCACCTTTTGAAACTGTATTTTTGACATTACTTACTTTAATGTTCCCATATTACTTTAATATGGATGACAGAAATATGGTTAAACAGTGGTCATAGGGGAAGAAAACCGAGGTGACCTGGACAAACAGAATACATACATATATATCTGAATTCTGGTTCGACTTACTAAGGGTTAAGATACGTGGTCAAAGGGACGAAAAAAAATGTATTATAATCTGAATATTGTAATATGACATCAATAGTATGATTAGTAATTAATGTTAGCTTAATAAACATCTTTAACAGCTTTCATTTTCAAATAAATACAATGCAATTCAATCTACCTTGCTTATTGTTCTCTGTAATTAGTTGCACGATAGCACATTAGAAAATAATAAAAGTACTATTATAAATAATAAATTTTACTTAATTTTGAAACGTTGGATTTTAAAGAATTCCATGGTTTTGAAGAGCTAATTTGTAATATTTGAGAAAGTTAAAACATCGATTTTAAAAAATTAAAGCTTAGATTTGTTTTGTGTTACTTTAAAGTTACAAGGGCCTATAGAGGGTTAAGAGAGATTTTTTTTATCCGTTTTTATCTGTATTAACACTTTACTGACCGGAAGCCTATTAATAGGCTTTTCGGCCCTAACGCCTTTCAACTTTTAACTAATTAATTGGTTGCCACTCCAATTAATAAATTATCATTTATCATTGCGGTTACCTGTGTTAAGGACTCAGTGACGAGAATTTGTAATTTTCGAATAGTATTTGTGACCAAGTGATCGGTCAGAAGGGGGAGGATGTTAAAAAAATATCGGTCGGTAAAGTGTTAAGGTGGTGAAAATGACTTCCTTTCGAACAAAATGTGCCGAGGTAATGTTTCAGAGGCTACGAAGGTGTCAATGATCTGCGTTCGATATCAGGTTCGCCCACCAAGGGCCCTCCTGGAGAGAAAAACATAAACACTTGCACTTTCTTTACTAGTTCGGTGACCCAGTAGTTCAGTTTGTAATTTCTGATAGCACTAGCAAGGAAATCTCGTCTGTTTCTTTCCGAAGAGCCGGAATTCTGAAAGTCAAACTGAAGTCACAATTCGACATAATTAAAAATTAATTTGCAAGAGAACGGTTCGTTTCTGACCCATGGTTTCTCTCACACATTTTATCTACGCAACAAGATGAATGCGATGAGCTAATAAAATAAATCTGCTACCCTTTTGCGAATTCTACGCCGTTTTTTTCCGCAAAGCTCTATCGTTACAAAGGTGTAAACAACTCCTAAAAGCCATGACAACTACTTTTGATGCATCCTGTACATATGGTTACAAAAAGGAAACATACAGTATCCGAAAAAAGTATCCATACACCGTGATGCGTTCTAGTTTAGACAGTAATGATACTATTTATATAATGTCAAAGAAAAAATCAAACACGTAGAGACGTAGAGAATTAACCCAGCATTAAAATGATATAAATTTTATTAAGGTTTAAATACAAATTTTAAGATAAAAAACAATATTCTTTGATACGAAGAAAAATCAGGTAGAAAAAAGTATTCATACAGATGTCATCTATCGGAGAATTGTTAACTAAAAGCTTAAAATAAAGAAAATCCCGACCTGTATCTGTTACAATTTATAATACTTTATCTTATGTTACTTTTTATTGGCGTTCTTTTGTCATTGAGTTGTTGATAGTTACCAAAATGAGTCCAAAGAGCAAAGAAACTACGGTAGAGGAACGAAATATTATAATTGAGCTTTGGAAAAGCGGAAAGTCGCTTCGCCAAATTGGAATAATAGTTAAAAGAAGTCATGCTAGTGTCCAATATATTATTAATAAATATAGAGATACAGGACTAGTAAAAAATAAACGACGTTCTGGAAGGCCGACTAAACTAAGTGACAGGGATGAGAGATTTATTGCACGAAAGGTCCAAAAAAATCCATTCAGAAGTGCACCTAAAATTGCAGCAGAATTAGAATTAGCTAGTGGAAAAAAAGTTTGTTCAAGAACAATATCCAATAAACTAAGGGAAACGGGATATTCTGCACGAGTAGCCAGGAGAAAACCTTACATCAATAAGATTAACAGAGAAAAAAGACTAAAATTTGCAAAAACTTATATTCATCAGCCATTAGATTTTTGGAAAAAAGTAATTTTCTCAGATGAGAGTAAATTTAATATCTGGAGTTCTGATGGAAGAAAATTAGTGTGGAGGAAGAAAGGAGAAGCATTAAAGAAAACAAATATCAGATCCACGGTAAAGCATGGTGGTGGTAGCATCATGGTCTGGGGCTGCATATGTGCAAATGGGTTAGGAGATTTACATTTTATAGACGGAATAATGGACAAATATAAATACTTAAATATTCTTAAATTGAATTTAGAACAAAGTGCCAAAAAACTGGGTCTTTCAGATTGTTACTGGTTTCAGCAAGATAACGTCCCCAAACACAAATCCGATATAGTTAGAGAATGGTTGTTGTACATACAACACACCACATGTCTTGGAAACCCCTCCGCAATCTCCCGACATCAACCCAATCGAGTACATATGGGGAGAATTAAAACGCCGTATACAAAAATATTCAATTTCAAATAAAATTAGTTTAAAAAACGCATTGTCGGAAGAGTGGAACAAAATACAAGAAAATATGACAAGTAATGTAGTTGCATCTATGCCTAGACGTTTACAGGCAATTATAGATAATCAGGGATACCCTACGAAATATTAATTATTGTAAATATCGTTTATTTACTAGAATGAATTTAATGTATGAATACTTTTTTCTCGCCGATTTATCTTCGTATGAAAGTACACTGTTTTGTATCTTATAATTTTTGTTTATACCTTAATAAAATACATATCATTTTAATACTGGGTTAAATCCCTGCGTCTCTACGTGTTTGATTTTTTCATTGGCGTTATATAAATAGTATTATTACTGTCTAAACTGAAACGCATCACAGTGTATGGATACTTTTTTCGGATACTGTATTCTCAGAAACAAAAAAATTTCTGCTGGCAACATAGGGCCAAGTATTCCTCGTCAGAAGCTGCTTAAAATACATAATGAAGGATCCACGCATGCAAGGCGACACATGCAGATGCTGAAAACAAGCACTTGAAGGAACAGACTGTATAAGAGGTGTATGTAAATTATTATGTGTTACGGAATATCTACACGGATAGACATACATATCTCAGCAGCAACATTGATACAGGAAGCATTTGTTAACAGATGCAAATTATACGTAAATACAATTCCCTACTACAAGTACACCTCAACTATCATCATAGAAAATATGGAAACAAATTGTCAACTTGTCATTTCAGAAGAAAAGTTGAAAAATACATACGACTATTCAAACACGAGATATTCAAAGAATCTGGAAGCAAAAAGAAGTAGTAGTCCTACTGATAATTCTGTTCATAATCCCGTCTATCGGTATTACACGAAGCACCGTGAAGAAACAACTTATACAGTTGCGACTACATACATACTACCATGCATGAAGAAATACAAAGTGCTGTCATACTAAAAATATATTAGGTGTAGTAAAAAGAAATCCATTATTTTTCCAATAGATGGCTTTAATTATCTGTATCTCGCGTTGTATAAGTTCGATCGGGTTACACTTGATGGCGTTCGAAACTTAAGATTTCGTACTGAAAACACTGTTCTGATAGTTTTGTGATTAGTTGACTCACATCAGTTTTGTTTGAGCGCGCGTCAAAGATGGACACTAGCAAAGAGAAAATACACTATATTTTACAGTTTGTCTTCGATAAACGCAAAAACGCAAGCCAGGCGGCTGAAAATGTGAATAGTGTTTATGGTCCTGATACTGTAACAGCCAATCACGCGCAATTTTGGTTTCGTCGATTCCGTTCCGGTAATTGCGATGTGAAAGATGCTCCACGCACTGGAAGGCCAATTGTCGAAAATGTCGATAAAATCATGGACATTGTCGAGTCCGACCGTCATGTAAGCACTGTTTCGATTGCCCAAGAGCTAAAGATTGCACAAAAAACCGTTCGGAATCATTTGAATAAGGCTGGATACAAAAAGAAGCTCGATGTATGGGTCCCACACGAGTTAACGCAAGAAAACCTCATGGACCGAATTTCCATCTGCGAATCGCTGCTGAATCGCAACAAAATCGACCCATTTCTGAAGCTCCGGAAGCTTGGTTGGGACATTCTTATGCATCTACCTTATAGTCCGGACCTGGCACCAAGTGATTGCCATCTGTTCCTGTCCATGGCGAACAATTCTGCTGGTGAAAAATTCGCTTCAAGAGAGGCTTGTGAAAATCGACTGCCTCAATTTTTTGCCAATAGGGATGAGGGCTTCTATGAGAGAGGCATAATGATATTACCTTCAAAATGGCAACAAGTTATCGAACAAAACGGCGCATATTTGACCTAAATTAGATCATTCTAACTGTGCTAAATAAAGCCTTCGATTTCGTGCAAAAATAATGGATTTCTTTTTACTACACCTTATATAACAACGCGAAAATATTCCTAAACAGACTGCAGTAAATGAATCAGACTTGGTAATGTTCAGCCTAAATTTTTGTTAGCAGGGACGTAAGTAAAGTCGGAGAATGATAAAAACCACCAAGGAAGATGTGCTTTACTTTCAACCTCTTTAAAAAAATCAACGATTTGTCAATGATTCGTACACAACACTATACGTTCCACGATTCACTATAACAAAAGGAAAAGACGTTTATTCAAGGACAACCTTACTTAATGTAAAATACTTAAAAAAAAACTTGCATCCTGCAACTACCCAGATTTACCACAAAATTCATTTTCGACCCACAACTTCGAGGGGTATTTTCACCCCTTCAGTATGGACGGTGGCTAATAAAAACAAATGCGTATTAAGTCTTTTTTAGAAGACTACCTATCACATATGTAAGGGATTCAGGAAGTGGCACAAACATAATAACAAAATAAATGAATGAAACAGTCTCTTGCAATTATAATTAACTATATATTAAGTGCAATATTTTCGTCCGTCTCTTAGCGCGCTCTCATACATACTGACTTCCAAACTCTTTTCCGGTCGCTTGGTACTAACAATAAGGACCACACGCACTCTTCACTCGTTCTCAATCTCGCACATAAACACACATATCACTGTAGCCGCAGTCACCCACTCGCTTGTATACTTTATCACATGCATACCTTCATACATACAGCATACACCTTCACTCTTATAATTTCTTACACATAAGTTTCATTAAAGTCGGCGTTTACGATTCTGATAGGTTCCCTTGTAAATGCAGGAAATAGCGGAGAGCCATACTGGAGCAGTAATGATTCTCTTTTCTGCATGGCTTCGCTGTAGCTAGGGATTGCAATATCGGACCAAAAGTTCAATACCGGTATCCGGTATTTTTTAGATCTTAATACCGGTAGTAGAAATTTTAGAAATAGAAAGAAAACACAGGTGTTTCTTTGATTTATTTGCCAGTTTTATTAGAGAGAGTAAATATCACAAAAAATCATTTGAAACTTATAAATTATAACAGAATATAAAGAATCACAAGAAAAGTAAAGGAACAAGGAACATCTGATGGTCTTGGTTTTTATTATTTAGAATTTGTATAAAGTTGATGACGACGGAACAATATTTCTTAACATGTAAAGTTTGAAATGTATGTGGCCCGAAATTTTTACACGTAACTGAATATGTAACATGTCGCATAGAATAAAAATAGCCAAAGATATAGATGTTTATACGTATGCTGCATGTGTATTTTTGTGAGTCGTGTTAGTAACGAATACACAGACATTGCGGTGATAGTTGATTTTCCAACGATTTTTCCTACAGGGCATAAATTGTTAACCAGTTAGCTGTGTTTGACGAGTATACTCGTCATGCGTAAAAGCTACCATTGGTTGCTCATATTGTAATTTTGACGAAAACTAACATATATTCGTAAATTTCAAGATGTGTGGTATATTTTGAGGCCATGCCGAAATAAAACGGACAACTAAATGGTATAAATAATTTGAAATAGATTTCTGCTCATCTCTCGATTTTCGTGACCCAAAATTCAAAAGAAATTTTGCCACAGTTAACTGGTTAATGCATTGTACATATAAGCCGTTTATTTTGAAAGTGGCCTAACTCTATTTATACTTAAATCAAGATATTTACTATTGATAATGTCCGAAGGCAGTGATGAAGGTAGTTTTAATTAATCAGTATTTAACAAGTTAACCTCAGTTTTTGGACAATTGCGTTAGTTGAATAACCAGTACGTTTAATTAATATAAAACTTAAAATTTAATATTAAATTTTAGAAATTATTTCACCCATGGGGAAGAACAGAACAAGACCATTTAGTTCAGATAGTGAAGAAGAAATAGTAACTAATGATTTAAAAATAAATCGAAAAAGAAACAGAATAATCGAACAACGTTCGTCTTCAGGGGATGAAGATGCGAATAACAATGGAGAAAAGATTGATGAATCATACATCCAAAAAGTGCGAAAGATTAAACGGAATTCAGGAAAAAGATATTGTACTCAAACTGAAAATATTGTACTTGCAAAAATGTTCCAAAACAAAGATTTTCAACAAAATTATTAGAAGACGCAATTTTTAAAAGGGTAACGAATTCTGATGGAGAATCAATAAACTGGTTAAAAATATGTTGGATGCGTTTTATCGGAAATAAACCGTATAAAATTTTCTATAAGACCAATGAATGAGAATGAAAGTCTACCACGTCGGGGTAGACCAAGAAAGTTTGAAAATATTGTATTGCCACCACTGTATAAAAATATCTAACAAATTACAATAGCAAAATTCAAGGACATAATTGACCTATTACGATATATGTATACCACCGAAACATCATCATTTCTCCAAATCCCTTTCACACACACAAAATGTAGATGAGTAGTAAATTGTTTTGTAATAAATTTATGTTTGTAATTTTGTACGTTATGTAGTTAAAAAATGATTTGAATCGCATAAATTATGTTTACGAAGTGTTTTAAAGATATGTAAAATAAATTGAGTATTGTCTTTTTCAATTAGAAGCATCTTAAATTATGTTGATTCGACTTGGGCACTTTCAAATTTTATAATGAATCTCGTTGTTAATTTTGAAAGTGACCTAACTCCATTCTTGATAAGAAAACTCATATTATTCACTTAATAATTACCACTATTTTAATAGGAACTATAAATTTAACACCCTTAGATACACTTAAGCAGTATGACTCATTAGTATCCTGTATGTACGTATATTTTTAATTGCATTGAAACACAAACCCTTAAATATCTCAATTTAAGTATAAATGAAGTTAGGCCACTTTCAAAATAAACGGCTCATATAATTTTTGTATCGAAGTACCGAAAGAATTATTACAGCTACAATAAAGAGATATACATTTATCCAATTCGGTTCCGCCAGTGGCTGCCCGGAAACAAATTAAAATCTTTACAGAAGACAAAAAAAAAGGAAACACTGCATTATTATCGCTCCCTGATGAAGGTTATAAATCGCTCGAGTTAAAGATATAGTGAAGAAACAAAAAACACTGAAAAAAACGGTGAAGGCGTGGCACATTTTTATGAGGTATTTTGCCCTTATGCGTTCATCTAAAAGAGTGACACAAAACAGCCTTGACTGATATTTCACCTACTTTTCACCTACACTTTCATTAATGTTAGTTTTAATCTATTATAGCATATTTCAATGAATCTAAATCAAATTCCAACATATTTAAAAATAAATCAAACATTATATAGTGACTCACGAAAATAACATTCATTCTATCCCGTGAGTGGTATTGTAGTGGTGTTTAGGAATCAAAAACATTCAACTTCCAGGATCCATGTTGTACATATATCGCTTTTCCACGTAACTCTGTATGTATCTATGTATGTATGTTAAGTTTCGTAACGAATACCTCGGAAACTAAAGCTGGGCATTGGTTGCATATATTAGCGGAATCAGAAATTGTCAATGTTAACAGTTATTTAATACTAATCCGTGGCTCACGTTCGCCGAAGCGATAACACCGAAGAAATAATTTCTTACATTGAATACGCAGGCTGCGCTTAAGATAATAAGATAGGCGCTGGCTTAAGATAATAAGATTTTTTCTTTTCTTTGACCCATCTTTATCCGTGAATAAATAAGAAATTTGTTTCCACCACTCTATACCTTTTTACCCGAAACACTCGAGCATCAACGACGAAGCGTAACAGTTTAGTCGTACAGAAAAATTCTCAAGCAAAAGACAGTTTTAAATTTAGCCCCTAAAATGGTAGATCCTAAGGCAGGAACATCAGGAATGCAGGAAGCAACCAGTGATAATGAAAGTGATGATTTCATGCTTGCAAGAAATAGAAAAAAGAATCGAAATTTTGTTATTATGGATAGTGATAGTGATTTAGAAAATGAGGAAAACAGGAATGTGAATATTGAACTCTTCGATGATACACAGGATGAGGTTTTTGAGGAAAGTGATTGGGACGATTGTACTGACGCTGAAAGTGAAATTGAACAGCATCAAAGTAAACTTATTGCTGATACAGAGTCGTGGGAAGATGATGGTTCCCTTACAAAAATTCCTTTTGCGGGTAACCAGGTCTCCAAAAGTTACCAAACGGAGGTAGTCCGAACGATTTTTTTGAACTTTTATTTGATAATACGTTTTTCTCTTTGATTGTGAATGAAACAAACAAGTACGGCGAAAAGATTTTAAAGGAAAAATGGAAGGACTTAACCATTTCTGAATTCAAGGTATTTTTAAGTTTATTACTACATATGGGAACTATCAAATGTCCAAGAATTGATAACTAGTGGAGTAAGAGCGAACAATTTAGTTTTCAGTATTTTTCCCAACATATGAGTAGACAAAGATTTCAAAATGTCTTACGATCGCTTCATTTTTCTTCTGATAATGAAAGTGGTCATCGCCTACGGAAAATAATTCCAGTTGTAGATTATTTTAATAATAAAATGAGAGAAATATATTATCCTCACAGAGAATTATCAATAGATGAATCTCTAGTTCCTTGGAGAGGAAGATTAATATTTAAACAATATATTGCCGGTAAAAAACACAAACATGGTGTAAAGTTATACATTGTGTGCGAAAGTTCTGGTACTGCGTTACGAATAAAAGTATATACCGGAAGTGGTGACGATATAAGTGGAAAAGGACATGTAGATAAAGTTGTCTTTCATTTGATGAAAGATTTTCTAAATCAGGGACATTCTGTCTTCATGGACAATTATTACAGTTCTTTTGGTTTAGATTCAAAATTGCTTCATTACAAAAGTTACTGTACAGGAACATTGAGAAAGACAAGGAAGGGAAACAATTCGGAAGTAATAAACAAAAAACTGTTGGAAAATTAAGTAATTTCTCGGTTCAAAAACAATGTAATGATAGGTAAATTTAAAGATAAGAGAGATGTGTTATTCATATCAAGTGAATACAAAGCAACTTTAAAAGAATATGAAAATAAATATAAACAAAATATTCTGCAACCAATTGCGTTGCATTACTATAACAAATATATGAACGGGATAGATTGCAAAGATCAGATGCAGGCTTATTATTCTTAATCAAGGAGGACATTTAAATGGTACATAAAATTGTGGATTCATTTAGCTGAAACTTTGGTTTTAAATTCATTCAATTTATACAAAACATATTCACCAACAACAAGAAAATTGAGTTTTTATGACTATCGTCTAGAAATTTTAAAAAACTTAATTGGACAACCCCGAGACAGAAGGTCGACAATACCAGAAACAAATGATTACCTACCTGAAATTTTACCAAGAAATGAAAATAGGAAAGTAAACAGAAAGATGTGCCGACAGTGCTACAAAGAAGGAAAATATAGACGTAGTAATTACTTTTGTCCTGCTTGTGTCGGTAATCTAAGATTATGTTTGGGAGAATGTTTCAAGCGCTATCATCAACCAACTAATGTATAATTATTTTACGATCAGTGTACTGTTTCCTAAAAATGTATTTACAAATTGTATTTTCTTTTTCATTACTGAGTTACATTACTTTATTACCTTTAGACATTTTTCTAAAAATTTATTTCTTGTTTATATTATTTTCTTCATTATTCAACTTATTTTTTTGACTTTTCACAATTTCTTAAAAATTTGCTTTGCATTATATTATGTTCTTCATTATTGAAAGCAACATAACGATTTTACATTATCTAATTATTTTTAAAATAAATGTTTATCAATTTTAATAATGTATTTTTATTTTACCTTTCATTGCACACATGGTGTTCAATCGGCTCCTCGCAATAAAAATTTTCTGAGGAGCGAGTTGCACACACGGTGTGCAATCATCTTATTTATGCAAATTCGCTTACGAATTGGGTGATTTCCGTAGTAAACAAGTGTTTTTGTTAAAAATGAACAATATAAACAAAAAAAAAATTTCGCTCCTGGGGACCGTTTTCGAAAAAAATCGCCGTCTCGAATGGGTTAAGTTGCAGATCGATTTCATTTTTCTAATATCCGGATTTAAAATGTTAAGCTGGAAAACAGAATAATCGCATATTTGATATTTCATGTTATCCGAGTTTTGGAAAGCATGCAATTATACATTAGATGTTCGCCACTGTCGTCCGACAACTCTATCTTGGTTAGTAAACGACACAGCATTTCATTTTCAACCACTTATTTCCGCCGATTTGTTTTTGGAATTCTCAAAACCAGCGTAACTAAAGTAAATAATTATGCAGAGGGTTCACTGGTTTTGGGAATATCAAAAACGAAATGGCGGAAATAAGCGGTTGAAAACGGGAGGCTCCACCGCTCACTAGCCAAAATAGAGTTGTCGGACTATGCCAAAGGTAATTTTCCGGTTTAAATCAGGTACTTTTCATCTTTCTAAAACGACCCATTTAGGAAGACTGGTAACTCGTGATAATGATGTTGTACGGCCAAAAATGGAAGTACAGTCGAATCTCTCATAATGTAACCTCTCAAAGTGAAACCTCTCTCAAAATGTAACATGGTCATCTCTCATAATGAAACTTCTCCTATCCCCACCAGTTAAATGCTACTAACCAATCAAATTTGAGATGTATGACGCGACATATTATTTGAAAAGATTTAAACGTTTGTATGGAAAGGTTATGTTCACTTTTTACTTCTGCGCATTTCTTTGCGCCGACGAAGATAGGTACTATATGAGAAAGATAGACTATATAATCAAGAAGTAGGGATGATTATGACTGTAGGGGAATGTTGCATTTTGAGAGAGCGTCCGGTCCCGAAGTGTTCCATTATGAGAGATTCGACTGTAAATCCTTTACAAACGATCGAAGAATTATCGGAATTTAATACACCTTGGTCGGGCATTGAAGAATATTTGAAGCAGATTGGTAAAAACAGCGAAGGTGTTTGAGGTCCACTCATTCTACCAGAGGAAAAAAGAAAGATAATCGTTTGATCACTGTAGTTTGTTATTGTAACGACATAACACAATTACTTCTTGATCGTATGGTAACTAGAGATGAGAAATAGGTACTGTATGACAATTTCAAACGTAAAAGACAATGGTTCTTTTCCAAACAAACCCCATTAGTTACGTCAAAGCAAGGCTTACACCCAAAATGTGTTGTTATTTTATGGAAAACTCGGATCATAATTCATTTTGAGGTGTTAGAACGTGGTTGAATCATAGTTGCACGCCTTTATTGTCAACAAATAAACCAAATGTCAATTGAATTAAGCTTTGATTGAAATATATCCACCTTTTGTTAACAAATAAAGGATCATTCTAATAACATGACAATGGAAGGCCATAATCTGCAAGAAAGAATGTGACTAATTGTAAGATCTGATTGTAAGAATTGGAATAGAAGGTGTTACTACTTCTCCTATCTCCTCCTTTACTAATATAATCTCCTTGATCTTCTTCAAATATTTCTGTGATAATTTCCAGTGTTACTCATTTCAAAACAAAGTAAACAAATCTAACATAAATATACTTCTAATAAATATAAAAGTTTCAAATCTTTTGTCTAATACCCTGTCAAATGATTTGAATGCGACACGATTTCTCTCTTAACACATTAAAGGCGGGAGATCTTGACGAAAGTATGCTAGGTAACGCGGCGACCGCCCCGCCTTGTTTTTCGTCCTAGAGCGGGCGATATTTTGTGTAATCATAAAAAAATTTAGACTTAAAAAAGTTTATTTACTACGACTCCCGCCTTTAAGCTACAGTCGAGATATATCGTAGTACTACGACTCCCGCCTTTAAGCTACACTCGAGATAAATCGTAGTACTACGACTCCCGCCTTTAATGTGTTCAGATGGGTATAATCGTTTCCTCTAAATACTAAAAACTCTACCCACCAAGCCAGTCAAAATCCTAATTTTTTTCAAAAATTATCTACATCAATAGGGGTGTCACGAATTAAAAATTCCACTTCTATTTTATAAAACCGATACTAATTAATTAATTGTCTGTTTTGTCTCTTGGTTTCTCTTTTTTCAAAGAACTTATTAGTATGTCTGAATTTCAGTAGATATAACGCCGCTAGCATCAGTGTTAAAGTGCAAGTGAGGGAACTTTGGTGGGTAAAGGGATGAAGGTTCGGACACGTACCGAGTACGTTCGTATTCAAATTCTACTCCGTCACCTTCCAAAAATTTATCTTATCTAATATATACAGAGTGATTCAGAAAGATTTGTCGCAGCTTTCAAGGGTTGTTCTACACCTTTGGATCGTTGAATATTTAGAAAAAACACTCCCTGCAAAATTCTCGAAAGGGTTACAAATTTTATATTGGTTTTTCGTATTCATCTTGTTACTATATTTCATCGTAGGTAAAATATCTGAGAGGAATCATGGGCCAGAAACGAACCGTTCTATTCCAAAGAAACATTAATTCTGATCGAAATTTTGCCTTCACGATTGTATTACACATCATAGCCTTAATGGTTTGAACCCCACCTAAAACAGGAAGTTCTAGACCATAAAAATGAATGGCGCAAAAGTACAAATGAAAAAAAAATAACTTTCGCCGAATAGTTATGTGTAACTACAAAACCGGCAGTTTAGGCTTACAATTAGAGTAATTGTAAGTTCATATATAGGGTGTCCCGTAAATGATGGTGCAACCGAGCAGGGGTGATTCTAAAAATAATCGTAGACTAAAATTTTGTCGTGCAAAGCTTTATTTTCAATAAAAGTGACTTTCAATATTTGTCTGGTAGAATTTTCTTTTTGGAACCATGTCAAATCGAACGTGTATAATGATGACGTAACAAACATTGAACAATTCAAACAACATATTATTGTAGCGTTAATCTATTGAAATTGAATAACGTCGAATTAGAAAAGGTACGATGCAAATGAATAAGAGCAGAGTCATGTTTGCAACAACATAAATATCATTTCCAACGATTCATAAATTGAACGAATTTTGGAAAGTGATTATTTTTAAAACCACTGTCTTGATCGTCGATTCACTGTATTTCGCACAAAATTACTGTTGCGCGCGCGCGCGCACGCACGCACACACACACACACACCCCCTGTGCATTCCTATGCATTTGTACTCATATGCATAGAAAAAAATTAAGTTTGGACTGAAGAAAAGTTTATGACACGTATTATTTTACAACGTAAAACCAGGAATGGCATTCCAACTTGTTTGAAAATGTCATTTCGAATAACAGGAATACTCTTGTCTATAGAGCAGAGAATTCACGGAAAAGGAAACAGTCGACACGGGGTGGTATTTTAGTCGACATACCCGCATGCAGTGGCATCCCGGAGGTCATACATGAGAAAAGCAGGATGATGACGTCATAAAAACACGGTACGGTCATTGTGATTCCACACCATGCGAATGAATACATTGGAACGAAAGATACAAAGCTATTAGGGTCTGACAGGGAGTAATTACGGGAGGGGCCCGAGCGAACTTCCGCTCAGCGAAAACGAAGGGACTATCGTTGACACTTACTTTCAATTCAAAGTCTTCGATACTATTTTGTGTTAAAATAACCGAAAACTATAAACTAAAATAAGCGAATGCAAATGCTAGTAAAATTGTGTTAATAAAAAGTAAAAGAGTTTTAGCAACCGTACAACACATAACGGAAAAAAATACATTATTTATTGGAGGTATTTCATGCCGCGCGTACTAATCTCTAATCTGTGGAATTATATTTTTTATAATACGCGTCATAAAATTATATCCCTGAATTCAATATAGATAAACAGCCCATTATTGCTGTAATGGCGAATTGTGTGATTCGAACTCAGGATCCACCAAACAAAAGAGAACTTTAACTTTTGGGACTTTTATGTATTAAAATACTCGATTTGATTCAAGAGATTTTTAGTGTGTCGAATGATTAGATGAGGACTTGTGAGAGCCTTGTATTAGATTTAGGATTTGGAGTTAGAATTAGAAGATGACTCTCACAATGCGTTGGAGTTAGTAATTATGAACTTGAATTAGCGTAAGAGTCAGAGACTTTGAATAGAGAACTAGTTGTGACTTTGAATTGTAGTAGTGCGTGAACTAATGAGGCGTAGGGTTTTTAAAGGTTTTAGAAGAGGAGAGGGGGTAGGATGACGGTATTTGGGAATCCAGGAGTAGGAATAGGAAGTTGGACCTTGGATATGGATGATGACTCGTGGATGAGTAAGGATCAAAACAAGGAATAGGATTTTGGACTTGAGGTGGTGATTCTAGAATGACTAATGATGGTGATGAGTGAGCCGCGTACAAAATATTTGTGTTTACACAATATTCCTTAAAGTTATCTTATATACTAACAAGTAAGCGGAGGGTCGGTACATTACATTGCATTATTGTATCATAATTTAAAGCATATGTGTTGAATTATACTGCTTGAAAAGTGTCTATTAATATGTGGAGCTATCACCGTTGTGTCTATTTGTTTTCGAAATTCTTTGGATCCAATTGTAAGAATGATTGTGAACTGTACTGTACCAAACAGACGTTTCTTTATCACCTTGCACAATTCGATGTCAATTGCACTGCATTAAACAGTGAACAGAGAACATCTAGAACACGTATCACCACATGCCTTTTTATGATAGAAACTGTATTACGTAGCTTTTAATAAGAAGTAGGCTCTTTCGTTTAGAATTACCATTCATTATTTAGATATGTGTATATTATACTTTAATTTTATTCATAGAACGATACTCGTAATGTATTCAAAGAATCATAAACATGAAAATTGAATTATTATGTAATATGTATAGCAAATAGTAACTATACATGAAAGAATATGTAACAATAAGTCCCACCATTTTAGGCATTACCAAAGCTTCCTAGGCTAGAAAAATTCGTAACATCTTTTAAGTCTCTCCATGGGGAGTTCGCTGTCGAGGCAATAAAACGGGTGACGTGCAGATGCGCAAAACAAGCGGGCCCAGCTGACAATGAGTCCCCGTTAAGATACAAAGGGTCTGAAAGATTTCTGACGCACTCCAAGAAACCTGGACACGTGCTCTGGGCGTCTATCCCCGACATGGCAGCGGTGTCACTTTTACCGCATCACAGTGGAACGAATTAACCATCTGGGTGAGAAACAATCATAACTCCAAGCTATTTATTTTAGAGAATAATGTTATGTACAAAAGTTTTATAGTATCGGGGAGAGAATGTAAATTTAATAAAAGTGTAATAAAGAAGAAGAGAATTAAAAATTTACATTTGTTACCATCCCGGGCAGCAACCCGGGCGGCTATGATATTTTATATTTATGCTCCACTATAGTGCGGATCTTGTAATGTACCACCCTCAGAGGATAATGTCCTCTGAGAGAACATTAATTCGAGATAAAAAGAAGGTTTACTTTTTATTTGTTATATTCCTTCAAGGTTATTGAAAGGTAAACTGTATTTCTTTATATGAAAAACCTATCTTTTTTGTAGAACTTTACGTTAAAAAGATATTTATTGAGAAACAACTCAGGGAAATTATAAACTGCTTTTCCCTGTGAGAAGTTATACCCAGACAATCGTATCAAATTGTAGAAAGACATAACTGTAGGATTGTGAGGAAGAAAGAGCGTCGCAGAAACCTAATAAAGCAGCGCACTCGGACGGAGTAGCTTAACATCGAATATAACATCGGGACCACTGCGCCAGCGTGCTCTCCCTGATGGCAATTCTTTATCATGTCCTTTTCTCTTGTAGTTTTTTTTTTTAGGAGTGCTCCCGCCCGATCCCATAGCAAACATAGCAAACAAGGTTGAAGGTTAGGGAAGTTCTTGCTAAACTAATTTTTGATGGTAAAAATTTAAATTTCTAAACGTTTTAAAGCGATAACCCGTAGACCATTTTCGTTATTCAATTTTGAAGGGAGATGTACACCGTGAAAAACGGCGATCTAGTAGTTGGACTGTCTTACAAAACTTTGCAAAGTCAATACAAACAAGGTGGCAAATTTGAGCAACTAATTCTTACAAAAATTAGTTTTATACAGTCCAAACGAAAGATTTGTAAAAGTTTCAAGGCCACAGACCTTGCAACATTTGAGTTATTCAATGTTAAAACGGATGCTGTCACACGTAAAAATATCTCTAAAAGTTATTAAAAGAATAATCATCCAAGAAATTCAGATATAGATACCTAAACCAGATTTGCATCAGATTTCTAACATCACTATAGTAAAAACAGAACAAACTCCGGTAGAATTACCCCCGCCGCACAGTGGTCCCAAATCGCTAAAACGTGTGAAAACCCCCAAAAATGAACTTTTCGTTAGTGTCATTTTTATTATTGCATTTCGTAGTCCGATAGTTTGTCTATGAAAACCTGGAAGGGTAGAGTTTTTTTACTTATACCTGCGACGTTGTCGCATTTTGAAAATCGGGTTCATTAATCTCGCAATCGTCATGAGCGTAACTACTGTTTTGCTGGCCGCAGTATTAAGTGAATAACTTTTGTGAAAGTAAGTCTATTTCAATTCTGCAAAATGAATGCAGTTCATTGAAGTAAGTACAACATTTATTAATAAAAGAAAAATTAAAATTGTTAATGCTTATGTTTTAAAACTGCAAAGCAAATAGTAGAAAATATGGGGTCAATCTTCATACGAGAATTTTACATATGTAGTGAAACAGTTAAGTGCTCCATGGTGTTCCACTATGATTCTTGTTTAGTCTTATAGGTTAGACTTTCAACTTGCTGTAACTCAAAGGTTTAGGTGCTATTAGGCGCTATTAGGGTATTTTTATAGTTTTTTTGTACAGCGGTTGTTTCATCGAGAACTGTGGACGATACAAAAAAAATTCTCATATGAATTTTATACGATTTGAGAGTAACTTATTAGTTAAGCATAATAGATTTGTTTAAATTAATATACATAGTTTAACTAGGTAAAATTATTTTTTTTGTTGCAAGTATACATGTTACGATAGCCATTCGTTTTATTTCACTAATATATATATAAAATGTTTAAATTCTTTGCAATATTTATTATTTTTCTGCAATTATTAAATTATTGAATGATTTACACCAAGCAAACATTACTTTGAGGGATATTTAAATGTGAATATTGGGAGCATTGAATGTGAATTTTTCTATTTATTAGACTACATGTTAAACTATGTTTTTTGAATCTATTATAATAATTAACTTTGCGACTTTATTGCATTTCAGCATCTTCTGATGGCAAACAACTTTTCAAATCGAACAATTTTTTCCATCCTTCGAGACTATTTATTTAAAATTCACTGCGACAACAAAGGGTATAGCCGGTTAAGATGGTCAAATGTGCCCTTGAACCGAATTCAAATCGCGATGAGTCATTCGAAAGCTTATAAAAAAAGAATGATTTCTGCCAAGTTTCAACTTTGAATCTCGACCCGGGGGGTAGTAAAGGGTAAAAATAGAAAATCTGGTTTTTGCCGAATTTCTCCTATACCAGCGGATAAAAAATTTTGAAAAAATTCAGAGGCACTTCTGTTATCAGGGCACATATTAGAGAATTTTTTCAGATTTTTAAATTGAAAAAACAAGCTGTGAAAAATAAAAAACGCTAAAAAATGATGAAAAATGCCGATTGTGTATCGAAGCAGTCTTGGCACTATAATTATATTTTTACTGTAAGTACGTATCATTGTTACTATTGTCCTGAATTTTTTTCAGATTTTTCAATTTAGTGCGCCGCAGTTAAAAAAATTAAAAACCGATTTTTTCGTCGTTTTTTCCGTGTCAGAGTAACTTATACGTCGAATTGCTTCATGAAATAGGTATTTTATGCGATCTTCTATGTTTATACGTACAGCAAAACATCACAGGAATTAAAGAAACTGAAAAAACCGAATCATTTGAAACTGTTATGCGCCTTACATTGTAAAGTATGTACCGTATTTCCCAACGGCGTCGGTGGCGCAGCGGTAGAGTGTCGAGCTGCCGCTGCGAACTTTTTGAACGTAGGTTCGAGCCTCGAACTTCCAAGTCCCTTAGGCTAAGTTTTCTTTTTTTCGTTAATTACATATATTTCCTAACTTTACGACACAACGATCAATATTTATTATCAAATGTTTTAAGAATATTTGAAAAACATATTAACCTGAAATATACGTAAATAGAAGTTTCGACTGCTTGTTATGCCGCCGTTTATCCTGTCAATTACGGCATTGTTTGAAATTGGTTGAAATTGGTTTTCAAATCTCTTACCTTTAACAGTTATGGATGGATGGCAACAAAAATCGTGTTGTTGTTTTTCTACTATTTAGCCTTTTCGTCTATTCGAATTAGATCATACAATTCTATTCTCTCTTTTATTCAAAATGTATGTTAGAATTTCTGTCACGGGTTCAATGCATGAAAGGTAAGAGATTTGAAAACCAATTTCAACCAATTTCAAACAATGCCGTAATTGACAGGATAAACGGCGGCATAACGAGCAGTCCAAAGTCATATTTACGTATATTTCAGGTTAATATGTTTTTCAAATATTCTTAAAACATTTGAAAGTAAATATTGATCGTTGTGTCGTAAAGTTCGGAAATATATATACTTAATTAACAAAAAAAGAAAAAAAAACAGCCTAAGGGACTTGGAAGTTCGAGGCGATGAACCTACGTTCAAAAAGTTCGCAGCGGTATAGCAGCTCGACACTCTACCGCTTCGCCACCGACGCCGTTGGAAAATACGGTAGATACTTTACAATATAAGGCGCATAACAGTTTCAAATGATTCGGTTTTTTCAGTTTCTTTAATTCCTGTGATGTTTTGCTGTACGTATAAACATAGAAGATCGCATAAAATACCTATTTCATGAAGCAATTCGACGTATAAGTTACTCTGACACGGAAAAAACGACGAAAAAATCGGTTTTTAATTTTTTTAACTGCGGCGCACCAAATTGAAAAATCTGAAAAAAATTCAGGACAATAGTAACAATGATACGTACTTACAGTAAAAATATAATTATAGTGCCAAGACTGCTTCGATACACAATCGGCATTTTTCATCATTTTTTAGCGTTTTTTATTTTTCACAGCTTGTTTTTTCAATTTAAAAATCTGAAAAAATTCTCTAATATGTGCCCTGATAACAGAAGTGCCTCTGAATTTTTTCAAAATTTTTTATCCGCTGGTATAGGAGAAATTCGGCAAAAACCTGATTTTCTATTTTTACCCTTTACTACCCCCCGGGTCGAGATTCAAAGTTGAAACTTGGCAGAAATCATTCTTTTTTTATAAGCTTTCGAAAGACTCGTCGCGATTTGAATTCGGTTCAAGGGCACATTTGACCATCTTAACCGGCTATACCCTTTATTGGAATAACTAAATAAATTGTTCACTGATGATAGATTTTCTTGCTTATTAACGAGAAATATTTATTGTCACATTTTTTAATTACTTGTTAGAGTAAAAATGAGTTGTATACTAACTTTTGCGCAGTTCAGATTCGTATTCAGCAACCCAAAAAATGTTAGGATACTAACTTTCGCGTCGAACCAGCAATTTTTAAATATATGTGTACGCCATGTTGGATCCGCCATTTTGTTTTTCTAAATTTTGAGTTTAGATTCGTAATCAGCGATCCAAATTACCCCGGTATGGCAATTTTCAGCTAAACTGAAGCACGCTTTGACTTTTTCGCATGTTTTGGCCACTTGGGACCACTGTGCGCCGCACAGTGGTCGATTTCGCCGAAATCCTGGCCAAAACCTCAAAATTTTTTTTCACGATTTTCAAAATTTAGCAATTGCGTTTGATTTGTAACACATCAGAGCATCGTTTTCCATTAATAAAAATTTTTATTGAACAATACTCTTAGAGATATGCACTGTCAAAGTTGGCACTTGAATAATGTAACGTTTTCACGTCGACATTGAGAATACGTTTTCAATGTGAAATTAAAGTACGATCCACTTTTTCAGTATTGGTAGCTATTTATCATACTTTTAATTTATAAATATCTTGGTTTCATTTTTTTATTTAATATTTTACAACTGTGATGGTACAGAATGTAAATCCTGTATATTTTTTTCTTTTTGCTAATGAAATAGTAGTGAAGTCCACAAAAGTCCAAGGTAATTTTTTTTTTTTTTAATTAAACTTTGAAGCTTCTCGAAGAAGACCTCGTTGAGTTTTCTTGCGACTTTTTGCGATTCTTCGAGTTATTGTTATTTGTTTGTCGTGCGCGCCATGCTCGGGGAAGTGCATTTATGAAATAGGGCCGGGCTATCGTGCTTTACTTAATGAATACTGCTAATCCTTCTCTAATTGTAAGATCAACCTGGCAATTAACGAAATAATATGTTTATTTCATGGGGTTAAAAATCGGAATGAGTTTAAACAAACTGGTGGCCTATTGTTTCGAGGCAACAATAGATAGCCGCGGCTACCTCGACCGCTTACCGTCATAAACCGAAAGTGGCTAGTTGCAGGTATGAGGGAAATATTTGTTCCTTGAAGTTCTGAGTTCGGTTTCTTAATCAGCGACCGAAAAAACATAAAACTACTGATTTTCATGCCGCTCCGACAATTTTTCGATGCTCGCACCCGCCATATTAGAGCCGCCATTTTGTTTTTGGAAATTCTGAGTTCGGATTTTTAATCAGCAACCGAAATACTACTAATATACCAATTTTCAGCTAAATTGAAAAACTACTTGGGGTTTTGGCCAGGATTTCGGCAAAATCGACCACTGTGCGCCGCAAGGGAAGATTCCTCTTGACGAAACGCGACGCGCGACGGGGAAGCAATGTAACATCATGCGTTTTGTTCCTTGTCGAGTATCTCGTTTCGTTAGGAGGATCGATATTCCATGTGGAGTGGATAAATATTCTCTATCCTCCCGCCAAACAGATAAAAATATTTCAGTGCTACGACTTTGTCAAGGACCTTCTTCAAGAGGCTGAGTAGGGCGGATTAAATAAACAAAATGGTGTGAATAGGCGGTCGTTAGCGAGAAGCTCCGCCGCTCGCGAGTCTAGTTGAGCTTGTCGAAGGATAAATATATGCCTAAAAGATGAATACAATGCAGTGTCCTGATATTACAAAATTAGTGCCAGAAGAATGCTTAAAAAGTAGCACGAAAATTGTTACTACCATGACTCGATGTTACTGACCATTCCTAATTATATTGCTAATTACACTCATCTCCAAATCACCATTCCAAGTTCAAAACCCACCTTCCTAGTTCGACCCTTAGACGAAGATTATTACTGAACTATTACTACGCTGCACTACATATCTACGGTAAAATAAACCTTCATCCAAGTCCACGTTTTCGTTTTTAGTGTTTACACGAAGTCTTGTATTTTGCATTAAGTTAGTAAACCAATCGAATTTGGCCCATAAATATTCTAATAGTAGGAGTAGTAAGACTTTTGTATAGATAAAAAGACAAAGTTTTGCAGTGGACATAAATCGTGTAAAAATGTCCAAAGCATAGGTATCCAAAACATTTTAGACAGTTTTACGATCCTTTTATAAAAAGAGATAACAATAATTATGTAGATACCCAATTGTCAACAAAAGAATTAAGTATCTTGTTTGTCGCAGTGATCTTTCTTACTTTCGACAAACCTGTGTTACGCGAAAATATGTATTAAAACATTATGTAATTCACAGTGACGTCCAGACATTGCAATTCGTCAAAAAATTTTTTCTTCCACCTCAATCTTTTCATATTGTTGAGGAGATCGATGATTTCGTGTTGCTAACTGCATATTTTTACATGTTTGTTGATACAATTGACTGAGAATATATGGATCGTTTATTTTGAAAGTTGAATATGTCCACTTTTAAAAAGAATGAGATATCACGCAATTTATGCTTATTTTAGTATAAACTTTTTATTCTATTAAAAAATTAACAGTTAATGTCTAAAATGCTAATGCTTTGTTCAATTTAAAATTTGTCGCTAAAAAAATTGCGTAACCATTGATAATGATTATGAAAGTGGTATTAAGTCCAATTTCCATAGACAGGTTGCGAGGTCAGCGGCCACTAGTGACTACAATTGTTTCATTTAACGTGCCGAAAGTTATTATCTTAGGTTCCTTATTTTATTTTCCTCCAAAAATAAATAATTTTATATTAACATCAAATAATGACATAGGTAAGAAGAAGTAGTAACTCAATATTATTTTATGACAATTGAAAATATTTACTTTATTTGATTTTAAATAAATTCGCACACAAATAAAACCCATGAATATAAACAAAAGAATAATCTGAGAATCGGAAGATGCAGATAACTGCACTATCACAACTTACAATTAATGAAACGTAAAAAAACCTCAAAGCACTGCCACATGAAAAGTACAAATAAATAATACCAACATCTTGTGTTGAGTTTAAAAATACATCAATATAATCAACGTTCAAAATTAAAACTACATCTATTTTATTTCTTGTTATTATCTATTAACAGAATTGGATTAATATGCATTGGATTTGAAATGATATTTGATTTTTCAAAATTGAAAATAACTGGTTTCTACTATTGATTAATTATGAAAGTGGTGTAAGTCCATTTTCAGCCCATAAAAATAAATTATTTTAGTTACATTAGCCTAAAAGAAATTTATATAATCAAATTACATATTGATAAATTAGTAAAAACATTGTCAAGCTTGACATAATTAACCAATATTCTTTAATTGTCAGATATAGTAATTTTTATCTTTCTCGAAACTACAGAAAATGGACTTGCACCACCTTCAAAATAAACGTTCCATATGATGAGGATACAGTCCTGGTGTACTCCAAAATGTTGTGCATTATTTCTTATTGATTTCATTTATGTAACAAAAAAAGTTATAACATCTTAGACACCTTCAAAATTGTTACATGTTTACTTAATTCGTGTGAGGTGTTTTAAGATTATATCAACTTTAAACAATATATTCCAGACACGTATTATATGATTATAGTGTTAACCTTTCACTAATTGTAAAATTAAACACAGAAAGACGGAATAGTTTCGGGAAAAGTCGGAGTATTTCATTAATTAAAATTGTTAACCCTCTATGGGCCGAATTTTCTGTGGTATCTAAAGATTAGTTGCACGCTAGCACATTAGAAAATAATAAAAGTACTATTATCAATAATAAATTTTACTTGATTTTGAAACGTTGGATTGTAAAGAATTCCATGGTATTGAAGAGCTAACTCGAAATATTTGAGAAAGTTAAAAAATCGATTTTGAAAAGTAAAAGCTTAGATTTGTTTTGTGTTACTTCAAAGTTACACAGGCCCATAGAGGGTTAAGATATTCAAAGTACCCGAACAAGGCGTTTATATATTCTCGAAAAACTAACTGTTGTATACTCGCCACCTAGATACAGTCGGTCACGAAAATATTCGGACACTGCTACGGTTCTGCGTATTATGCTTAGTATTTTAAATAAATACAAAATATGAAATAAACGGTGTCTATTTTGTATCACTGTACTATTTCTGCTTAACATATTGTGGTATGTATGAACAGTATGAAGTATGGTATGTATAAAGAGAATGAACGGATCTTGCCGGTATGAATGTAGTGTGTCAGTTGTTTGCCATTAATGAGTGAAACCATCGAGAAGCTTCCAGGAATCAGATTCGTCGATGATGACCCTGGAGCTATCGATCGGTTATCACTATGGCAAACAGCTGATGACAAGAGTGCGAGTGATGTGAAAGTATGCCATGAGCAAATGTTATAAATAAACCGACATTTTGGGAGCCGAGAGATTCCTTTGGACAGCGTGAGAGAGTGAGAGTCGCAAAAAGTCGTATTGTGTAGTTTATATTCTGAGTTGTAATTGTGTTGATTTCTTTCAAGTTACTGTTATTATAAATAAATATTATTCGTTGTTATTTTATTTCCTACAATATACAAAGGTATTTTTTTTTTACACTATTCGGTTAAGAAAATATTGAAAGAAAAATGAAAAAGGAGCGTATTTTCATGTCACAAAAATATTCGAACACGTACCGTGCGGCTCGTCAGATGTGTCACCTAGGAGGTAAGCCTGTTTCGGCAGAGTCTGATTCGCCAGGCGTCAAGCGTCATGCCTCTTGTCAGACGTACAGGGTGTTTCAAAAATATTTGTCGTGGCTTTCAGGGGTTGTTCTACACCTCTGGATCGATGAAGATTTGCAAAAAAAACTTGCCGCAAAATTCGGGAAAGGGTAACAAATTTTTTTATTGGCTCATCGTATTCGTCTTGTTACGGAGGCAAAATGTCTGAGAGGAACCATGGGTCAGAAATGAACCGTTCTTTCGCAAATTTACTTTTAATTGGGCCTTCCGATTAAAATGTCGCCGATAGTTAAAGCAGAGGCGACGTAAACGAAGCTAGAAAATAGGGCACTGTGTCACCGAACCAGAAGAGAAGTGTAAGTGTTTATACTCTTCTTCCCGGGTGGGCCCTTGAGTGAACCCGACACCGAACGCAGGTCATTGGCATTTTCTAGTCTTTTTCTCTCTCTTCAATTATGTTGCCTCTGTTTCAACTATTGGAGCTAGCAAGGGTATCTCATGTGTTTCCTTTCGAAAGGTCGGCGACTCGAAGGCTGTCGTATTTGCGAAATTTTAATCGTAAGGCCCAATTAAAAGTTAATTTGTGAGAGAACGGTTCGTTTCTGACCCATGGTTCCTCTCAGACATTTTGCCTACGTAACAAGACGAATACGATGAGCCAATAAAAAAAATTTGCTACCCTTTCCCGAATTTTGCGGCAAGTTTTTTTCGCAAATCTCCATCGATCCAGAGGTGTAGAACAACCCCTGAAAGCCATGACAAATATTTTTGAAACACCCTGTACACGAAGGCACTTGACGTTCTTGAAGATGCCTTTTTTGATGATCATATCAAATCTTTTGGGGCGTAATACTAATTGCTTAACTTTATCATACAGCGCAATTTGATTCTTTTCTTGTATTGTATAATTTCCGTTTTCCTGCGAGAAGTCGCTAATGTGCGACCATACAGGAGTTATATAGTTGTATGTTTATGCTATCCTAGCATCATGTATATATGTATGATTGAATAAAGGAACTGTTCCATGCACTTGACGTTCTACCTCGCGATTCGTTAAAAGAGCTACACATACAAATCGAACTGAAAGACAAAGAGAGAGAACGCTGCAGATCGGAGCAAGGGAGACAACGCGATTTGGGTGGCGACAGTGAGGACATCAGCGTAGGCACCAGATTTCTAACATCTCTGTAGTAAAAACAGAATAAACTCCGGCAGAATTACCCCCACCACATGGGGAGATTCTCCTTGATGACACGGAGCGCGCGACGAGACAACAATGTAATACAATGTCTCGCTCCTCCAGACAAACTAATAAGAATATTTGAATGCTACGACTTTGTCGGGTGCTTCCTTTAAGAGGCTGAGCGAGTGGACTGCCAGAAACAAAATGGTGCGAATAGGCGGTTGAAAATGAGAAGCTCCGCCGCCCAGGTAACAAGTCTGACGAGCCGCACGGTACGAATGTTATACATACCAACACAATGTTTCTACTCATTTCAAAGAAAGTCCTAACTACTTTGTATACTTTTGTATGTGGAAGATGGTGAAATTCGATCTCGCGTTAGTATTACTTTAAAATTTGTCGAAATGGGTCACAAATATAAGAACACGTTCTTTGAAATGCGTCAATTAGTGATATTTCATCACGAAAAAGGAACTTCTTTTCGTAAAATTGCAAATTTATTAAATATAAGCAAAAGCACGGTGTGGGATATCGTACGAAAATATAAAAAAGAGGATAGGATAGAGTCTATTCCCCAAAGTGGACGGAAATTACTTTTGAGTGTCCGCGACAAACGAGATATGTATCATTCGGAAAGAGAATGACCCGAGGATCAGTCCTCCAAAATTAGTAGCAGAGTTAAAGGAATATCGTGGAGTGTCAGTGCATCCAGAAAATATAAGGAGAGTGTTGCGATCGGAGGGTTATCATGGGAGAATAGCCCGAAAGAAACCATATATTGATGCGGTCAATAGAAAGAAAAGAATACAATTTGCAAAAAATTATACTATGAAAGCCAGCGAGTGGTGGAGTGATGTAATTTTTGCGGACGAATCAAAATTTAACATTCATGGAAGTGATGGCAGAATTAGAGTCTGGAGAAAATCTAATGAAGAATTAAATCCGAAGCCTTTACAGTCCACCGTAAAGCACCGCGGATCCGTGATGGTATGGGGCTGCATTTCGGCACGTGGAGATGGTGAATTAGTATTTATTGATGAAATTTTAGATAAAAATAGATATTTAAATCTATTACAAACGAACCTCTTAAAAAGTGCAATTAATATGGGGATCCAACACAATATTAAATTTTATCAGGATAATGATCCGAAACACAAGGCGAGGATTGTACAGGAATATCTATTATACCGTTGCAAAAATGTCCTGCATCCACCACCACAATCGCCGGATTTAAATCCCATAGAAAATTTATGGGACGAACTACACCGAAAAATTAGATCAACTCCCATAACTTCGAAAGAACAATTAAAAATGCGCCTAAAAGAAAAATAGGGCCGTATAAAAACAGAATATTTAAAAAAAATTATTTCCAATATGCCTACACGATTACGATACGTTATAGATCGTGTAGGATACCCTACTAAATATTAAGTAGTTCATTTTTCTTTTTATTAAAATTTATATTGTAACGCGACGTGAATTTTGGTTACCACGGAGGAGCGTCAGGTACCTCGCCCGGAGGTCCCGCGCCCCTCCACCTAACCTCTTACCCCCTTTCCGCCGGGAGCGACCCTGATTGGTCAGGCTCGGAAGCGGAAAGAGGGATATAAGGAGGCCATTTTCCGGTGAACGGCAGAGTTTCCCTGCACTCTCACACCTCAACTATAGTAGCCCTCGTACGGAGAAGACGTAGCCTCCGCGGCAACGGCACCCCTCTTTTCCTGACGCATCTACTCACAATCCTCTCCTTTTCCTATCCGATCCCGTCCTAAAGCTCTGGTTTTCGAGAACCTCCCCCGAACGAAGAACACGCGTTACAAATTGGCGCCCAACTCGAGGCCGAAAGGAACGCACCGTTACAAATTGGCGCCCAACGTGGGGCCCAAAGGAACGCACTGATACAATATGTAATAAAATAGTTGTAATAATTTTAAAATAAATTTTCGTAACCGAATAGCGTAAAAAAATACCTTTGTATATGTTAAGCAGAAATAGTACAGTGATACAAAATAGAGACCATTTATTTCATATTTTGTATTTATTTAAAATACTAACAATAAGCATAATACGCAGAACCGTAGCAGTGTCCGAATATTTTCGTGACCGACTGTATGTACCTATAGTGCTGGACAAAAGTATTGGCACATCATGATTTTTATGTTACAGTCGCTAATAACTACTGAATAAGTTATTAAAAACAAAAAAAATTGTTGACATAAACATATGTTATCTATCCTAGTTTGATAAACGACAAGAAGCAGTGGTACAAATAAATCTATACACAAAATAATAACAAAAATGTACTTATTGAGCATTTTATGCGCGGACAAAAGTATTGGTACAAAATAGAAAATACATTGTATTCTTTGTTTACCTTGTAAGTTTCCGATTGTAACTTACAATTAGAGCAGCGTCAAGAATATTTTGCACGCCCGAGCATTCCTTCGAGAAACACCGCCTCCTTCACCCAGCCATACAGCCGAGATGTCACTGATTCACAACCACTCTGTAGGCGTCACGCTCGTGCCTATCGGCACTGGCGTGGTGCCGCATTTGGTGCGACATTCGTAGTTAATCGCTCGCGCTGGAAAGACGTGCCTCGCGCGTCAGTCGCGGAGATAAGAACGACGTGCGTGGCACGTCGACTCAGAATATTTGTTGAGGAACAATTTCAGATGGCACTACGTCTTATGTAGGATAAGACAAAAGTATTGTTAGTGAAAAAGTATCCTCAGATATGTTTTAAATCAAATACATTTAATATATTTTAATGTTTTTGAACTTCTGGCGATGGTTTTGCCGAAACCACTTCATTAAATCTTACGGCATAAATATAGTATTACGTTCCAGTACGCACATTTGTAAATTAATTACTAGCGCAAATTGTTAAAAATAACTATCCGATACTAGAACGCTAGGCTTCCTCGTATTAAAGAATACATTGTTGCCGTCGCGGCCGCTGCGGTCCATGCGACGTAGTGCCATCTGAAACTGTTCCTCAACAAATATTGTGAGTCGACGTGCCACGCACGTCGTTCTGATCTCCGCGACTGACGCGCGAGGCACGTCTTTCCAGCGCGAGTGATTAACCCCTTGCACTACTTTAACGAGTCTGACTCGTGATGAAAGTTTTGTGCCAAACATGAATATCACGAGTCAGACTCGTTATCGACATTTCAGGCCAAACATGAATATCACGAGTCTGACTCGTGATCCTAATCTCAGGTCCATTCTTGGTTCTCTTGAATGGGATTATATGTCCTCGTATAGGCAACGTGTTATCTAGGGGATAGTGTTCCATTCGGCCGTGCCGATAGAACAGATCATTAAGATTTCTTGTATAAACGTGGACACACAGCGAGAAGAAAAGTTTCCGTGGTACTTCAGTTTGAACCATTCCGTCGTACGAGGTGCATACGTTTCGAACAGCCTTCTTCACAAAAAATCCTATTATTCATTATTTGTAATATTGCCAACCCCATCATAATGTATAAAAAAAGAAGCCAAACTGACAAAAAAACACGTGGTTCGCGGGGAAGTGAAAATAGTAAAAAAGTAGAAGAACGAGTCATAAGTGATGATCATTCTGATGATAGCAGTATGATTGCGCCAGTGGTGAATCGTGCACGAAGATTTATTTTATCCGATACTGATGAAGAGGAGAATCTTAGACCCGGCTCGAGTGCTAATTGGAATTGGAAGGAAAGTGTTGCCTCTATACAAATTTGGAAATATTCCGAATTGCATGGCGTAACAAACGATGTTTTAGATCGATTAAATAGTAGATTAAGTATATTGTATAATTATTTTTAGAAGTATCTGTGAAACATTTTAAAGCTACTACTGAATATTGTTATGTCTTTAATAAAAAAAAAAAAAAAATTACAGAAAAAACTTAAGTCCCACAGGAGATTCGAACCCGCGACAAAAAAGTATCCAGCGATTCCGCAGGCAGACACCATAGCCACTGCGCCATTAATGCTTTTGAAACAACGGTTAAAATTCTAGGTTATAAAGACCATACAATCAGCAATTTATTTAATTATCCCGATATTGTTCTTTAACATCTACATATTTCTATTCAGAAACATTGAAGGTCACAACATGAACATACTGTATTAAAATCATGCAAGAATGGCAGATAATGGGCGAGTTTCAGCCCAAAATGTGTCCCAGAAATCGGTTTTTGATTTTTCCGACCGTGATGCACCGTACTCAAAAAATCTGAAAAAATTAGGGTATAACAATGATAACATTATGCAACTACTGTAAAAAGGAAAAAGTTGTGCACGGAAGATTTCAATACGAAATCGATGTTTAACAATTTTTTTTTTGGTTTTTCATTTTTCGTGAGTGGAACTTGCAAAGGAAGAATCTGAAAAAAATCCCTAACGTGTACATTCATGTTTAGAATGTGTTAGAATTTTTTTGGAATTTTTGCACCACATTAATTGGGGAAAATGAGGCAAAAACTGATTTTTCGATTTTACCCTATAACTGCCCTCCCGGTGAAGGTATCGGATTAAAAATTTGGGGGTGATGGTTTTTCATCATCACCTATCGCATGACCCATCGTCGAATAAAATCGGCTCAAGGGCACTTTTGACCCCCCTAATTCGGCTAGACCCTTTAAAATATACATTGGCCAAGACAAAATTGACCAAACTGATAGTGCATCAGAAAGTGTTGTGATGGAATTGGCACAACCGATATTAAATAAAGGATACACGTTGTATATTGAAAACTGGTATTCCTCACCCGCTCTCTTTCTGAAATTGCATAATCAGAAGACTAATGTTATCGGTACCGTGCGTAATAACAGGAAAAATATGCCGAAAGATCTCGCAACAAAAAAATTAAAACCAGGAGAATGTGTATACAAAACGTGCAATAGCTTGTTAGCTATGAAATGGAAAGATAAACGTGATGTTTATATATTGACAACTAAACACGCATTGGTAGAATTTACCGAGGTAACGGATAGGCGCAATGGAATCAAAAGGAAACCAAACTGCGTAATTGAATATAATAATGGAATGGGTGGCATTGATCTCAATGACCAAATGGTGGCATGTTTTCCCATTATGAGGAAATATTTGAAGGGTTATAACAAACTCTTTTTTTACATGTCCGACATGGCGCTATTTAATACATTCATTCTGAAAAAACAATTACAAGATTCAGGAAAACAATCGTACGTGCATTACAGAATTGATATAGCCGAGGAACTTTTAAAATATGTTCTGCTGCCTGATTATACAAGGCGCCCGACATGTGCAGGATATGAAACACCAATGCGCTTACAGGCACAATATTGGGCTCATTTTGCACAACATATTGCTCCTACTCCTGCAAAGCAACATCCAAGTAAGACATGTAAAGTGTGTTACAAACACAAACAACGAAGTGAAACAACGTGGGAATGTTCGAAATGTAAGGTAGCCTTGCATGTACCGGACTGTTTTATAGCATATCATACCAAGCAAGATTACTAATTTCAGACTCGCAAGTATTTTTTAACTTAATTGTTTGTTGATAATTAATTGTTTATTTATATTTTGTTTTTTATTTTTAGATCTGATGATAATGGCATTGATTTCATTAAAAATATTACTACCGCGTTTATATTTATATTACCTATTATTATTATATTATATTAAAATTTATTTCTGATGTGTTTATTATTTCCTTTATTGTTGTTGTTGTTGTTGTTATTATTATTACTATTATTATTATTATTATATGTAATAATTAAAGTATTTCTACACATTTTTTATTCAAATTCATTTAAGTTTTTCAAAGATTTTCATTGTGTGAAATAAATACGAGAGCAGGACTATGTAACTCAGTCGTAAGGTGTTGTGTTTCAAATTGCGCCACTCGAGCTCCGCCGCTCGGCACCTCCCGCAACCGTTCCGACGGCCAAGTTTGGCACGGCGTTTTCAGAGATTCGCGGTAGTGCAAGGGGTTAACTACGAATGTCGCCCCAAATGCGGCACCACGCCAGTGCCAATAGGCACGACCGTGACGCCTACAGAGTGGTTGTGAATCAGTGACATCTCGGCTGTATGTGTGGGTGAAGGAGGCGGTGTTTCTCGAAGGACGGCTCGGGCGTGCAAAATATTCTTGACGCTGACTTAGAGTATAGGAAGGGGAACGACCGATAGGCATTTGTTTCGCTATTCAATCCATAAAATTTACGACTTCAGTCAATTAGTAATCAAAGAACTAAAGTAGAAGAACCATGGCTAGAAAAGTGAAAGAAACGACAAAAGAAGAGAGGAAAATAATATTAAATTTATATAACACAAATAAATCGTACAGCGAAATTGGAGAAGTTGTAAATAGGAGTCGTTTCATTATTCGCAGTATTATAAAACGATTTCAAAATGAAGCAAGTTTTGAAAATAAGATTAGAAGTGGTCGGCCTTCAAAACTGTCTATACGAGAAAAAAGAAAAATTATAAATATAGTGAAAAAAAATCCGAAATTAAATTCTTCCGAAATCGCATCAATGTTAAGAGATGAATGCCAAAAAGAAGTAAGTTCCAAAACAATACGCAGGACACTAAAGGACGCCGGTTATTCTGCTTGCGTATCGCGGAGAAAACCCTATATTAGCAGAATAAATCAAAAGAAAAGGAAAGAGTTTGCAATAGACTTTATTAAAAAAGACTGTAGTTTTGGGGACAATGTAATCTTTTCGGATGAAAGTATTAAGTGAGTGTCACAGTGTTTCTTAAGCCACAAAGGTGGCGTCCGTTTTTGAGCTGCGGAAACCAGCGTGCGAAGTGCGAACTGTGTAATCTATGTTAATCTGTACTTATACCTATTATTAAATATATTCTTTCTTTTCAGTTTCCTGACTACGATTCCTCTATCAAGAACCTATCTTTCTCTTCCTTTTCCTTTTCTATCTCCTTTTCTTCCTTCTTTCTTAATAAAATCCCACAACACAGTACAGTTTCTTATGCAGCGACATACATTCTCTGTTTTCAGCTCATTCATAGTTACAGAGACATTCTAAAAAATTGCATTTTCAACCCTATAATCTGAGAGGAATTTTCGTTCCTTCAGTATACACTATTACATGATAAAAAAATACGCGTTGAATATTTTTGCGCAAATTACCTATCTCACAAGCTTCATAAAAATCGCCGTGTATAGGTGTTATTTTCCAAGGAAAGTACTATATTTTAATACGGTACTGTTAAGGTTATTCGCCCTTTAGAGCAATGTATAGATAAAATTCTAGAATTTTGATATGTTATTTATAGACAGCTCATACGTTTTACTGATTTTTTTAAAAAATATTGGTCGTATAGTTTTTGAATAATTAAATATTAAAAATGCGACTTTTAACACATGGTAAACGGGAGAACTTGCCGGAAATGTCCTATTTATTGAAATTTCACATAATTGGCTATTCAAAAACGTTCAAAAAACTTATTATTCAAAACTTTAACTGTTTTAATTACTATAAAAATTATAAAACATATACATTCACGTGTAATTTTAGACCAATATTTATTCAAAATAATGAAAAACTAGTGAGACAACTATCAGCCATGACAGAGGCTTGGTTCATGTTTGACTGCAAAGAAATTGGGCAACGCTGCATAAAAAGCGGGAAATTAAAAAATTGACTACATATAGTTTATCTACTACTGAGCGTGATAACATATAATTGCGTTTATAATAATATTTATTTTTCATTCTATGGTTATAATAAAATATGACAAGGAAATAAAAATAAAACTATTTGTTTACAATACACTAATTATGGATGAATATAATATATATGCATATACATTTCCATGCGTTGTTGCCAAATTTATTATATGACACATAATACGATCATCGAGTAACATTTAATTTTTAATTTTTAATTATTAATAGCGTGAAAAATTTAATGAAATATTATTCACTTTTGTGTAAAAATTAAAAAAAATAATTTTCAAACCCGAAATCTTTTTTTTTTCATTAAAAAAAATACAAACCGTTAACGACTAATACGGTTCTAGACCAATAACCTTAAGGTGTAAAAGGATACTTGCCACAAAAATTTTAGTTTTAATAAAATTTTATTTCTTTCAATTCATTTTGTTGAATGTACGGTTGTAAATATGTTCAAATATACAACACTATACAAGGTTGTTCAAAATAGCGGTATTGTTAAGCTATTACATTATATGCATTAGATAGTAGCTAATAGGAACAACTAATAACACTGTCCAACACCATTTTTGTTTTCCGGTAGCCACTATACAATTCTTATAGAGTTCGTCGTCCTGAACACGAATCCGGCAATGAAATTTCTATATCACCCTCTGTTTTCGAAAAGAATCAGCATTTGTAAAAACGGTCGTTTTCGGTAATGAAGCTGGTATTACGTGAAAACTAAGAAACGTAGGTTGTTGATGTACAGTAAATTTCTGCTAGCAATAATCCTCTACGTGAAAATGCAAAGTGAATGCGTAAAAAATTCGCGCATCCGCTCGTTTTTGAACTTTGACAGTGATTTACTGCTATTAACAAATAGGGAATATTATAACTGCTTATACCTACAAACGCGGGAAACACTCCTCTATTTTTTTAGACCAAGAACAACAGCCTACGTTTCTTAATTTTCACGTAATACCAGCTTCTTTACCGAAAACGACCGTTTTTACAAATGCTGATTTTTTTCGAAAACAGAGGGTGATACAGAAATTTTGTTGCCGGATTCGTATTCAGGACGACGAACTCTATAAGAATTATATTATAGTGGCTCTCGGAAAACAGAAAAAAGTTTCAAATTTGTTGGACAGTGTAATCAGTCGTTACGAGTATTGAGGTAATTTCATACAGAAAAGAAATAATTAAAAAAAAATTCCCTATTTACGTAAAATTGGAATTATCAAAAAAATTGCAAAATGAATTGTGTACAAAGATTCAATGATTCGCATTAAATTGACTCAGCAAAATAAAGATTCTGGTAACCCTACCTTTCTTAATTTCTCCAATTCCTCGACATCCGTAGAAGCTTGAAGAACCTATAAAAAAGTGTTACGTTAAAAAATGCTTGATACCTTAGGAACGGTAATTAAAAGATATAGGAGATGCATTAAATATTTATGTGACGGCTAAAAATAAAAATTATAAGATTCAGCGCCAGCGAGACGCTAAGTTAAGCGTTCTCACGCCTGGCTATCGTCGAGGGCACTTTCCCCAGCAAAACAGGAAGAACGGCCCTTGTCGTTCTCACAGGGAAGAAGGCTCTTATTTAATACTATGTTTAAGGAACGTATCATTTTGCAGCACTTCGAATTTCACGAGAACAATGACAGAAAACATCTAGATTTTTCTTCTACCGCTTGTATCTACAGACTATTATCCATTTAAAGACACAAATATATACTGCAATTCATTTTCTTCAAAGTTTTCTAATTTTGAAATTTTATGTACGGTTAAAAGACCCTCATTAATGAGGGAAAGAAGGCGTCGCACAGTGGTCGATTTCGCCAAAACATCAAGTAGTATTCCAATTTAGCTCAAAATTGGTATATCAGTGTTATTTGGTTCGCTTATTAAGAATCCGAGGTCAAAATTTCGAAAAACAAAGTGGCGGACATCTGTTTAAAAGAATGTTTGGTTGCGCGCCAAAATTAGTATTCTAATGTTTTTTGAGCCACTAATTACGAATTTGAAATTAAAATTTCCAAGAATATGCTGATGGATACAAAATAACAATAAATAAAATACGATATCCCGGTCTGAGGCATTACATGCACTGCTTCACGAATGGCGCGCATGTCAAAGAAATAACAAGAACTTTGTAAGTAGCAAAATTTAGCAATAAAAGTCAATGTGTCTTACTTCACGAAACTCCAAACTTGATTGAAAAACAAAAATTATCATGTAATTTTCCTTTATTGCGAAGTTTTAACGATATTTATTGCTTCATCGACTCTATCATGGCATCGTGTACGGCAGAGATTCGACCTTCCTTTTCCTTGTAATTACTAAAAATTTCGTTGCAAGAAGTGAAACACAATATTGGAAAGGAAATAACACCTTCGTACCTGCAGCTAGGTAGAATTCATTGAATTCTCAAAGATCCTTCTATTCATGACGGTCAGCGGAAGAGTCATCCGTGGCTACCTATTGCTGTCTCAATAAAACTATTGGACTACCAGTCTACTTAACCCCCATTTGAATTTTCAACCCGAGGAAGTAAATGTATTATTTTGTAAATTACCAGAGTGCCTGTAGAGTAAGATTAACAGTATTCATTAACACTTTAGTGGCCGCACGTCTATGCAGTCTAATGTTGCCAGGGGCCGGCAATATTTTTCAAGAATTAATTTAAAAAAAGTTTATTAAAATTAAGAGAAAAGAGAATAAAAATAAGATTAAAGGCGTAGTAATGAACTTCGAAGCCAATAGCGATTTTCATACTTGTTTACATTCATAATTAATCACACAGAGAGTGTAATATTAGCCAATAACTCTCGGCACGGCGGTAGCATCACACACATGTTGTGTGAGCGGCCACTAAAGTGTTAACCCTTTGACTACAGCAGACTTTGACGACGCGCACCGGCTGTACTATACGGTAGGAATTCACTCGCGACGTACACCGAGAACAGCGAAATTATTCATTAGGCATGCATTTCTGACGAAGTACGTATATTAAAATATTCAAGATACTGAATTCTATTACATTAGACCAATACTATTTATTTATTAATATTCTGCTTTAAATTGTTAGGGCACTAAAAGTGAACATTAATCTTAAGCTTTTTTCACAATATTTAACACTAGGACGACTAAGCAAGTCAAAATGACTTATTCACAATTTTTTCCAATAATTCCCTAAGTTTATAGGAGACTTCTAGACTAGAAATTCTAAGATGATCTTATAAAACACAGATTTCCGAACCGATCATATTTTCCACCTCTTGATTCCCCTTTTTTCAAAGTACTTATTTAATATACTTAGATATCATAGATTTAACGCCAGTCGTTCTAGTGTTAATAATCCGGACGCCTATTGGCGCCAACAGTACCAGCGGAGCAAAGTAAGTCAAGCGCCCATTGGTGCCTACAGTACCAAGAAGCCAACATATTTCAGACGCCAATAGGCGCCAACAGTAGTCAAAGGGTTAAGTAAGACACGATAGCCCGGCAATACGACATAAATGCACTTTTTCGAGTATGGCGTGCGTGACAAACAAATAACAATAACTTGCGGAGTAACAAGAAGTAGCAAGAAAATTCAACGAGACCTCCTTCGGGAAGCTTCAAAGTTTGATTTAAAAAAAAATCACGGTACTATTTTGGGTTCCTCACAACTATTTCCTTAGAAGAAGGAAAAAAATGTATAGGTCTTACATTCTGTACCGTCACAGTTCTAACATATTAAATGAAAAAATGAAACCAAGATAATATAATATAAATACAAGATAAATTAAAAGTATGATAAATAACTACCAATACTGAAAAACAGAATCCTACTTTGATATCATATTGAAAACGTATTCTCAATTCCGATGTGAAAACGTTACATTATTCAAGTGTCAACTTTGAGATCGCATGTCTCTAAGAGTGTATGCACACACTTACCTATACATTGAAAATTGTTATTAATGAAAAAGAATACCTTGATGTGTTATAAATCAAATACAATTACTAGATTTTGAAAACCGTGACAAAAATGTTTGAGATTTTAGTCAGGATTTCGGTGGAATCGACCACTGTGAACGGCATGACGTGTAATTTTTATTTAAACCGACTCATAATGAGTCGCTTTCGTATCGGCCGGAAATCAGCCATTAGTTTATGCGATATGAGTATTTAGCTTATGAATTATAGGTAATTGATTTGTGTTATGTTATTTATGAGTTACGTTCAATATTCGTGTTGTTTATTAACACTAGGTTTACGGGACGCGTCAATTTGACGCATTTCAAACTTCGAAATGAAATATCTCAAAAACCATTGTATTTATTGCAACCACTTTTTGTCGTAAATTAATCATTTCAACCAAAGAATTTATACACTCAATTATTTTTATCCTAAGCCTTCTAATTTTTAAAATCTGTATGTAGTATACCTATCTCTACGAAGCGCGTCAAATTGACGAATTAGCTAATTTCACGAGTAGATTTTATATATTTGCTTTGTTCGTAAAATCATTATTTCAATTTACGTACTACTACAGTTTTTCAAACATAATGTGCAAAAGATTCTACAGTTATTGTTATTTCAGACAGTCTTCGCTAATTGTAACTTTCTGCAATAGGGTAATCGAATTGGAGCACAATATTTTTTTTTATTTTGGTCAATCCGCCTTTTCTAGCAATATGACGTAAATCCAGGAGATATAGTAAAATAAGATGTTGAGCAAAATTGTCAAAATCAATGAAGATTGTTGTGGGGATACCTCCGAAGATGACCAATATGAATTACTCTAAAACGAAGATGAGAGTGAAAGCTCCGAATGCATTGAAAGTGGAAAGATAGAAGGATTTTCGGGTAGTAAAGAGGAAAATTTCTTGAAAGTATATCATAGTAAGAAAAGGATGAGTATGTTTTCTTGTTTTGATTCCGAGGATGAGAGGACGAGCATTCCAAGCACATCCCAACATGTAATGGATAAAATTGAAATTACAGTTGACAGAACACGGTGGATAAAATTGAAAGCAGACGAATCTGTGAGTAGGCCGCCCATTCATTTGATATTCAAGGATATCACAGGACCTACTGGCTATGATAAGAGAAATATTATGTCAGGTTATGTAACTAGTGCTTTCGGATTGATAATTGACAGACACGTAATGGAACACATAAAAGACTGCACTCAAACGGAGGCACGAAAAACCTCCAGAAAAATGAAAACAGTAATTTTTGTATATATTGCAAACAGATCATGTGCGGAAAATGCACAAACAAAATTCAGTATGTCTATAAAAAATGTGCTCAATAAATGTGATTGCCATATACCGTTAATACCATTGCTAACATTTCCGTGGCAATTTAAAAAAATTAACTTTTTACTTGTTAATAATGTATCTAACTGTGAACCCTAGTGTTGTTTAATTTATACTTAATTTGAAAAAACTGATTTTTTAAAGGAAATGCGCATTTTTGCTTACGCGTCAATTTGACGCGTGATCGTAGAGATAGGTATATAAGAAACGCCCGTAAACCTAGTGTTAATTCGTAATATTTTCTAGCTATCACAGTTGCTTTTCTCCCCCTTAGAATTGTTGTTGTTCTTCATTTCGTCATTAACTGCTATGTTTACTTCGCCTACAACCAACGCTCGTAGGTATGTTTCAAACCACCAAAGCTACGATACAACATATCCTGTAAGGAAAAATTTCCCCGGAAGTTACAATGATTGAACCTCACGTCCACTAACACTGTTCAACACGATTTTTTTTCTCAAATATCCAATGGGTGATCCTCGTAGAGTTAGTCATCCTAAACACGAACCCGTCGGCAGAATTGCTCCATCACCCTCAGTTTTTTAGTAAAATGAGTTTTTGTAAAAACACCAAATTTTGGCAGAAAATGAGGTATTACGCGAAAAGTATAAACGCTACAAAGTTGAGATTGGTCTCAAAAGATAGAGGAAAACATGCCGAATATTTTAGTATAGATATTTATCAAAATTGGTTGTTGCAAATAGTAACAAATGACCGTCAAAGTTTAAAAAAGTGCGGATGCGCGAACTTACTATGCTATACTTTTACATTTTTATGAAAAGTTATTTATCTAGCACGAATTTGCTATACTGGATCGCATTCCTTAGACATTTCTGAAGAGAAAACTGCCCCCAAAAGTTTCGGAAACTGTTTTCAATCCCGACGGGTCGAAAAAATATCCGTCGGGAACGTGTAATCGGCGTTCGACGCCATGCTGCTATTCTACGCGGGCCGCCAGTGAGACAATGCCGTAACTACGCGTTATCGACGCCGATCTGACAGTACCATCTGAAGGGCTCTCAACTCTGATAAATATTTCCTTGCACCCATAAATTAACGTTCTTTCTTCGTCTCCTACGCTTCTAAATTCCCTCAACTTCTAAACCGCCCACTTTTACCATCTCCAACTTTTTTCTAACGAATAAAAATCAATGACCTCCCTCTCACAAATTCTTAAAATCACCAATAACAATTAGTTCCAATTTTGAAGACTAAACTTTTTTCTCCCGAGACATTGTGTTTCCCGCACTTCCTTGATTCAGTATAACTGGAAATAGAAAACAATCTTCGCACTTGAAAAAAGAAAACAACCTTTTTCAGGCGAACGTAATTTTAAGTGTTAAGCATATTAATAAAATAAGTATCGACATATCTATAAATATATAAATATATCTCGATATTCATCTTATTTTATTTATACACTTGATTATAAAATAATAAATTAATAACAAATTATATTTAAACTTTATAGGAGAAACTTTTTGTGTTTATGTATAGGCAGATTTAAGTGTCAAGTGGTAATTGTTTTGTATCAAGTCTTAAGTGTGTGTCGTTTACTGCAATGTTTCGCAAGTGCAAAAATCAGCCAGATTCTTTCTGTTATGTTTGTGGAGAGGTGGTACCAAAATCGCAACGACGAAGTATATCACCGTTAATAGCATTTGCGGTGACCAAATTATAAATAATATTTTTAAACAAAAATTAATGAAAAATAATTGATCATTTATATTTATCAGAGTTGAGAGCCCTTCAGATGGTACTGTCAGATCGGCGTCGATAACTCGTAGTTACGGCATTGTCTCACTGGCGGCCCGCGTAGAATAGCAGCATGGCGTCGAACGCCGATTACACGTTCCCGACGGATATTTTTTCGACCCGTCGCGATTGAAAACAGTTTACGAAACTTTTGGGGGCACTTTTCTCTTCAGAAATGTCTAAGGAATGCGATCCAGTACAGCAAATTCGTGCTAGATAAATAACTTTTCATAAAAATGTAAAAGTATAGCATAGTAAGTTCGCGCATCCGCACTTTTTTAAACTTTGACGGTCATTTGTTACTATTTGCAACAACCAATTTTGATAAATATCTATACTAAAATATTCGGCATGTTTTCCTCTATCTTTTGAGACCAATTTCAACTTCGTAGCGTTTATACTTTTCGCGTAATACCTCATTTTCTGCCAAAATTTGGTGTTTTTACAAAAACTCATTTTACTAAAAAACTGAGGGTGATGGAGCAATTCTGCCGACGGATTCGTGTTTAGGATGACTAACTCTACGAGGATCACCCATTGGATATTGGAGAAAATAAAAAAAGTTAAAATTTGTTGAACAGTGTAATTGCATGAACTTCCTCCCTATTATACAATAACTCTAGAATATCTTTTGGCCAATTATTATGCATCAAACCAGTTTTTATTAATAGCAATAAATTTTCCAACGTAAAGGTTAATTTAATCTTATTAAATAAAGGGTTGCTACTTTTATTATGATACGTCTAGCAAAATCGTTTCAATTACCCACTGAAAAGTGATTTTGAAAATTGTATAAAACTCGAAACAAGAAAAGTAGAGTAAATAATAAAAGCGTATAAATATGGAACGTAAAAAGAAATTAATTGAAAGTAATTTTGGACGATTTTGCATAATATCTTTTTCACTTTGAGAGGAAAAGAAAGTTATTACTTCCAGAAAGAAGACGACATTGTAGTAGAGCGTGAAGGGATGGGTGCAAGAACGTTGCGGAGATAAGTATGAGAAAGCGGGAGGTAGGGGGGGGGGGGGACGAAGAGAGGGTTGGAAGAGAAAGTAACTGCGAGATGATAAGGGTGTATAACTGTGTATGTGTGTGTGTGGGGTGCAGGGCCTTCGGAGGGAAGCCAGTGCGTAAAAGGGCCCAGTCTGTTTTGCGTAATAGCGAACAGAGTAGCTCATTGTTTTTCATAGCAGCGAACCAGCAAACAGTAATGTTGAGTAGTGATAGTGCATTTACTTGTGTGTATTTAAATTAAACTATTTATTTATTGCGTGTAATAAATATTTTATTATTCTTTACTATCAGCAATATGCGACTAAGTGGGGAAAAGAGGTAGTGAAAGCGCTGGAAAGCGTGGGAGATGGAGAAGTCTTAAAGTTAATACGCGACAATATGAATGTTGATCCGGACGTAATAAAAGGAAAGCTGGAGCGCGATTTGGAGAGAAGGATAGAACAGATAATACAAGACTGCTGGTCTAGAATTGGGAACTCTAACTACTGTCCTGGCTACAAAAACTGGAAACGGAATGTAGGTCTAGAAAGGTACTGGGAGGGAAAGGAGGTGAAGGATGGCGACAAGGAACAGTGGGCGAGGATAAGATGTGGTAACGTGGGCAACGATGGTTTTAATAGGTATAACGAGAGGAGATGCAGGGTATGTAGTAGGGAAATGGACGACATGCACTTCTGGAAGTGTGGCAACATGGAGCGTCTAATTTACGGAGGGGTAAAGGAGTGGTGGGAGAGATTAGGACTAGCAAAAGGGCTGGATTCGGAAATAGTGGACCTTTTATCGGGAGAAATCAGTAAGGAAGCTTGCATATATTGTCGCACTTTTGAGAGAGAATGGGAGAAGGGAGGGGAAGATTATGACTTTTGGGAAGGTACGTTAGGAATAGAATAAGTATAGGAGTAAGTAAGGCGCTAGTCCGAGTAACTGTGCAAGTAGAGTAAGGAGGAGAATGGGAGCTCGTTATCTATGTACCAATTTTATTCATTGTTGGACTTGTGAGGATATATGTTCTGTTTTGTTTTACTATGTTTATAGCTTTCTAAAACATTATATGTAATGTAAAGAAATAAATAAAATATATATACATATATATATATATACTATCAGCAATAACTGTACAATATTTCATTTGTTTTCATAAATATTATGTAGGTTTACATATCCCTGAATAAGCTTTATTTTCGAACACTTTCTGTTGTCAAGTTAAACATCTATAATTTAATCTTTTATACTTTCTCAAAGTTATATTTCCTACAGATGCAAAATTTTTCATAAAAATGAAAATAGATTTTTACATAAGCGAAATTTATTTGTGAAAATTTAAATGACAGGTAAGCGTTTATCTTTATTTCTCATTGTCAGAATCGATACAACTCGGTTCGAAACAAATTATGAGGAACTCTTAGGAATTACTGTTAAAAAAAAATTTGTGATAGAAACAGAAAGTTTCGCGAAGTCGCCAAAGACGCGAACTTTTCCTTTTACGTTTATTTATTTTAATATGACAAGTTGTAGAGCAAGGCGGTAATGTAAGATACTATTGAAATTAAACAATTGGCGATTGAGAGATAAATTGAGAGTTTTAATGAATGAGTACAACCATTAAATTGAGTAAAATGGGGGTCGACGAAAAGAAAGAGCAGAGTTTTAAGGAGTTTAGGAGAAGAAGTAGAAGCAAGATAACGGTGTTTGAAAGTTGCAACCCTAGTAGCACAAAATATTGTATATACATTCATATAATATTAAAAAGAGATTCAATCTTTTTTTAATATTCAAATATACATACAATATTTATTTCATATTAAGAAACAAATATTTTTTTTTAAATATGTAGAAAATATCTATTTCATGTGAGGAGGTGATAAGGGAGGTGGCCGAAGCGAGAACAGAAGGAGAGGTATGGAGGATAATAAAAAAGTATAGAAAAAAAGGGAAGGGGGGACAGAAAGGAATAGATATAAAGGAATGGAAAGAATACTTTATAAGCTTATTAGAGGGAGTGGAAAGAAAGGTAGTTCAAGGGGCAGGGAATTTGGAAAGAAGGGACGATGGGGGAATAAGCATGGAAGAGATCGAGAGGGTTATCAGAGGGTTATCAGAAGTGCGGAAAAGCAGCGGGAGAGAGTGGTATGCAAAACGAGATATGGAAATATGGAGGAAAAGGAGTGAAAGAGTTAGTATGGGAAGTATGTAATAAGGTATGGAAGGGAGAAGGATGGCCGGAAGAATGGAAGGTAGGAGTGATAGTGCCAGTGAGAAAAAGTGGGAGTGGAAGGAGTGTAAATGATTTTAGAGGTGTGACCCTAATGGAGACAGTATGCAAGATATATGCGATGATAATGGAGTGGAGACTGAATGAGGAAGTGAATGATAGAGGAATGTTACCAGAATGTCAAACCGGCTTTAGGGAAGGGATGAGCGCGATGGAGAATATATATGTTTTGAATTACATAGTGAATAGAGAAGTAAGTGAGAAAGGTGGGAAATTGATAGCATGCTTCATGGACATGAAGGCCGCTTTTGACATGGTAGACAGGAAGAAAATGTGGGATATGATTGAGAAAAGAGGAGTGAGTGATGAATTGAGAGACAGAATGATAGAGATGTACAGAGAAACAGTATGCAAGGTGAGAGCGAATGGGGAATTGAGCGAACCGTTTTGGACTGCGAGAGGTGTGCGACAGGGGTGTCTGCTAAGCGCAAGGCTTTTCACCTTATACTTGGCTGATATGGAAGAAAGAATGGAGAAAAGAGGAAAAGGAGGGGTGAAAGTAGGAAGCAAGAGATTGTACTGTATGATGTATGCGGATGATGTTGTGATGTTGGCAAAGGATGAAAGGGGGATGCGGATGATGCTGGAAGAAGTAAGAATGTATATGAAAGAAAAAGGAATGGTACTGAATGTAAAGAAAACGAAGGTGATGAGGTTTGGAAGGAGAGTGAATGGAGAGAAAGAATGGAAGTGGGGAGAGGAAAAGATTGAGGAAGTGAGAGAATTCAAATTCTTGGGATATATGTTCGGTATGAATGGGAGGCAAGAGAAGCAGATAGATGAGAGAATAAAGAAAGCAGGGGTGGTAATAAGGGAAGTATGGGGAATAGGAAAAAGAGTATTTGGGAATGATGTGAGAAGAAGATTGTGGCTGTTCGACGTGTTAGTATGGCCGGTAATGGGCTATGGTGCGGAAATATGGGGATGGAGTGAAAGAAGTAAGATAGAGAGAATGCATGAGAGATATGTGAGATGGGTGCTTGGAGTCGACTGGGTCACACCAGGGTACATGGTGAGGGATGAAGGTGGAAGAACGAAGTTAAGAGAACGATACGCAAAGCGAGCATGGAAATATGAAGCGAAACTGAGAGAAGGAGGAGGAAATGTATGGGCGAGAGAGTGCTTGAGAGAGATTGATGAAAGAATGGGAAGAAAAAGAAGGATGTCTGGATGGGAAAAAGAAAGAGTGGGATGGATGGAGAAAAGAAACATAGGTATAGAAGATGTAAGAGGGGCAGATGAAGGGAGAAGGGAGCGAATTTGGGAAAGAGCGGAAAAAGAGGAAAAAAGATTACAGGAAATAGAAATAAGAGAAAAGGTAGAAAAGACAAAATATAACAAATGGTACGGACTGATAAGGAAGGAAGGGATACCAGAGTATCTGAAAAAAGGATGGAAAGAAAGGAAATGGATAACTGTAGCTAGGTACAGACTAGGAAACGAAATGAGGGAAGGGAGATACTGGGAGAGTGAGGAAAAGAGAAAATGCAGGGTGTGTGGATGGGAACAAGAAAGCTGGCAGCATGTCTTTGATAGGTGCGGAAGGGAAGAGGAAAGAATGGAAGAGATAGGATTGCAAGAAAGGATGAGAGAAATTCTGAATGAGGATGGTAGAGGGATAGAATGGATGGAGAAATTGAATGAATGGAGGAAGGAAAGGGAGAGGAAGTGAATGGAAAAAAAAGGAATAGAAATATAAAGTAAATAAAATAGAACGGCGGAAGCGGAGGTCCATAAGGCGCCATTCTCTCTCTCTCGCGCTAGCGGATACAATTGGATAGAATAATTGTGGAAAGGATAGGGTATAGGATAGTTAGGAATAAGCGTTAAGTAGTAAGAAATAGGATAAAAAAAATAATTTAGAATAAGAGAAAGAAAGGAATGTAAGCGGAACGGGGTCCGCATGTACCCCAAAAGGGAACATAAATATATATTGATCTATTTCATGTTACAAGAAAAATATGTTTTTCTGAATATTAAACGAATCTTTATTTAATATTAGAAATGGAATATTTTTTCCTAGTAAACAGATAATATTTATTTCATATTACAAAGAAAATATTTTTTTCTTATTATAAAATGAATCTTTATTTAATATTAGAAATAGAATATTTTTTCCTAGTAAACAGATAATATTTATTTCATATTACGAAGAAAATATTTTTTTCTTATTATAAAATGCATCTTTATGTAATATTAGAAAGAGAATTTTTTTAAACATGCAGGAAATATTTTGTGTTTATCATGGATGAATATTGGTTCCAGAATATGATATGAAGTAAATTTTTTACTTTTAATTTACTTTGGATTCGTGTTTGTCACGTCATCGACATTTATTTATATTATAAGAACATTAATGTAACAATTTGATCGAAAGAGTTGAAAGAATTGAATTGACAAAACAAATGATTGAACTGTCAGATTAAAAAGTTCGTAGCAACAGACTGCCTATAGCATTTCTGGAACCTGTTCGGGTCTAAACAGAGTCTGGAAACTAGACTCGCGGAGAACAGTGGTCGATTTTGCCGAAATCCTGGTCAAAACCCCGAGGAGTTTTTCAATATAGCTCAAAAGTGGTATATTAGTATTATTTGGATCCCTGATTAAGAATCCGAACTCAGAATTTCCAAAAACAAAATGGCAGCTTCAATATGGCGGGTGCGAGTATCGAAAAATTGTCGGATCCGCACGAAAATTAGTATTCTTATATTTTTCTGGCCGCTAATTAAGAATCCGAATTCAAAAAATTAAAAAATAAAATGGCGGATTCAATATGGCGGACATCTGTATAAAAAAGTGTTTAGTTGCGCGCCAGATATGGTATTGTAATGTTTTTTGAGCCGCTAATTGCATATCTGAAACAAAAATTTAGTAAAATATACTGATGGATACAAAATAACAATAAATAATGCACTGCTTCACGGATGGCGGTCAGCGGAACAGTCGTCCGCAGCAATAGGTATATTGCTGTCTCGAAATAAAACTATCAGACTACCAGTGTCTAATTAACCCCCTTTGAACTTTCAACGCGACGAAATAAATATATTATTTTGTCAATTACCAAAGTGCCTGTAGAGTAAGATTAACAGTATTCATTAAGTAAGGCAAAATAACCCGGCCCTATGTCATAAATGCACTTTCTCGAACATGGCGCGCGCGACAAACAAATAAGAATAACTCGTATAGTCGCAAGAAAGCTCAACGAGGTCTTCTTCGGGAAACTTCAAACTTGAATTTAAAAAAAAATTGCGGTGGCACTTTAGAGCGTTCACAACTATTTCATTAGCAAAAGGGAAAAAATGTATAGGTTTTACATTCTGTACCATCACAGTTGTAAAATACTAAATAAAATAATGAAACAATAAAGATATTTATAAATCAAATGTATGATAAATAGTTACCAATACTGAAAAAGTGTATGGTACTTTAATTTTACATTGAAAACGTATTCTCAATTTCGACGTGAAAACGTTACCTTCATTATTCAAGTGCCAACTTTGACATTGCATGTCTCTAAGAGTATTGTTCGATACAAATTTTTATGAATGGAAAACGACGCTCTGATGTGTTACAAATCGAATGGAATTGCCAGATTTTGAAAATCGTTACGAAAATGTTTGGGGTTTTGGCCAGGATTTCGGCGAAATCGGCCAGTGCGCGTCGCCACAGCGTATGGAGTTTGTCTCGATTTCGTGTGGTGTTCTTGAAAGACGACGCACAGTGGTTCATTTGGCCGAAAACCTGGCCAAAAAGCCAAAAATTTTCTTCGCGATTTTCAAAATTTAGCAATTGCGTTTTATTTGTAACATATCAGAGCATCGGTTTCCATTAATAAAAGTTTTTATTGAACAACGCTCTTAGAGATATGCAATGTCAAAGTTGGCACTTGAATAATGTAACGTATTCACGTCGAAATTCAGAATACGTTTTCAATGTGAAATAATAGTACAGTCAACTTTGTAAGTATTTGTAGCTATTCGTCATACTTTTAAATTATAAGTACCTTGGTTTCATTTTTTTATTTAATATTTTACAACTGCGATGGCACAGATTGCAAAACCCATACATTTTTTTCCTTTTGCAGAGGAAATAGTTGTGAAGTACGCAAAAGTACAACGCGAATTTTTTTTTAAATTAAACTTTGAAGCTTCCCGAAGAAGTCCCCGTTGTAAAATTTTGCGACTTTTTGCGATTCTACGAGATATTCTTATTTGTTTGTCGCACGCGCCATGCTCGGGGAAATACGTTTATGACATACTGCCAGGCTATCGTGCCTTGGACAAACGAATAATGCTAATCCTTCACTAAGGTTACCCTTGTAATTAACGAAACGCTATATTTATTTCGTTCGGGTTAAAAATCAAAATAATTTTAAGCAAGCTGGTGGCCTTTTGTTCCAAAGCAACAATAGATAGCCGCGATCACCTCGACCGCTTACCGTTATAAACCGAAAGATCTTTGACGTTTCGGCTGAAAATCTGTCTAGTTGCAGGTATGAGGGCTATATTTGTTTCTCACAATGTTCTATCAATCTCTTTCAGTCGAGATTTTTATTAAACAATGGTAAATTCGAAGATGGAATAGCTGTGATATGCTGGTATTAAGATACAGTGACTGTTGCAATAAATATCATTATAACTTTTGAAGGAAAAGGAATATCAGAATATATTTTTTTTTAAATTAAACTTTAAAGCTTCCCGAAGAAGTCCCCGTTGTAAAATTTTGCGACTTTTTGCAATTGTACGCGATATTCTTATTTGTTTGTCGCACGCGCCATGCTCGGAGAAGTGCATTTATGACATAGAGCTGGGCTATCGTGCTTTACCTAATGAATACTGCTAATCCTTCGCTAAGATCAACCTGGCAATTAACGAAATAATATGTTTATTTCATGGGGTTAAAATTGGAATGAGTTTAAACAAGCTGGTGGCCTATTGTTTCGAGGCAACTATAAATAGCCGCGGCTACCTCGACCGCTTACCGTCATAAACTGAAAGATCTTTGACGATTCTAATGAAAATCTGGCTAGTTGCAGGTATGAGGGAAATATTTGTTCCTTACAATGTTTCATCTTTCTCCTTCGACCGAAATTTTTATTAAACAAAGGGAAATTCGGAGATGGAACAGCAATGACATGCTTGTATTAAGATACAGCGGCTGCTGCAGTAAATATCATTAAAACTGCAGAAGTCCATGGAATAACATAATATATTTTTTTTTAAATTAAACTTTGAAGCTTCCCGAAGAAGACCTCGTTGAGTTTTCTTGCGACTTTTTGCGATTCTTCGAGTTATTGTTATTTGTTTGTCGCGCGCGCCATGCTTCGGGAAGTGCATTTATGACATAGGGCCGGGCTATCATAAGACTATTGATTTTCGTGCCGATCCAACAATTTTTCGATACTCGCACCTGCCATATTAGAGCCGCCATTTTGTTTTTGGAAATTCTGAGTTCGGATTCTTAATCAGCGACCGGAAAATCATAAGACTACCGATTTTCATGCCGATCCGACAATTTTTCGATACTCGCACCCGCCATATTAGAGCCGCCATTTTGTTTTTGGAAATTCTGAGTTCGGATTCTTAATCAGCGACCGGAAAAACATAAGACTACTGATTTTCATGCCGGTCCGACAATTTTTCAATACTCGCATCCGCCATATTGAAGCCGCCATTTTGTTTTTCGAAATTTTGAGTTCAGATTCTTAATCAGCGACCGAAATAATACTAATACACCAATTTTCAGCTAAATTGAAAAACTCCTTGAGTTTTGGCCAGGTTTTCGGCCAAATGAACCACTGTGCGACGGGTGTTTGGCAAATGTCTCGTCGCCCGGTCGCATTACAAGGAACAGATTATTTAACGTATTGATAGCCTCTGAACTATAAATTAGATCCGTGACTAAGTTGTAGCAAAGTCGTCAATGACCCGCCGTCACGGTGTTGCATAGATTTTAAAACGAGACAAACGTATTCTTAAAAAATCTGGCCACAGAGTGAAGAAGATATTGCATCTCCTGCTAAGTTACCTCTGTGAGGGTCTTACCCCATGATTTTGAAAGAATACACATCGCTAATATATAGTTTCCAAAACTCTAACATAATATTAATAACATGCTTCATTCAAAAAAGTAGATTTTTAACTAAGTAATTTTTTAAATTGTTACATACGGCCCTGAGTCTAAGAAATATAGACTCTCCAACTCGGGGCCGGAAATCTACCACTTGTGCAGCCGGATTCCTCGATCAGTCCCGAAGTCGCTCTGTTTGCTTAGAATAATTACGTTAGGAAATAGGAACTCGAACAGGCGAATGACCTCTTAACAGTAAGACACCTTTTCTATTACATCCCTCGGGAAATTCCTGGAAATAGTAGTACCCCACCACCTTTTTCGACCTATAAAAGATCGACTGCAGTTCATGTCACGGGCTTAGTTCACTGTAAGATCGTCACGTTGTTACACCGATTAAACTACGCGTATAGATCTAATCGTTAGACGAAACTTAGAGTTCTCGCTACGATATAACCATATAGAATACGCGTAAAGTCCGCGATATCTATTAGGCATTTCTGTTCTAATACCCCGCATTTCCTCAGTGCGTCAAAATAGAGAGTAGTGCAACTAGGTGCGTGCGAACACATTACACGACTCCACGTAACACCTTTGTACCACACACATACAGTACACTTAAAACTGTAACCAGCCATTTATACGAAAATATAACTTGTTCGAGTTTTGATCACTTCGGGTTTAAATCCTTTACGACTACCTATTAGAAATCTCCAGCCTGCGATCCCACAGCAATACATCTTTACCGCTCGAGGTGTATTGCAACAATTATAAAGTTACGTCAGCCTTACTAACATTCCTGTGGCATCTTGTGTTAATCACACGAGAAAGTCCATAAGTGTTCCAACCTCCTGTGGCATCTTGTGTTAATCGCACGAGAAAGTCCATAAGTGTTCCAACCTCCCGTAGCACCTCGTGTTAATCGCACGAGATAGTCTACAAGTGTTCCAACCTCCCGTGGCATCTAGTGTTAACCATACACCGGAAAGTCCACAAGTGATTCAACTTCCTACGGCTATCTCGTGTCTCCTATACACGAGATTGTTCGGTACTAACAACTTCTAAAAACCAACATCCAAACGAACACTCTACCTTATTCTTTTACATCAGCCACTCGCAACGCTCCTGGCCCTGGCACGTAACAAAATAGAAGTTTATCTCGTCCAATAATTTTATAATTTGATATACGATGTATATATCTTTATTTTTAATATTTGAGCATTAATAACTCTAAAAAGTAATGAATGTAACAGTAAGTTTCGCATGACTCAGCAAGGAAGCACATCACGCAGTAAACAATAGTTCCCGAGTTCGAATCCCGTCCCAGCTGCATAAAAAGGGTCTAGCCGAATAAGGGGGTCAAAAGTGCCCTTGAGCCGATTTTATTCGACGATAGGTCATTCGATAGGTGATGATGAAAAACCATTGCACACAAATTTTTAATCCGATACCTTCACCGGGAGGGTAGTTATAGGGTAAAATCGAAAAACCAGTTTTTGCCTCATTTTCCCCAATTAATGTGGAGCAAAAATTCCAAAAAAATTCTAACACATTCTAAACATGAATGTACATGTTAGGGATTTTTTTCAGATTTTTCCTTTGCAAGTTACACTCACGAAAAATGAAAAACCGAAAAAAAAATTTTTAAACATCGATTTCGTATTGAAATCTTCCGAGAACAACTTTTTCCTTCTTACAGTAGTTGCATAATAACAATATCGAGATAATTAAATAAATTGCTGATTGTATGGTCTTTATAACCTAGAATTTTAACCGTTCTTTCAAAAGCATCAATGGCGCAGTGGCTATGGTGTCTGTCAGTCGTGCTAGGGCAGCCGTAGAGTGCACATCGAGGCGTCCTTAGGTCAGCTAACCTACAAAATTACATTTTTCCGCTACGCATAATAGTGAAATGGTGGAAAAGTTTTGTTGTAAAGTGTTCATTTCTTTATTTATTAAGAATGAGTAAAAACTTTATAAAAGATAAAAGTATAACTTATAGCAAAATGGCTAATGATAGTGATAGCAAAAGTGCAGGGAAATCAAAAGGTCAGAATGGGGCAAAAAACAACGCCAAAATTAATGATATTCGCGGTATGAACCCGCTCTTAATCGAAAAAGACCTGATTAGACAAATAAAAAATCTAGGAGGCCACATTAAACCAATTAGGCCGCAAATAACTCCAAATCTTCAAGCCAGCAGAAAGCGATCAGCTTCGGAGATCAACAATGGCGGCGGTAAGAAAGGTGTCCCGCCAAATACCCAAGATGGCCAAGCTACTGTTCAACAAAACGAAGATAGCGAATGGAAATTTCCTAGAAAAACATCCAGGAATAACAGCCCCCTATCGGCGGACAAACCTACTAGTAGCGCCTCAACAGCAAACTCTTTTGAGATGCTAATTGACCAAGACGCTAATACCACCGAAGGCGAAACCAGTAATAATACAGTTTTAGAAGAAGATGAAGAAGTAAATAACTCATTCAAGATTAAGAACGCAAAACCACCACCTATTCACGTTCAAAATAACACGTTAAAAACGATAGTCCAAGTTCTAACCAATAATAACGTGAGGAATAATGCTTTTAATATCAGCATAAAAAATAAAGACAATTTGACCATCAATTGCAATAACCTAAGCAGTTTCTATAATGCTATGGAAGCTCTAAAAAAAGAGAACATTAAATTCTTTACGTATACCCCAAATGGCCTCAAACCCAAAAATTATATACTAAAAGGTGTCAAAGATGTCACTGCAGAGGAGATAGCCAACGAATTAAACAACCTACAACAAGAGAAATTAAAGATTCTGAAAGTGGCAACAGTTAAACTTAGCAATAAGTCTGAGTCAAATAATGACTACTTTATAATACAGCTATCACATGACAGTGATAGTAAATACCTTACGCAAATCGCATCAATTGCGTATCAAAAAGCCCACTGGGAACTACTAAGGCATAACAAACTGACCCAATGCAGAAGATGCCAGAGGGTAAATCACATAAGTAAATACTGTAACCTCGATTATAGATGCGTCAAGTGCGCTAAAACCGATGAACCAGGCAATTGTGAAATGGGTACAAACTCTGACAGATCGCAATTAACGTGCGCGAACTGCCAAGAAAAAGGGCACCCAGCTTCTTACAGGGGTTGCCCTTATCTAACATACTTCCAAAACCTGCTCAAGACTTCGGGAGATAAAAAAGATAAAGCAACAGCAACCAAGATACAAAAAACACCAATACAAAATAATTCAGCAGTATCTTCGAAACTCATGGCAAAAGTACCATCTACTTCATTTGAAAGACCCTTAAGAACATCAGCTACATATGCGGAAGCAGCGAAAGGACGATCCATCGATAATCCAAGGAATTCAATAAATCCACAACGATGCGAGAATAATTCCTCACCTCACAATCAAGAAATAAATATGGTCAAGTATATAGATGACACTCTAAACTCTAAAATCTATGATAAGTTAAACCTGATAGTCGAGTCAATCACGAATGCAGTTAGTTCTCAGATAACACAATCTCTCATACCCCAATTCGAAAATATTAGCTCACAACTTGCAGATCACGATAAAAAAATTAAATTCATCCTTGAAAGGATAAATTGTAATAGTGATGAAAACTAACAATGGCTAACTCACTAGAACACAATAATACTGCCAATCCTAACATTAGAGACGATAACTCTCCAACTACTGACAATAACTCTTATGCTAGCTATGCTAACTCTCAAATCAATGGAAGAAATAATTATAATACATTAACTAACTCATATAATGCACAAAGCTTAAAAATAGCCGCCATTAATGTTAATTCTATTGGTGCAATTTACAGAAGAGACTGCGTTTACAAATTCTTAAAAGACACTAACTGTGATATCTTACTATTAGGCGAAACTAAACTAAGGGCAGCTCACAAGATCTCCTTCGCAGACTATAATATTATAAGGAATGATAGAGCATCTAATGGTGGAGGAACGGCCATTATAATCAAAAATGCGATTGACTATAGTGAACCTGATTCCATCGATAGAAATAAGTTCCATATTTTACAATTTACAATTATTAAATTAGCAAACATTAAGATGAAAAATCTATATATAATTAGTGTATACGCTCCGCACAATAACAGTACTGAGTTCACTAGTGAGCTCTCTGAGCTATTCCTCATGTTAAACTTTGACAACCAGAATAATTATTACCTGATCGGAGGGGACCTGAATGGTAGACGTTCTGATTGGGGAGATACAATAGATAACGTTAGAGGAAGGATGTTATACAACTGGGAGAGGGATAAGGGTCTGGAATTCAAAGCAAGATTCATTCCACCTGAATCTCCAACATTCCCTTCTTCTGGCTCCTTCCTGGACTGTTTTATTATAGATAGTAGAGTTACTATCATGGAGAATAAAAAGACGGCAATGGTTATTCCTTATGACAGTGATCACAATGCTATTTTAATCAACATCAAGCTCAACTCAAATCATTTCAAATTAAAGGCAGCAAATAAAACTTTCAAATATAATTATAAAGCTGCAGACTGGAGTAAATTCGAATCATACCTGGAACACAACTACTCTGATGAAATCCCTAATGACAGGAACCTAACGATAAGGGAGATAGACCAACATTTAGAGGCTATACAAAAGAAAATCCTTGAAGGAATAGATAAATCTATTCCGAAATACATAGGCAGTGACAACATAATCAAATACTACAACACCAAAATTCTTAAACTAAAAAAAAACTAAAACCCTCCTCGTTAGAGAAATCTTTGATATTAGAAAATATGACCCTAAGCTTATAGGATCATACTCCTCATTAATTAAAAATAAACTCAGTAGTACAAAAAAGGAACTTAGGGCAGAGTTCAATAAAGCAATTACCAGTTACTGGGAACTCCAAATCAAAAGTATAGACCATCGCGATCCCTTCAATTTCTTCTAAAAAATCAATAGATTCCTTCGACCCAAGAAAAATAATGAGATCAAAAATCTTAACTACAAATTACCACAAAATTCAGATGACATATACAAAGGAATCAATGCCGACACTGCCATACATAACCCTAATGGAACAATAACTATAACAAACCCGACTGATAAACTTAATTATATTGGTCAGGTTTTTGAAAAAATTAACTCTCCTAAACATTTCGAGGAAGCTAAAGATAATAAAATTAAAATCAATCCCTTGGTTTCATATTACAAAGAAACATTAAAAATTTATAAATCAACCAACACCTCATTAGTTAAATTTAGTAGTAATAATAAAGCATCCTGCCCTACAATTGATAATGAACAAGAATTAAAACACTACTTTTGCAATAATAATGAACTAATACAAATCTTAAAAAAATTGCCAAATAAATCATCTGCAGGAATCGATGGCATACCACCAATAGCATGCAAGCATCTTTCATATAATATTATTATGGCCCTCACCAAGTTATTTAATAACCTTTTAAATTCCCATTACTTCCCCACAGTATGGAAAGTGGCCAAAGTAATACCGCTACAAAAACCCGGAAAAGATCACTCCGACCCGGGGAATTACAGACCCATCAGTCTCACACCTAGCTTAAGCAAAATATTTGAAGTAATTATTAACAAACATCTTCTCAAGATCTGTAACGAAAAAAATATCATCCCCCAAAACCAATTTGGTTTCAGGAGAACTCACTCCACAATACATGCAATAAATAAACTAGTTGCAGATATTACAAAGTCAGTTATGGATGGCAAGGTCGTCCCCGCAATCCTAATCGACTTGGAAAAAGCTTTCGACTCGGTTTGGACGGACGCCTTAATATATAAATTACACACTTATGGCTTTCCCAAGCATCTTATACTATTAATCCTAGACATGATCACGAATAAATCATTTATCACATGGGATGGCATACATTTCTCATCACTAAATTTTCTAATATTGAACGGTCTTCAGCAAGGGACGGTTAACTCCCCTCTGCTATTCAATATTTATACAGCGGATTTAATGAAAGAACTCAAATTTAGCGAGGAATCAGGGGACGGTCCTCTGGCTATAGCTTTTGCAGATGATATAATAATCTATTGGCCAGGAAAAAATCTAAAAGACAGGAAAATAGCCCTAAATAACGTGATCAATGACGTTAACAAATACTACGCTTCTTGGAAATTGAAAATTAATCCAGGTAAATGCGAGAGCATCGTCTTCCGCAAGACCACAAAAGACCTCTCGAAGCTCAATAGAAAAGAGATTAATGAATTTAGAATTAATATAACAGAAACGGGCACCAACAAGATAGTAGAAGTCCCACATAGTAAAATAGTCAAATACTTAGGATTTTACGTAGACCAATTAATAAGATTGTACCCACATATAGAAATACAGCTGGAAAAAGCTAAAAAAGCATACAGAGCCGATGCAAAAATCTTTTTTAGTAAACATCTCAACCCCAGAATTAAGGTAATATGCTACTTACTTTTAATACGGCCAATCCTATCATACGCAGCGCCAATCATTTGGAATACAAGCGCATCCACAATGGAAAAAATCAGAGTATTCGAGAGAAACTGCCTTAGAGCTTGTTACTTTATGTATAGGTCGTTTCATTCGAACTATCAAAGAAGAACAAGTAACAAAGTCCTCTACAATAAAGCCAATATTCCAAGAATTGATAACTTCATTTTGAAACTAACGAGAAAGTACTTTGCTGCAGCCAAGGTTAGCACCAACCCACTGATAATAAAAATGAGCACACATGACCCTGCTACAGTAATGAGGCAGTGCAAAATAGGTTATACTCAACCACAAACGTTCACTTTTATAGACCAAACCAATTTAATTCAAAACGAAAAGAATATCCCCCTAATATTTCATTGGAGAAGAAATAAGGCGGATAAAAGAATAAATTTAATAGAATCTGAGGCAAACAACCCGAATAACTTAGTTAATTCTACCAGCATCCCACTAGTTGATTATAATGATGTGGATAGAACTATCATCAAAAACATTGCATATAAATATTGGTGGATTGATAACACACATCCAGACCTGATAGCTATTGCTCTCAGGAAAAAGAACAATTCTTCCAGGGGGAACTTAACTTACCGTTAATCTAAATTTATAAAGATTAGGTCATAATCTAACCAAATATATCTAAATTACATCTAATGCTTCCCTTCAGGATCCCTTCTGATCAGGAGATATAGTACAAAGTAATTGTTTAACGAAGATTTATAATTAAATACAAAAAGTTATATTGTATGGTCAATTAAATTTAAGATTGATTAAATATCCTAGATAACTATCAGTATTACAAAATACTATATTACCATAGAGCTAATAATTATATACACACAGAAATTAGCTTACGCTCCTTGATCTAAAACAGTACAAGTTACCTTCGAGGGTTTTTTTTTTCACTACATCAGTACGCAAAACATTTTTCCCTCATTAGTTTGCTATATAGTCAACATATAAGTTTAAGAGGAGCAAATAAAGAACAAATAGTACATAAACAAAATTATTTTAAGATATTCCAAAGACTCGAGTGCTGTGAATTAACAGCCATAAGCCTTAAAACGTAGCAATTGCTTATAAATAATATTAAGGTAAAATAGTTAGTAAGTTTTTCTTGTTAAACCTATGACAAATGTATATTTTTGTTAATTTTTTTACAATAAAAAACTTTTAACAAAAAAAAAACTATGGTGTCTGCCTGTGGAATCGCTGGACACTTTTTTGTCGCGGGTTCGAATCTCCATGTGGAACTTAAGTTTTTTTTTCTGTCATTTTTTTTTTTTTATATATAAAAAACATAATAAGTATTCAGTAGTAGCTTTAAAATGTTTCACAGATATTTTTATGCCTTTCAACAATATAAAACCTATAGAAAAATAATCATAAAACATGCTTTTCTTACAATTAGACATGCAACGTTTTGCAATTATAAGTATTCTCAAATATTTTATATTGTTCATAGATATTGGTTTATTGCAATGTATGAAAATATATTTTAAATATGAAAAAAATATATAATTCAATGTACAGAATGTAAAAAAGTACTTGTAATTGTAAATCGTGACATGACTGAAAAGAGTCGATGGAGAAAAAAGTATACTGTATAATTATTTTTAGAAGTATCTGTGAAACATTTTAAAGCTACTACTGAATATTGTTATGTTTTTTATAAAAGAAAAAAAAAATGACAGAAAAAAAACTTAAGTTCCACATGGAGATTCGAACCCGCGACAAAAAAGTGTCCAGCAGTTCCACAGGCAGACACCATAGCCACTGCGCCATTGATGCTTTTGAAAGAACGGTTAAAATTCTAGATTATAAAGACCATACAATCAGCAATTTATTTAATTATCCCGATATTGTTCTTTAACATCTACATATTTCTATGCAGAAACATTGAAGGTCACAATATGAACATACTGTATTAAAATCATGCAAGAATGGCAGATAATGGGCGAGTTTCAGCCCAAAATGTGTCCCAGAAATCGGTTTTTGATTTTTCCGACCATGATGCACCGTACTCAAAAAACCTGAAAAAATTAGGGTATAACAATGATAATATTATGCAACTACTGTAAGAAGGAAAAAGTTGTGCTCGGAAGATTTCAATACGAAATCGATGTTTAAAAATTTTTTTTTCGGTTTTTCATTTTTCGTGAGTGTAACTTGCAAAGGAAAAATCTGAAAAAAAATCCCTAACGTGTGCATTCACGTTTAGAATGTGTCAGAATTTTTTTGGAATTTTTGCACTACATTAGTTGGGGAAAATGAGGCAAAAACTCATTTTTCGATTTTACCCTATAACTACCCTCCCGGTGAAGGCATCGGATTAAAAATGTGTGTACAATGGTTTTTCATGATTACCTATCGAATGACCCATCGGCGAATAAAATCAGTCCAAGGGCACTTTTGACCCCCTTATTCTGCTAGACCCTTTAAGCAATAAGTTTGAATGAACGTAAACACTTTTGTAGCCTCAACAAAAATCTCCTAAAAAACAACGAACCGGTATTATAGTACGAAAATCCACTAAAAGATTAGAAAAACTCTCTATTTTCTGAACTTGGAAAAGAACCCAATGATAGACTGTAACTGTATAACTTTAATGATAAGATTATTTATAATTATTAGTTTCACAGACTTTTTAATTCCCACAGTTGCATATTTGCTTATTATCATACGTTTTACAGGAATTTATACATGTTTTACCTAACGATGCACGGTTATTATCGTGAGATATTGCCCAGATAATGCATAATTAATAAGCATAGAAGTTATAAGACATAAAAAACCAACGGACTAATTTCAATCCGACCAGCATTCTCCAAAAGAATCTTAAACCTTTGCGGTCCAATATTGAACTGTACTCGACATATCTTTTCACTTGCCTTTACTTCCCGATAATTTAATATTGGCTTTCCAGTTTCATAATGATTTTGTAATATAACCGAAATATACGTTAGTACCTATAGTTATTGCTGTCACTTTAAAACAAATTAATAACCAATAATAGAAAATGTTGTGAAATTAATTTTATTTAGCTCACTACAAAATTAACAAAATAATTCAGACCGCAAAGGGTTGATAAACTCATTACCTTATAACGGCGTTTCTCAACCTTCTCACTCTTATGGAACCCTTGGAACAATGTTCAAGTTCTAGTCAACCCCAGTATCCATGCTGCACAACATATTAGTTTTGCTTTTAATATTGATTGTACTCAATGAGTTATCAATGCGTATTATTTATAAGTTTACGTAGATCTGCGAATATTCGAACCTCCAACTTATACTTGACGAACAAGCCGTACGTTTTATTTCCCTACCTGGTAGGGAAGTAGGGCCTACCACTTGCCGAACCCTTAACCCCCTGCCCTACGATGACGTGTGGCACTCATAACACGGCAATTAGAATAGGAAATTCTTTATGTAGTTCTCCAAAAACTGTTAAAATGGAAATATCAGTGGATCAGAAAACGTTGATATTAGTTCTACGTCGATCTTCGTGGCCGGCTTGCGAGATATTTCGTTTGCCATTTCTTGATACACACGTAGGTATTGACGGCATAAAAAATTAAACATAAATTCGTCTTCTTGCTACTATACTAAGGTAATGTAGCCTTAAATATTCTCGTGAAAAATACTTAACGAAATGAATGTATATCGCATTTCCGAATGAGTACAGAATAACCGGATACATAAAATGTACCAAACCCCTAAATTGGTTAAAAATGTATGAACCTAGGAAGTAAGTTGAACCAGCAGAGTGTAGTACGCAATGTGTTAATATTACGCTAACACTAGATCTACCAAGGTGGTCAAAATGACTTGTCTTGAATTTTTTAAAAATATTCCGGAAAGGGTATAGCCGGTTAAGATGGTCAAATGTGCCCTTGAACCGAATTCAAATCGCGACGAGTCATTCGAAAGCTTATAAAAAAAGAATGATTTCTGCCAAGTTTCAACTTTGAATCTCGACCCGGGGGTAGTAAAGGGTAAAAATAGAAAATCAGGTTTTTGCCGAATTTCTCCTATACCAGCGGATAAAAAATTTTGAAAAAATTCAGAGGCACTTCTGTTATCAGGGCACATATTAGAGAATTTTTTCAGATTTTTAAATTGAAAAAACAAGCTGTGAAAAATAAAAAACGCTAAAAAATGATGAAAAATGCCGATTGTGTATCGAAGCAGTCTTGGCACTATAATTATATTTTTACTGTAAGTACGTATCATTGTTACTATTGTCCTGAATTTTTTTCAGATTTTTCAATTTGGTGCGCCGCAGTTAAAAAAATTAAAAACCGATTTTTTCGTCGTTTTTTCCGTGTCAGAGTAACTTATACGTCGAATTGCTTCATGAAATAGGTATTTTATGACTTCTGCTATGTTTATACGTACAGCAAAACATCAGAGGAATTAAAGAAACTGAAAAAACCGAATCATTTGAAACTGTTATGCGCCTTATATTGTAAAGTATCTACCGTATTTTCCAACGGCGTCGGTGGCGCAGCGGTAGAGTGTCGAGCTGCTATACCGCTGCGAACTTTTTGAACGTAGGTTCATCGCCTCGAACTTCCAAGTCCCTTAGGCTGTTTTTTTTTTTTTTTAATTATATATATTTCCGAACTTTACGACACAACGATCAATATTTATTATCAAATGTTTTAAGAATATTTGAAAAACATATTAACCTGAAATATACGTAAATAGAAGTTTCGACTGCTTGTTATGCCGCCGTTTATCCTGTCAATTACGGCATTGTTTGAAATTGGTTGAAATTGGTTTTCAAATCTCTTACCTTTAACAGTTATGGATGGATGGCAACAAAAATCGTGTTGTTGTTTTTCTACTATTTAGCCTTTTCGTCTATTCGAATTAGATCATACAATTCTATTCTCTCTTTTATTCAAAATGTATGTTAGAATTTCTGTCACGGGTTCAATGCATGAAAGGTAAGAGATTTGAAAACCAATTTCAACCAATTTCAAACAATGCCGTAATTGACAGGATAAACGGCGGCATAACGAGCAGTCCAAAGTCATATTTACGTATATTTCAGGTTAATATGTTTTTCAAATATTCTTAAAACATTTGAAAGTAAATATTGATCGTTGTGTCGTAAAGTTCGGAAATATATATACTTAATTAACAAAAAAAGAAAAAAAAACAGCCTAAGGGACTTGGAAGTTCGAGGCGATGAACCTACGTTCAAAAAGTTCGCAGCGGTATAGCAGCTCGACACTCTACCGCTTCGCCACCGACGCCGTTGGAAAATACGGTAGATACTTTACAATATAAGGCGCATAACAGTTTCAAATGATTCGGTTTTTTCAGTTTCTTTAATTCCTGTGATGTTTTGCTGTACGTATAAACATAGAAGATCGCATAAAATACCTATTTCATGAAGCAATTCGACGTATAAGTTACTCTGACACGGAAAAAACGACGAAAAAATCGGTTTTTAATTTTTTTAACTGCGGCGCACCAAATTGAAAAATCTGAAAAAAATTCAGGACAATAGTAACAATGATACGTACTTACAGTAAAAATATAATTATAGTGCCAAGACTGCTTCGATACACAATCGGCATTTTTCATCATTTTTTAGCGTTTTTTATTTTTCACAGCTTGTTTTTTCAATTTAAAAATCTGAAAAAATTCTCTAATATGTGCCCTGATAACAGAAGTGCCTCTGAATTTTTTCAAAATTTTTTATCCGCTGGTATAGGAGAAATTCGGCAAAAACCTGATTTTCTATTTTTACCCTTTACTACCCCCCGGGTCGAGATTCAAAGTTGAAACTTGGCAGAAATCATTCTTTTTTTATAAGCTTTCGAAAGACTCGTCGCGATTTGAATTCGGTTCAAGGGCACATTTGACCATCTTAACCGGCTATACCCTTTCTAATACTATTTCTTTGTCAATTTTCTATGTCTCTCTTGAAGACTGGCAAGGGAACATCCCGAGGTGTAAATCACCGATTTTTATGAAATTTTAGTATAATATAGATCTCGTTAAAATATTTGACACGTATTTTTTTTTATCGGCAACTGTCCTCGTCAAAGGGGTGAAAACCACCCTCAAAGTTAGGGTCCCGAAAATTATTTATCGAATATCTCGAAAACTATTGGAGATACGAAAATTTCGTAGGGAATGAAAATTCAAGCCTTCGGACGTTGAATCCAGTGGAATAATCAGTTTCTTAAAATATCTATTTGTTTAAATAATGTGCTAGAAAATACTACTTTTTTTATCATTTGGTCAGCCAAATTTCAATCAATTTTCGTGAATATTTGTCTGTGAATACTATATATCGAAACACAAAATACGGATAAAATGGAAATTTAATATTTTTGTTACAAAAAAAGTTATTGTATTTTCAATTCTTACGCCTGCATACTTGTCAAGCTATGCTTCGCATATACATGTATGATTGCTTTGAAAGGTCAGATTTTTTTGTCAGACACACATATTGTTTTTATATAAATTTAAAAAATATGATTGATTAATTAATAATTCGAAATAATTATTGGAAATATGGTATTCATTGTTACTTGTATAACAAGTATTTTCTTACACCACATGCATCCTGAAGCAACTATATAATCAATTAAAGCAGTTTATGTTCGCCAATCGTAAATATATAAAGCACACCTCCTCAGAATTGTTCAATTTTTCAGGTCTGTCGGCTGTATAGTCACATCGATTCCATGTATGACTATCCCCCCCCCAACTGTAAATCGCCAATTCTTATAAAACTATAGTATAATATGGTTTTTGTCGAAATATTTGATACCTACTTTGTTTTATCGGCAATCGTCCACGTTAAAGGGGCGAAAACCGCCCCCACAGTTGGGGTAAAGAAAACTATTTTATTGAATATCTCCGAAACTATTAGAGATACGAAAGTTTTGTACAGAGTGAAAATTAACGCATTTCGACCCCGAATCCAATGATATAAACTTTTTTTTTTAAAAACCCATTAGTTTAAACAATATGATAAAAATACTTTTTGTCAACTTTGAGAGTGGTTTCCACAACGTTAACATGGAGGGTTGCCAAAAAAAATATGTGTCAAATATTTTGACGAGAGCTATATCATACTAAAATTTCATCAAAATCGGTGATTCACACCTCGGGATGTTCCCTTGTGAGAGCACTTGAATCGATCCAGTTTTTTGCTCCTTTCATTTATTTCATTGGGACATATTTCATAGATAACTTTAAATATATTTAATTAATCATAGTAGATCTAGTGTTAAGTTATGCGGCATAAGGGAAATCAGTAATAAATTGTTATTGCACCAATTAATACGGAGTTATTGCATGTTTAATCACAAAAGAAATTGCAGGCCAAAGGGTTAACAGCGTTTCGTGCACTTCAGGGTTCCCCGGTATCCTGGTTAGGAAGCGCTGCCTTATAATATCAAAACACATTCGGGCGTAGAAAAAACATAACGCAAAAGAATAATAACGACTTGTAACGATATACAGTTATTTACAAAAAACGAACTGTGAAAATGACACATATGTACATATTTTGAACCTAGCAGTTTTCGTATCGTACGAGATCTAAGAATCCAAACGGAAATTTCATGCTAACCACGGCGAGTTGTTTATTTTGAGAGGGGTACATTTCACTTTACCGTAACGAAAACTGATCAATTCTCAAGGAACACATGAAATTATTTGTACAAGAGGAAACTTTCGTCTAGAAAGTTAACATCGATATTTTCGAATACGTTAAAATGTAAACCCTAAACATCTCGATTTATAAAGAATGTAACTTATGCCACTTTCAACATAAATGCAACAAATAATGGTTGTACGTGACTGCCCAATTTCAACTACGTATTAATATATATACATATATATGCGTGACGAATATTTACTTTCACAATTAAATAATAATTGCAGGAAAGTAAGAAGTATTTTATAAGTAAAATAATAAATAACATATAACGAACCATAATAAGAAACTGAACTATTCTTATATTTATATAAATATATATAATATAGATAAATATATTATACTTACCTCGCCTCTTTTGCATGAACTCGCCTCGTTATTCTTGTCGAAAGCTCGATTACTGGAGAACATCGTACCATTAGTAAAATTAAGGAGAGAAAAGCAATTGTTGTTTAACTCTGCCTCCTCGTTGATACTGATGTTATCAAGGAATTCATAATCCGAAGAGTTGGAATCACGACAATTTGTTACAAACGAACGCGCGAATGAACTCTTAAAAAAATGTCCCGGAGATACTTCGCTTCCAAGAGCGAATTCCACTTTCGGCAAATCACCCATCATTTTCAGATAAAACGATAATAATGCCTGCAGAAAAAAATTTGTTCAACTAATACATGAAAGAAAGCTATTTTTACAACGCTTCTCTTGGAGACTAAACAGAAACAGAACAACGACGACGGCGGCGACGACGACGGTAACAACAACAAATTTCACTCATCGCGCAAGGTACAAATATTGAAAGGTAATTTCGTGATCCAATGAGTCACGGAACGGTGTGTACAATTTTTTTCTAATAATTTCGCGGATTCTTATTGGAGCAGTCATTCGCACATGATATATGTCAGAAACACAAAATTCTTTAACACATCAAATTAATAATTAATATCAATTCATTGCACAGCGCAAAATAAGATTACGTCGGAAAGAAAAACATTGTGTTATAGGTTCCCACTCCGAGTACACACCACACCGATGCACCTGCTACGAAGGTACGCAACGAACTGACAATGCCTGCTGTTCAGCCGTTCGAGTCGGGGATCCCGAGTGACGAAACGGCTTGAGGAAACTCGTGCACTGTACATACGCTACTCTACCCCATAACCTACAATTTTAACGTTAAAGAAATATTACTTTAACATCAGAACTACCGGCGTGAGATCTGTTATATTTAAGTATATTAAATAAGTACTTCGAAAAAGGTAAATACTGAGGTCGAAAAGGCGATCGGTAATTTATGTTTTATAAAATAGATGTAACATATCTATTCTATGAATATCCTATAAAATTAGAGAATTTTTGAAAAACATTCTGTATTGGACATTTTGAGTAGTTCGGTAGTTCTAGTGTTAACGATAAGAATAAAGTTGCATTAGGATATTGAATTTACACTAAGGCTTATGAAATTTCTTCATCTTCTTTTTAATAACCCTTCCAATCCTTACTGTTTCGATATCTAGTTGTACACTCATCAGGATAACACTTAAGTTTGTAATAGAAGAAATAATTACAAGTAATTACAATTACCTCCCTATGAATTTATAAGATTATAATATGTAAAAGTGAAAAAAAAACAACGAAAGAGGTATAGGAATGCAAGAAAAAAGGTAATAAAGAAGCAATAAAGAAATAGTGGTAACACTATACATAAACGTTTAGGATAAACTTGAAACACAGTAGTCTTATGCAAAGCTATAGGTAGTTTCATATTTGTTCAGATACTTTTCATTTCTTTTTGTACATGTTTTACAGATGTGTAAACTTAAAAATGCTTGTATACTCTATTTATAAGAAATATTTCATGAAAAATATGCATCAGATGGATTCAGTTTGATTGGTACTGTGTTAAAACAATGCTTTATGTTTGATACAGTTTTAGAATTAAATTTAATATTGCTTGACGAATTATGTTTACATCTCCATTTTTCTTCCTCCGTAATTTGAATGTAGAAGACACACATTGTCACAGATCATGCATGTGTGCTTTCCGCATTAAGTGTCAATATGTATTTTCTACCTTTTTCCTTTCCAATTGAAAGATTATATAGACATACACTTTTAATTTATGTAATACAATGAATATAGCAATGGTATATTAATGTTATGATACTTATGTATTTCATTTTTGTGATACTGTAACAAAAATTATAAAATGTCATTATAGTGCAATGTATCATTTGGTTCTTATAATCAGTAATTTGAAATTAAATTATCACACATCTTTTTCAACTTTTGTATGATTATAAAATGATAATGTGTGTGTATTCCAAAAAGAGTTTCATTTTCTAACTTTTTATTGATCCATTTTTGACTAACCACTAGAACCACTGGCATTAAACCTTTTATATGTAAATATATTTAACATTTAGTTGAGGACAGAAGGAATTAATTGCTGGGAAAGATGATTAATATAGTAATTTATATTTTACGAGATGAATGTAGAATATGTATTCTATGACCCCCTATAAACTTTGAGAATTTTTAGAAAAAATTGTGTGTCAGTCATTTTAACTGGTTTGGTAATTCTAATATTACTATTTTTATCTGATATAAAATTCAATCAAAATATGTAGAAAATTTATAACAATTTGACTTTAAAATGTATCTTATACTTACTCTTTTATAGTTACATTACAGAATAGCAGACTAATATAGTACCATAATAAGTAATGAATTAACTCATACAGCATTAATGATCAATTGTTGGAGCAACCTACTTCTCTGTACAGATTTAGTACTATATAAGTTTGTTTCAAACTTTGAACACTTAGTTAATGGATAATCTGTTTCTTACATAAATCCAAACAATATAAAAACATAGCAAATGTATTAAGGCTCCACATACCACACAAATATCACATCAATTGTAAGAAGCTTAACACTATGTCTCTAGAAAATAACCAGAAACAATAGATAAGCCTAATTAAATAAAATCTTTTCAATTTCTAATTTCTTCCTCTATCACTTGAATCAATATAGTATTATGTAACAATAATATAACACTCTTATAATTTAGTCTGTGTTAAGTATTGAAATGAGATATTGTTATATTTATCAGCATTAGTTAATCCTCATATTCTTTTTTCTGGAATGCAAATTTTATATATTTTATCTTCTAATTAACTGAATAAATGAAAATCCATATTCTCCAGTTTGATTTATTTCTTTATTTTCATCATTCTTTAAAGTACACCTGCCATGCAGCAGATCTGAAACAGTGGGACACAGAAAGTGCAACATCTAACAAAAGCATAGTTCAATCAGCATATTTGAGTGGCTGGACCCACGTTCTCAACTAAAAGGACTGTTAGCGTCTTAAGAACTTTTCTGTGTATGACATTTTATTAATTACATGTTATTCAAATTTTCACAGAGTAATTATTAGGGGGACAGGAATGTAATATCGTTTTTTATTTTGAACGAACAATGCAGTCATTGACGTTATTAACAACCTTTTGTCATTTAGTGTGCAAGTTTTCAATGCTGAATCCAGAAAAATCAATTGATTTTTAAGCGAAATATGTGGAGAAACGACATTACTTTCCAGTCGCCCTAATATTTATATCACTACTCCATGTGTTCATTTCATTAGATGTCACACTGTTTAAAGCTTCATGATATATGTTTAAAACCATTGTATTTTGAAAGCATTGTAAGTCCATTTTTTAAAAATATGAAGTATCATGCAATGTATGCTTAATTTAAGTGTGAACTTTTATTTATAACTAGTTAATCTTTAATATCTTAAAAAATGCTAATACTTTGTTCAATTTAAAATTGACCGGTAAAAGACCTTGCATAGACATTGATCATGAAAGTGCTGTAAATCCTATTTCCATAGACAGGCTACAGGGAAATTGGCCACTGGTGGCTAAATTTGTTTTATTTAACGTGTTGAAAGTTACAATTCTAATTTCATATTAACGTCAAATAGCGATATAAATAAGAAGAAGAAGTTAATCAATATTATATTATAACAATATTATTTTATGACAATTAGAAATATATATTTTATTTAATTTTAAATCAATACACGCATAAATGAAACTCATGAGTATAAAGAAAAGAATAATCTGAGAATCGGAGGACGAATATAATTCCACTATGAAAAACAAATTAATGAAATGTAAAAAGAGAAAAGAAATTATACAGGTAGAATCCTCATCAGATGAGGATACTGTTATTGAAAATTTCAAAACACTGTCAAATGAAGAGCATAAATAAATAATACTAATATCTTATGTTGAGTTTAACAATATAAATATAAAAATATAAACAATATAAATATAGTTAACATTCAAAACAAAATTCGATCAATATTAAATATATTTTAAGTTAAAACAAAATTTGAATGTTAACTATATTTATATTGTTTATATTTTTATATTTATATTGTTAAACTCAACATAAGATATTAGTATTAGTTATTTATGCTCTTCATTTTTAAGTGATATGTACTTGACTTTTCAAAGTTGAAGTTAAATGATTTTTTCCATTAATTTTGAAAGTGATGTAAGTCCATTTGTACCCTGTTAATATACATTATTTTAATTAAATCCGCCGAATAAAAATTTATATAATCAAATTATATATTAATAAATTGGTAGAAACATTGTCAGATTCGTCATAATTAACCAATACTTTTTAATTGACAGATATGCTAATATTTAATTTTCTCGAAACAATATAAAATGGACTTGCACTACTTTCAAAATAAACGGTCCATATCATGTAAATGAAATAACTACATAGGTGAATTATTATCTTCATATATGAATATGAATATATATTATTCATATATGAATAGTTACTCAACAAATTAGTACTGCAATTAATCAAATCTGTAGTTGCCAAAAATAATTATATAAATATTATGGTAAATATAAATACAATAATAAATATTATATATCTTTATAAATTAAAGTTTGTACATTTAAACTTGCCGAAAGTCCGAGCAGTTAACATAATGTTGTCTTTCGAAATCACAAACTAATATTTATAAAAGATTGTAATATTAGGTTTGACAAAAAGTAATACAATTTTTATAATTTATGTTAAATTTGAAACATAGCATTTGTATTTCAGCATGCTTACAACCTTGTAAACTGCGATACACACAGATTTTCTAGTACCCACATTTCAGGATATTTGATACCAATAGTTATCGAAGTTACCAATTTAGACTCTTTATATTCACGAATCTAATTGTATAAATATTACAGCCGTTAGAAATAATTTAAGTATCATTTACTATTTGATTCAAGAGATCTAATATAACACGTGTCGTACAACACATGGTACAAGTTTTTACTTCAATACATAAGATTCTATACTTACGTTTGTTTTAAACCAAGATATTTAAACAAATTATTATTTTTATTACAAATAAAATATTTAGAAATTAAATGGGTAATTTTAAAGTTACACTTAAAGTTATTGTTGATATTATCGATCTTAAGTCGATTTAATAAAACCGGATATCATGTGCTATATGTAGGTAACACTCGTTTTCCGCTCTGTGCACAACGTTTCGATCCCTTTTCGTATACTAACGCGAAAGTATAAAGTAGTCATTGGAGTATCATAAGTTAAAGGTATAAAATTTCTAAGGCCCAACGTTGATTCAATATTAAAAACATGGCAGGAAGTATAAGAGGATTGTTAAGAATAAATGCAGGTCTTACAAGAAACACATTTTTCAAAAATAATATTTGCAGCGGTATGTAACTTTATAACCTAAAATTTGTATAAGGGAAAGTCTGGTATGTTTTACATGAAAAGTTCGTAACGACATAAAAATATTAATTTATAACAAGTTATATGAGAATGTGAACATTTTTACAGTAATTAAAATCTATATGTACATAATTAAATTTATATAACTCTTTCATTACTATTTCTGTGTATAATATGAAGTAACTTATAATTTTTTAGGAGGCATGCGATTTCTGTACACAGAAAATAGCCTAGGAATACCAAAGTACGAAAATGCGAGATTAAATTTTCGTAATCAATTTATGAATGTAGAGACTACATTTCGCTCAAAAATGGTTGAAGTTTGTAAGGATGAAAAATCATTGATTTTCACAGAAGATTTAAAAGCAATGTTACATTTAGTGCAGAAGAAAGAGGATGATATTGCTTTGTTATTACAAATGCTGGAAAAGTATAATGCTCAACAAAAAGATGTGAAGTTTGGCAGTTTCATTTTTGGGCCAGTTGTAATGCGAGCGCTTTATTATTTGAATGAACCAGACATTGCACTGTCTGTGTTTTGTGATTCCAAATATGAAAATTTATTTCGTCAACTAGCATCATACCAAATTTTAATGTGTCTTTTATACAAGCATGAAAAATACAGGGACATTAGAAATGTCTATGAAACTATCAAAAAAGGAAATACAGATGTAACTCAACATCCAAGAAATACAACAATCTTATTTGCCGTTGCATGTTATAAAGAAGTAAAAATTTTGTGAATACAGTACTTCAGTGGTATATTATTACTTTAAAAATTATTTACTCAACTTTTGGTTTTAGAATACACCAGAAGTATTTGAACTGGTAAAAGATGAATGGAAGCAATTGTTGGGATCTGGAGTTCCAATAATGCGGAGGACAGCAACATTCTTTGCAGCTTTAGCGTTAAATCAAGATGCTCCATACGTTGCTGTAGAAATGTTATCCGCAGTGAAGGAAAATCGTTACATTGATATCAGATGTCTTCAGGTTTTGGCATTTATGAAGATGAAATCATACTTGGAAATAATACCGATTTTAAGAAGATCTTTAGAATATGACAGACCCCAGAATAAAAAGGAATGTTACTTCGCTAATGTGGTATGTACATAAAATTTCGTCAAATTATATTATACAATTATATAATAATTTCATATCATTGTTATTAATGTTAAAGAGTATCTTAATTAAACGTAAGTGTTTTATGCCCCACAAATCTTTCGATCCTGATCAGGTATCTTCAGGCATCTATTACTGACATATTCTTCATATGTTATACTATTTTTGTCTTAAGCTGTTATATTGACACACATATGTGTGATAGCACTTCTCATTTTTCTTTATTATTACTTACATTTTTATACACATTAATGCTACATATTAGTACATACTTGTATGTTCAATCTTGCAAACATATTCATGGGTGCATCAGGTGTATTCTCACATTTTTATTTTCTCTAAATTTTTCATTAGATATTTCACTGATCTATTTATTTTTTTCTGATTTCAAGTCTACTTAACACATTGAGCGCTGGCTATATATAAGCCATTTAAAGCATAAACGACGGGTTCGTTTTCTTGTCTCTAAACAATGACTATCTAAAAAAAATATTTAAAGCCATAAACATTTTCGTAAAATTTTTTTCCTTGACCCAATGATTCTAGCACCTTTATTGTTCTTCATATCACCCAAAAGTCTCTGAAGGTTAATCATATTTTGATGTGCGAGGTGTAGAAATATCCATACAAAGAAACAAAACGTCGCACAATATCGCGGGGCCGTCGTTCAATGTGTTAAAACTATAGACTATTATTATTTAACTATAGACTAGTATTATTACTGTTAAGCTGTAATAATCATAGCAGTTATATGCAAAGTTTCTTCGTTAATCTATTGCTAGATTAGATGCACAAGCATTAGTATTACATTCACTGTAACACAACAAGTATTATGTTTGCTCTCACTTTCAAACAAAATTTGAAAAAAGAAGAGGTCATGAAAATGAATATGCTTTCAGCATTGCTCTATAACAGTGGTTTTCAAACTTATTTAGGATTTTTTGCGTGGCAGTCTCTTTACAGTTCTTTTGATTGCCTGCGGATCCTTTACAATTAACTGCAATTACAAACATAAATTGCAAGAACAAATGTATGTATATATGTGCACAGATGGGATGTGTATAAAACAAAAAAATGACATACTGTCAAGCTAAAAATAACATAACGCTGCTAATAAGTACCTGAAGACAATCAAACTGATTGAAATTTCTTTCAAAGGAAAGCAGTTATATTTGCTTATGTTATAATATACAAATAGCACTGTACTACAAATTTAAAACTTCTTTTCTGTTTTCCAATAGTTACTGCCTGATTCTTATAGAGTCTGTCGACCCATACGGTGGATTGCGGTAAAGATTCTGGTATTTCGTGAAAACGAGGAACCTGTAAAAGTTCTTCCTTGATTTAAAAAATAGAGAAGTGTTTCTTGAGTAGAAAGGTGTGAGCAGTTATAATAGTCCGTACTTTCTAATGATAGTAAATAATGCTCAAGATTTTAAAACGAATAGATATGTGAGTTTTCAACACAACATATATATACGATCAATACTTTCACGGGCCCAGGAAGTGATGGATCTCGTTGAGGTGACATTCACAACCTCAGGAAACTGAGGATTTTTTTTAAGACAAGGAAGAATTTTCTACCGTCTTTAGTTTTCATTTAATACCAGCAATATTATCGAAATCTACCGTCTTTACAAAAACTGATGTTTCTCAAAGACAGGGGGTGTTAAAAAAATTTCGTTTGCGAATTTGTGTTCAAATCTACGAACCCTATAAGAACCACATAATGGCTGTTGTTAAAATACGAAAATGATATAAGACAGTGTAATCATTAAGAAATACTACTACTAAGAAATACTACTAAGAAATACTGATATATAAAACCACGCTTAATGAAAATTATTGAATACTTTCAGTATCAGTAGATTTTTCTATATAAAAGTAAAATATGGATACGCTTTAAAATTATTTGCAATTAGTAAACATCATTACTTATATTCAGTTGAAAATGTTATCTTTATTCTAATCCTTAGTTTTATCTCGATCTTTATTCATTTTAATTCGAATAATCATTTAAAGATTATTTAAATTAATAGATTATATTAATAAGATTATTTAAATTATTTAAAGTTTATTTATGAGTAATATTTGTAATTTACGTACAATAGATTCAAAACCTTGAAAATAGTCTCGAAGGTGATCAAAGCAACGAAGTTACTGAACTGAAGAAGATAATAAACACTCTAAAAAAATATGAACACATAATAGATATGGTAAGCAAGTTTCTGATTTCAATCTGTATTTTTTCCATCTATTTATATTCTTTGTTCTTCAGAAGTATTTATTTTCTTTGTTCCATAGAACTTTGAGGACCATCTTCTTAATCCCATAGACAGATTTATCCAACAAAAAAGGCCAATGATGTCAGAATTTGAACCCCAAAGACAACGATTTAGACAAAGAACAGGATTAAGGAATCTTTTGTAAAAAAAATTAAACAATATTTGAAACTTGTCTGCTGTTAGTTAATGTGGCTGTTATAGAGCTACTTAAAATAATATAACATAATTTTTAGATTCTACTGTAAGTCTTCTTTCTTTATAAATATCAGACTGCTTATATTAATGATTATTAAATAAATCGACCCAAAAAACTTGTATTGAAAAGAAACTGAAATAATAAAAAAAGATTAAAGGTTTTCTCCGTCTCACAATGTTATTACTTTGAATATAAGCTACTTCAACTAATTTCAACTAAACTAATTTTTTAGATAAATGCAATTACTTTTCGACAATGATACGGTTAACCTATGAATATTTCATATTGACTTTACGTCTTATGACTTTATGTCGGTTTACTAACTTAAAGCAGGGGTGAACACGCATTGGCTAAGTAAGAACCGTATTCCGGTTTTCGTATGTTATACAAATATTAACCATAAAATTGTACTGCAAAATATTCGTTATTTAGTGAATGTAACAAAATATCGTGAAGAAAAGTTTTGAAGTAATAAAAAGAACAGATTTAAATTTTCAGTAGGAGCCGTATTTGACCACCGTTGATTTGTATTATCATCTACATCACTATTCACCACGGGTGTGTAAGCTGTGCCGTGTGTCGGGCAGTGATGCCAGGACGTGGGATTTTTCCCACCCATGAGCACTACCTAATCCTCAGTAACGTGTATACTTCACTCAAATACGGGGTATCATTAGACCCCTGTGAAAATTAAAATACGGTAGAAATTACAGGAAGAGGACATTTTACTAGATACGTCCATGAAAACAACCGCCGCCGAGCTGTGACGTCGCATGCGCATGCGCACGACGGCTCCCACGTGGGATTTTTCCCACCCGTGCGCGCTACCCAATTCTCAGTAACGTATATACTTTACTCAAATATGGGGTATCGTTAGACCCCTGTGACAATTGAAATACGGTAGACATTACAGGAAGAGGACATTTTACTAAATACGTCCATGGAAACAACCGCTGTCGAGCTGTGACGTCAGCATGCGCATGCGCACGATGACTCCCACGTGGGAGAAAATCCCACGTCCTGGCATCACTGCACTGGTGTCGGGTACCCGACGCCTCGGGTCGGGTCGACGAAAGTCGGGCGGGTACCCGATACACTCGGGCCTAGGGAAACCCGACCGGTCTCGGGTAACCTGACCACTGAACTCTAAGGGTGTGCAAATACCCGACTCGTCGGTCTCGGGTCGGGTCGACGAAAGTCGGGCGGGTACCCGACACACTCGGGTCTAGGGAAACCCGACCGGTCTCGGGTAGACCGACTGGTCTCGGGTAACCCGACTGATGTCGGGTAGTCCGACTGATCTCGGGTATTTCGTCTGCTACGAGCTAATGATGGCGGACTCGAGACTATTCGATGTAACTCTCACGCCCATGATACCGGCGATTCAGTGCGAGACACGCTCATGGAGCGTAAGAGTTACACCGAACAGCCTCTAGTCCGCCATGTTGGCCCCGAAGCAGACGAAATACCCGAGATCAGTCGGACTACCCGACATCAGTCGGGTTTCCCTAGACCCGAGTGTGTCGGGTACCCGCCCGAACCCGACCGACTTTCGACAACCCGACCCGAGCCGTCGGGTACCCGACACTCGGCACAGCTTGCACACCCTTACTGAACTCTAATAATACTGGAACGCGCGCTGGCTAATCTCTCCCATGTAGAAGCAGCGTATCGAGAGAGATAGCGACACAAGGTATCTTTAGCTCTTTCTAATCATACTGCGCATGTGCACAACTACGTCACGCTCATCAGGGTACACGGGCTACAAAAAGTTTTTTCCCTCATCTCAGTTTAGTACGTTTCATTGTTGTGGTGTGTTTCAATGGGAGGGAGAAAACTTTTAGACAGGACTGTACAGACAGAGAGAAGGATACCCGAAGTGGATATCTCTCTCGATACGGTTTAGGAGCGTCAGCGCGCGTTCCAGTATTATTAGAGTTCAGTGAACCCGACCGATGTCGGGTAGTCCGACTGATCTCGGGTATTTCGTCTGCTACGAGCCAAGATGGCGGACTCGAGGCTATTCGATGTAACTCTCACGCTCCATGATATCGGCGATTTAGTGCGAGACACGCTCATGGAGCGTACCCGAGACCGGTCGGGTTTCCCTAGACCCGAGTGTGTCGGGTACCCGCTCGAACCCGACCGACTTTCGCCGACCCGACCCGAGGCGTCGGGTACCCGACACACGGCACAGCTTGCACACCCTTACTATTCACTGATTTAAATTACTGATGTACAGTTACAATGTGTACAAAACATTTATTAATATGTAAAATGGATGTTTTTTCATCTAAAAAGTGATAATACAGGCAAACCTGCGTTTATGAAGTCCTTTTTTGTGCGCTATATAAAAAAAAGTCTATCAAATGCATATTACGAATAAAAATTAATGGAAAAATGTAATGTAGCTCTGAACGAGTACGAGGTAGCATCTTCAAGTGACGAAAGTGATTTTGAAACCGGTTCTCCACACGAAAATCTACGTACTTAACTACGATGAGTAGTGTCAAATACACATATTAGAATGTACATAAGCAAATAAAACATTTATAAATGTTCCAGTATGTAAATACAATTTTTCCTTGTTTAAGGAAACCAATTTTTAACTACATCGTGGTATTGATTTACATATTTTATATGTGAGAGTTTTTTTTCATGTATATCTTTTTTTAAATGTTGTAACTGCTGATAATCGTAGTATTTAAAACACATTTAAAATGCATTTCTGAACAAATAAATTATATTCCAGTCTTTTGTAATACAACAAATTTATATGTCAAGAAAGTATAAAAGATATGTTACCATAAATGAAGGACCTGACTGAAATCATTAATGATATTAATTTCATAATTCACAAGTCGTTGTGCAAAAAAACTAAAATTGCTTACAAAGATCATTGATACACGATATAATTACATTCTTTTGCGTAAATCTATTTTTTGAATAAAAAAAAATATTATTTAGATAAATAATAAAAACCGTACTACGAATTGAATTCTTATTTTTATTTATTAAGTTATGTTATATTAATAGATTTCTGTAATTCGTCTGATATCGTTAACTTTCGAAAGACTGCTGTGCAACCATTCCGCCATTTTACCTTTAGGATGATAACTTATTTGTGCTTTAAGTATGAACTCAGACAACCATTTAGCATCAGGCTTACAAGTTTTATCAACGCATCTGCAAAAAAATTTCATGTCTTATTTCATATCTATATGCTATACACATGGCTTGATAAATGAGTAGAAAGAAAATTTTCAACAAATTAAACAAAATAGAAAATGACATATAAAAATATAAAAACCTTGGCAAAAAAGCTGCGATGAAAGTAATCCAACTTTGAATGTTAGAAGGGTACATGAAGAAAATTTTTTGCACTGCCCGAATACCATCTGTAGTTAAATTCTGCATAAAATATTCAAATGATGATGCACAAGCTACGTGCACAATATCTCTGCCATTGGTATTTCTACTTAAAAGCAATGCTTTCTGTGCACATTTATTAAAAGTTTTTGGATTTGTTTCCAGTAACATTCGAAGCAAACGTATCCAATACCTTACGTCACCTATTATAAGAGTAAGATATTCTTGCTTTCAAATGGTAAATATGGTATTACTTTTAATTACTATTTGATATTGTAATGTACTCTGCATGTGCAATATATTAAACTAGCATAAATAAGCAAGTAAAATCTATAACATTTATATTAAAAATAGTTCCAAGTAGTTATGCAAATATGTCCACCTTGAATATTTTCGTTATTGGCCATAATATGAAAAAATGTGACATACAAAACTTGCACGGGACAAAAAAAGACATATTTAAATATAACATATTTTTGCGTATATGTAGACATGGAGGAAATTTCAAGGCCATCTCTATCTTTCCCTAAAGGAATGTTTTCTTTTATCGTTATGTGATAAATCTGATGTTTAGACGATTTCAATAAGCTATAGTAGAAGATCGTGCAAGGACAATTGTGGTAGTAAAATGAACTTTTTTGTATTCCTCCCGATTCATGTTAGTGTTAGAAACTACTAGGATGTTTACATTCATCGCTACACGCGATGAATTGCTACAACATAAACAACGTTATAAGACTATTCGTTTATAAAACGTTATAGAGACCGACAGTTTTTTTTCCGCATCAGAATATGCACGCGTCGGTACGGATTCGGCCTCGTCTCTAGAGAGAACCTATCGTTCTGGTAAGCCAGTCCAGCAACGATTTTCTTTTGTACAAAAATGAAGATCTACGAACTGAAGGTTGTGCTAGAATAAGTTCAAAGCGAAAAGACTTGTACTTGATGCAACGATACAAAGATCTCCTGTACCGTAAGGAAGTAAAGAAGTTCATATTACTACTAAATTTAATTTCGCATGATCTTTAACGATATCTTGTTGAAATCGGCTCAATAGCGATAAAAAAACATAGCATCCCATTTAAAAAAATAGAGATGACCTTCACATCTCCTCTTGCCTTCATGTACGTAAAAAAATTTGTATATACATGTCCACATGTAAATACATAACGTGTATATATAACGCATGAAATAAATATGTAACGTGTCACTTACATGGGTACCTATGAATTGCTTTACATAGAACAATAATGGCATCATTAACCTTGCCCTGAATCAGATAAGAATATGCACATAAGCTAGCAATGTGATGTCCATATTGTGGATCATTTTTGCATTGTGTTAGTTCTTCTAGTACTAATGTAGTTAAATTGAAATCGCCGTGTAATATTCCTAACGATGCAGCTGCCAAGTAACCGGCTGGAACAATTGGTTTAATTTGTATGCATTGAAAGAGTAAAGTTTTAGCATCAGCCACTACTTGAAAAATATGAGCCATTGCAGCCATTGCACACAAGGTATTCGCTTTTTCTGATTCAGTATTAGCAAACCAGTTAAGAGCTGCCTGGTACGCGGAATATGATTTTTCATATTGTTCAGCTGCAAAGAATTTTATATAAAATATATATCAAAAAAGAGAAATTGAATTATAAGAAAATAAAACTAATTAGATACCTTTGAATAAAGATAATGCTAAATAGCACTGAGAGATAAAATTGCCTTTCTTTATAGTCCTGCACAATTCTACAGCCTCGTTATACTTTCCAAGTTGTATTAAACTACGTACTAAGTTTATACATACTAAATCCTTTTCTTCATTAGTACTTAATTGTAGAGCTGTATTAAATTGTTCTCTTGCTGATCTATACATTGTCTCTCTTTCTAATAGTAATCCATAAGCATTTCTTGCATAACACGTGTTTGGGTTGCGTTCTGCAATGTTATATATATACAGTCAGGGACAAAATTATGTGGACAAGAGGTGACAGTAATTTCCAGTAAACTTTAAACGAAAAAGGACTAATTTTATATTCTTCAGTTTTATATATTATCTATTCCAATGGTACACAGATTCTTCAGTAAATAATTGAAATCCATATTTACATTTTTGCCTGAACGAATGACATTAAACATAAGATTCAACTATCTGTCGAAGGACAAAAATAAGTGGACACTTGGTTTCAGTCTTATTGTTATGGACAAAATGTAAACAAACGCCCTGCACTGTTTAAACTTGCAAATGCTAGTTTCAAACAACCTCCTCAGTGTCGACTTTGACTTCATCAAAGTAACGTAGTTTGCCAAAATGGTAAAAACAAAAGAAATTACAAGTCAGATTCGTCGGTTAGTGGTTTCAGATTGTCAGGATAGAATGAGTTATCGCGCAATCGCTCAAAAGTACCGTATCTCAAAAAGTGCAGTAGAAAAAATTTATAAAAAATATTTAACCCACAATACGGTGGAAAACTTAAGAGGTCGTGGACGCAAACGCTGCACTACGATACGAGAAGATCGGCGTATTCTTCGAAGGTGTCGGAAAGAGCCATCGCTTTCCGCAAGAAGCATCGTAGAATTTTTGAATTTATAAACGTTTCTGCAAAAACTATTAAAAGAAGACTACGTGAAGCTGGCTTAAGGTGCTGTAAAGCTAGACGTAAGCCGCACATTACTGAAGTCAATAGAAAGAAACGATTAGTATTTGCTAAAAAATTTGTTAATATGCCGCTATCGTTTTGGAAAACTGTAATATGGAGTGACGAAAGTAAATTTGGATTGCGGAATTTAAAAAAGCAGCGTCAGGTATGGAGGAAACAGAATGAAACGTTTAAAAAGCGGTTCATTACGCCAACCGTTAAATTTGGCGGAGGAGCATTGATGGTGTGGGGGTGCTTCTCATGGCATGGGATTGGTACACTGGCACAAATTACCGGGATTATGAATGCAGACAAGTATATTGAAGTATTAAATGAAAATTTGGAGGAGGCAGTATTAAAAATGGGACTCGAGGATGGATTTTTGTTCCAACAAGATAACGACCCGAAGCATACTGCTAAAAAGACGATGAAATTTTTCGAGGATTCAAACATAAATTTGCTTGAATGGCCTGCACAGAGCCCGGACTTGAACCCTATAGAACATCTATGGAGTTTACTAGACGCGAGGGTTTCACTCGATAAACGTACTGCCAAGAAAGATTTTTTCGAACATTTGCGGGCAGAATTCAACGACATCGATAAATCTTACATAGAAAATCTAATAAATAGTATCCCACGACGTCTGGAAGCCGTAATTTTAGCCAAAGGCGGAAATACCAAATATTAGTCTGATCATCTTTCAATTTCTTACAAATTGTAGTATGTGTCCACATATTTTTGTCCATCGATAAACAACTGACTTTTATGTTTAATGTTGCTAACTTGTATAAAAATGTAAATATTATTTTCAATTTCTTATTAAGTTATCTATGTACTATGAGGATACATAATAAATAAAACTGAAGAATATAAAATTAGTTCTAATATGTTTAAAATTCATTGACAATTACTGTAACCACCTGTCCACATATTTTTGTCCCCGACTGTATATTAAATAACTATTACAATTTTTCATGACTTATCAATATTACATGTCACTGTACAGATATACAGACGTAAGTACATTCATACATTGACCACCACGGCGGAATCATATGTTTCACTTTGGACGCCACGAAATTTTTTCAGGGACAAACATATGAAGAACTCCGGTCACCAATGACCACCGCGACACAATAGAACAAGCAGTTTGCTGTTACATAAGACCATCGTCGCAGTCAACGTGTTAAGCAAGTAGGAGGTATATAGAAGTAGCAAAGACTTCTGCATTTTGAAAACTGAAACCGAGCAAGGGTACATGTACACGAAAAAATTGCCCAGAATTATGATCCTAGCGGCTTATCCGAGAATCATTGAAATCGGAGGTCCCTCATCTGTATAATTGCCACAAAATATTCTCGTAATTTATTTTTTAACGCAATTTTTCACCATCGATTCAGCGGAAAAAAGCACCGATACAGTGAAATAGGCCTACAGAGGATACCACTACAAAAAAAACGCATGGTGATACCACCTCATGGATGATGTGGAAACTTATTAACAGTGTGCTGATGAGAGATTAGACAAGATTGTAAATTGTATAGACAATGCAGCCACGGCGGCAACAATATACTCTTTAACGCGAGAAAGCTTACAAGGAGAACTTACCCCCGTGGACATGGTGATTTTAATGAGCTTCATATTAGGTGAAACTACATCGAAAAATATGTGTGTCATGTCCGAGCATTTTTGTGAATGGGCCCTTAATTATGAGAATCGCATTTTGAAAAATGCAATTTTTCTGTAGTACGTGATACTCTTAAAGAGAACGGCTCTTTCGATGAAGTGCGATGCTCGGCGGATGCGTGCTTGGCTTATACTTTTGCGCTCCGCCGCGCTTCGGGATCGAATCCTGACTGTTGAGTAATTTTTTTTTCCTTTATTTGTTTTCTGTAATATTTTAATCCTCTTAAATATCATTTAATTGAAAATTCGTATATCGACAACTTATTATAACTTTTGAAAAATGTTTACTGCAAAATTACGTTACTTGAACGTAAGCAAATGAAAAGGGCAACTGTTTTATTACCTGGTTCGCTATTCATCACAAAGCTATTTAACATTAGGGTATCTGTATTTTATAACTTTAATGTAGTCTTTTTTTAGCTTTTCAAGTGTTGGGTAACTATTTCAAAAGCATTCTTTCACATTTTTAACATGATCATTATACAATGGTTTGCGTTTTCCGGGTTTAAGCCGCGTTTGGGATTGTGAAAATTCCGACGTTTCGCCAGCATTTCAGCTAGCTTCTGTAGGGTAAAACTGATACTGAGGTATTCTGTTGATAGTACTCCTATTTATAATGGTGCTCATTGACACGGAACCGTGCTTCAGCCAATCAGATTTTTAGTTGATCAGCTGAGCAACTAAAAAAAGGATCGGAATCCACCGTTGCAATCATCAGGAGTATACAAGTTCCCATGCTCATGCGAACACGTATACATCGGAGAAACTGGGAGGAGTGTGAGCACACGTCTCAAAGAACATGAGAGGTGTTCCAGACTGGGATACACACAATCGGCTATAGCCGAACATAAAATCAACACCGGTCACAAAATACTTTTCGACCAAACCAAGCTCTTGGCTAAGACCTCAGGTTACTTCCCTAGGAAATACCGAGAAGCATTGGAAATAATAAAGTATCCGAACAACATCAATCGTGACAGAAGCTATAACATAAGCCCAATCTGGAACACCCTCCTCCCATTTTTTAGTCGCTCAGCTGATCAACTAAAAATCTGATTGGCTGAAGCACGGTTCCGTGTCAATGAGCACCATTATAAATAGGAGTACTATCAACAGAATACCTCAGTATCAGTTTTACCCTGATGAAGCTAGCTGAAATGCTGGCGAAACGTCGGAATTTTCACAATCCACAACGCGGCTTAAACCCGGAAAACGCAAACCATTGTATACTTAACAATGGCCGCGAAAGCCTCAAAACCTCAACATGATCATTAGTTTCCTTGCAACTGCCGACGTGAAAGGAAGCGTTATCCAGTCAAAGAGTTTTCTTTTGGCTTCATAGTGTCACTTACATTGAACATTATTTAATCTTTCTGTAAAAATGAGTGCAGCAGGAGATTCTTTACAGTGTATTGCGATGAATATCGATGAAAATATTAATCCAACATTATCGTCCTTTTTGAACCAAGCATGCTTTCCGTCTGAAATTTCCAAATCCAAATGTTCTTGTTCGGATGCAGCGTTTATAAAATGTTTCTGCTGCCGGAAGTTTATATGTTTTGTGTATTTTTATGAATTATTTCATCCTAACACTTGTGAATCCAGTAATTTGAATAGATAGATAAATATATTAGTTCTAATCCGTTTTGAAAACTGTTTTTTAAAGCGTTATCTACTTAAAAAAAAATGATTAGTCATCAGTCAGGATTCGATCCTGAAGCGCGGAGGAGTGCAAAAGTATAAGCCAAGCACGCATCCGCCAAACCATCGCACTTCTTCGATAGATCCGTTCTCTTTAAGAGTATATGACGTACTACAGAAAAATTACATATTTTAAAATACGATTTCTCAAAATTAAGGGCCCATTCACAAAAACGCTCGGACATGACACACATATTTTTCGATATAGTTTCACCTAATATGAAGCTCATTAAAATCCCCGTGTCCACGAATGTAAGTTCTCCTTGTTAACATTCTGCCATCGTGGAGTTTTTTAAAACCTTGCCGTACTATAATTGGTCTGACTTGTGATGAAAATTTCGGGCCAATTATGAATATTGCGGGTCGAACTCGTGGTCTTTACAAACAGTCGGAAGATGCAATGTTTCAAGTTCCGCCACTATGTCTCCGCTGCTTCGGTTTCTTTCCCATTTCAGCGCATCGTCTGGACACGAATTCTTTAAAATTAAATGGTACGACAATGGGTTAAATATGAATGTCGTTTCACACACCACCACACCTGTATCAGTATATAGTTCGTGTCGCAAGCCGAGGGAGATTTGTGAATTAGTTACACCTTAGCTGTGTGATTGGGCGAATGTAGACGGCGTTTTTCCAAGGACTCGTACACTTCTGTTTTAGAGCATAGTATTTAAATTAGATGTACGCACCTGTGTACCAATGAAGCACATCCATTGCTACAGATACAGCATGCATGTTTTCTATCATGTATGTGTACAGAGAATCCTTCCTGATATCAGAGTTCAAAAGAACTTTCACCACCCAATGAGCATATCCTATTGCGGCTTGATCGTGGTAACCCAATTCTGTAGAATGTCTAAATAAGTCCATGGCTTCTTTTCTCGAAGTCTTTTCAGCTATTAAACCTTGACCAACCCAGCTATTGACGTAAGCTGGATCTGAACGTTGTGCTTGATAATAGGCTTCATTTGACTTGTACAGATCTCCTTTTTAGAAGAAAAGACAATACATGTCAGATAAAATAGTACTAATTATAAGCATTTGTTCAAAATATAAATACAATGTTTTATCAAATATTTTTCTAGTAATGTTTAGAATGCAACATTACGTATCGTCGTCATCTTCGTCATCGTGAACGGTATTGTCTATATTTATCAGAAAGTGTTTTTGGAATATCGTAAATACATTATTTAAGCAATACTAATCAAAGCATAATTTAAAATAAAAATTAAATATACCTAATACCTATATGTAAGTATAACGTTCCCAAGTTAGCCCAAACTACAGCATTATTTAGTTCTTTGTCAATTGCCATAATGTAAGCATGTTGAGCCAGTGCATAATTTTTCACATGATCTGACATACAAATCACGCCTAAAAGATTCCAATGTATCCAAGATGTAGGACATGATTTAACAGCATGTTTAGCAGCTGCAAGACATTTGCTAGCAATAATCGTGTGGTTGACGGAAGGATCAAGTTGTAGTTGCATAAAATAACAACAAGCTAAATCATGCCATAGTAATGCTGAATTTGATGAAAGCGACAGTGCACGGCAGTAACATCTGCAATATAAAGGAAAGTAATCACCATTACAAAGAATAATAGAAATATAACAGTAAGCAGTACAATAAATAAATACCATTTTTAATTATGGAAATATTTATTTAAAAATGTAAAAAGAAAGATTTTACTAAATGAAAATTTAAGCTGTCTTTCGAAGTGATTATACAAAATTAGCGATTAATTGTAATCCATTATACTTATGTACCTTGTAGCCAGTAAAAACATATCTCCTCCTTTAACTATGGTATATTCCTCTACACTATGAGATTTTATTAATGTCGATGTCACACTTAAGTAATTATATTTCTCAGATAATGTAGCAGTTCTATAACACACATCACCTAGTAATTTCCAAATACATGATAAATCACCACGTTTCATAACAGCAACGGTTAAAGTATCCATTGCTTGTTGAAAATTACTTCTAGCCCTGCCCAAAAATTGTTTTGTAATATTTTCTTTTGCCAAACCTAAACATGTTTCTGCTAAGCCCTTTAGAGCAAAGATATCATATGGTTCGTTCACCAATATGCGTTCAAAATCGTCTTTTGCTTCACTGTATTGACCAACAATCTGTAACAACAAGAACTTATAACAACTTGTATTACATATAATTATATGTGTTACAATATTATATGTATGGACACACTAATGATGATAAATGACTTTTTCAAATCTTTATCGTACAAAAACCCTGTTTATAGCACATAATCAAAAATATATAATCCTATTGATAACGGTAGAAAATCACACTTCTTTGTTTCTCAAAAGAGGATCAATCAAACTAATTCTTGGCCTGATATGAGACAAAAAGTATAATACTATCTCTCATATAGTAAAATAATATGAATATGTCCCAGAAGAAACGACATTTATTAATAATACTAAATGACTAGCATAAAAATATTCGTAACAGTGTTAGATATTTTAAAAAATGTAAGAAACTGTACTAATTTTTAACATTTAGTAGAATGTCTGTTACTACTGAATCATTTTAAGATATAGACTACAAAGAAGTGGTATTTAAAACATGATAAAGTTGTGACCAATGTAACAATCTGCACATTACTGGAAACCAAATAAGTAGGAAGTATACTGAAGAAAAATAATAAAAATGTGTTTCTGTTTTTCAATAAAACGATTATTAAAAATACGACCCACTTTGCACATGTTGAATCTATTGGAATGAACAAAATATAATGTATTGGCAATAAATACCTTTTTTATAGCGAAACTAATTTCTAATACAAGAAGAAGATTAGACATCAAAGCTGTCATAAAGTAATAGACATATGTGAAATTCAAAAGTTTGTCAACCAGGTGTGGCTCAACTCAATAAGAAGTATATAATGATATTAAAATATGAGTAATATTAATTTTAACACATTGCTGGCGGGAGACCAAGAGTACAAACTGAAGCATAAACGCTCGACAGGACTGTAAAATGTGTCGCTAAGACGGCAGCGGCTTTAAAAATTTATTCTTCAGTTTGAAAACGCCACTATAACGCTTCGTGATAAATAATATTATATGTAATTAGTTGATCTTTTACTTACAGAGTTAAGTTCCTTCACATTATAAGATTCGTAAATTATCGAACTGACTGGCAGGTGGAAAAAGTGAATTTTCCTACTACACGTTCAAAACTGTGGACTGTACAAATCGCTGGCCCATCAAATCAATTATTTTGTAAAAATTTTCTCAGATTTGTCTGATACAGACATAAGGTACAGGGTGTTTCAAAAATATTTGTCATGGCTTTCAAGGGTTGTTCTACACCTCTGGATCGATGGAGATTTGCGAAAAAAACTTGCCGCAAAATTCGGGAAAGGGTAGCAAATTTTTTTTATTGGCTCATCGTATTCGTTTTGTTACGTAGGTAAAATGTCTGAGAGGAACCATGGGTCAGAAACGAACCGCTATTTTGCAAATTAACTTTTAATTGGGCCTTCCGATTAAAATTTTGCCGATAGTTAAAGGAGAGGCGACGTAAGCGAAGATAGAAAATAGGGCACTGTGTCACCGAACCAGAAGAGAAGTGTAAGTGTTTATACTCTTCTTCCCGGGTGATCCCTTGAGCGAACCCGACACCGAACGCAGGTCATTGACATTTTCTAGTCATTTTCTCTCTCTTCAATTACACTGTTCAACACGATTTTTTTTCTCAAATATCCAATGGGTGATCCTCGTAGAGTTAGTCATCCTAAACAGGAATTCGTCGACAGAATTGCTCCATCACCCTCAGTTTTTTAGTAAAATGAGTTTTTGTAAAAACACCAAATTTTGGCAGAAAATGAGGTATTATACGAAAAGTATAAACGATGCGAAGATGAAATTTGCCTTAAAAGATAGAGGAAATCATGCCGAATATTTTAGTTTATATATTTATTAAAATTGGTTGTTGCAAATAGTAACAAATGACCGTCAAAGTTTTAAAAAGTGCGGATGCGCGAACTTACTATGCTATACTTTTACATTTTTATGAAAAGTTATATATCTAGCACGAATTTGCTATACTGGATCGCATTCCTTAGACATTTCTGAAGAGAAAACTGACCCCAAAAGTTTCGGGAACAGTTTTCAATCCGGACGGGTCGAGAAAATACCCGTCGAGAACGTGTAATCGGCGTTCGACGCCATGCTGCTACTCTACGCGGGCCGCCAGTGTGACAGTGCTGTAACTACGCGTTATCGACGACGATCTGACAGTACCATCTGAAGGGCGCTCATCTCTGATAAATATAAATGATCAATTATTTTTCATTAATTTTTGTTTAATAATATTATTTATAATTTGGTCACTGCAAATGCTATTAACGGTTATATACTTCGTCGTTGCGATTTTAGTACCACCTCTCCACAAACATAACAGAAATAGTCTGGCTGATTTTTGCACTTGCGAAACATTGCAGTAAACGACACACACTTAAGACTTGATACAAAACAATTACCACTTGACACTTAGTATGAACCACTTGCCACTTAAATCTGCCTATACATAAACACAAAGAGTTTCTCCTATAAAGTTTAAATATAATTTGTTATTAATTTATTATTTTAGAATCAAGTGTATAAATAAAATAAGATGAATATCGATATATATATATATAGATATGTCGATACTTATTTTATTTATATGCTTAATATATATATATATGTATATATTAACACTTAAAATTAAGTTCGCCTGAAAAAGGCTGTTTTCTTTTTTTTCAAATGTGAAGATTGTTTTATATTTACAGTTATACTGAATCAAGGAAGTGCAGGAAACACAATGTCTCGGGAGAAAAAAAGTTTAGTCTTCAAAATTGGAAGTAATTGCTATTGGTGATTTTAAGAATTTGTGAGAGGGAGATCATTGATTTTCATTCGTTAGAAAAAAGTTGGAGATGGTAAAAGTGGGCGGTTTAGAAGTCGAGGGAATTTAGAAGCGTAGGAGACGAAGAAAGAACGTTAATTTATGGCTGCAAGGAAAAACGGAAAGAAACGGCTACGATATAAAGAGTCGTGAGAAACGAAATTTTAGTGGAAGTGGGTTCTGGAAAATATCTGCTCTAATAATAAGTCGTTCTCGACACTTTACATATGCCATGCAGACGCCCGGCAAAGAGTAGGCCTGCGTAGAACATAGAGTCCCGTAGAGCATACATTTCATTCCGAACAAAGGAAAGCATTTTCAATTGCTTAGCATGAAAAACTTAAACAACTGTAAGAACAGATCAGAGTTCTAACTAAAACATAAAAAGAAAAATTATTTATTTATATTTGTCAGAGTTGAGCGCAATTCGGATGGTACTGTCAGATCGGTGTCGATAACGCGTAGTTACGGCACTGTCACACTGGCGGCCCGCGTAGAATAGCAGCATGGCGTCGAACGCCGATTACACGTTTTCGACGGATATTTTTTCGACCCATCGGGATTGAAAACTGTTCCCAAAACTTTTGGGGGCAGTTTTCTCTACAGAAATGTCTAAGGAATGCGATCCAGTATAGCAAATTCGTGCTAGATAAATAACTTTTCATAAAAATGTAAAAGTATAGCATAGTAAGTTCGCGCATCCGCACTTTTTAAAACTTTGACGGTCATTTGTTACTATTTGCAACAAACCAATTTTAATAAATATATACACTAAAATATTCGTCATGATTTCCTCTATCTTTTAAGGCAAATTTCATCTTCGCATCGTTTATACTTTTCGTATAATACCTCATTTTCTGCCAAAATTTTGTGTTTTTACAAAAACTCATTTTACTAAAAAACTGAGGGTGATGGAGCAATTCTGCCGACGGATTCGTGTTTAGGATGACTAACTCTACGAGTATCACCCATTGGATATTTGAGAAAATAAAAAAAGTTAAAATTTGTTGAACAGTGTTATCTTGCCTGTGTTTCAACTATTGGAGCTAGCAAGGGTATCTCATGTGTTTCCTTTCGAAAGGTCGGTGACTCGAAGGCTGCCGTACGGGCGAAATTTTAATAGGGAGGCTCAATTAAAAGTTAATTTGCGAGAGAACGGTTCGCTTCTGACCCATGGTTCCTTTCAGACATTTTGCCTACGTAACAAGACGAATACGATGAGCCAATAAAAAAAATTTGCTACCCTTTCCCGAATTTGCGGCACATTTTTTTCGCAAATCTCCATCGATCCAAAGGTGTAGAACAACCCCTGAAAGCCATGACAAATATTTTTGAAACACCCTGTACATAAAAAACAGCCTGACAGCAATGTGTTAAAAAATGGCACATTTGACTTTGGACTTCAAACATAGTGTTAACGTGTAACATATATGATTCTGGGTTAATAGATCCAGTACAGGGTCTTAGTACTAATTGTATGTGTACCGCACCAGAAATATAATGTATTAAAAAACTGTACTAACTAATTTGATGTTTGCAAGTTGCGTTATTGGATACAATGAGTCTGGACATAACTCTAATGCTCGTTGATATGATTTTAAAGCCGATGTATGAGCACCTCGTATCAAATATGCATCTGCCAAAGACTCCCAGCTGTGACTGTATAAAGTACAAGTTATTAAAGTATATTTAATGTATTACGAAGTGTTATAGTCAATATTAGAGAGTGTCATACTTGTCATTTGGATCAGCTCTAATTACATGTTGAAATGCTTTAATCGCCTGTATGGCATCACCTTGATCAAGGTGTTGCAAACCTAATTGTAACCATGCCCATTTGGGGCCATTATCTTGCATTGTTAACCTTTGCAATAACTGTATATTAGCATCCTATAAATAAAAATTGTAACAATAAACTTGAATAACATCATACTTCAATACCATATAAAAAATTCTATACACACTTGATTTTTAAGAATTCTGTAAGTAGTGCTTAAGCCAATACCCGCTTCTTCTGAATTTGGATTAATTTGTAATGCAGTTTGGTAACATCTTTTGGCACGATCTATGTCATTGCCATATTCACGATAATAATGTCCCAAGTATACCAAACACTTCCAGTTATAACGATCGTTTTTTATTCCATTTAAAAAAGCCAACAAACTGTGATTATATTCCCCCATTTCCCAATATATTTGGCCAAGTAACAACCAAGCTTCGGAACATTCTAAAGCTGGATCAAGCACGTTCGCAGCCTCTTCAAAACGTTTTTGATTTTTAAGATGTAATGCTCTCAAAATATTAGCTTGTACTTTCGTCTCAGTTGCAGATTCCAAATCGTTTAATTCATTATTAACATCAGAATTGTTTAATAATATGCTGGTACGTGTATATATGAGTTTCAATTCAATTGAAGGTTCCTCCTTTAATAACTGTATAAATGTATAATAAATATACTTTTCAATCAATAAAAGAATGTTCACAAATGTAAAAATAGATCACTGTTGGTAAATAGATATTTTCCACACATGACCTATCCTTTTTTTCAAAATGTGAAAGTAGTGACTATCATATATACATAGCACAGAAACTACAGAATTATTGCAAATAAGGATTGTCATGTGTCAGAAATTATCCATTTATCTAGCAGTATACAGGGTGTCCCAGCCGATTTTGACATCTTGATAATTTCGGTATTGTGGCATGTAGCGAAAAATGTTTAAGAAACTTAAATGGTATCGAGTGGGGCCTAATCTGGTGTCATTAGTTTTTCCGTAGGTGGCCGCGTCAAGGACATATGAAGGTCAACTTTATTTTTTTAAATAGAATGAGGTACTTTTATGCATCAAGCGATACAGCTAGACATTCTTTATAAAAAAGTACTGACCTATGTATGTCGAAAAGCTAATAGTTAAGGAGATATTTCAGTATAAATAATCTAAATACAAAATCATCATTCCTGCCGCACTAGGACGTAAGCTCTGTTTATATATTTGTCACCTGATTTAACGCCGCCCGACTTTTTCTTATGAGACCATTTAAAGGATAAAACGTGAAAGTTTCAACTAAAGTGAATAATATGAAGCAGCACATTAACGACGAATGTGGCAAAATATCAGCCGATACATTAAATAACTTACAATTAGGCCAGTCCTTACTTCAACGATTTAAAAAATGCTGTGATGCAAATGATCGTTATATTGAACCATACCTGTAAATAAGCGCTAATTTAATTATGAATTTTTGAATTGCTTAAATTGAAATATCTCCTAAACTATTCGCTTTTCGACATACATAGGTCAGTACTTTTTTCAAAAGAATATCTAGGTGCATCGCTTTATGCATAAAAAAGTATCTCATTCTATTTAAAAAAACCAAATTGATCTTCATGTCCTTGATACGTCCACCTACGAAAAAAGTAATGACACCGGATTACGCTCCGCTCGATACCATTTAAGTTTCCTATGAAACATTTTTTGCTGCATACCACAATACCGAAGTTATCAAGATGTCAAAATCGGCTGGGACACCCTATATATTTTGAGTAATATACAAAAATCTTAAATCTATGATGATATAGTTTATCCATTAACAGGAAAGTGATATATTATTCGAAAGTGTAATCGAATATAAAAATGTGTAACACATTCCTATTTTAAAAGTATAATTTTTGAATAAATCAGAAAAATTTAAATTTTTAACTGTTGTTTATGGTTGACATATAACAATGTTATTGAGAAAAAAAAATTTTTAATGTTCTTTTATTTATGCAAATCGGAGTAGAGCCGTAATATAAAATAAAGTTACAAATACAAAAAAAGTTAATATTGTACGTGACAACGATATCAGAATTAAATGCTAGAAGTTAATAAAAAGAAACGGAGTAATTTTAAAAACCAAAGACTACTATTTAGTCCAGTCAATAGAGCAGTAACTTTGCCATTTTGAGGTGAGTGGCTGAAACCAACGCGAAAATTTGCGTATATGCTTCCACAATAATAGTTCAAAAATTCAGGCTCCTGAAGCATCGGGAACATTTTCAAAAAAATTGCAAAAGGGGGTAAAAATGACATTTTCCTTAATATTTCTTTAACTATTAGAAATATGTGAAAAAGCTTTAAACAAAAGTTGTAGAGAATTAACTTTTCTACAAAAAAGGTTCTATACTATTTTTTTGTATTTCTTATAGTTTTTGTACAAATCGCATTTTAAGTACTAAAATTTTTGAAAAATTATTTATCAGTTATAAGTAATTCTTTTCTAAAAAAAACAACTCTGAACGATTCTTTATTATCCTCCGAACATCTTCAGAAGGTTTTTAACTTTATTGTTATTGTTTATTATTATTTAATAACAATTTAAAAATTTTATATTAATTTTTTTATTTTTTTTTAAGTGTGACAGCATTGTTTTATAGAAATTTTCACCCTGAATCTAATAGCGTGAGAAAAAAAAACAAAATTAAATTATAATAAAAAAGAATTAATATAAAATTTTTAAATTGTTATTAAATAATAATAAACAATAACAATAAAGTTAAAAACCTTCTGAAGATGTTCAGAGGATAATAAAGAATCGTTCAGAGTTGTTTTTTTTTAGAAAAGAATTACTTATAACTGATAAATAATTTTTCAAAAATTTTAGTACTTAAAACGCGATTTGTACAAAAACTATAAGAAATACAAAAAAATAGTATAGAACCTTTTTTGTAGAAAAGTTAATTCTCTACAACTTTTGTTTAAAGCTTTTTCACATATTTCTAATAGTTAAAGAAATATTAAGGAAAATGTCATTTTTACCCCCTTTTGCAATTTTTTTGAAAATGTTCCCGATGCTTCAGGAGCCTGAATTTTTGAACTATTATTGTGGAAGCATATACGCAAATTTTCGCGTTGGTTTCAGCCACTCACCTCAAAATGGCAAAGTTACTGCTCTATTGACTGGACTATATTACCTCAGGCCAATTATTCGTATAAAGGGTATAGCAGGATAAGGTGGTCAAAAGTGCCCTTGAACCGATTTCAATGGCGGTAGTCTCATTCGATAGATAATGCTCGGCGATCATTGTGTACCAAATTTTAACCCTTTATCTTGATCGGAAGGGTAGTTACGGGGAAAATTAAAAAAACAGGTTTTTGGCCCTTTTCCCCCATTTATTGAGGTGTAAAAAGTCCGAAAAAATTCTGGCATATTCTACACGGTACCGGACATGTTGGAGAATTTTTTCAGATTTTTCCGTCGAAGTACCTAAGCGGGAAAAATGGGCAAAGTCAAAAAAAAAACGGAAAAAAGAAGATTTCGTATCGAAATCTTCGAGGTACAACTTTTTGTTTTATATAGTAACAATCTAACACCTACGATTGTTATCCCCAATTTTTTTCAGATTTTTAAACCACCTGCGTCATTATGAAAAAAATCGAAAACCGATTTTCGGGACGTATTTTGATCTAAAACGCAAGAAGTAATTGTTACTTTTCCATTATTTTCATAGAGTATGTTCATTTTGTGGTTTTTAATGTTTTACCATTACAGATAATTTCATAACAATAAAAGGAATTGAGATAACTCACTTATCTGTAAACTATGTGTTACATTATGTACCATAATTTTGAACGTTCTTTCAACAGCAGCAGTGGCGACGCGTCTAGAGTGTCTGTTCTGGAACCGCTATAAACTTTTTGTCGCGGGTTCGCGTCCCGGAAGGTATATTTTTTTTCTTTTTTTTTTTAATCTGTAAATGCATAAAAATAATCAATAATCATTTTTAACAGCTATTGCGATAATCCTAAATGCATAAAAAATGTATATCGTATAGAAAATAGTTTTAGAGCATATCTGTTGTTTTGCCGGCTCTCTCTAGCAATATGTTATCCCATGGTTACGGATATTTTTAAACATTTAAATTACGGAAATGTTAACTTATTATGGTATATAAAAATGTATATTCGGCACTAAAGGAACGGAGTTTATACCTTGACAAATTCCTGCCGAAGTCATGTTGAATGAAAACAAAAGTTCCTTTCTTTTGGTAGATTATTATTTTTCGCCATAAGTACTAGATTGTTATTTGTTCCGAAATCATATAGAATAAATAATGCGTTTGAGGGCCATAACTGTACAATAGATACAATCGTTAAAATTGCTTTATTGTTATATACGAATTTACTTCTTAAGCTTTTAGATATCTTACTGATGAGCATTTGTATCGCTTTCAAAATACCTTTAAGAAATAGAGGCATATAATTTAGTTTGCAGGATTTAATTATTTTATTGCGCCTGCTCCAATATCACACGAACCCTTCCTGTCCGTAAGCCTTCTCCAATGACCTGCTGGCATTGAAGGTTTGGCGCAGATACTAAGCTAATCCCCTATAGGTATTTATGTTATATTGGTCAATTCACTGTTAAATGGTTTCTGTCTCTACCTACTCACATGGAACTGTACATACTTAAAAAAGTACAAATATTCATAAATGGTAACATACCCAGCATTAAATCGTTTTGACACATTCGAGACAATAGCGGAGACCCAACCATAAACTGTCTTCCCTACGCACATTTCAGAATTAACAAATTAAAAATGGCAATATAATACAAACCAATAGAAATTAATATTTTCCAAGTTTCGAGCATATCCCCTCCATGTCAACGATTCTTCTTTGAATATAAGGGAAAGAAACATGCAAGTAAAGTAATCATTACGTGCATATACTCTGTTAGTGCAAGTGTTGTGATCTTTGGTGCCGAATATACATTTTTATATACCATAATAAGTTAACATTTCCGTAATTTAAATGTTTAAAAATATCCGTAACCATGGGATAACATATTGCTAGAGAGAGCCAGCAAAATAACAGATATGCTCTAAAACTATTTTCTATACGATATACATTTTTTATGCATTTAGGATTATCGCAATAGTTGTTAAAAATGATTATTGATTATTTTTATGCATTTACAGATTAAAAAAAAAAGAAAAAAAAATATACCTTCCGGGACGCGAACCCGCGACAAAAAGTTCATAGCGGTTCCAGAGCAGACACTCTAGACGCGTCGCCACTGCTGCTGTTGAAAGAACGTTCAAAATTATGGTACATAATGTAACACATAGTTTACATATAAGTGAGTTATCTCAATTCCTTTTATTGTTATGAAATTATCTGTAATGGTAAAACATTAAAAACCACAAAATGAACATACTCTATGAAAATAATGGAAAAGTAACAATTACTTCTTGCGTTTTAGATCAAAATACGTCCCGAAAATCGGTTTTCGATTTTTTTCATAATGACGCAGGTGGTTTAAAAATCTGAAAAAAATTGGGGATAACAATCGTAGGTGTTAGATTGTTACTATATAAAACAAAAAGTTGTACCTCGAAGATTTCGATACGAAATCTTCTTTTTTCCGTTTTTTTTGACTTTGCCCATTTTTCACGCTTAGGTACTTCGACGGAAAAATCTGAAAAAATTCTCCAACATGTCCGGTACCGTGTAGAATATGCCAGAATTTTCTCGGATTTTTTACACCTCAATAAATGGGGGAAAAGGGCCAAAAACCTGTTTTTTTAATTTTCCCCATAACTACCCTTCCGATCAAGATAAAGGGTTAAAATTTGGTACACAATGATCGCCGAGCATTATCTATCGAATGAGACTACCCCCATTGAAATCGGTTCAAGGGCACTTTTGACCACCTTATCCTGCTATACCCTTTATAAAGAATTGTTTAAAACCAGCATAATATATTTTTTCATATGGAACACCCAGTACAATGAATGTTATTAAGTCATACGACATTTCAGTTGTTGCAAATAATAGAAAAAAAAGATTCTAGGGCCTAACGTCATCCGATACAGACTTACTGTAAATCATCATCGCGTTATAAACATTCGGTATTTTTATAAATATTCACTGAGTCCTTAGTAACGATAAATGTAAGTTTGCGAATCTACAGCACATGCAAACATATTGCTGTTCTATGCATTTGGTACACAAATTTGCAATTTTTATAATGGTTTTCGCTTTATATATAATAAGATGATTAAAATATAACATAAACTAGAGAAAATGTAAAGAAACAGATTTTGCAATAGGATTGTTAAGGAAGATTAAATGCTAAATTCTTCATTTATTTGAAAAATTTCGCAAATTTCTAAATGTGCGATTCTTCTGATTTCTTTTCAATATTTATTCTACAAAATATAAGTGATTAAATCAATGAATCCCCACCCTTCATTACCAAACTGTACACTTTTATCTAATTGATTTTTCTAATGTGTTTAAATGTGATGAATTAATTAAGAATTTTAGCATTAAAGTATATAAAAATACATTATGAAAATTTAACAGATAACGGTTTTCATCATAATCTCATTAAATGCTGTTTGACTTTTTAATTGTTAAGAAAATAAGTAAACTAAAATTCTGATGGCTTTAAATCCATTTACGATGAAGCCTAGTAGAAATAAACGAAACATATTGCATATGCACATAAATATAAGTTAAAGAGTAAGAAGTTCAAGTCTTATCAAGGAGTTATGACATGAAATTCTCAGATTTCATCTGTGTCAAGAAAAACAAAGAAAGAAGCGTGTATCAAATAAGAAATATTAAAGGATATAACAGTGTCCAGAGAATATCATCGAGTGAAAAAATTAAGCACTTTAAGGTAGATTTTAAAATTTACTTTCAGGAATGTAAGATATGTACAGCTATTTTTTTGTGAAGAATAAGTTAATATCAAGAAATAATCAGATTTTTCAAATCGTATTAGATAGTTTTTAATAATTACAATACTAATACTGATTGCTTTCAATACTTATTGTTAGTATTGAAATTTCAATACTGAGTCTCTGTTTAAAACAAATCTAATATGCTCCCTAAGTATGTCTATATGACAATATTGTTATTACTATCAGGGTTATATATATCCAAACTTTCGGAAGATATATATTATTAAAGACATTTCCATGTAACATAGTCTACTATATTAGTTAAAATATAATGTAATTAATTTGCTATTAAGTATATCAAAATAATGACAAAATTATATATTATTAATTATATATTTATAAAGTTACATATAATGCAACAAATCAATGTAATAAGCACTTTGGACGTTAATAATTATTGAATTACAGTAATCCATAATTGTCACATTCAATCTTCATTGAATTGCAATTTACTAATTGTAGAAAGTACTAAATTGCACATAGCTTCCCTAGATACCAAATTTTAATTTGTGTTACCATTTTTCTATAAGATTATACACCGAGAGAGTCAGTAATGTGTTGAAGATACATATCAGAAAATATAGAGAGAATAATACACATATTTATATTCCTATAAAATTCATTGAGTTAATGTGCAAAAGAATGCTCTCAAATGTAATTACATCATTATAACCATTTAACAAACAAATTTATGTTACATAAAATACATGTAATTTTATGAGAATTACTTTATAAATTGGATAATGCGACATTTTTTTAATAATTATTTCAATCGTATGACAGAAGTTTTTTCATTATTTCAATGACTTACTAGGTTAATACATTTGTTCTTACAATTTATAAAAATCTTGAACTTTAATTATTTACGTAATATCATTTAAATATAATATTAAATATCTTTTAGTGTATGCTTATACAAGTGTAAATATACAAACCATGGTTTCTTACATTTTTGCACATATCTGAAACATTTTCCCATTTTGATCTATTATTACTTCTACTCATTGCTTCAAGTAGTTTCAGTTGAACATTATATAACAATTTATTGTGTGTCTCATGTTTCCTTAATTGCAATATTCGTTTTGCAACACTTTCTACATCATACCAACAATACAGTCTTGCGTTTATGTCACTTAATGTCAACCAAGCATAAAATGACTGTGGTTTTGAAATAAGTAATTGATTTAAAGTCTCTCGTGCACTGACCAAATGTTCTCCATTACTTAAATACTTTGCCTTTGCAATTGCTGCAGGTTCTGACTCTACATCCAGATCTAACAGAGTATCAAAATATTCTTTTACATCGATATCAATGTCATTTTCGTTCAAAAAACTTTCTTCATAGTAAATGCGGCATATGTATTCTAAAAACAAAAAGAATTCCATAAAATCATATTACAATCTCAACTAAGAGAACAATTCTTATTTAAAAGAGGAGTTCCAGATAAAAGGTGAGGTGAGTGCAGTAGAACCCAGGGGAAAAGAGGAGGACAAAGTAGTGATAGTTGAAATGAAAAGTTCTGAGTTAAAAAGGGAGATAATGAAGAGGAAGAAGTTAAGAGGCAAGAAAATATATATAGACCATGACCTGACTGAAGAAAAGAGGAAGGTGCAGAGGATATTAAGGGAGAGAGCATGGAAAGAAAGAGCAGAGGGCAAGGAAGCGAAAGTAGGGTACAAGAAGATCTTCGAAGGAAAAAGGTATAATTGGAACGAGGCAAGGGAAGAGATACAAGAGAGTAAGGTTTTTTGGAAATAGCCTTGCAGGAAGAAAAATATAGATGGAGGGAATTGGGTGGAAGGGAGATGAATTGCAGAAAAGGAAAAAACAAACACAACTCAGAAACGAGACAATGTATAGGGCCAGAGGAGACGAAAGACAGGAGAAACAAAGAGGAGGGTATAGAAAACAACAAGGGTAAAGTTTTATTCTGGAATGTAGTAGGTATAGTGAAAAAGGATAGAGGATTCTGGAAATTTGTGCAAGGATTTGACTACGTAGGACTATTAGAAACATGGGTGGATCAGAGAAAATGAGAAGGAATAAAGAAAAATCTGCCAAAGGGTATGATTGGAATTATCAAGCAGCGCCACAGGAAAAACAGAAGGGCAGACCGCGGGAGGGAATAACAACAGGAACAAGAGAGTGTTGGAAGACATTGGAGATAAACGATAAAATAGAGGGCATGGTAGGAAGGAAAATAAGGGTGGGAGAAGAAATATGGAACGTATGGACGGTGTATAGTAATCAGGATATGGACAGAATAACGAAAGCGGTAGAAGAAGAAATTGATCAAACGGCGGATGAAGAGGTAATTATGGGGGGGGGGGGGGGACTTCAATGCTAGGATAGGAGAACAGGGAAGCTTGTATAATGGAGAGTGGGAGGAAGAGCAGGAAAGCAGGAAATCGAAAAACAAGGTGAAAAACGGACAGGGAGAAAGAATGTTACAAATAATAAAGGAAAAAGGGTTACACATTCTCAATGGAAATAAATGAGGAGACGAAATAGGAGAGCTCACATATATAGACAGCAAAGGGGTGTCGGTTACCGATTATGTCGTAGCCAACTTAAAAGGATGGGATAGAATAGGAAAGCTAGTGGTAGGAAGTAGGACAGAATCCGACCTTCAACCGCTAGAAGTAGAAGTGACGGCGGAGGGAGGAAAATATCAAGAGGAGGAACAAGAGGAAAAAGAGGTAATATGATGGGACAGAGACGCAATAGAGAGATATAAAGAGAGGGCCGGAGAAAAGATATATTTATAGAATAAAAAGACAACAGAAGATTGGGAAGAGATGAAGACAGCGGTGAAGGAGTCAATGGAAATAAGAAGGGTAAGAAGGCGGAAATGGAAGATAGGATGCAAATATTGGTGGGACAGCGATTGTACTAGAGGGAAAAGGAAAGTGAGACGATGCTACAAAAGGTGGAAAGAGAGGAAGGTGGGTAAGGAAGTTTACTTGCAGGAAAAAGCGGCTTTTAAGAAAATGTGCGAAAGTAACGAAGCAAGGAGAAAACAAGAAGAGAAGGAAGAACTCAGGAAAGCAAAAGAAGAGAGTCAAATCTAGAAATATATCAACAAAGAAAGGAGAAGGAAAGCAAGGAATGAAAACAGGATATAAATAGAAGTTTGAAGAAAACATTTCAAAGAACTATTGGCGGGATCAGATAAAAAACTAACAGGGGACAGGAGGAAGCAAGTACCAGTGGAAGGAGATGAGGAGAGCTTGACAGAGGAGGAGCTGGAGAAGCAAATAAGAAAATTGAAGAAGAAAGAAGCCCCGGGAGAGGACGGGATCCCGAACGAGGGATGGATGTACAGTGAGGGAGGTACAAGGAGGAAGTTAAAGAGGTAATAAGGAAAGTATGAGCAGGGAAGGGCTTCCCGGAGGGGTGGAAGAAGGCGGTAATAACTCCACATATAAAGGTGACGAGAACGACCCAGGAAACTACAGAGGGATAAGTTTATTATGCACGGCATACAAGATATATGTGGCACTGCTTAATGAAAGATTGAAAAAGGACATAGAGGGTAAAGGAATTTTACCAGATACGCAAGCCGGTTTTAGGAAACACAGAGGAACAATAGATAACGCATACATCCTGCAGCACATCGTGGAGAGGGAGCTTAAAATGAGGGAAGGCAGAGTTTACGCCCTGTTCGTGGACCTAAAAGCGGCCTTCGACACAGTAAAAAGGAGAAAGTTATGGGAAGCGATGGAGAAGAGTGGAGTAAAAAAGGGGTTAACCGAAAGAGTGAAGGAGTTGTATGAGGAAACGGTGAACGTCGTCAGGACAGGGAAGGAGAAATCAGGGAAATTCTGGACGGGAGAAGGTCTCAGGCAGGATTGCCCGCTCAGTCCGACTCTGTTTACATTGCATATAGCCGACATGGAGGACGAACTTAGGTTAGACTGGTGGGAGGAATAAGGGTGGGAAAGGAAAGATTCTGGTCCCTAGCATACGCAGACAATGTAGTCGTGGTGGCAAGTAAAGAGGAAGATCTGAAAGTCGTGATGAAGAGGCTGGAAAAGTACCTGGACAAAAAGGAATTGGAGTTAAATACGGAGAAGACGAAAATAATGATTTTTAAGAGAGGGAGAGGGAAAAAGAAGAAAGCTGTTTGGAGTTGGAAGAGGGAAACGTTGGAGGAAGTAAGGGAATTCTGCTATCTAGGAATACAATTGAAAGAAATGGGAAGATAGCAAGTCATGTAAAGGAAAGGTTAAAGAGAGCGAATATAGCCCTAAACCAAGTATGGGGAATCGGCGAAAGGAAGTTTAGAAATAACTTTAAAATGAGAATGTTCCTTTTCAATACTTTGATACTGGGGGTATTGCTATACGGGGTGGAGCTGTGGGGATTCAAGGAGAGAACGGAAATAGAAAAGATACAGCTGAAGTATATAAAGTGGACACTGGGTTTGGACGTGCGTACTCCAGGATATCTGATACTGGAAGAGACGAAAAGAACAAAGCTCAGGGTAAAGGCAGGAACTACGGCTTGGAAATACGAGGAAAGGGTAAAAAAGGGCACAGGGATAAAGTTAGACAAGGAATGTCTGAAGGAAAAGGAAGCAGAGAAAGGGCAGGGCGAAAGTGGGAAAGAGAGGGAGGAATATTTAAAGAGAAACAGATGGAGCCAAGCAGGGATAAAAGAGATGAGAAGGCAAGAGAGAGAGGTAACGGAGAGACTAAGGGAGAGAGATATCGAGCTGCAACAACAAGAGCAATTTACAAGGATTGAACAGTCTAAATGCAACAGAAGGTACAAGCATATAAGAGTGGCTGGGTTACCAGAGTACCTAAGTAAGGAGGGAAGAGGGGATAGTCAAGAGCTCGCAGTCCAAGTAAGATGCGGAAACACAGAAAAGTGGAACAAATACTGGCTGGAAGACGAAGTGAGAAGATGCGACCTGTGTGGGGACGGGTATAGTAACCTGGAACACCTGACAAGAGAATGCAGGGAAATAGAGGAAAAGATCAGGATGGAGGATATAGTGAGTGGGAGGATAGACAAAAACGTCGAAACATGGCTTGAGAATTTGAGGAAAAAAAGAGTGAAGAAAGCGTAAATATAAATACAAATTAACCAAAGTGAACCAAAGGAAATAGAATAGGAAAAGGTGCAATAAGCAGGGCAAGATTAGGAATAGGAAGAATACAGGTAGATAGGATAGAGTAGGATTGAGTGTGTCAGAAAGATAGAGAGACTGAGAGAATGCATGGTCAAGATAGTTTTGTAAATATAGGATATTGTAAGCCGAATCCAATTCTTAGGTGTAAGGCTGAATAAATACATACATACAACTAAGAGAATAATTATTTAGTAAATTCAAAATATCGGTTTCTGTCCAAATTACCTTATTTATTAAGGTGCATATATGTCGAAAAAACTAGACACGTACTACATAAGACAATATGATAACAATTTTTTTGCTGAAAATTCTATGTATAAAAAGCAAAAAACCGTACAAGATTAGAAAACATGTAGACTTTGTGTACAAAATTTCGAAGCATTTATTTATTTTTGCAACAACAAACTGATGTTATGATTATTACCCCATGACTTTCTTTGATTTCTCTATTTGTCGTAATGAAGTTGGAAAATTTGACAACCAATTTTTACGACATTATTCGTACAGAAACGAAAACGGTATTTATCACTTTTGCATAATTATTACAGAGTATGCTCATTTTGTATTAATTATGTATTGGAATTTTGAGTAGTAAAACTTTGAAGAATATTATTCACAGTAAATTTTGCTACTTTAAAAAAAAAGTTCAAAATTATTTATTACAATGGCATTGAAACCACAGTGAGACACAATTGACATCAGCTTTCAGCAACAATGCATATATAGTACATGTAAATATTTAAAGCTGTATTTCATAATATACTCAGATAATGATCGATTAAATTAACAAAAAAGAAAATTCAGTTAAATCCTTACCAGGTTTTATCATAAAATCACAAGTAATGTATTAAAACTTTCTTCAATTATCTCATCAATTAAAAATTAAAAATGCAGAAGACAGTTTAGGTAATGTTATAATCTTAAATCACTTTTGACTGATTTGTTCCATTAGAAATTAACTCTAAGATAATTATATATTAAGATTTTATAAACAGGTGAAGATTTATTAATCAGCATTTTAGTATCATCCATTTTTGACATAAAAAATTTACATAAGATACATGAGAGATTAAAATGTTCCAATACATTGATTATTCTAAACTTACCTAAAGGATATAAATCTCGTGGAAACTGTTGATGCATTTTTATAGCTTCCTTCACTAAAGTTGTAACTTTATTCTTATTATATAGTAACTTTAAATATCTTCTATAATAATCTTGTCGATTTACAAAATCAATATCTTCAATTACAGTTGCAAGAATACTTTCAGATAAATCTTGATATTTGCTTATGTTCAAAGAATTATCAGTTAAAATTAATGCTAACGCTTTATTGATCATCTTACATTTCTCTTTATCGTCAATATTTCGTAATTCATCTAATACTTCAATGATTTGTGTTAATATTGCCCCATCTTTAACTTGCAACGAAAGCTCAGAGATTTTGTCCAAAAAATATAAAAATTTAGGAGAATTACTGAAAAACCATGATATCATCATAAATTTCAATATATAATTAGAAAATATGTATTAACCCTTTAAGGATAACAAATACATATATATGATCTGTGAAAAAATGTGATTGTGGTTTATTGGCCCACGTATACACAGTTATACTTGAAAAATTAAAAAACAACAGGTGGGATATGATGATTCAAATAGTAATTTCTAACTTCTATGCATTAACACTCTGACGTTCTGATAATATGGTGGCTTTTGATCGCCAAATAAATGATTATTTCCCGATATTCTAAAACATATCCATAAAGGGTTAATAATATCTATACAAAATAACTATACCTGTCCAACTGTAAGATTTTACAATAAGCTAAGGCTACGTTACTTTGATTTTTACCGTCCACCTGATAGTTCTCTTTATCATAATATGATACTATACCACGCCAGGCTAGCGGATTGTCTGGTTCAATTTCTGTAGCCTTTTGGAGTGCCAGTAGTGCTTGTAATTTATATTCATCAGTTTCCTGCATAGCTGCAGCCAGCAGAATTAATGCTCTATAATTGTCTTTATCTTTGTCCAAAATTTTCTTACATTTTTTTATTGTATTTATATATTCCTTTTGCTTAAACAGTTCTCGAGCTTCTTTGAACAATACCTTTACTTCACTTGACATTTTTATAAAAGCAACAACTTCAAAAACAGAATTAAATATTTAAAATATTTGGTATACATAAGAGCTTAATGTAAGTGTTATAATTATTGATCCTACTGATAATTAATGATTTATTATTACAGTCACTCTTTTCTGCATTAAGACCGATTTTACATTTACCTAATTTTCAAAGAACAAATATTATTTGATTAACGATGTTGATCAATGTTGATCATATTGACCATATTCTAACCAAAAAATAAAGAAACGACACAATCTGTAATAGGTTAAGCTTTTTTAAACTGTTTAACTGTGTAATTGTTTCAAGTGTAGATCAAATATCATATTAAAATTATCAAGTGGCGACCTCTGTGTCTAGTATCAGAAAACAAAATTTCGTTTAAATAAGTTGATTCGTTTTTGTTAAAAAAGTTTGTTATTTAGAAATAGCTTAGTAGTTATTTAGTAGTTAGTACCTTTGGATTGTGAATCCACGCTAAAACCTTGAAACAACTTCAATTTTGCGGAAAATTGACATATTGTCATGATCTGGACTAGTTACTACGACCCAGACAGACTGGAACATTGCGTGTGCTTTCCAACACCTCTGTGAAGTTAGCCCCTGCATTAATTCTTACGCAATTTTTATCATTTCTAATGTATTGAGAATCGTTTGAGAGAGTTTGAGAGAACAACAAAAACGTTTGAGAATTGATAGTTTTTTAGAAAAATTCAATCAACAATGTTGCCTGATCCTGCCTGAAGTTGGCTCCCATTTTCGCCATAGACTAGTAAAAACGAAGTGTACGGTTTCCCGTTTTTTTTTTAAATCGACTTAAAATCGTTAGAGAGGGTTTGAGAGTACAAGAAAAACGTTTGAGAGAGTGTGAGAGTACAAAAAAACCGTTTGAGAATTGATAGTTTTTTAGAAAAATTCAATTGACAATGTTGCCTGATCTTGCCTGAAGTTGGCTCCCATTTTCGCCATAGACCAGTTTTTTTGTACTCTCACACTCTCTCAAACGTTTTTCTTGTACTCTCAAACCCTCTCTAACGATTTTAAGTCGATTTAAAAAAAAAACGGGAAACCGTACACTTCGTTTTTACTGGTCTATGGCGAAAATGGGAGCCAACTTCAGGCAGTATCAGGCAACATGGTGTGTGCTTTCCAACAAGCATGCTAGGGTGTGACACAGTGTAACACAGTGTGACACAGTGAAACACAATTCTGTAGTCTAATTGGAACAGATAAGTTACTAGATACGGTCACTAGAGTGCGTAAAAGACTATACGAGTATAATGTAGTAAAAAACGTAGATTCAAATCCGTCTGTAGAAAATCCAAACCCGTAAAGAAGAAGATTCGGATTGATAATTATTTCGCAACAAACAAAAGTATATTATTTTCGAATATGGTAAGTTATTTTTCCTGTATAATTCTTAATAGAAAAATACATTTTAGATAAATCGTGATCTTCACTGACTTTGATGATAAATTATTTCTATTCCTTTATACTAACTCAACCTCTACTATGTATATAACTTTGTTATATAACAACGTTTACATAAAATTGGTTTTACAATTAATTATGGCTCAGCTTAGGAGAAGTTTCACATCAACTGCCTACATATGTTTAATAATTTTTTTTTTATTTTCTCAGCTTTGACTACAATTGCAATATATATTAAATACCTATTTTTATTATACCTTTTAATTTATAAGAATGTCAGCGAATATTTTGACGCAGCCCTTTGTTTTATATGTATAGAATAAATACTTTTTTATTTGAAATTACTTACAGAGAATATTCACTGCACGTGAGTATAACTCTTTTTCCCCTTCAAGGAAAACTTCTTTTCCATTAAAACAGGCATGGAATTTTATATTATCTAATGTAGGAATAACATCTTTACAATACCGACAAAAGAATAAACCTACAAATTAATCCGATCAAATACGTACGGATAATGGTTAATCAACGAATTGTTTTTTAGATAAATTATTCCTTAAATAAAAATAATAAATATTGATTACCCTCGAAGAGTTTTGGGTCCGGTACATTATTCCTCCAACACGAAGACATTTTTGTAAAATCTAATTTTCTTCTTAATTTGTGTCTTGGAACACGTGCGTCGTCAACAGTCGTCAAGCAAAGTATAATTTTATTTGGCGCCATTTGGCGCCAATAACAAAGGTATGTCTTATGACAAATTTGCAAGTACCACACTTGAAAAAATAATTTCTTTGCTCGATGTGTTGGCACTATTGACGCCCGACACGGCCAGACACGGCCAAACTCAAGTTTGAGCTGTGTCTGGCAGTGTCGCTCTGTGTCTCTCTGTGTCGTAGTTGGAAAGCACCAATGTAGACACTGTGTTACACTGTGTTACACAGTGTCGCCTGTGTCTCTTGTTGGAAAGCACCGGGTACTGTGCAGGGTCGACAAGCTGTAATGGGCTCAGCGGTTCCGAGTTACGCCCCGCTCAGCTAGCAGGTGGCGATAGTGACGCTACTCACACATACACACCGAATTGAAGAATTTCAAATACACTAGCAAGAGAGAATCGGTGTGATTCTGTTACCGCGAGTAAATCGCTCAAGACGAAAACGTGTAGCCAAAAGAATTCTAGACATAATTATTATTTATTTCATAGTTCTTATACTTATTATAATTATTAAAATACTGTTATAATTTAAGTTGTTTCCCTTTTTAAGTATGAAACAAAGGAAGAAACGTTCGATTATTTTCTGTAAAGAAAACAGAGGTTAGAAAGTGTATGTGTTCCTATGTACACCTATGTATATTATAATTCTTTTTTATTGTGAATGTTAATAAAAAATAATTAATTGAAATATAACGTTGTTATTTTAATTTAAAAATAAAATTGTAAAGAAAACAAGGCCAACTTTAGAATTTAATCACTGTATATACATTGATATAGATAGGTATGCTATACATAAATTTATGCCTTTAGTTCTCCGCTCAGCTAAAAGCGGCGCTGTTTGCGGACCTTTTTCATACACGGCAGCTTGCCTACCCTGGTACTGTGACGTCCGGTGGACTATAGAGGTACCAATATCGAAATATTGTACTCTTATTTTTAATTTCTTTAAGTTAGTCACTAGCGCGAGTTTCTCCTTCTGCACCCATCGATAGTCCACGTCAGCGCTTGCAGCGCGTGTTTCAAAGGGCCAACGGCTTTCTTAGCAATCTTCAAAAGGCCACGTAAGGGAGAAACGATGGGACGGTGGGAGAAAACGTATATAAATAGGATGCGCACCGAGCGCAGCGGACTTTTGGGAATTATTCTTGTACTTTTTCAACCGGCTTTTGCCGGACCAGTATTCGTACTTTTAGAAGACTCTCTTGCAGAGGCTTCTAGGAGTTCCTCCGATTCATATTGTAAATCTATTCTTAATCAAATAACGAAGAGACGAAGTATAACTGTTCCAACGATTCAACTACGACATTTCCAAAGAGTTACTAAGTATCAATCCAATTTCTATATCCATACTCTTAGGAGTCGATTCAATTCCAAGTCAAACTCAAACTCCAATCGTATTCAGACTTCTAACAAGTCTATTCAAATCGAACGTACTTTGTATCTACATTTATATCGTAATATTGTAACCATTAGTTTAATCACTCTTATTTTGTAACAATATATTTTATACTTGTTTACTCAAACTCTGCATACTTTAATTGAGAAACTACCTTCTTCGATCTTCCTATTTTTACCTAAGTTCAATTCTTTAATAATCTTAAATTCGATTCTACTGCGTATGATAATCCTCACGAGCAAAATCTAAGTCAATCCACTTTACCTAGTTCCACTGTAAGCGGACGACCCGCTCGTGGAACTTCCTCATCTCTTGTAAGCGGACGACCCGCTCAGAGATCAATCCATCTTTCCCAATTCTACTGTAAGCGGACGACCCGCTCGTGGAATTTATCCGACCCTTTGCGAGAGGACGAACCTCTCCGAAATTAACCCTTCAACCGAACGTAGATTCGCTCATTGGATTTTTACGCATTTCTTAAAGAGATTTTGATGACGAGAACTAGACGCTCAGGGCGAAAGAACTTTCTTCGCCGCCTTCTCGCGCAATTATATATGTCAGCGCGCCCAGGCACTCATCCTCTCGGAAGAGAAGAGCGAGGTGAACGATCACCTGTAATTCAGTCGCGTAAATCAGAGTCAATAGTAAAAACCATCGAGTAAGACCGCAAGAATAGGATATAAGCGCTTTATTTCCCTTTTAGGAATCACCAGCTATTCGAAAGACGCCTGTATGAATTAACCCGACAGACGTTGATGTATTCAAATTATCGATAGACGGTACGCAGATGCCGTGGATTGTCACGAGGACGTGACAATTTCGCCTGTTCCATCACCAGCATTAATTCAGCGCCTGAGACTCGGCAACCCGCCCTACGTCGGTCAGGCAGGATTTCTACACTCCGAGATCTCTTCTCCGTTCCTCGTGGGAGTCTGCAGGAGAGAGAGAGGAAAAGAGAGAAGTAGAGAGACGAAGACACAACGAACGATAAGTCAAACTATCTTTTATTCTTTCTCGCATATTTCAAAGACTTATAACGAAAAGCTTTGCAAACGGCTGGGTCCCAGCCATTTGACCGCCCAGGCGGGAAGGCAAAATACCAGCATAAATCCCGGTAACACGGTTTTGAAACGATATCCCTATTCGAGTTTACTAGCCTAGTGATTTCAATTCTCTGCTCGTTTCACCTCCGTCGCTGGGACGTGACAGTACATTGAATTTTTTTAAAAAACTATCAATTCTCAAACGGTTTTTTTGTACTCTCACACTCTCTCAAACGTGTTTCTTGTACTCTCAAACCCTCTCAAACGATTTTAAGTCGATTTAAAAAAAAAACGGGAAACCGTACACTTCGTTTTTACTGGTCTATGGCGAAAATGGGAGCCAGCTTCAGGCAGGATCAGGCAACATGGTAAATTGAATTTTTTTAAAAAACTATCAATTCTCAAACGGTTTTTTTGTACTCTCACACTCTCTCAAACGTGTTTCTTGTACTCTCAAACCCTCTCAAACGATTTTAAGTCGATTTAAAAAAAAAACGGGAAACCGTACACTTCGTTTTTACTAGTCTATGGCGAAAATGGGAGCCAACTTCAGGCAGGATCAGGCAACCGGTGCTTTCCAACAAGAGACACAGGCGACACCAGAGGGTGTCAACTCCCATATATAGAATTTGGTCCGCAGATGTGCTGCCGCCTAGGGCGGAACCCGTAGATTAGAACTACTTTTTATATATATAGCACAGTATGCTATATATACCGTATATATAGTACTATCGCTTACTGATTTAAAATTACTATTAAAGAAGTATACTAAAGTTTGCTCCATTATTGTAAAATTGTGAAATTTATTTAATTTTTAATTTTATGGTTCATATAATTGTTTATTTCACACTTTTACAATAGTGAAGCAAACTTCAGTATACTTGTTGCTTTAAAGAAAAATATCAATGTTTAATTTATCTTTAGAAATTTATTTAAAAGTCGTACATACAAAGTTTTACACATTTACATAAAAGTATTTACTTAAAAACTGTAATAGTCATACAGTCGACCCCTGGTAATCTGGCCCCTGTCTAATCCGTCACCCCCTGTAATCCGACATGCCTGTAACATGTAGTTACAATCGAGTTGCGTTATGAAAAAATATGGTAAATCGTTCGCGAACGCCTGGACAAACATTAACATAAATGGTTAGTTAATATATTAATGTAAGTCCTAGAGCAATAGTCATGTTAATTTTATAATAAACCCTAAGCTGTTTATTGTGTTGTTTAATGTACTAAATTCAACATCGTATGAGTTAGGTATAGTACATATAGAATCTTACCACTTTGACATTGCATTTGTCGGATTACAAGGTACGCTTTTCCAAAAAGTTCCGGACTACAGGGGGCTGTGACAGTACTCTATAGTCCGACAAATTTGATAATCCGACACCGCCTTGCAAAACGTTCGTCGGATTACCAAGGGTCGACTGTATTGTATACTAACCCTCTTCCTTTCTCAAACGGGCTTGGGACTGCCTATGGCGGAGTTACCGGACGGATCGAACCTATAATTTTTTCAATCTAACTTTTTATTCCAGAATATTGTATACTATTTCTGTTCGTTCTACAACGTTTGGGTGTACAAATTTTACTGACCTTTTCCTGGTTTTCCATCCCTCGTATTTTTCCAAAACTCTCTTTTTAGACAACAAAGTCGTGCGCTCATGACCACTCATGACGTCTCACGTATTGCTTGAAAAGAGAGTGTTGGTTTCTCATCGATTTAAAAGCTGTACGTGTGTTAGTTTTTGTATGTGGCGCCAACTAGAGCGGAACCCGTCAAATCGAACTATATGCATACCAAGTTTTCCCATAAGAGTTGACCCCCCCTGGGCGACACTGTGTAACACAGTGTAACACAGTGTCTACATTGCAGTGATGCCAGAACGAGGGATTTTTCCCAAGCATGCGCACTACCAAATCCTCAGTAATGTATATATTTTACTCAAATATGGGGTATCGTTAGACCCCCGTGACAATTTAAATACGGTAGAAATTACAGGAAGAGGACATTTTTAAAAGAAATGATATATTTACGTGGAAATAAATAAATATATGTTTTTTTATTATTTTGTATATCTGCAGCCGATTTATTAAATGAATACCATCATTTGTTGCGAGAGTAAGGAAAACTGCAGAAAACGTCCAGAGTTTTGGACGTCTTTGCGCGTGATGGTCGCCAAATGTTGTTAAATAATAAAAAATCTGACGGCCAGACCCGGGCCTCAAAGAACGGTAAACTTTCGCTTCGTTTCGAACGCGCTTTTGTCTCCGTACGAAGGAACAGTCACTCTGATATACTAACATTGCACTACGATACAATATTTTATTCAGCTTAACGAAAAGCGCGGAAAACGAGTGGGAAGGGCTCCTTATGCGACGTACTGTTGCATAGATAGATACGTCTATGGAAATAATTCCCGCCGAGCTGTGACATCAGTATGCGCATGCGCACGAAGGCTCACGCATGGGAAAAAATCCCTCGTTCTGGCATCACTGGGCCCGAGTGTGTCGGGTACCCGCCCGAGCCCGACCGACTTTCTTCGGCCCGACCCGCCCGACCCGAGCCCGACGAGCCGGGTATTTGCACACCCTTAGTAATATGAATTCCAGGGGGTCCAAGCCTCAATGTTAATCGTGTTTACAGACTTTTAGTTCTGTTCGTGTTCCTAGGAGGCTCTGTTGCTCGTACGACTGTAGCGCCTCTGCTGGCTTAATCGTTATTTAACCATATATATAGCATACTATACCTACACACACATAGATAAAAGTTTTCTACCCTTTTGTTACGAATATTTGATTAATTTACAAGACGTAATAAAAAGAACAAATATAAAATTGTGGAGTATATAGATTTATTAGAACATAAAGAGTTAATCCAATTCCGATTTATAAATCATCGGATGCTACAACCCAGACAGACTGGAATATTGCAGCAATATTGCGAATCTTGCACAATATTGGCAACATTGCAGCAATGTTGCTGCAACATTGCAGCGGAACATTGCCGCAACATTGCAGTGGCAATATTGCAGCGCAACATTGCCGCAACATTGCACAGTGGAACGAATCGACCATCTAGGTGGAAAAAAATAATAACTCGACAACCGTTCATTTCAGAGAAAAATGTTTTATACAAAAATTTCATAATATCGTGGAAAGAATATTGGTGTTATACTATTTTTTTTTTATATTTCTTCAATGTTATTTAAAGATCAACTTAATGTTTTATACAAAAATCGGTAGATTTTTTTATAGACGTTCATTGTACAGGAAAAATAACGAAACTTTTGTATAAGACATTTTCTTATTCGACTTTATATTAAAAAGATATTTAATGAACAAGATCCTACAAAAGCCTTTTTCGATTGGCGGACTGTCCAGCAAACATTCAACAGCTATAACAAAGAATTGCACAGATATGCGCACAAAATCTTTGCGTTAATTACTTCTACATAGTCTAAGGAATATACCTGCGAAGTTTCAGCCAGGTACTTTTCGGTACTTTTTAGTTATTCAATGTTTAAGTGGACCGTGTACCGTGATTTTCACCATAATTACCCAGACAGACTGGAATATTGCAGCAACATTGCTGCAACATTGCAGTGGCAATATTGCCGCGGGAACATTGCAATGGCAACATTGAAATGTATGCTCAACATTGATGAATATACCCCATTATAGGGGCAAACACTCAATGGTTTTTAAGATATTTGCAATTAAAATTTCATTGCCATATTTAAGTGGAACTGTAGAACGTAACATCAAGAGCTGCCGTAGCGTAGCGGCAACGTTCTGGGTTCGCACGGAAAAGACTAGGGTCGAATCCCATCGTGGGTAAAAAAGTAGGAGTAAGGTAAGAAAAAAAAATCCCATTGCAAAGTGGCGCCTTTCCCAGTCCAAAACTAGAATAAATCGTTCGAGAATTCAAGAACATCCAGTTATCCGATGACACCGATGGCAATTCGGAACAAATAAACAAGATAATATAATTATTAACATCAAGCGTTAAACTCAGTAACAAATCAATATTACTTCGTTTTTTTTTAAATTCAAAATGTTTTTTTTTTCTATTGAATAAATGCAATTATCACAAATAAATGTTTGTTCATCCAACCAATATTCCAGCAATATTGTTACAACGTTCGCAATATTCCCGCAACGTTCGCAATATTCCTGCAATGTTCGCAATATTCCTGCAATATTCCCGCAACGTTCACAATATTCCTGCAACGTTCGCAATATTCCTGCAATATTCCTGCAACGTTCGCAATATTCCTGCAATATTCCCGCAACGTTCGCAATATTCCTGCAATATTCCCGCAACGTTCGCAATATTCCTGCAACGTTCGCAATATTGCTGCAATGTTCGCAATATTGCTGCAACATTGGCAATGTTGCTGCAATATTCCTGCAAGCTACAAAGAGGCGGACATAGGAATATTGCAGCAATGTTGCGGCAATATTCCCTGCAACGTTTAATGTTGCACGGCAATATTGCTGCAATATTCCATTCTGTCTGGGAACATTTAAATAATTGTAATTTAAAAAAAAAATATATATATATATAACTACCATAATACATAAATTAAATAATTCCTAAATGTAGAATTATCTAATGACTTATAAACGAGAGTGTACATTCCATGCGTATACCATCAACGTATCGGGCTTTTCTCGTAAATCAACGCGACCGCGTAAAATTCGATTAATATTATCAACATATTCTTTTACATTATATTTAACACATTCTTCGAATACGATGTTATTTAATACGTTAACATGCTCGATATATGCTACAAAATATGCACAAGTTTATGAATAACCTAATCAATAGAAAAGGCACAATCGTAAGACCAACACTGATAAAAAGAAACTAACATATCCCACCGTTGAATCTTCTTCGAAACTTAACTTTTACTTAATCACGACATCTTAAAGTTAACTTAAACGTAAAGTCTGAAGTATAGCCAAAACTAAGAATCCGAAAATTGAGTAGTCCTTGCTGCTGAATATTCAGATTTCGTGGCTATTCGCTCGATACCATTTGCTATTCGCCATTATTATTTAATAAAATATCGTGCTAAAGGCACATGTAAAAAAATTCAAATGATAGCAAGTGATATCGACCCAGGTCCCACCGCGAGAAGGTTGCCACAAATCGGGACCCAAAAAAACATGCCCAACCAACCTCCATTCTTGCTCTTCCTTTGATACACTTTCTCTTGACATTTACGAGTTAAATGCCGAGAGAAAATGTAAAAAACGAATCGCTGACTCTACTTTTTCTCATCGCGTTTCGCGAAAAAGAGATAGACACCCGCCGAATAGTGTCGATCTCCTTTTACAATACTAAATTATCTAATAACTTATAAACGAGCGTGTACATTCCATGCGTGCACCATCAACATATCGGGCTTTTCTGGTAAATCTACGCGACCGCGCAAAATTCTATTAATATTATCAACATATTCTTTTATATAATATTTAACACATTCTTCGAATACGATGTTATTTAATACGTTAACATGCTCGCACGTTAGAAAATCGAAATTTACATATTTTTTAATATTATTTATTAAAATGCATGCAATTTTTTTGCAGTGAGCCACAGTCGGCATGTAATAATAACATAAATGTGCCATTTTTTCAATTTGTTCATAAAATATATCGTCCTGTCGCGATATATTTTGTGAACAAACCATGCATGGTTTAACTTTATTTAAAATAAATGGTAAATTTTTTTTTTTAAATATACTAATATGTTGTTTACATGAATATAATATACTAGGTCCAGGCAGATCGGGTATGTTATCGTCGTTATCGCCATTTGTTGCAGGAGTATATATAAAATTTCTAATATCTGCAAGGAAGTCGGTAGATTCATCGACGTCGCAGTTGGCGCCCATTGAATTTTTAACAATTTTGGTATAATTACTTAATAATAAATTTTTATATGTATTAACAAAATTTTTGCAATTGGGATTAACATCGCGGCATCTATGTTGTCGTACTAAGCCAAAAAAATTTTCAAGCGTATCCTGATTAAAAACTCTAGTTTCGAAGGACTCGAAGCCGAAATCCTCCAAGCACTTTTTTAAAAATTTGAATCCACGTAACGTATGAATCCAATTTTTTAAGAAACGTGGATGGGTTTTATCTGCAGGCTTCCTTTTTACAAATTTCATTGATTTAAAAACTACAATGGCGTCGTCCCATATATCTTCTTGATATTGGGAAGTGAAACTCACTGCTGCACTTTTTTTATAATTCAACGTATCGAACAAAGAATTTAAAAAACGACATAATTTTCCCGTATAAATTCCGTCTGAGGACATTTTTAAACCACTCGAATTGGTATAATTCGTGCGACTAAAAATATCCATCAATGACCCTACTGTATGACTAAAAACTTGACAACAAAGAGATACTTTCATTTTTTCTTTTTGAGACGGATTAATATGTGCAGAAGTAAGTTTTCTAGCCAACCGACATGGCGCTTGTTGAGGCGTAATTGCAACGCGGGCCTTGAGGTTGCGAGCGCAAAATTTCTAAATTCTTTATTTCAATTTCGCAGCTGTGTAGATCCGTCCATCTGGCAAACACCTTCGAATATCGCAGGATGGCACGTGGCTACCAGACTTGCACCCACGAATTCCTGCGCTAGATTTATGACAGGTGTCATAAATCTAGCAGTTTTCATCTACACCTGGGTTACCCTCGCGGCCCAAGGCCCCCCTCTGCCTGGGCCTTCCGTGGGTTTTGGCAAAACCAATGCAAACGCTGCATTTTGGTAACCACCCACGAAGTCCAGGCAGAACCAATAACATTTCACCAAGGCCCAACATTCTCCTCCCTATCAAGCCATCCCTTGCTCCTCGTCGGGGTTGCCGACAGAGGAAGGGGTGCTTCCGAAATTTATAAAAGATCCGAAAAGTGAGCCAAACTTCAGATTCTTCCCGTAACATTCTATTCACAACAAGTTTTTTTTTCTATACACATTTGGCTCGCTCGTATTTATATTTGTTAATCTATTTGTTAATCTCTTTTGTTACTATTGTTTCCGTGTATATACTTGTTCCTCGTTATAATAAACAAACACAAAACCATTTCGGGAGTGCAGTGTTTATTAATTCTCCGAGAGAAGAACAAACTAAACTCCGACGACTTAATTGTCCGAAGAGTCGCAACAGCGCTCTGCTTACATCTAAAAGAAAAGTGTCTTCAACATGTTTCCACGTGGCTACGCATTCTTCGTTATCCATAGAAAATATTAAATCTTTATTTATTAAATTGTTTCTCACGCATTTTAATAAGTGTGGAATGTCATATAACGGAACAATAGTTTTGCCATTAATGACAATCACGTTATGCTGCATTTCATTACTAGAATGAAATGCAGAACGGCACGAATATGAAATCAAATGATTTAACGCTTTTACGTTTGTCGCTCCCTGGTCGCAAACGGTAGCTATAACATTAATTCCATTAATATGGCATTTAATAATAATATCTTTATAGAACTGGCAAATATTTTCCCAAGAAGTGGTTCTTTTAGAAAACAAATACGCTACCGGTTGCTTCCGTGGGCGATTTATGCCTTTTAACATCCATACCATAACGTGATCGGCAATGATGGATTGGCGTACTGTTCCGTTATCAACGAATCCAGTAATCTCATCGCTATACACATCATAAGATAACGATGAGGTTAATTTCATCTCATCAAAGAGAAGTATCGCATATCGATCTTTATCGTCATCGAAATTTTGACATCTAACACATAAATCATCAAAAACACGATTTTCAATTCCTGTATTAAAGGGGATATCGACTATAAATTTACGAACAGTTTCTATGGACGGTAAAATAAATAACTTTGCTAAAAAACTATAAATACTCGCGGAACTTCTCTTTAATAGAGATAACGCGAACACTTTATCATCTACGGTAAAATGTCGCGAATACTTGTTTTTATTCATATTTCGTATGTTACATGCTAGAAGTTGTTGTGTCGCGACTGGTAAAGATTTAAAAGAATCGTACAAATTGCTATCCGCATATCTTTCAGCATGTAACAAACGGTACATTATGTTTGACTTACATCTACGCAGCCGTTTCATCTCCCGCGTCAACCGCAGCATGATGTTATAAATTCTTCTTTCCTCTTCTCCTAAACGCGTCGACCGTGACACGCCGAACATCTTGATAATAGACTCTGAAATATGGAGAAACAATACTCGATTACTAAAGGTTGTTGAGGCATAATTTGCAACGTGGGCCTTAAGGTTGCGAAGGCAAGACCTCTAAATTAGTTATTTTATTTCGCAGCTGTGTAGACCCGTCCATCTGGCAAACACCTTCGAAATATTGAGGGATGGCACGTGGCTACCAGCTTTGCGCTGAAAACCTTGCGCTGGATTTATGACACCCGTCATAAATCTAGTAGCTTCGAACGCCTGGGTCACTTTCGCAGCCTAAGGCCCCCCCTCCCCCTTGTTTTTCTCTTTCTGCCTGGGCCTTCGGTGGGTGTTGGCAGAAAAACCAACGCGAAACTTCGCATTTTTGTAACCACCCACGAAGTCCAGGCAGAACCAATAACATTTCTTCAAGGCCCAATACACTCCTCCCTATCAAGCCACCCTTTCCGCCTTGGAGAGGTGGCTGACGGAGGAAGGGGTACTTCAAGAATTAATAAAGGGACAAAAAGCGCCCAAAAACACGGATTCTGCTTGTAACACACTACATCTACACGTCTAGCTTGCTCGTATTTTTTATCTCGTTACTTCTGTTATTTGTTGGTTGAGTTTAAGTTTTTTTTTGTTATTATTTTTGTACATACTTGTTTCCTCGTGTAATAAACAACACAAAATCCAACATTCGGAAGCTGTCGAGTGTTTATTATCTCCGAAAGAAAAACAAACTAGACTCTGACGATTTAACTATCCGACGAGTTACGACACTGTGCCTAACCGAGACAAGGCAAAGGGCATACGAGTCAACATAACTTTGGTCCTTCGAGCCGGATCCAGCCTATCGGATCCTTCAAAACTTCTTTCGGAAAACGAGGACGAGTGATTGAAGCACACAGTACCTTGCTCTCAACCAAGTGGCAAGAGACGAGGCAAACCTGTGTCACCTACAAGCCAACCAAGGAGCGAAGTCCAACACCGGTCAACCCGGAAACCAAGCAGCGAGCCAAGCAGCGAGATAAGCAGCGACCCAAGGAACCTGCCTACAGGTCGCTCCAAGCAACAACGAAACGTCGCAGGGATCAACGAAGGTCCAACGACTGCAGAATCCAGACTACTCGTACATCGATTGTCGCAGCTACATCAACCAACAGCGATTTAGCCACCACGTATTCAACAACGATCAGGTCAGAGTGCATGGTCATACGTATCATAATCCCTTAGATACCTCGCATACTATCCCTCATTTCGTCGTTACGTCACGCATTCAGAATCTCTATCACGTCATGTCGATTGAAGAAACCGCGAGTGAAATGCGCAGTGTACGCACTGTTTTCAAACGTAAGCTAACCGTATTTAGGAACTTTCTCGACGAATGTAATGAACAGTCTGATCGTAATACAATCAAAACCAAACTTGACCGAGTCTCTGAAATGTTTGCGAAGTACTCTACGGTACATTTAAGATTAGAATGTCTCGACGAAGAAACAGATTATTCGACGGAACACAGTACATTAGAAGACGAATTTGATTTGCAAGTTTCTCGTGCGCAACGATTATTAAACCCCGCAACGATCAATGCCGTTCCGTCTGAAGCCGCGAATTCACATCGGGGTACTAGCGTGACCGGCTCCGAAGGCGACCGCGACGTGGAATTACCGCGAATAAAGCTTCCGACGTTCAGTGGTCAATACGAAGACTGGCCGGGATTCGCGGAACAATTCAATTCCGCGGTGCATGAAAACTCTACCATCATTGAGAGTAAAAAACTCACGTACCTGCGATCATGCTTGACGGGCGATGCCGCGAAACAGTTAGAAGCTTTTGGGAATTCGGCCAAAGACTATACGATTGCTTGGAACCTTTTACAAAAGAAATATGATGAACCATCGATCATCGTGGATAATCATATAGGCGCAATACTAGACATATGTTTGACCGAAGGGCGTGCAAGGCCGGAGTTGCATAAATTCCTATCACAAACTGAATACCACTATCGGGCATTAGAAAAATTAGGATATTTAGATACCGATACTATTTGGCTTTTTATATTAACATCGAACTTGGATGAGGCCACAGTCACGAGGTGGAAGGAGGCAAAGGGAAAAGACTTCCCTAAGGTAAACGAGTTTTTTGAATTCATGCACGAACGGGTTAAAATCCTTACTCCTACCGCTTCCGAAACAGCCAAAAAATTGCGCAATCAAGGTCGAACGTATACAAAACCCTCGCGTCAAACCGCCCATCCACGCGATCCACCGCGCAGTGCATACGCGACTCAGATAAAACTTTATTGTCATCTCTGTCATAAGGACCATGCCACGCAGTATTGCGAGCAATTAAAATTAGCTAAGCCCCGCGATAGAACGGACATAGTGAAAAAAGCAAAACTATGCATTAATTGTCTTCGTCCGGGTCATATGATCAATGAATGTCACGCGACATCCTGTAAGCGATGCCATCGGCGGCATCATACAATGCTACATTGGGAGTTTGATACAAAGGGACATTCGTCACAAGGGGGAACTCTCCCTCCGTCTTCATCGGGTGAAACACAGGCACATGCAATACGAACGATGACCTGCGCAAATCCTACACTTCCTTCCGAAGTTCTTTTGTGTACCGCAGTAATAAAGATTTTTGATCACGCTGGAAAAACGCATTTTTGTAGAGTTCTCCTCGACTCGTGCGCTCAGTCCAATTTTATAACTAATCAATTAGCAAATTTGTTGAACATACCGCGGATGGCTGTTGACATTCCTCTTAATGGCATCAACAAAATGGAGTCACGCGTGAATCAGGCCATGAGAGCACGGATCGCGTCAAAAAATAACGCATTCGAAGATGAATTGACATTTTTGATAATACCGTCAATAGGTAACGCACTGCCATCACAATTTATAGATAGAGCAAAATTAAAGATTCTGGGTAACGTAAAATTAGCAGATCCAAACTTTAACAAACCTGCTAACATCGATGGATTGATAGGCGCGGAATTGTTTTATAAACTGCTTTGCGTCGGGCAGATATCGCTGGAAGAAGGGTCCGTAATTTTACAGAAAACGCGATTAGGTTGGATTGTGTCCGGCGCCCCAAATTCATCATCCCGCAGTCATAGCACCCGATGCCATTTAACAGTAAACAATGAATTAGAAGTAGATCTCTCGAAATTTTGGGAAATCGAAGAAGTAAACGAGCAGCGGATATTATCTCCCGAAGAGTCAGAATGCGAAGCTCATTATAAGGCGAACACGAAACGCGATATTGCAACAGGTCGATATGTAGTTCGAATACCTTTTAAAAAATCAGTAGGTGATATTGGAGAATCTTATTCAATAGCGTTAAAGAGATTTTATGCATTAGAGCGATCACTGGAAAGAAAACCAGAAATTAAGAAACAATATTCCGCTTTTATTCGCGAGTATCGGGAGCTCTCTCACATGTCGGCGCGTCAAGCCACGGATATATCTCAGACATATTTTTTGCCCCACCATGCTGTATTAAAAAACTACTAGTCATACGACAAAATTGCGGGTAGTGTTTGATGCCTCTGCTCGCCCACTCGGTGGTGTATCTCTAAACGAAGCCATGATGACTGGGCCCACAATTCAGGATGATATTTTCGCATTATTACTGAGATTTCGTCGTCATAAATACGTGCTCACGGCTGATATTGCAAAAATGTATCGTCAGATAGTCGTGCATCCGGACGATCGTAAGTATCAATGCATTCTATGGCGCGAAAATGTTCACGATCCGGTAGAAATTTACGAATTGAATACCGTCACATACGGGACAGCTGCTGCTCCTTTCTTAGCTACGTGAACGCTTAAACAATTAGCTGACGACGAACAACACGCATACCCAAACGCTGCGGAAACACTACGAAACGACTTTTACGTTGACGACCTTCTGACCGGGACAGATAATTATGAAACAGCTAGGAAATTACGCGATGATTTATTAGCTATTACTAAAAGGGGAGGTTTTGAACTGAGACAATGGGCATCAAACGACGCATCACTATTACCAGACGCAACATATCAAACTAGTAAATTGCACTTGTGTCTCGATACTGAAGAGAATACGAAAACTCTGGGGATAACGTGGAACGCAAAACGCGATAACATCGAATATTCCGTACTATCGATAGAGCCCATAGATCGCGTGACGAAAAGAGCAATATTATCTCAAGTTGCAAAACTATACGATCCACTTGGATTAGTGGGACCTGTCATCGTGAAGGCAAAAATATTAATGCAACAATTGTGGCAAGAAAAAATTGACTGGGATGAGTCGGTCCCACCAGGTATATTCACGTCTTGGAATGACTATCAACGGCAGCTACGCAATTTTGATGCTCTTCGATTTCCGCGCAGAATAGTTGTGAACGGTGCAATTTCAATACAATTGCACGTATTTTGTGATGCGAGCGAGCGTGCCTATGGCGCATGCATCTACCTACGGTCAATAAATCGCGACGGAAATGTGATATCACAGCTAGCTTGCTCAAAATCACGCGTAGCCCCTCTGAAGACGCAAACGCTTCCGCGACTTGAACTTTGCGCGGCACAACTTTTAATCAGATTATACAAATCTACAGTTCGCGCGTTAAAAATTAATATCGATAACACGTTTTTCTGGTCCGACTCGACAATCACGCTACAATGGATAAATTCATCGCCGCACATTTTAAAAACGTTTGTAGCCAATCGCGTAACGGAAATTCAAGAGCACAGTAGAGCGTCTCAGTGGCGTCATGTGCCCACAAAGGATAATCCTGCCGATATTATTTCCCGAGGTTTGAACCCTAAGCAATTCCTCGATGTACAAGATCAATGGCAACGCGGGCCATCGTGGTTACAACTAGCGGAAACCTATTGGCCCCATACTGAAATACAGCTACGGGAAATACCTGAAAAACGTGCCACCACTAATTTATTAACAGCAATAAAAGAGCCGAACGATTTACTAACGAGATTTTCAACCATAACAAGGGCAAAACGAATAATTGCCTACTGCCTGCGGTTTAGAGACAATGTAAGGAATAAAGACAGTAGGCGCACGGGTCACCTGACCGTAGAAGAGCTGCAGGACGCTTTAAGGGTAATAATACGCAGGACACAGGCGGAAACCTTCGCGCAAGAATTGTATGCTTTGACCGCGTCCAAAAACTTCCCGAAACGTAGCAATTTATTACCCTTGGCAGTGTTTATAGATGATCAACGCATTATTAGAGTAGGAGGTCGTTTGAAACACGCCGACATATCCTACGATCACAAACATCCCATATTGTTACCGATGCATCATCATATCACTGATATCATAATTCGTGAAACGCACGTCAAGCATTATCACGCAGGAGCCTCCGCGACATTAAATGCTTTGCGTCAGATGTACTGGCCACTGCACGGAAGAACCGTCGTGAAAAGAATGATTCGAAATTGCGTCACGTGTCAAAGGGCACAACCAGCCGTCGAACGGTATGCAATGGGAAACTTGCCGTCTAATCGTTTACAGCTTCAGAGACCGTTTTTAGTTTGCGGAGTCGATTATTGCGGACCGTTTTTTATCAAGGAACGTCGACATCGAAATCGCAGTAAAGTAAAAGTATACATCGCTATTTTCGTCTGCTTCGCAACAAAAGCGACGCATATGGAATTAGTGGAAGACTTGACATCCGAAGCTTTTCTAGCCGCGTTAAAACGATTCTTCGCCAGACGGGGTAAAGCCTCAGACGTTTATTCGGACAATGGCTCTACATTCATAGGTGCACAGCGCGAGATGAATGAAATTCAGAATTTTTTAAGTGACGCGAAACAACAAGATATTATAGCCGGTACGTTAGCTAACGAGGGAATAAAATGGCATTTCATACCACCTCGCTCTCCACATTTCGGTGGTTTGTGGGAGGCAGCCGTAAAGGCGTTCAAGAAACATTTTAAACGCGTAATAGGAGAAAGCATTCTCAGTTACGAAGCAATGTTAACATGCGTGATAGAGATCGAAGGAATCTTGAATTCGCGACCCCTAATCCCAATATCCACCGATCCAAATGACCTCACTGCCTTGACCCCCGCCCATTTCCTTATCGGTGATACGTTGACCAGTACACCGGAGTACGATCTGCGAAATTTGAAACCTGCACGACTGTCGACGTGGTAACACATCCAACAAATCAAACAACACTTTTGGGCGCGTTGGTACAAGGATTACCTACACGAATTAACTGTGCGAAAAAAGTGGCATGACTCCAACAGCGCAAATGTTCAAATCGGGACATTGGTAACCATGCGCGATGAGAATTTATCACCTATGCACTGGAAATTAGCAAGAGTGATAAAACTGCATCCAGGTGACGATGGAATTATTCGAGTCGTGACAGTGCGAACAAAGGATGGCATGTACAAACGTAGTATTAAATCATTATCACCACTTTTGTTAGATGATAACTAAAATTACGTTAAATTTAGCATATAAACTTATTAGACGTAAATCATAACTATGCTTGCTATCATAATAATTACATTATAATACATTATAATTTGCGTTTGAACAAGATTGTAACACACACGTAAAATCCACAATGCATCACAAGACCTATATGTTCGATTCAATGTTAAGTTAATTTAGATTAAAGTCATTTTGAACGCGAACCGTTCAAGGGGTGCGGCATGTTGAGGCATAATTTGCAACGTGGGCCTTAAGGTTGCGAAGGCAAGACCTCTAAATTAGTTATTTTATTTCGCAGCTGTGTAGACCCGTCCATCTGGCAAACACCTTCGAAATATTGAGGGATGGCACGTGGCTACCAGCTTTGCGCTGAAAACCTTGCGCTGGATTTATGACACCCGTCATAAATCTAGTAGCTTCGAACGCCTGGGTCACTTTCGCAGCCTAAGGCCCCCCCTCCCCCTTGTTTTTCTCTTTCTGCCTGGGCCTTCGGTGGGTGTTGGCAGAAAAACCAACGCGAAACTTCGCATTTTTGTAACCACCCACGAAGTCCAGGCAGAACCAATAACATTTCTTCAAGGCCCAATACACTCCTCCCTATCAAGCCACCCTTTCCGCCTTGGAGAGGTGGCTGACGGAGGAAGGGGTACTTCAAGAATTAATAAAGGGACAAAAAGCGCCCAAAAACACGGATTCTGCTTGTAACACACTACATCTACACGTCTAGCTTGCTCGTATTTTTTATCTCGTTACTTCTGTTATTTGTTGGTTGAGTTTAAGTTTTTTTTTGTTATTATTTTTGTACATACTTGTTTCCTCGTGTAATAAACAACACAAAATCCAACATTCGGAAGCTGTAGAGTGTTTATTATCTCCGAAAGAAAAACAAAATAGACTCTGACGATTTAACTATCCGACGAGTTACGACACTGTGCCTAACCGAGACAAGGCAAAGGGCATACGAGTCAACAAAGGTTATTATATGAAAGATTATAATTACCATCTGGATCGTAGTTTTTCCCGTTTTTCTTCTCTGAAATCAAATCTAGATTATTTTACATTTCCATTTAAAAAAATTAGTACTAACCATATTTTTTCTTGATTTGCTTCTTCTTCATTACATTCCTTAATGATCCCCCGGTCTGCAAAATTGGTAATACATTTACCCCTGAGGTAGCTGTAAGAATAATATAATTAATAAAATAACTAATGAGTTCTTTTAATTAATTTTAATGGTATAAAAATTATATATTTACATTCCATTACTTGTGTACAGTCTACTACTTCATCCTCTTCTTTAATTGTTGACATTGCTAGAACAAAAATATTTTTGTTTACAATATGTTCTTCTTAACATATATATTTCAAATTTTAGTATTTTATATAATATATACTTACATATTTGCGAAGGTTTGTCTTCTACTTCTTCTTCAATTCCGTATGTGCCACTCCTTGGCACATTTATGGGTTCTAACAAAAATAAACGGAATGTTAATAAAATACTTAAGCATAGTACGTACATATCTATAAATAAATAATTCATACAACATAATACGAATCTGCTTTAACACGAAGTAAATTTCCGACGCTATACAAATAGATACACAATTAAATTAATTGAATTAATACAAAAACAGATGCAAACGAAAGTGGAATGAATTTATATATATACATAAAGATTCACTTTACCTGGTAAATTCAAGGTAGGTATTGCGGTCCTTGATAAGGATTTCTGTAAAAAAAATCTCTTTTCAAAGTGTACGTCGCACACTTTCCTATTTTTCAAAGTTTTCTCAGAAATACTTAATAAATATGGATTTCCGCACGCGGAAATCCATTTTATTAGCCTTTCTTCTTGCGAAGATGGTGGCATTTGAAACAATCTAACATTTTGCACACTGCAATCTTTCACACTGCACCGAGGCATCGTCGCTGTTATAATGGCCGTCATAATGATTTCCCTCTTTTTTATCAGACAAATGACAATATTGAAACAAAAGACGATAGGTAATAAGCGCGCCATATTTCGAATTTTTAAAAGAAAGCGCTAATTTCATGATACTAGCGCCTCCTACCGCCTCTTACAAACACTAAATTCGGTGATACTACCGCCTCCTACAACTGCGAACATGAAACATTTTTCGAAACTTGGGTAAAGCCCTTCCCATCTAAGCTTGGACCCACTGATGAATTCCTATAAATGTAGTCTATATTAAAGGTACCACACTTGAAAAAATTATTTCTTTGCTCGATGTGTTGGCAGTATTGACGTCCGACACGGCCAAACTCAAGTTTGAGCTGTGTCTTGCAGTGTCGCTCTGTGTCTCTCTGTGTCATAGTTGGAAAGCACCAATGTAGACACTGTGTTACACAGTGTCGCCTGTGTCTCTTGTTGGAAAGCACCTACTATTGTTGCGTGGCCGTTCAGGGATTTTCGAGAAATGATGTGGGTTGCCTCCAGTGGAAGAGGTGTTACTCTCCACAGGAGATGAAGGATTTTTAAAATGAATAATTTACAATGTATGTTAAGAACTTTAAATATATATTAAACTAAACAGAATGATAACTTTAATAACTTTAAATATAATAACTGAACAAACAATAAATTATAACAATATTTAATAATTATGAATAGGAAAAGTAATTATAATAGCTTAGTATAACGTTATACGTCTGAACGCTTCGATATCTTGCGCAAGAGTGCCGATGCAACCGTTTAACAAAAGAAGCTCGCATGTAATATTTCACGATCGCTCCGCTCCGCGAATCAGAAGGTACTTTACATTCAATCTTTAATTCTATTGGTTCCCTACGTATGCAAGACGAGGTTTTTACGCGGGAAGCAATGACTTGATATGGCAACGTTGATAAAACAAATGAAATCGAGTGATCAGACTTCCTGTGGCGTGATGTCGATTTTGCAGCCTTTAATTACACACGTCTTGCATTTACAATGTCGATAACCTAGGTTCCTACCTTAACCGTACAATACTTCTTACCGAATTTCCACATTGCGAATAACTAACGTAACCACGTTCGCATGAATTTATAGATGTGAATTGGTGTGGCACACAACACTATGTACTGTTGCGTGGCCGATCAGGGATTTTTGATTAATGGTGTGGGTTGCATCCAGTGGAAGAGGGGTGACTCTCCACAAGAGACGAAGGAGTTTGAAATTAATATTGTGACGTCCGGTGGACTATAGCGGTACCAACATCGAAATATTGTACTCTTTATTTTTAATTTCCTTAAGTTAGTCACTAGCGCGATTTTCTCCTTCTGCACCCATCGATAGTACACGTCAGCGCTTGCAGCGCGTGTTTCAAAGGGCCAACGGCTTTCTTAGCAATCTTCAAAAGGCCACGTAAGGGAGAAACGATGGGACGGTGGGAGAAAACGTATATAAATAGGATGCGCACCGAGCGCAGCGAACTTTTCGGGCTTTTTGCTCGGGGCTCTCGGACTTCTTGTACTTTTTCTACCGGCTTTTGCCGGACCAGTATTCATACTTTTAGAAGACTCTCTTGCAGAGACTTCTAGGAGTTCCTCTGACTCTTATTATAAATTTAGTCTTAATCAAATAACGAAGAGACGAAGTATAACTCTTCCAACGAATCAACTACCACATTTCCAAAGAGTTACTAAGTATCAATCCATTTTCTACATCCATACTCTTAGGAGTCGATTCAATTCCAAGTCAAACTCAAACTTCAATCGTATTCAGACTTTTAGCAAGTCTATTCAAATCGAACGTATTTTGTATCTACATTTATATCGTAACATTGTAACCATTAGTTTAATCACTCTTATTTTGTAACAATATATTTTATACTTGTTTATTTAAACTCTGCATACTTTAATCAAGAAACCACCTTCTTCGATCTTCCTAATTTTACCTAATTTCAATTCTTTAATATTCTTCAACTCAATTTCACTGCGTATGATAATCCTCACGAGCAAAATCTAAGTCAATCCACTTTACCTAGTTCCACTGTGAGCGGACGACCTGCTCGTGGAACTTCCTCATCTCTTGTGAGCGGACGACCTGAGATCAATCCATCTTTCCCAATTCTACTGTAAGCGGACGACCTGCTCGTGGAATTTATCCGACCCTTTGTGAGAGGACGAACCTCTCCGAAATTAACCCTTCAACCGAACGTAGACTCGCTCAATGGATTTTTACGCATTTCTTAAAGATATTTTGATGACGAGAACCAGACGCTCAGGCCGAAGGAACTTTCTTCGCCGCCTTCTCGCGCAATTATATATGTCAGCGCGCCCAGGTACTCTTCCTCTCGGAAGAGAAGAGCGAGGTGAACGATCACCTGTAATTCAGTCGCGTAAATCAGAGTCAATAGAAAAAACCATCGAGTAAGACCGCAAGAATAGGATATAAGCGCTTTATTTCCCTTTTAGGAATCACCAGCTATTCGAAAGACGCCTGTGCGAATTAACCCGACAGACGTTGATGTATTCAAATTATCGATAGACGGTACGCAGTCGCCGTGGATGGTCACGAGGACGTGACAATTTTAGTGAAGTTAAGTTAGCGCCGGACTAGAAGCAATCTTAATGAATTATATCTCAAAAAAATGCTCGCAATTTGCTCATCAAGAATGTAAAATTGCTCACTCTGCGCCAATTATTAAAAAAACAGTTATTAAACAATTTCGTAACAAACACTCATTTGACGATTACTAACTTATTCGAGTACGAACGGGATCCTTTCTGGGCTCAAAAGATTGCGATTAATTTGCTCATCACTGCCCCACCTTTTCATTTGCGTTTTATTAACGTTTTTTGAGTTAAAAATAATAATTAAATTTTCGATGGGAAAGCGACAGTAGCGCCGCTAGTTTTGAAACATGGAACTAGCGCCCAGTAAAAGCGGTTCTCAAACCAAATCCGAAATAAAAGTTCCCGCGAAGGAGAGTTCGATTGAAAAGTGTAATTATGCCCAAATACGTTTATGCCAAAAAAACTTTTTCAAAAGTCGACCAGATTAAACCAAGAAAATTATATTTCTATGTCCTTCATAAGCCAAATAAAATTTTCATCTTTGCAAATATAAAGGTATTGAAGCTTGTTTACCATGATCATTCAACAACCTAAATTTAAGTATTTCCTCATAAATCAGTGAAAATTCATATTTCTGATAACGATGTTATAGAAGTCTCGATATAGTTGAAATATTGGAAAAACTTAATCCAGATAAAAACTGAACCAAAAAATCATCGGATCCATGATTCGGATAAAAACAACACGAAATTTAATCTCAATATCATAATGACGTTTCAATAATAAATCCTGAATAATTTCAAAATTTCTATTAATAAAAATAACTTATTCACGCTTAAGTATGAAACTGAATGGTAAGAAACGTTACCGTGTCGTAATTGCAAGCAATTGGAAACAAATATGATTAATCTGTCCTACGTGGTGAATCAGTTGCGCACAGCGCACTTGAGTTTTCGAAAAGCACACATAAGCGATTCGAATGTGACTGGTCGACTTTTGAAAAAGTTTTTTTGGCATAAACGTATTTGGGCATACTTACAGTTTTCAATCGAACTCTCCTTCGCGGGAACTTTTATTTCGGATTTGGTTTGAGAACCGCTTTTACTGGGCGCTAGTTCCATGTTTCAAAACTAACGGCGTTACTGTCGCTTTGCCAGGCCTTAAAACATCGAAAATTTAATTATTATTTTTAACTCAAAAAACGTTAATAAAACGCAAATAAAAAGGTGGGGCAGTGACGAGCGAATTAATCGCAATCTTTTGAGCCCAGAAAGGATCCCGTTCGTACACGAATAACTTAGTAATCGTCAAATCAGTGTTTGTTACGAAATTGTTTAATAACTTTTTTTTAAGAATTGGCGCAGAGTGAGCAATTTTACATTCTTGATGAGCAAATTGCGAGCAATTTTTTGAGATATAATTCATTAAGATTGCTTCTAGTCCGGCGCTAACTTAACCCATCTGACAATTTTGCCTGTTCCATCACCAGCATCAATTCAGCGCCTGAGACTCGGCAACCCGCCCTGCGTCGGTCAGGCAGGATCCCTACACTCCGAGATCTCTTCTCCGTTCCTCGAGGGAGTCTGCAGGAGAGAGAGAGGAAAAGAGAGAAGGAGAGAGACGAAGACACAACGAACAATAAGTCAAACTATCTTTTATTCTTTCTCGCATATTTCAAAGACTTATAGCGAAACGCTTTGCAAGCGGCTGCGTCCCAGCCATTTGACCGCCCAGGCGGGAAGGCAAAATACCAGCATAAATCCCGGTAACACGGTTTTGAAACGATATCCCTATTCGAGTTTACTAGCCTAGTGATTTCAATTCTCTGCTCGTTTCACCTCCGTCGCTGGGACGTGACATGCGCAAGAGAATCTCGTTGCTAAGTTTGTTAAACAAAACAAAACTCATACAAATTTTACAATCGCTCTTTCCTACGAATCAGAGGCTCCTTTCCATTCGATCTCGCAATCCTATTAGTGTTCCGCGGTATGATAGACGAGCGTTTCGTACCGAGGCGGTGCAGTTCCCATAGCAATCGGTGCTTTCCAACAAGAGACACAGGCGACACTGTGTTGCACTGTGTAACACAGTGTCTACATTGTGTGCTTTCCAACAAGCATGCTAGGGTGTGACACAGTGTAACACAGTGTAACACAGTGTGACACAGTGAAACACAATTCTGTAGTCTAATTGGAACAGATAAGTTACTAGATACGGTCACTAGAGTGCGTAAAAGACTATACGAGTATAACGTAGTAAAAAACGTAGATTCAAATCCGTCTGTAGAAAATCCAAACCCGTAAAGAAGAAGATTCGGATTGATAATTATTTCGCAACAAAGAAAAGTATATTATTTTCGAATATGGTAAGTTATTTTTCCTGTATAATTCTTAATAGAAAAATACATTTTAGATAAATCGTGATCTTCACTGACTTTGATGATAAATTATTTCTATTCCTTTATACTAACTCAACCTCTACTATCTATATAACTTTGTTATATAACAACGTTTACATAAAATTGGTTTTACAATTAATTATGGCTCAGCTTAGGAGAAGTTTCACATCAACTGCCTACATATGTTTAATAATTTTTTTTTTTATTTTCTCAGCTTTGACTACAATTGCAATATATATTAAATACCTATTTTTATTATACCTTTTAATTTATAAGAATGTCAGCGAATATTTTGACACAGCCCTTTGTTTTATATTTATAGAATAAATACTTTTTATTTGAAATTACTTACAGAGAATATTCACTGCACGTGAGTATAACTCTTTTTCCCCTTCAAGGAAAACTTCTTTTCCATTAAAACAGGCATGGAATTTTATATTATCTAATGTAGGAATAACATCTTTACAATACCGACAAAAGAATAAACCTACAAATTAATCCGATCAAATACGTACGGATAATGGTTAATCAACGAATTGTTTTTTAGATAAATTATTCCTTAAATAAAAATAATAAATATTGATTACCCTCGAAGAGTTCTGGGTTCGGTACATTATTCCTCCAACACGAAGACATTTTTTGCAAACTCTAATTTTCTTTTTAATTTGTGTCTTGGAACACGGGCGTCGTCAAGCAAAGTATAATTTTATTTTGTACGTTAAGGCGCCAATAACAAAGGAATGTCTTATGACAAATTTGCAAGTACCACACTTGAAAAAATAATTTCTTTGCTCGATGTGTTGGCACTATTGACGCCCGACACGGCCAGACACGGCCAAACTCAAGTTTGAGCTGTGTCTTGCAGTGTCGCTCTGTGTCTCTCTGTGTCGTAGTTGGAAAGCACCAATGTAGACACTGTGTTACACTGTGTTACACAGTGTCGCCTGTGTCTCTTGTTGGAAAGCACCGATTGGTGCTTTCCAACTACGACACAGAGAGACACAGAGCGACACTACAAGACACAGCTCAAACTTGAGTTTGGCCGTGTCGGGCGTCAATAGTGCCAACACATCGAGCAAAGAAATTATTTTTTGGATGGAACGGGCAAAATTGTCACGTCCTCGTGACGATCCACGGCATCTGCGTACCGTCTATCAATAATTTGAATACATCAACGTCTGTCGGGTTAATTCGTACAGGCGTCTTTCGAATAGCTGGTGATTCCTAAAAGGGAAATAAAGCGCTTATATCCTATTCTTGCGGTCTTACTCGATGGTTTTTACTATTGACTCTGATTTACGCGACTGAATTACAGGTGAGCGTTCACCTCGCTCTTCTCTTCCGAGAGGAAGTGTACCTGGGCGCGCTGACATATATAATTGCGCGAGAAGGCGGCGAAGAAAGTTCTTTCGGCCTGAGCGTCTAGTTCTCGTCATCAAAATCTCTTTAAGAAATGCGTAAAAATCCAATGAGCCAGTCTACGTTCGGTTGAAGGGTTAATTTCGGAGAGGTTCGTCCTCTCGCAAAGGGTCGGATAAATTCCACGAGCGGGTCGTCCGCTTACAGTAGAATTGGGAAAGATGGATTGATCTCTGAGCGGGTCGTCCGCTTACAAGAGATGAGGAAGTTCCACGAGCGGGTCGTCCGCTTACAGTGGAACTAGGTAAAGTGGATTGACTTAGATTTTGCTCGTGAGGATTATCATACGCAGTAGAATTGAATTGAAGATTATTAAAGAATTGAAATTAAGTAAAAATAGGAAGATCGAAGAAGGTGGTTTCTTAATTAAAGTATGCAGAGTTTAAGTAAACAAGTATAAAATATATTGTTACAAGAAAAGTGATTAAACTAATGGTTACAATGTTACGATATAAATGTAGATACAAAGTACGTTCGATTTGAATAGACTTGCTAAAAGTCTGAATACGATTGGAGTTTGAGTTTGACTTGGAATTGAATCGACTCCTAAGAGTATGGATATAGAAATTGGATTGATACTTAGAAACTCCTTGGAAATTTCGTAGTTGAATCGTTGGAAGAGTTATACTTCGTCACTTCGTTATTTGATTAAGACTAAATTTACAATAAGAGTCGGAGGAACTCCTAGAAGTCTCTGCAAGAGAGTCTTCTAAGAGTATGAATACTGGTCCGGCAAAAGCCGGTAGAAAAGTACAAGAAGTCCGAGAAGTCTGCTGCGCTCGGTGCGCATCCTATTTATATACGTTTTCTCCCACCGTCCCATCGTTTCTCCCTTACGTGGCCTTTTGAAGATTGCTAAGAAAGCCGTTGGCCCTTTGAAACACGCGCTGCAAGCGCTGACGTAGACTATCGATGGGTGCAGAAGGAGAAAATCACGCTAGTGACTAACTTAAGGAAATTAAAAATAAAGAGTACAATATTTCGATGTTGGTACCGCTATAGTCCACCGGATGTCACACGTCACATAAAACATTAAGGTTTCTTCTATGTTTAATCCAGTTTAATCTTAATGTTCTATTCCTTTATTGTGAACAGAACCATGGGCGTTCCATAAGAAGAAAGTAAAGTTCAATTCCTATTCCTAAAGTCTTATGGTTAATGTTCTATTGTGGACCCTTCTTAAGTCGTTTTTATGTACAAAGTCAAGCTTGATTGTTATATTTTGGGATCTATAACTCTCGGTAACAGTCCAGATATTCTCGTATGAAACGTATACAATAGTTAGTGATGCACGAAATATAAAATTATTGAATTAAATTTATCAGTAAATGTACGTATAATCAAGCATAAGAATTGGTATTATTAGTACTATGGTATACATGCAAAAATTGATTCTAATATATCGCTTTTCGCGTATTGTGCAATATCTGAAATAAAATATTTTTATATATGCACATGTATATGTATATATATATATATATATATATATGTTATTCCTTAAATATTCTACAAATGGATGTTGGAAAATGTGTTAAATGGGTAAGAGGTTATATGTTAACACCAAAGTTTGCACGTTATTATTTTCGCCATTATTGTGAAGTAGAACACCAGGAAGGAAACGTTGTTTCTTCTACACAAAAGCCGTACATTAGTAAAGAAACTATCAACAGGATAGAGAAATTATCTTTAATTAATTTTAAAAGAAACTGTGGCGTTACAATTTTAAAGAAAGCAGTTGATTTTACAGAACATTTACGCACAGTGAATATTGATGAAAATGTAGAACCTATGTACAGTACTCTTGAAAAAGAGTTGATTCCTTTAAGAGATGATAAGGTAGACGATACTGCTAACAGAAAAAACATTTTAATAAATGCTGTTGCATTAGACGAAGAATATTTTATAGCTCCATTAGGAAACGTTATAAAAACATCATGAATGTGCAAAAATTTTTAAAAGAATTAGGTTCACATTTCCTTAATCTTACCAAATCTGGATGTAATTATGGTCCTCAGGGTAAGATGTTATTAAAAAATCTTGAAGACCATTGGTTTCTACATTGTGTTACAATGCCACCGTATAACATATTTTTATCGGATGAAATAGAAAAAACTTTAAACTTAGTTAATAAAAATGCAATGAGTAATATACCGTTTGGATTTGCTCTAATTGAAAACACAAAAAACAGTTGGAATGAAAACATATTACCACCTACATGTAAAGTAAGCTATCATAGAACTGCTAAAGTTGTTACTATTAGTGATATTTCTGGAACGAAGGATTTGTTCCTTAAAATCCAAAAAGAGCGGAAAGTTTGGTGGCGCAAACTTGCTCAATATCCTTCTAGATTTAAACTAACAGAAGCTAAGAGATTGAAGAATTTTAATATAGTGGAAGTGGAAGCACAGTTTCCTTTTGGTAATATCATTGTAGAAACAGTGAGTTACCATACAGATGCACGAAAATTAATTTCTCAGGTGAGACCTCAGTTACACTTCTAATCAATATCAGTATCAGCCAAAGACATAGAACATTTGTAAAAAGTATTTTATTTGTAGGCCGATAATAAAAAAGATCTTGAGACTGCCCAAATAGTTCAACATATAACATCTTTAGATTGGGGTTGCTTAGCATTACTTTGTGATGCTCAAAAAGGGAATAAACTTAACAACGAAATACATATTCACACCAAACTGGCACCATACAAAGTTGCATTTTGTGTAACAAAATCAGAAAATGAAACAAATACTGACAAAGATAAATTAAATCGATTTGTACTTTACTTAAATAATATATTAAGAACAAAGGGGCTGGACACCATATTAACCAGTTCAGAACAAGTAATAAATATGTGTCTGGTACCTTTTGTAATTGTAGTCTGTAGAACTAGTCTAGAGAATGGCATTGTACATATAAAAAACCAATCAACAACTCTTAATGAAGCAGTTCATATTACTGATTTAGTGAAATACATTACTATGCATTGTCAATAAAATTATCAAATTAATAATTCAGAGACTCACTGGAAAAGATTTGTATATTATATATTTATAATTCATTATCACTGTAATCATGTTTAATTAATAAAAGTTATAACAGCTTAAATGGTACAAATAATAATTTTGTATCTAATCGATCTTAATTTCCAATCCATTGTTTTTCCATATTTAACTTTTTATATTAAATTTCCTAATAGTATCATGTAGCTAGTTTGTTTCATCATGTAGTTCCCTATAAAATCTAGTATGAAAGAACTGGTGAAACGAGAATATTATCCTCAATAGCAAATATAAACCGCATATGGAATTGTATGAAAAATGTTATACCTAGAACATTGAATGATGTAAAAAGACAGAATCGGAACGCTTTGTACGTAATGAAATATACACTTTGTGCACGAGCGTTCTTTGACTCATTCCAGCAATGTCAAAATTTATATAAATTTTTTGATACAGATGTCACCATGACCGGCAGTTACACAGTTCTTGAAATAATACTCTTAATTAGCTAAGCAGGTAACTGCAGCTTTTTGCCTTTGAGTACTTTGGTAATGTAGAGGTAGAAAAAGTCACAATACAAGACTGTTTGCACCAAACCAGCAACTATAGCTATTAAATCGTAATAGTCTTCTGCATAATAACGGTAAACCCAGTTCAATAAATAAAGGCCTCTGTAGGATCCCAAAGCAAAGAGATAATGACTGGTAATACTTTCTGCTTCTCCAGTTTTTGAGACCAAAAACAATTGTGGTAATATTGCTACCGATTCCAAGTAAATACTAAATGTCCATAAAACTTCCATGACATAAAGTTCATGATTGATGAGTAATGCCAGGACAAAACTTGGTAGAATTAAAAACTCAATCCTGAAAATTATTGATATAATGAAGAAGTAAGACATAATTCTATCCTATATCTTTTATCACTTAAATGTACAATTAGGTCATCAGAAGTGTTTTGTCAATTTCTTCAACATACCTGAATGTATCGTGATTATGATCATATGTTGCTTTAAATTTCACGTACATTAGAAACACAGTAGCATACGAAGTTGCAACAAAAACAATTTTCATAAATGTATTATAAGCTGAAATATATGTTGTTGCCAAATCCAGATAACGCATAGTATACACCAAGGCAAATAGAATTTGAGATTTGCCACTTATACCTGCAAAACATAAAAAATTGTAACTTGATGGAACTTAAATGTTAGATGAAAAGTTGTTTATAAAACTATGCTAATCCTATCTTTTAGAGATTTTAATGTATAATACAGTATAATCGATGATACTTACCGGCACAGCTTCGTGTTTTCCATATCTTGAGAAGAAGAACGATAATCGCTAGAACATGTGATAAATCACCCAGCAACCGAAATATATTCATGTCTGTGATTACCGTCAAATATTTTTACAGAAAAATCGTAAAAGACACTCCGTGCACGTAACTTACGGAGCATACAAATATGACGTGGCTTTGGCTGTAACATCGGCAGATGGCCGACCGATCACTCCATAAGTATTACGGTTCGAATTGGTTTTTAACATTTACAATGAATGTACTTAAAATATCACTATCTCAGCCAGTTCTAACTGTCTCGATGTACGGACATATTTATTGTTAGTATGTGTGCTAATGCACGATTAGATTTTCATACAAATTAATATGATTGAATTTCATGGAATAGGTATGATTGCAAATTTAAAACATGCTTGACATCGTATTGAAATATATAAAAAATACATACATATATTTTGATAATACAATAATTTAATAGAATGATAAATAAAATGTGCATTCTCTTCCAATAAGGCATCTTTTCTCTGAGTTAATATTTTGCAATATAATTCTACATAACAAAAATTGAGTTTCTATTGGTTAATTCATTACTCAAAAGGAACCAATCATAACCTTTGGTGTCCCGTATTAGTTACAAAACTCGAAAATGGAGTTTTAGGAACACTGAAACCACTGAACATAGAAACACATAGAAATGAAGATAAAGAAGGGTCCACAATAGAACATTAACCATAAGACTTTAGGAATAGGAATTGAACTTTAGTTTCTTCTTATGGAACGCCCACCTCTGTGAAGTTAGCCCCTGCATTAATTCTTACGCAATTTTTATCATTTCTAATGTATTGAGAATCGTTTGAGAGAGTTTGAGAGAACAACAAAAACGTTTGAGAGTTAATAGTTTTTTCGAAAAATTCAATTGAAAATTTTGTGTGAAGTTGGCCCCCACTTTTTCTAAATTTGTAAAAACAAAACGTACAACGTCCTTTTTTTCTATCGACTTAAAATCGTTTGAGAGAGTTTGAGAGTACGAAAAAACCGTTTGAGAATTGATAGTTTTTTAGAAAAAATTCAATTGACAATGTTGCCTGATCTTGCCTGAAGTTGGCTCCCATTTCGTCATAGACCAGTAAAAACGAAGTGTACGGTTTCCCGTTCTTTTCTTAAATCGACTTAAAATCGTTTTAGAGGGTTGAGAGTACAAGAAAAACGTTTGAGAGAGTGTGAGAGTGTTGCGTGGCCGTTCAGGGATTTTCGATAGACGATGTGGGTTGCATCCAGTGGAAGAGGTGTGACTCTCCACAGGAGATGAAGGAGTTTAAAATGAATAATTTACAATATATGTTTAAGAAACTTTAAATATATTAAACTAAATAGAACGATTACTTTAATTACTCTAAATATAATAACTGAACAAAACAACAACTTTGAACAATATTTAATAATTATGAACAGAAAATAATTATAATAGCTTCGTATAACGTTATACGTCCGAACGCTTCGAGATCTTGCGCAAGAGTACCGATGCAACCGTTTAACAAAAGAAGCTCGCATGCAATATTTCGCGATCGCTCCGCTCCGCGAATCAGAAGGTACTTTACATTCAATCTTTAATTCTATTGATTCCCTACGTATGCAAGACGAGGTTTTTACGCGGGAAGCAATGACTTGATATGGCAACGTTGATAAAACAAATGAAATCGAGTGATCAGACTTCCTGTGGCGTGATGTCGATTTTGCCGCCTTTAATTACACACGTATTGCATTTACAATGTCGATAACCTAGGTTCCTACCTTAACCGTACAATACTTCTTACCGAATTTCCACATTGCGAATAACTAACGTAACCACGTTCGCATGAACCTATAGATGTGAATTGGTGTGACACACAACAAGAGTACAAAAAAACTGGTCTATGGCGAAAATGGGAGCCAACTTCAGGCAGGATCAGGCAACATTGTCAATTGAATTTTTCTAAAAAACTATCAATTCTCAAACGGTTTTTTTGTATTCTCACACTCTCTCAAACGTTTTTCTTGTACTCTCAAACCTTCTCAAACGATTTTAAGTCGATTTAAGAAAAGAACGGGAAACCGTACACTTCGTTTTTACTGGTCTATGACGAAATGGAAGCCAACTTCAGGCAAGATCAGGCAACATTGTCAATTGAATTTTTTCTAAAAAACTATCAATTCTCAAACGGTTTTTTCGTACTCTCAAACTCTCTCAAACGATTTTAAGTCGATAGAAAAAAAAGGACGTTGTACGTTTTGTTTTTACAAATTTAGAAAAAGTGGGGGCCAACTTCACACAAAATTTTCAATTGAATTTTTCGAAAAAACTATTAACTCTCAAACGTTTTTGTTGTTCTCTCAAACTCTCTCAAACGATTCTCAATACATTAGAAATGATAAAAATTGCATAAGAATTAATGCAGGGGCTAACTTCACAGAGGTGGAACGCCCATGGTTCTGTTCAGTTCTGTTCACAATAAAGGAATAGAACATTACGATTAAACATAGAAGAAACCTTAATGTTTTATGTGACGCATTTATGTTTAGTAGAAGGTTTTCCCTATTTATGGGATAAAAAGCATCGGGATTATAAAAATCATGAGATGAAGGAAACATCCCGGGAAAAACGAATTAGATCTGAACAGATATAATTATATATGCTCAGATCTGATTATATCTAGTCAGTAAGGGTGTGCAAATACCCGGCTCGTCGGGCTCAAGGTCCGTTGATTGAGGGGAACAGCGACGAAGTAAGGTCTTTGCACTCGTCTCACGCCCGAAACCCAAACATGGCGGACTCAAGAACCAGCTTCGATGAGTGAGGTTATGAGTAAGAAAATCCCACGTCCTGGCATCACTGGTCTCGGGCCGCCCGACTAGTCTCGGGCAGTGATGCCAGAACGAGGATCCTCGGATCCGAATCTTACCCCCTCTTTCATCTACAGTATTCCCCTACTGGCTTCTTCCGTTCACACGCGCGTTACCTCTACTATCGTACCACTACTATGTCCGTGTGCGCTGTTTCTGCGCTTGCGCTTTTCATACTGGCGGGAAAGCGTGATACCACCACTCCGACTTATTGTATTCCCCGACTGGCTTCTTCCGTGCACTCGCGCGTTACATCTACTATCGTACAACTACCATGTCCGTGTGCGCTGCTAATGCGCTTGCGCCAGCCACAATCTATTTTTAACACTGCATCGCGATTGACTTTACGGCAACGAAACTGAGAATCGATGATCGAGCGTATGAATCGCAATCTAGAGCTCTCCTTCGAGTCCCCACATAGCGATTTTTATTTTTATTTTTAATTATTTCCCTAAACACATTTTGTAGCCTATACAAATAAGTTTTCTTATAATATAAACAAATGCAGTCAAAATTTTAATTGCAATAAAGTTTAATAAAATATTGATATTACTACAAATTATTTTTTCGCAATAATTGTCCAGTTTCATCGTTTTTCTCGATATTTCCTTTCTTCCAAGACGGAGGCGTTCCAGATAAAATATCGTCCTATAACAAAAAAAATACAAAATCAGTCACGATTTCAGTTGTAATAAAGTTCAATGAAGTATTGATTTTAATAGAAACTTATCTTTTTTCGTAATAATGGTCTAGTTCCATTGTTCCTCTCGATACTTCCTTTCTTCCAAGACGGAGGCGTTCCAGATAAAATATCGTCCTATAACAAAAAAAATACAAAATCAGTCACGATTTCAGTTGTAATAAAGTTCAATGAAGTATTGATTTTAGTAGAAACTTACTTCTTTTTGTAATGGTGTTCTAATTTTTTTTACTTCTCGGTATTCCTGGAAAATTAGAATAAATGATATTTATTATATAAAATAATATAAATAACTATAAATTATAAAATACTATGAAAATATAATATAAAAAATATAAAATACTATAAATTATTTAATTAATACTATGCTACTAAATTATGTACACTAATGTGATTTTTACATTTTTATATAGGGGAAAGCATGCTGAAAATGTACTAATATGTAAAAAGGGTCTAGCCCAGAGGTTCCCAAACTTTTTTCTCTCGTAGACCCCTTGTCATGTTTTTCAATTTTAGATAGACCCCCTTCTGTGGGTCTATCTAACTATATTGAAGTATATTTCCTAACATACAATTTCTGTGTCTTCGTTAATCCAAACAACTCGAACAATCTGAATGAGGCTTGAGAATAAGATGTACGGATTACAGGGGTTACACTGTAATACAAAAAAATACACAAAATTTATGAGTCGATGCGATGCGTGGCTATTTTCGCGCGGCCTTAGTGAAAGCACCGATCGTTGTTTCTCTTTTAAAAGACTCACAGCTCTGTGGAGTGAGTAAAACATACACTGTGGAGTGAGTGAGACGCTAAGTTAGGCGCATACTATGGAGAGAGTGAGACGCGTATAAAATGCTCCGAGATGAAGTGAAAATAGTTTTAGACCGACGATATTAATTATATTAATAATATTATATGTTTGTAATTTTTTTAATGTCAAAGTTATATCAATTATACTGTTTTTTGCAATTTTTGAAATTTCTTGCCATTGACCCCCATTTTCATTTCATAGACCCCCAATTTTTTTTTTCGCCTACGTAGACCACTTGCAGCTCTTCATCGACCCCTGGGGGTCGATATAGACCACTTTGGGAATCACTGGTCTAGCCGAATAAGGGGGTCAAAAGTGCCCTTGAGCCGATTTTATTCGACGATGGGTCATTCGATAGGTGATGATGAAAAACCATTGCACACAAATTTTTAATCCGATACCTTCACCGGGAGGGTAGTTATAGGGTAAAATCGAAAAATCAGTTTTTGCCTCATTTTCCCCAATTAATGCGGTGCAAAAATTCCAAAAAAATTCGAACACATTCTAAACATGAATTTACACATTAGTGATTTTTTTCAGATTTTTCCTTTGCAAGTTCCACTCACAAAAAATGAAAAACCAAAAAAAAAAATTTTTAAACACTGATTTCGTATTGAAATCTTCCGAGCACAACTTTTTCCTTTTTACAGTAGTTGCATAATGTTATCATTGCCCAGACAGACTGGAACATTGCCGCAACATTGCTGCAACATTGCCGAAATATTGCCGCAACATTGCCGCAATATTGCTGCAACATTGCAGTGGCAATATTGCCGCGGGAACATTGCAATGGCAACATTGAAATCTATGCTCAACATTGATGAATATACCCCATTATAGGGGCAAACACTCAATGGTTTTTAAGATATTTGCAATTAAAGTTTCATTGCCATATTTAAGTGGAACTGTAGAACCTAACATCAAGAGCTGCCGTAGCGTAGCGGCAACGTTCTGGGTTCGCATGGAAGAGACTAGGGTTCGAATCCCATCGTGGGGTAAAAAAGTAAGAGTAAGTAAGAAAAAAAATCCCATTGCAAAGTGGCTTTCCGAGTCCAAAACTAGAATAAATCGTTCGAGAATTCAAGAACATCCAGTTATCCGATGACACCGGATGGCGCAATTCGGAACAAATAAACAAGATAATATAATTATTAACATCAAGCGTAAAATCAGTAACAAATCGACATTACTTTGTTTTTTTTTTAATTCAAAATGTTTTTTTTTTCTATTGAATAAATGCAATTATCACAAATAAATGTTTGTTCATCCAACCAATATTCCAGCAATATTGCTACAACGTTCGCAATATTTCTGCAATATGCCCGCAACGTTCGCAATATTCCTGCAATATTCTCGCAACGTTCGCAATATTCCTGCAACGTTCGCAATATTGCTGCAATATTCCTGCAAGCTACAAAGAGGCGGACATAGGAATATTGCAGCAATGTTGCGGCAATATTCCCTGCAACGTTTAATGTTGCACGGCAATATTGCTGCAATATTCCAGTCTGTCTGGGTTGTTATACCCTAATTTTTTCAGATTTTTTGAGTACGGTGCATCACGGTCGGAAAAATGAAAAACCGATTTCTGGGACACATTTTGGGCTGAAACTCGCCCATTATCTGCCATTCTTGCATGATTTTAATACAGTATGTTCATATTGTGACCTTCAATGTTTCTGAATAGAAATATGTAGATGTTAAAGAACAATATCGGGATAATTAAATAAATTGCTGATTGTATGGTGTTTATAACCTAGAATTTGAACCGTTCTTTCAAAAGCGTTAATGGCGCAGTGGCTATGGTGTCTGCCTGTGGAATCGCTGAACACTTTTTTGTCGCGGGTTCGAATCTCCATGTGGAACTTAAGTTTTTTTCTGCCATTTTTTTTTGCCACTTTCCTTTACTTTTAATGGCCTAGGTCTCTGGAAATCCTTACCCTGCAGTTTGATTTATTTCCGTATTTTCGATGTACTTTCGATAGCGATTGCCATGCAGCGAGCCTAGAATATAAGTCTGGAAACCATGAGTTTCGTGCGCAATTTCATGAAATTAAAATAGAAAAAAAAAAATTGTCCGTCACGGGGATTCGAACGCAAGATGTTCGTCTCGTGAGCCTTAAACCGCAGTCACTGCGCCACCAGAGCTGTTATAACCAGATTGACATTCATAGTATACACACAGGTACGAACTTTAATCGCTTATATTTTTAAAACTACTGCATAACTACGGCTAATATTTTACACATATCATTAGGGACCTACATGCTATCATCTTGCAAAGCCTCGTCAAAATCGAAGTCGGACAGTTGGGGTCCTCTCTTGTAAGGAACGAAGAATTCCTGTCGCTGCTGAAAAGTGCAATTGACGGCTTGAAAACCGTCAATTGCAAAATTGCACGGGAATAAAAATCTAAAAAAAAATCATGCATATTACTAGTCATTATACCTTGTTACAAAATTAAATCCAGAGGTGTCACTCTGAAACTTCGCTATAAAATTAACATTTTTTCATTTTTTTTTCACGATTTTAATTTTTTATGCAAAAACGCACAAACCAAAAAAATCAAAAAAATTCTCAAATACGTGATCCTATACCACGAATATGTGTGATTTTTTTCAATCACATTTTCCAATTTATATTAACTAGGAAAAAATGGTCAAATACGGATTTTTCAATTTTTCCCCATAACTAGCCTTACTGAAGTGCCAGGGGGTTAAAACTTGGCATGAAGGTTTTTTTTTGGATAGGCTATCGAATGGCATATTCGCAGTCACGATCCACCCAGTACAATATTATTTACATATTTGACAAATAATAAACCGTTTGTTTAAAAAATTAATAAACACTTTCTGTATTTCCACATTTTAGAATTCGTCCAAATAAATGTCAACAATCAGTCCTTACGTACCAATTTTTAATAATGCAATTTTTACAGCAATTATACGTTTCTGTGGAAATTAAATATGTGTGCTTTAAGATAGTTTCTATATTTCACATTTTTCTAAAGGCTACAAAATGTGATTAGGAAAATAATTTTTAAAAATAATTTGTAGTAATATCAATATTTTATTAAACTTCATTGCAATTAAAATCTTGACTGCATTTGTTTATATTATAAGAAAACTTATTTGTATAGGCTACAAAATGTGTTTAGGGAAATAATTAAAAATAAAAATAAAAATCGCTATGTGGGGACTCGAAGGAGAGCTCCAGATTGCGATTCATACGCTCGATCATCGATTCTCAGTTTCGTTGCCGTAAAGTCAATCGCGATGCAGTGTTAAAAATAGATTGTGGCTGGCGCAAGCGCATTAGCAGCGCACGCGGACATGGTAGTTGTACGATAGTAGATGTAACGCGCGAGTGCACGGAAGAAGCCAGTCGGGTAATACAATAAGTCGGAGTGGTGGTATCACGCTTTCCCGCCAGTATGAAAAGCGCAAGCGCAGAAACAGCGCACACGGACATAGTAGTGGTACGATAGTAGAGGTAACGCGCGTGTGAACGGAAGAAGCCAGTAGGGGAATACTGTAGATGAAAGAGGGGGTAAGATTCGGATCCGAGGATCCTCGTTCTGGCATCACTGGTCTCGGGCCGCCCGACTAGTCTCGGGCCGCCCGACTGATCTCGGGTATTTCGTCTGCTTCGGGCCAACATGGCAGACTAGAGGCTGTTCAGTGTAACTCTCACGCTCCATGATACCGGCGATTCAGTGCGAGACACGCTCATGGAGCGTAAGAGTTACACCGAACAGCCTCCAGTCCGCCATGTTAGCCCGAAGCAGACGAAATACCCGAGATCAGTCGGGCGGCCCGAGACCAGTCGGGTCGCCCAGGGTAGGCAAGCTGCCGTGTATGAAAAAGGTCCGCAAACAGCGTCGCTTTTAGCTGAGCGGCGAACTAAAGGCATAAATTTATGTATAGCACGCCCATCTATATTAATGTGTATACAGTGGTTGTATTCTAGAGTAGACCTTGTTTTCTTTACAATTTTATTTTTAAATTAAAATAACAATGTTATGTTTCAATTAACTATTTTTTATTAACATTCACAATAAAAAAGAATTATAATATACATAGGTGTACATAGGAACACATATACTTTCTAACCTCTGTTTTCTTTACAGAAAATAACCGAACGTTTCCTCCTTTGTTTCATACTTAAAAAAAGGAAACAACTTAAATTATAACAGTATTTTAATAATTATAGTAAGTATAAGAACTATGAAATAAATAATAATTATGTCTAGAATTCTTTTGGCTACACGTTTTCGTCTTGAGCGATTTACTCTTAAATACCCACAACGGCGGTTCGGAAGGTTCGCAATGGTTCGCAACAAAATCGACTGCTCAGTTCTGGCGGTTCTCAGGGTAGGCAAGCTGCCGTGTATGAAAAAGGTCCGCAAACAGCGCCGCTTTTAGCTGAGCGGAGAACTAAAGGCATAAATTTATGTATAGCATACCTATCTATATCAATGTATATACAGTAAGGGTGTGCAAGCTGTGCCGAGTGCCGGGTACCCGACGCCTCGGGTCGGGCCGAAGAAAGTCGGTCGGGCTCGGGCGGGTACCCGACACACTCGGGCCTAGGGGAACCCGACTGATTTCGGGCGGCCCGACTGGTCTCGGGCCGCCCGACTAGTCTCGGGCCGCCCGACTGATCTCGGGTATTTCGTCTGCTTCGGGTCAAGATGGCGGACTCGAGGCTGTTCGGTGTAACTCTTACGCTGCATGAGCGTGTCTCGCACTGAATCGCCGGTATCATGGAGCGTGAGAGTTACACCGAACAGCCTCTAGTCTGCCATGTTGGCCCGAAGCAGACGAAATACCCGAGATCAGTCGGGCGGCCCGAGACTAGTCGGGCGGCCCGAGACCAGTCGGGCCGCCCGAAATCAGTCGGGTTCCCCTAGGCCCGAGTGTGTCGGGTACCCGCCCGAGCCCGACCGACTTTCTTCGGCCCGACCCGAGCCCGACGAGCCGGGTATTTGCACACCCTTAATATACAGTGATTAAATTCTAAAGTTGGCCTTGTTTTCTTTACAATTTTATTTTTAAATTAAAATAACAACGTTATATTTCAATTAATTATTTTTTATTAACATTCACAATAAAAAAGAATTATAATATACATAGGTGTACATAGGAACACATACACTTTCTAACCTCTGTTTTCTTTACAGAAAATAATCGAACGTTTCTTCCTTTGTTTCATACTTAAAAAGGGAAACAACTTAAATTATAACAGTATTTTAATAATTATAATAAGTATAAGAACTATGAAATAAATAATAATTATGTCTAGAATTCTTTTGGCTACACGTTTTCGTCTTGAGCGATTTACTCGCGGTAACAGAATCACACCGATTCTCTCTTGCTAGTGTATTTGAAATTCTTCAATTCGGTGTGTATGCGTGAGTAGCGTCACTATCGCCACCTGCTAGCTGAGCGGGGCGTAACTCGGAACCGCTGAGCCCATTACAGCTTGTCGACCCTGGCGGTTCTGGCGGTAACAGAATCGCACCGATTTCCTCTTGCAAATGTAGTTGAAATTCTTCAATTCGGTGTGCATGTGTGAGTAGCGTCACTATCGCCACCTGCTAGCTGAGCGGGGCGTAACTCGGAACCGCTGAGCCCATTACAGCTTGTCGACCCTGGGGTCGCCCGAAATCAGTCGGGTTCCCCTAGGTCCGAGTGTGTCGGGTACCCGCCCGAGCCCGACCGACCGACTTTCTTCAGCCCGAATGGCCCGAACCAAGGCGTATTATAACGCGTATTGTTACAGATCCCACATGTGGCATCCATGCAGATTGGTAATGTGCTTCCGAGGATGCGGATCATCAACAAAAAAGGTAATATAATCCAAATCATTCATACTGTTGTTTATACCAATACTTTTTTTACTGTGTTCTAATTTGTTTACTGTCTTCTGTTTCAGATAGCAATATGGATCAAGAAGAAGTGTTATAAACAGTTCAGTGCAGTGTAAAAGTTACAACAATCGTAAATAAGTGTTAGTAGATGTATTTGTAAGTGTATATGCAAATCTAACGAAAATAAATCAATGTACATATATATTTTGCGTATTTTTTTTTAACACCTAAATAAGAAAAAATAACATTGTACGTTTAGAGGAACCGCCTATATTTGAAAGCCGCCCCCCTTGCCCCGTTCCCCTATTTAGTTCTATGATCGTGCTGCAGGTGGCGCAAGTTGCGCTGTAGTTCTTATCCCAGGATAACAGGCGGCGCTGCGGCAACGGCGACCAAAAGTTTTACATTGAGTTTCACAGCCCTGATCTAATTGATAGGTCTTCGTTGTAGGTTGTAATAAATGCGTTAAGAGTTTGCTATTTTGTGAATTATACATACTAATAAACATGTCGGCGTGGAGACAAGCTGGATTAAAGTAAGAATATAATGAGGAATAAATAGAATATATTACCTATTCATCTGAATTACATGTATTTACATCATTTAAAGATATTATGTAATCTGCATGTTATACTGTAAGGATTTCTTTTGTATATTTATATAAAAAAAAATTTACATTTTAGTTATATCAATTATTCGCAAATCGCCGCTAGACTTGTACGGCAAGCTTTGAAAGCTGACCTTAGAGTAGAAGCCCTTAAACGAGATGAAGCAAATGTAAAATTTACACAATGGAAAGACGGAAAACCTGTTAGTGAGTATATCCAATAAATAAAACTATATATATTGTATTATATTATTTTCAGATAATATTTTGTCTGTAGTACTATGTACAGTAAGTTGTATACTGCAATACTGCAAAATTGAATGTTAATATACAATTATATATGTAGTACAACAAAGTTTTATAAAAAGGAACTTGAGATATATTTTCACAATATCGTACAACGAAGTAAAAAGATATGTAGAACAATGTATTCAATTAATCAGTTTATGAAAAAATTAAACTCATAAATTTGGAACTGATATATAATTCATGATCAATAACATCTGTAATGATTGTATATAATGGATATGTAATATACAGCATGTATAATTTTCGAAAAGTTTTAAAATAATTCATTATAAGATCCCGATACCAATATTTGATTGTTATATTACATCAGTGTACTAGTTCGACTGGAAAGTCTATTTATAAATCTGTTGTACTAACAGACAATTTTTTAATGTATGAATACAACATTATTTCTGTGAGCACAAAGTTAGACTTGTTCTGAAAAATTAGCAAAACAAATTTAGGAAGTACTATGTTTGTTTCATAACGTAGTACTTAATGTGTAATGTTGGAAATATAACACTACTCTCATCTTTGTACATTTTGGTACTTTATATCTAGAATAATTAATGTTTAGTGCTATCGAATATTCATTTACTATATTTTTACAGCTGAGAAACAATGATCATAAGAATTAGTAAGTTTATAATTGAGTGACCTAATTGTATTTGACATGATTTTAAATTAACATTTTTAAGGAAAGCATGGTTTTACTGTGACATATATCATATTGAAAAAATAATCTTTATACTGTATTGTATAAAGAAGATTGTTTTCCTATTTGAATGATTTTATAACAAATGTACTAACAATTTTATTACCTAATGAATTGATGTTAATGAATAATGGAATATTTTGTACAAGTCTTTATTTTTCAGTTTTTAAATATACCTGTTTGCTGAAAAAGTTTAACATAAATTCGCAGAATCTGTACATTATATATATATATTTTTTTTGTTGCAGAAAATACCTAAATTATGGTATCACAGGAAATGGGGGTTGTTTCATACTCATACGTTTATAAATGAATGTATGTACATGTGTATTTGTAGACACAGATGCAGAAATTAATAGAGACAATCTGTGTACAATGACTCCTGTTCTTGTTTGAAATAAAAACATGTATCATATTATTATGATTTTCTGTGTAATTTAAGCTGCCTTGTTTAACTCTTATGTCATCTCACAATAGGACAATGTGCTTTACAGTGCACTGAAAGATTTCACTTGAATTAATAAAGGAAATTAAAATACGTAAGGTGTATTTAATACTTTTTTTAACGCTTACCAATGAATTCAGAAACAAGATCGTTATCACTATCTCCACGCATAGTTCCAGTAATTTCATCATCTTCTACCATTGGTAAAAATAGTTGAACAAATTCAGCTGTATATGGTGGTGCAATTGTTTCTAATACCTATAATATACATATATTTATATATAGTCATAGATATTTTATATATTCATTTTATATTTATAATTATACTTCTTATACCTCTGTAACAAAATATCTGATTAAAGATACATCAGTATCTCCACGCTGCCAACATTGTTTTATATAACAGACCACAGGCACTACACAGCCTCTGCTTAATAAATTGACCATTCTATCAATCAGCATTTTTTTCATTTCAAGCTGTGTGTATAAATATTGAATATCAATACTTTATATACGTAAATTTAGAATCATAGAATTTTCATTCATTTTTTCTTTATCTTAATAACACTGATGATCCTTACCTGAACAAGTATTTCTAATTCATCTTGTTTACTTTCGAATAACTGTACAAGAAGTTGTAATACCTTTGGATGCAATAAAGTGTGGCAGACTACTACTTCATCAAGAAGTGCAAGATGAACAGGACAGTGTTCTGTACATAATTTGAAATATGACGGTTCTGTCACGGTACATTCTACCCATCTAATTATTCCTACACTTACAACAGGGAATCTACACATAAGTATTACAATGTACCTTTAAGAGTAGTAATAATGATGTAATATTGTAACTTGTAAAGGTCATACCGTATACACTGATATAAGGTGTTTAATTCGGCTAATAATTCCGTAGATCCTTTATTAATAGTACATATGTTATGAACTTTTTCTATTGCTTGAATAGTTGTTTTTAGCTCATCTTTGTTCACTTTACGAATATGGCCCTTTTTAGGCGGAGCATCACACACACTAGCTGCATAAGCTAGTAAATATATATATTTCGATTTATGTTCTGGATTAACTTTTACGCCTGGTTTAAAAAGTGCATCAACTAGCAGCTCTACAATTAACACATTAAAATATTGTAAACAATAGAGATATAGTTTTAAAAAAATAGTATTTTGATGTTTGACACTTAAATAATTACCTAAAAATTGCGGATTACGAAGTAATTCTATTGGTGGTGGTTCCACTGAAGAATAATTGCGAAATAATACAGTTATATCAGCTGGATTCAAAGTATTGCGTGACAACATAGACGCCAATGCTTGGCATGCACCTGGACTACCTGCAGCTCCATTTAATGCCATTGTTATAGGAGTTACATCATGGTGACTAAAAAATTTTGTTTTAGATATAACATTTTTGTTACATATTTTTCTTTCTAAATATAGAAGTAAATTAATAGAATGAGGTACCTAAAGTAAACTGTTAACATCACGTAACTGTGTTGGGAAAATAATATTTGTGAAACAATAGTTACACAAGCTAAAGAATGTATAATCAGTGGTGTCTTATATATATTACTATCTATTTTTTTTAATCGATTTAGTTAATTTCAACACATGCGTAGTGATAAAACATAAGATGAAGTCTGAACACTTTTGAACATGAGTTTAGTAGTTTATATACATATATATTATATTCTGCCAATTTCTTTATAATTCGCATATTATGTTTCTGAATGACAATAAACCACAGATTATAAAATTCATTTTAACCACATTAAAAACTTGGAAACTTTAGAAAATCAGTATCATGATCTTGAAATTTGGGGAAACGACGCTCAAAACCCGTTCTTAAAAGATGTTACACAGTGTTTTACTTTTCAGGCAGCATAATTTTTCGCAAATGTATTTATGTAATTCTGAAAGAATAAATAATGTAACTCTTGTTGATAAGCAATTTGAATATTTCTCTCTACGTAATAACAATTATGGACATAATAATGTTCATTCTTACTTTTGTTGAGCACATTTAGTGATTTCTTGAGACAGTCTTTTCATCATGAAACCGCCACGTGGTTCTTGAGCAAGTATTTGTAACAGTACTTGACTGTAAACGTAAGTATGCTGTCCATGGCATACCATTTTCTACAATGTTAAACATGTCCAGTAAAAGCTGGATAAATACAACAAATGTTTCGCTGGATAAATGCAACACAACTTTCCCCTCCACGTATATACGATATCATGCACACAAATAGTTGGGGCAATAGTAATTGGAGGATTAACTGCTTTATTTTTTGATGTTGTTTCTTTAAATGTTTGCTAAAGTATTTGTATGATTTCTTAATTAAAATTATACCAAACATCATATAGTTTGAATTATGTAAATAGTAAATAAATATATTAAATATTAAGAAAATATAATTCAAGCTATATCGTGTTTGGTATTACTTTAATTAGAAAAATGCAATAAATACGTTAGTGAAGGTTTAAAAGAAAAAACTAAAAATGAAAATGGATTATCATCCAATTAGTATTGCCTCATTAATATGTCGGACCACTTCCCCTGTTAGCTTGGACTTCTCTATCCCTTCTACTGCTTGTCCTTTTTTAAGTTCGCTCTCGGCAGGAACCGTAATATATATGCAGATTCGGTAAGACTATTTCAAAAGAGTATCTTTTGAGCCCCGCACTATGTTGAATTTATCCAGCTTTTACTATTTACGTATATACAGGGTGTTTGCTTTAACGTGACGCTCGAGTTTTCACCCGTCTATAGCCATTTCACAAAAAGAAATATTCAGAACAAGAGTTGCAGAGTATGAAGTATATAATAGATGTTAGTAAAAAAATTTCCATATTAGTTTGTTTTCATGACAAAACCGAGGTCACCTTGAGTTTTACAAATATGTACACATATTTCTTTTTACCCTATTGTAGAGAACTTCGAGCCGAATTCAAAATATAGTATTAAATGATATTTTTATTAATATATTACTCAATTTACAACAATGGCAATGAAATCTCTCTCTCGCTCTCTCCAGCAGCAATCCTCACAGCTTATGATAAACAAATGAATGATGCCATTCGATCGATGTAACGAAGTGTTTAGTTACAGTTCGAAGGAAACAATTTCGATGACTCCTACAACATGGTAAAAAAAATATGCGTTCCGCATTTGTAAAACCCAAGGTAACCTTGGTTTCACCATGAAAATTGCTTATAATTAACATTTAATTTGCACGAAAATGGTTCACTTCTGATCTATGGTTTATCGCATTTATTTTGCCTATGCAACAACAAAATGCGATAAACCAGCAAAATGTTCGACCTGAATTTTCAACTTTTTTACGGATTTTGCAGCCCGGTTCTTTCACAAATGTCCATCTTTCAGAAGGTGTAGAACAACGTCTGGTAGGTAGGACAAATCATTTTGTAACACTCTGTACACTTTATGCTTTACAACTCTTTTTCTGTCTGATGATCGCAAGTGGGTAAAAAATCGTGTGTCTTGTTAGAGTAACCATGCTGTGTATACATACCACAGAACAGATTTACGTACAGGTACACACACGAGTAGTATGACTTCACAATAATATAAGATACTATAAAATTTGCTTATACATGTAGAAAAATAAAAATTTGCTATACAATTCAGATACTATACATGGAAAATATTTGAATGTTAAAGTGTAAAAAATCTTGAAATTTGTACAGAAATGATTTTGCACATTGATAAAAATTAGAAATTCATTTAATTCTTTAGAGGAAACTTTTTTCTGATAACTATAATTATTCTTTTTCCAATGATAAATTGAAAAGAAAAACATATTTCATCTTTTCGTTTATACATGAGATTGAAGAGACTAATTATCATAAAAAAAAAACTCTAGCAAGTAACAAAAGCATTCAAATATTCCTATTTAAGTACCTATATATTATAAGTGAAAAAAGAATTACTTTAAACAAGTGAATTATAAATACCTATTATGTTAAAAACACAATAACAGACCATTCATTTGGGAGTATTCATTTTGGACAATTCTCCAACATATTAATTTTATAGTTACGAAAAGTATTCGTGTACATGTTAATACTACTAACCGCACATTCTTGAAAACTTGACTGCCAGTTTTCTGTATTCTGCAAAAACCCAGCAATTGCAGTTTTTAAAACTCGTGAAAATACTTCGATTTGTTGTGCAGCTGTTGAAATACTTGTTATTTCACCTTGAAATCCTGCATCAGATATAAGCTGTAAGAGAAATTAAATAAGGCCAAGTTAATTCTTAAGTTTGTCCCATTAATGTCAGATACTTTGCGATACAAATTGATGCTTTGCTTAATACAATTTTTATAACTATTCTTCTATTAATACACATAAAACAAAGCCTAAGACATTTTGCGATAGTCATAATCCAAATAAATCATAAAATCTGATTTTAAAATATATTAAGATATATTGTTACTTTTATAGTAAAATTCAACATCAAACAGTCTGGATATTCCTCTGCCAATCTGTATATAAGAGATCTCCAAGTGGGATGTTGGATCATTTCTGTTAGCCAAGCAGGAGTCTAATTGAAAAAGAGATGCAGAATTAAAAATACTAACGATAATACAGTTTTTAATTCTGTGTGAGTTTAGAAATTTAAAAAACATACTTCACCCTCTTCCGTAAAAATTTTATCTGCCTTTTTAGGATCAAATGTTTTCAATATCATATCTTTCAAATTGTTTTCTACCATTGCTTGCACATCTGTAACTTTGACTCCAGCAAGAATAAGCCATTCTGCAAGCAGATTAGCCATTTGTGCACAGGCAGTGTAATTTTTTGACAATAATTCTATTACTTGTTCAGGGTTTCCGCCAGCTTGAAAATATCTACAAAATAATAAACAATAATTAAAAAATGCAGTTTTACTTATTTAGTTGGAGTATAATTTAACACATTGCTGTCGGGGCTATTTCTGGAATGTCCTACGCCTGTAGCGGATAAGTATGAGAAAGCTTTTACAACATGATGCAGTTTGCGAGTAAGCGATTGCTACAGTACATGGTTTGAGAGTGTAACGCAGCTGTCACAGCAAAACATTTTATAGTCATGTCTCATCTTCTGTAGTTGAGTATAAGTATGCTTTGGACTTTAATCTCAGTCTCTCTCCATCAATGTGTTAAATTTTAAAAAATCATTAAAATAAACAATTAATTTACTTTTTGAGTTGCATAAAAATTCCAGGCTCCATAATATAATCTGGGGTTTTGAACTTGTCTAAACATTCATTTAATATTTCTTGTGGATTATCAAAGGGATCTTCTGTCCCACAGTCATCGTTTGTGCGTCCAGTTTCATCACCCCATGTATTATGGTCTTCATCATAATCAGATTCCATCTAAATATAATGTGCAATAGTTAACATATTATTGCATAAGATGTGTTATAAAAGTAATGCATTACAAATTTTAAATCTCATAAAAGATCTGATTAAAAGACTTTTAACAATACTAGATTAATAAATCACATGGATAAATACTACATCATTTTTCTGAAGACATTCTGAAAAATACAGACGTTGCAAGATAATAATTAATATAAACTTTTCTTCGTTATACATATCACAAATTTGTATTATTTAAATTATAGGAGCTCAATACATATACACAATAGAAAATTATTTCAAAATACATTTTTACTTTAATTTTTCTTACCGTAAATATCTGCAATAATTTCTACGCGTTATATACAAATTGCAAATTTGTTTTTTTAAAACATTGACGAAATTTACAAACTTTTAACCTGCACTATAATAAAGGTTAGGGAAACTATAACTGTAGTTGTCACTACTCCTCAGAGTTTAAAAAAGTTTCCAAAAACTATCACAAAAGAATTAATAAAACGCTCATAAAGACCGCGCCTTACGGCTAAATATTTATGTAGTTAACACCGCTAAACTCTGATAAACAAAAAACTCAAACATTCCAAGCTTGTCCGAAACTCTAGACCAGTCTATACAGTCGCCACTTATTGTTAGTCGAAGCAATTCTGAACGTTTCAAGCCGCTCGAGAGGTCTAAAGAGGTATAAGCGTACAAAATGTAATGAAGATATTCTTATAATGAAAATAGTATATAAAAATGCGTAATTTATATAAACTTGTTTTTAAAAAATAAATAAATATTGTATATGTGATTATAGATTCTAAATAGACGTCATGTTTTATGGCTATATAGAAAGTGATAATTTACTGTTTGGCCTCTCTTTAAAATAATTGTATTTTGTTGTATAAGCAATACATAAAAAATAACCTTAATGCAGAAATACTTTATTCTCAATTTGATGCGGGTATAAAAAATTGTGATTTTAATTATAGTGTAATGGACGACGAAACACTAAAAAGGTGGGTTTTCCATTTTTTTTACATAGTGTAGTTTATTATATATGCTTTATAAAATTATTAGTTTGCTTGTTATTCAACTGTCCGTTTTACACTCATATCTCTTTTGATCTTACATACACAAAAGTACAAGAAGTAAAGCATATATATTTTAAAAATATGGAAAATTTTCACAAATTCAAATACAATTATTTAAAAGTGATAATTTCTTATTTAGGTTAGCCGTTGAAGCTTTACTTGAAGAAGCTAAACTTGGAGCAAAAAGAGCAGAAATAATGGGCCCTACTGGATGGGTAAAACCAAAAGAATATGTCAATAAGAGATTTCTGTGTGCTACTTTACGCAATGTGGTACTTTCAAATAAATACCAATCTGTAAAAAAAGAAAAAAGTTTGAAAAAACAATTACATAAACCAGTTGGTACTAAACAATATAATTAGCGTAACATATTTCTGTCTGTATATCGTAATTTTTAAAACACATGGAATTTAATTGTAAAAAATGAATTGAAATAAGGAAATTTATGAACATGATGAATGTATAACTGTATTTGTCATACATGATTAAATAGTTTTAATAATCGTAGTAAATTAAAGAAGGTATAAATAAATTGAACATCATGGGTATCACTGGTAACCAGTTTTGCTAAGTTCCATGAAATTTTCTGTGAGTTTTAAATATTATTCATAAATTTTCAAACATACTTAGTTTTAAATTATTAGCATAAACTATGCAAAGTATGTAAAAATATATGAGAATTTAAACTATGAGTTATCTCATAGTTGGAAGTTAACATGTTAAATATGTAATCACACGTGTTTTTAACATTCTTTCTCAATGTGAATAAAGTACTCATAGAAAAAATTGATTTTAATATAAATAATAAAACAAACAAAATATATCCTGCATTTAATATACTAAACGGATTTAATTCGGAATTCATGAAATTATTTAATAATTGTCCATGTTATTTGGTCTCATAGTAATAACATTACAATGAATTTATTACTATCTTCTATTACATATTTAGTTCCATGAACTAGATTTTGTTTCATTTAATAATCACATTTTGAAAAGGAGTGCGTACAATATTTATTTCATTATAATTTAAAATACTAATGTATAAAATATTATGTTGTATACAGAATTAAAATAATATTTAATGGAATACAAGCATTTTCAATAATATGACAATTCAATGTGTACTACATTGTAAACTATAATAAAACATTAATTGATCAATTCCATCAAACAATAACAGCATGCAACATTGTTTTATTACCATACTATATACTTTTATATCTCTAACTCTCTATCATTGTAATTGTGCACGTTTGTTATACACTTCTTTTAAATTATATTGTTATTTTTTTTATATGTCTCTGTCTTATATTATTCTTTTTGTATAATCATGTGTTTTTTGTTCTTGATTTTTAATCTGCTTATATATCATTACTATTACTGTATTCTCCATTATGAGCACTTTCTTTTACTATTTATAATAATGTTACGAATGCCATATATTTATGTTGATCTTTTCCTAGCCATAATATTAGTTTACATTTACTTTCTAAATTTGTTGAACAAGTTACTATTAATGTTCTGACTTATTCATGGCCAAAGGTTTCTTACACTTTTCTTTAGCCAATGTGAGAATAGAAAGAGTAACTAGAAAAGAATAAAAGATTCTACTGAATCACATTACATTTACTTAAAATTATATTTTAACACGTTAAATGCTGGCCCCAGGATGTTGCAAGATTTTTTGTTTCTTTGTATAGATATTCCTACATATTGTACATCGAAATTCGACCACCCACAGAAGATTATCGGTTGATATAAAGAACCATAAAGTTGCTATTATTGAGACAGGGAAAAAATATTGTATGAAAATGTAGAAGGTTTTAAATAATTGCTTTAGATATTCATGGTTCAATGATAAGCAAATGAGGCTGGTGTTTAGGTTTTAAGTGACTAATATGTACTCAGCACATAGTGTGTTAAAGTGAGTATTTAGAAACTTAGATAGTATAATTGAAATACATTACGTAATTACTTGAGAACAGTATAATGATAACAATGTATAATGGATCAGAGCTATAATCGACACAGTTTTGGGTAGTAGTCAATGGATGTTGGCCCACCATTTTTTTTAACACTGATGTTGCATCTTCATCTAAAGATTCTCTCAATACTTACCGTTATGCCTGCTATTAAATAAAAATTGATATCCAACAAAAAAGTAGGACATTTTTCAGGAACATATCAGTCAAAATGAATGTATTTAACATTTGTATAACAAGCCCTTACAGTCTAGAAATGTTATAATAATGTGAAACAGATTCAGCAAAAACAGAAATTCATAAGCAGAATTAAAATTTATTGAAAGGAAAGACAAAAATTGATATATTTACATTATTTTGAATTTTGAAAAATAATCATTTATTTGATGATCCAAAACTAACCTTTGTGAGAAAGTTAGGCTGTTAATGTATGTATATATAAATATATATAATAAATTACTATTTGTTTAATCATATTGCAATAGTTGTCTTTCAATTTGTCAACTCTAACCATGAATACATTTGGTGATGAACTATAATTAAATTTTTTTCAGACCACATATATACATATAAGAGTAATGAAATATTGCAGTAAAAATTTCATAAATTAATTAAAATCTTACATTAATCTCAATACTATCATTAATGATTATGTTCTCCTATTTAGGCTTTCAATTTTCCTATACATCACTCGGAACTCTTATTTCACTTACAACCATTTCATATTAATATATTTTTTAATAAAACTCATGTTTCGAATATTCAATACAAATTCGTAATATTACTAGTTGTTTGATCAGACTATCTCTCTATTTAGAGAATATAAATATTTTTATTGACTTATTTATCAGTAACAGACTTTGACTTTGGAGAGATAAAAAGCGAGACATAGTAAACTATTTCAAATGATTACGTTATAGAATATACTGCCAATGTGTATTATTCTCCTTTTACATTCGTAAATATATTTTTTTTGAACTATATGAGTTTTTCTATTTAGTTTATAATATTATTATCAAAACATTTTACTATTTTCAAGATTAAAAATTATTTCACGATAATCATTTCATTTCTACAGTGCAGAATAATTTGTTCTTTACATTATTTTTTACTCTATTCTGTAAATGTTCTAAGTCATTAAAGAAGTAAGAAATGTTTAATAAAAGCATTGGTAAATAATCTTTTAGTATATGATTTTTCCATAAGTTTATTTTATTTTTTCCGCGCTTTTAACAATATAAGTGAGTTCTATATGATGGATTTAAACAATTTTTTTCCTTGTACAATTAAGAACGTCAGAATCATCATTCTAGTACTACACAACCTTTAAAACATTTGAATGATTTCTGTAATGATGGTCCCCTTAATTCAAATTTTCTATGTAATTTTATAGATAAAACCGAAAAGAATTGTATAATTATGATTAACATTCAGTAAATTTATGAGTGCTGTAATCTACGTGGCACATACGTCAATTTATAGCAAATTCGTTATTGGTGGGACGCTGATTGCGCATGCGTATAAACAAATTCTTGTCCTTTATGTATGCACACTAATATACTGTGGTCGCCACGCTACAGTACTGTGCTACAAGACGTGTTGGAATTTGTTACCATGCATGTGTAAAGGCACTGAAGGTGAAACGCTGTGCAAAGTGCAGCTCAATTCAACAAATTGATAACTTGATCATTAAATGTGATTCTGGATACATTAAAGAGGGAGTTAGAAGGAAGCCGTGTCTAGGGATACGCACGACAAAGTAATAACTGTAGTTCATTAGGAAGCGTGGTACGATAAAGATTGGAAAGTTCAATACTGCGCTTCACGAATTGTGTGATTTTTATTGTAGCAAATTAAAGTGTATGTACGTTGCCGAATTTCAATCATCACTATTATTTTAGTTGGTAAGTACTGCAAGATAAATTATTAGTACATGCAATACTTAAAAGAATAGTATTCTATTATTAGAAGTCAGTAGATTATTTCGGCCTACTTCCGTGCAAAAATCGAAGGTAAGAGGCGCTACTCGCGAACGGCCAATCATCGTGTAAGTTTTAGTCGCCGAATTTAATCATTTTAAGTTACATTGTTGTTTTACATATATTAAAAAACTAATATTAACCTAATTGTGCTTGTATTCTTCTTTTTCGTGAAACGAATCACTTTGTATTACCTTACGTAATATAAAGTCATCAATTAGTGAAAACGCGATGTATAACTACCGTGACCTTATTCAACTAAAGAATGTATGATCGTAACAATTTACCCTTAACGAACGAGCGTTATGTATTTATAACGTATATCGTCGCGAATATGGCGGCATTCGTTCGCTAAGGGTTAAACTTAATATATATTGTAGCTTGCATATTTTTTTCAAACATATATTAAAAAAAAATTTGAAAAATTTTGCTCCTGTTGAACTATGAAATCTAAAAGTTTCAAGTTGTCTATGTATAAGCTATAAATTATGGAATGAACGGGATTTCTATAAACTTATGACTTTATCGTACATCTTATTTATATGTTTAATTTGAGAGGCATTCACTTTATGGGTCATTAAATTTAAGGACTCAGAGATAACTCTTTTCTTAACATGTAGTGTGGTCTGATGTCTGATCTTTTATCAATAACATGTTTGCGTAGTCTGATATAATCATTTTGGTCATAGAACTGCACATTCCATTAGCTGAATACATTCGTTAATTTTACAAAAATTATTAGTTTTGCAAATAATGTTTCTTTTTAAGTACATAAATTTTTCATTTTTGTCGTTTTATCGTTTATTAATGTTGTAACACATTATGTGTATTTTTAATTATATATGCAGTTGTACTTTCAAAATGTATTATATGGTATTTATAATATGATAATAATGCAATAGTGTACCATTAACATAGCAAGAATTACAAGAGGTATTAATCATAATAGTTTGATAGATATAAGTATAAAACATTGTTGGCTTCAAAATAATATAAACTATTATTGTTTATACATTTAATATATAAAGAATAGTGTACTGTAGGTTAAAGCACAATTATTTTCTTGAGAAATGATATCCTGATTTTAATAATTTTTTGAGTTGAATTTTTTGAGAACATTGTGTTTTTTATGTTTATAGTAACATAAAAGGAAACAAATTATCATTCACAAACGAGCAAGAAACTGTTTATTAACATCCAAAGTATATGAAAACTGAGAAAGTAATAATGAAAGGCACTGGAGGTAAATCGTGCTATGCTAACTGCACTGCTCTTGCGACAATGTTTCAGTTTTAGGGAACCCCAGCATCTATGTAACAATATTTTTTCATAACATAAGGTTTAAGAATATCTGAGCATTCAACTTATAGTTGACAAACAAATTGTAGGTTTTATTTGAGTTATTTCCATATTTCTTGTCGAACCCTTAGAGGCGTTTTGTGTAATCTCAGTTGGGAAACGCTGTGGTAGATCCTATGTAAATAGTTATAAACAAAGTGCGAATATAGTAACTTTAAAAAAATCTTAAAAGTTTTGGTATCATTTACTAAAAGAATGGTTGAATTTTGAAACATAATTCTTTAAGATTTTTGACTACTTTAAGACAATGAGTAGAGTTGGAAAAACTAAACAAAAAAAATGTAACCTTTACTGTCAAGTTTAAGATAAATTTTACTTTAACTTTCCTTGATAAAGTTTTACTGATTCAAAAATATAGAACCATAATATGCAATTTTTATACACTGTGTATATTGCAGGAAGATGTTCATACTATTCTAATATTAGTACAAGATTCTTGTTCATATAACCCCTTTTTTGTTGAATATTCAATTATATACTTGAACTTGACTTCTTATAAGTAATTCTTCGTAAACATTTAATACATTTCTGAATGCAGAATGTATAAGTAAAAGCCTTTGTGCGATGTACATAAATTATCATACAGAAAAAGCTTTAGAACATGTGTTATTTATTATAAGTTTTAATATATCCATTTATATCTAAATTGACCCAAGGACATTGCATCTTTATTCAAATTTTAATAAAAACAATCTTAATACACAATATTTATTTGCATGCAGTATAGTATGTTGAATTGAATATTTAATGAGATACTTTGTAGCCAATTTAATTTTTTGTTAAATGGAACTATATAGCTCTGAACACATTGATAAGTTTATTTGAGCATTTTTTATAAGAAGATATTGTTTTTTTTATGGCATAGATCTACTTGTTTAGCAGATATTTCAATTTAAATATTTGAGGCTTGGGAAGATAACTATTACTTGTAATTGGCTTAACTTTAGTGGGACAGCATGCACAGATGGATGCATAAAAAAAGCATATATATTTCTCTTGTTGAGCGAACTGTAGCATCTATAATTTCTTACATGTGAATGCAGTGAACGCATAGAATATGGTTGTATTTCGTATGTACACTTTGTTTTCAAAAGATGCCCAGTGAAATTAAAATCAGTTATAAAAGTCTACCTTGTCTAATGTATAAACGTTTACATTAAATTTACATTAATATGTTGATACTCGAAGAATGCTCATATAAATCAAGTAATATTGCGATACAAAAATATTAAATATTTACATATATAATTATATTACAATTCTATATTAAAAGATGATATAAGTCTTAAATGATACTCTATTATTTGACCAGCAAAAGAGTAACTAACTTCATATGATACACTTTTTTGTTTGAAACTAATTTTGTACGAACATTTTTATAATAATACTTAATTTTTTTATAACTTACAAAATAAATACAGCGTGTGGTAATAACGAATGTAAATTAATACCAGTAAGCAGATAATAAACTGCTTGTGGTTATTTTTAATAAATATTAACAATCTTATTTTATTATAATAATTTGCATTACGTATGCAGGGTTAACTGTACAGAATGTTTTAAAAGTAGCTGTCATGGCTTTCAGGGTTGTTCTACACTCTTGGATCGATGGAGATTTGTAGGAAAAAACTCTCATCGCATTTATCCTGTTACATAGATAAAATGTCTGAAAGACTGAGTCAAAAACGAACCGTTCTCTCGCAAATTAACTTTCAATTCTGTCTCCGCGATTGAATTTTCGCTGAGTGAGTCAGGCTTCCAGGTCTCTGACCCTTTAGCAAGAAACATATGAGATATCCTTGCTGGCTGAAATAACACTGTCCAACAAAGGGTCTAGCCAGATAAGCATGGAAAAAGTGCCCCCAAAGATAATTAATCTTAAGGCATACCATTCGATAGGACTCTTCGGAAAAACCATTTCTGCTAACTATAAATCCGCTACCCCTACCGTAGAGGTAGTTACAGGGTGAAATGTACTTTAAAGTTTTTTCCCGATATTTGCTTTTGGCTTCTTTGGCTTTTTGTTTGGCTCTATAGAAAATTCTGAAAAAAATCATAAATATTATATTTACTAGTGTGCATATTTTGGAAGTTTTACAGGTTTTCGATTGGCAAATCGATTTTTAAAAAATTTTAAAAGTTTATAAATACTAATTTTTTATTAAAAATATGAAATTACCACTTTTATATTTTCATAGTTTCTCAAGTGTGCTATAAATATTACTTACACTGTAATTTCTTCAGGTTTTTTATAAATGTGGGTCATATAAAAAAAATTCTGTAAAAATATGAAAGTGGTCATTTCATGTTTTTAATAAAGAATTAAAAATAACGGGCAAAAACTATAAAGTGCGTTTCACCTTGTAACTATATAATCCTACGGTAAGGGTAGCGGATTCATACTTTGTAGAAATGATTTTGCCAAAGATCCCTATCAAATGGTGTGCCTCCAGATTAATTATCTGTGGTGCCACTTTTACTATGCTTATCCGGCTAGACCCTTTAAAACTTTTTTTTGTTTTCCGATAGCCACCGGGTGATTCTTATAGGGTTCGTTGTCCTGAAAACGAATCCGGCAACGAAATTTCTCTATTACTCTCTGTTTTCGAAAAACATCAGTTTTTGTGAAAACAGTGAATTTCGGTAAGGAAGCTGGTATTACGTGAAAACCATGAAAGTAGATAGTTGTTTTTGGTTTCAAAAAGTAGAGGAGTGTTTCCTGAGTATGCAGCTGCGAGCAGTTAAAATATTCCGTACTTGTTAATGGCAGCAAATCGTTGTCAAAGTTAGAAATGAACGGATGTGCGAACTTTCTATGTATGAATCCACTTTCAATTTTCGCGGCGAATACTATTGCTAGCATAAATTTACTGTACATCATTGGATTCTACGTGCATTTCTGAAGAAAGAACTGACGGCGAAAAATGTCATAACTTTCCATTTTGGCACAATTTAAGAAAATATCAATCAACAGCGTGTGGCGTCCGTTTTCCCACTACAACGCCATCGCTCGCCGATTGTGAGCGGGACTCCTAAGTGTCGCAGCTATACGCATAATACTATGACGGGTCCTGAACGTCGCACAGTGGGGCCGTTACACGTCAAAAGCGGCAAAAAGTGGTTTTATACGAATATACCCACAATGAAATAATATTTCGCTAATAGTTAATGGCACACATTGGCCACAATTTAGCGTGATTTTTTTTAACATTTGTCGATTTTTAACACGACTACATGGTTTTGAAATAGGCAACCTCTAAATCGTCCAAAATTAAAGTCGTTGTTTATTATTGCTTTGGTTCTTCAAATTAAATGATGAGTAATTGAATTAAGTTTACCTGGTATGTATTTAAATTCCACCAAAGTACATTTTTATATCTTTAACATTTTTTAAGTTATAACTAATTGAACATGTTCAATTAGTTGCAAAAATTGTTACTCTTCCGCGAATTCTTCGGAGTTTTTTGTTCACATCTCCATCGATTCAATGATGTAGAACAACTTCTTTTGAATACTTTGCACACAGAAGGTTTAAGATAGCTCATTTAGAACGTGAATATATTGAGGTGTTCCAATTTGTTGTAGTACTTTATTAATTCAATATGTAATACTTGACATAATGCATATCTAACATAAATCTATTAAAAAATTACATTATCTCGTAACTCAATTATTTTATTTATCATTCATTTATTTTATGTATACAGGCTACATAGAATATTTAGCTTATGTAGAAAGAAATATATATAGGATCTTCCTTTTATCTTGTTTACTCATATGCCTTGTTATTGTTCTGGATATTAAAAAAATTGGTTAAAATCAAGTTAGTCAGCTTAGAATAACAATGCCATTTAATGAACCCATTATGCATGTTTTAATTCTTTGCTGCCTGGTGGGATTAAAAGCATTCCACCACTTTAATGCGTGAAGATGCCTGGTGAAACATTTTCATCCCACCTCAAAAATTTACATAATTATATAAATTTACTAGCTGAAAGTTTCCGTGCTTCGCTACGGTTTAATCGAAACTAAAAAAAAAAAACCTTAAAATTTCGAATTTTTAAAAATCCTTTCATAGTGGGTGCTTATACCCTAGAAGGAACGCTCATGCAAAATTTCAAGTTTCTAGGTCAAGTAGTTTCGGCTCTGTGGTGATGAGTTTGACCCATACTTTAACCCCCCAAAACCCCCCCTAAAATTTCAAATTTTTCAAAACCCTTTCTTATTGAGCACCTAAGACCCAAGGAGATGGTATGTTCCAAATTTCATGGCAATCCGTTCTGTGGTTTTTGAGATTTTGTGATGAGTGAGTTGAGTGAGTGAGTCAGTCAGTGGTATTTGAGCTTTATATATAAGATTAACCCTTAGCGCTCTGCACATTTTTGTACCACTGCCTGTCAGCAACTCCAGTACATTTTTGCAGTGAAGGGGGTGCAGAGGGTTTGAGTAAACACTGCTTATTTTGAGTGGGAATAATTACACGTACTTGTGGAAGTTTTTGATTTTATTATTACCATCCTAATGAAATTCTATACGTTTGGCTCTATAGATATTTGAAGAAAAAGCAGCGCAAAATTTACATTGACCTTGAAAAGGTCTAGCAGGGTAAGGGAGTCAAAAATGTTCTTCAACCGATTTTATTTGACGGTGGGTCATTCGATAGGTGACCATACGAAACCATTGTACACCAATTTTTAATGCGATACCTTCACCGGAAAAGTAATTATGGGGTAAATTCAAAAGATCAGTTTTTGCTTCATTTTCCCCACTTAATGGATGACAAAAATTCCGAAAAAATTCTGACATATTCTAAATTGGATGAAAAACCAAAGAAAAATTTTTAAATGTCGATTTTGTATTGAAATCTTCCGTATACAACTTTTTCATTTTTACAGTAGCTGCCTAATGTTATCATTGTTAGACTGTAATTTTTTCAGATTTTTTGGGTACGGTGCATCACTGTCGAGAAAACCAAAAACCGATTTCTGCGACACATTTTGGACCGAAACATGAACAGTATTTGACATTCTTGCGTTATTACAGTATGTTCATTTTGTGACCTTCAATGTTTCGTCACACGGAAACGTTCGCGTTAGAGAACAGAATCGAGATAATTAAATAATTTGTTAATTGTATGCTCCTTATAAGCTAAAATTCGAAATGCTCTTTTAATACAACAGAATGGTGCATTGACTAGGGTGTTTGTTTTTTTCTGTCATTTTTTTGAATTATCAAACATATAGTAAGTAATATTCTATAGTCGCTTTGAAATGTTTCATAGACATCTTGGAAAATAATTACAGAAGCACAGTTTTTACTTCATCGACACTTTCCAGTTACACCACGATTTGAAATTACAATTACTTTTTTACATTTCGTACATTGAATTTTATGCTCCTTTAATATTTGACATATATTTTCAGATATTGTAATAAACTAATGTCTATTAAGCATACAAAATGTTTGAGAATATTCATAACTGCAAAACGTGGCATGACTAGGAAAAGCATGTTCTACGATTATTTTTACGTAGGTTTTACATTTTTGGAGGACATGAAAATATCTGTGAAACATTTTATGCGACTATTGAATAAAGTGTTTAATAATTTAAAAAATTCAGACGAATGGTTACCTACTGAATGACCCATTGTTGAATATAATCGATTGAAGGGCATTTTTGATCCCCTTATCCTGCTAGACCTCTTAATGTCTAACTTTTTTCAAGTTTGTACTAGGTATATGTCATGGAAGAAAAATGTAAAAGCAATTATACAAGGGGTACCAGAAAAGAATGTCGTTTTTTATCGAATGCATGACGACGTGAAAAAAAGGTCTCATTTAATATTTTGAATCAAAACCCAGACAATTTTATGAGCGAGGTATTAAAACTTTGTCAGATCGATGGAGAAGTATTATATCAAGTCGTGGAAATTATATTTTAGAGTATGATTTGTAAATTAGTAAATTAATAGATTACACATTTAAACTAATAGATTAGGTATGACCCATGCTTGTGGAAATTAACGTTATACTTATGCATATCTGTGACTGGCTTTAGATCGGTCGGACTGTCTTCAGAGGCAGACACAAAGAGAAAAGAGCACACGCATTACCTTTGTTAACCAAGGAGTTTTGTCTATAGTTTGAAAAACGCAAGCACTGTGATCTCAACACGCTTATTTTAATATTCTTATTGATGTGAAACTTTTTCTGTTAAAATCACATCTTTGCCAAGCAGAAACGTTAAGGAAACGTTAAAGGGTCTAGCCGAATAAGGGGGTCAAAAGTGCCCTTGAGCCGATTTTATTCGACGATGGGTCATTCGATAGGTAAAGATGAAAAACCATTACACACAAATTTTTAATCCGATACCTTCACCGGGAGGGTAGTTATAGGGTAAAATCGAAAAATCAGTTTTTGCCTCATTTTCCCCAATTAATGTGGTGCAAAAATTCCAAAAAAATTCTAACACATTCTAAACATGAATGTACACGTTAGGGATTTTTTTCAGATTTTTCCTTTGCAAGTTCCACTCACGAAAAATGAAAAACCAAAAAAAAAATGTTTAAACATCGATTTTGTATTGAAATCTTCCGAGCACAACTTTTTCCTTTTTACAGTAGTTGCATAATGTTATCATTGTTATACCCTAATTTTTTCAGATTTTTTGAGTACGGTGCATCACGGTCGGAAAAATCAAAAACCGATTTCTGGGACACATTTTAGGCTGAAACTCGCCCATTATCTGCCATTCTTGCATGATTTTAACACTAGATTTACGGATATTGATTTACCTATTTTTCTGAAGCGAGCCAATTCGAATCATATGAGAAAATAGAAATTTTTTGCAAAGAAAATAGTTCCAAATCAATTGAAATGAAAGATTTATTAACCACTTAACGCTCATGCCCGTGACGTTCACGGGCACGCCAAACGGTCGAATTTGTGCATGCCCGTGACGTTCACGGGCATAGCTGATACGGCCGCCGCTCTGCGGTTTGTTTATCTTAGCCGCTGATATTTTAGAACTCAGTCTTTTGACATCTTACACTGAAATGTATACATTTCCAAAAACTTTATACATTGTATATTGGAGGAATAAATACAGATAATCTCTCCGTCTTCTGCCATTAGCTTTTGTCTGTTTTTTCAGTCTTTGAGCGATCAGTGTGCAGTATACGTCATCCTTGTAATATCCTTTTCGTCTTACGATTTTTAGTTTATAGTGTGTTTATTTCTTATATTATTACTTTTGTGTTCTGCTTGTTATAATTAATTGTTGTTGTTAATGTTATTTGGTTATATAAGTTATAGAAGGATTTCCCTTAGATAAACAGGTATGATGAAAAACTTGTTATTTTTCCGAAAAAGATAATTCGTTCGCCACTAGGAGTACAAAAAACATTTTATAGTATGCACAAGATAAGCATTCAGGCAAAAAAAAACTTGTGCGTTTTGGGACGGTCGATTCGAAAAAAACCTGAGCGTTAAGTGGTTAATCAAAAATTAAACAACCAATATATTATATATGTAGTAATCAAATTTCGAATGAGTCAAATTGACTCCGTAAATCTAGTGTTAATACAGTATGTTCATATTATGACCTTCAATGTTTCTGCATAGAAATATGTAGACGTTAAAGAACAATATCGGGATAATTAAATAAATTGCTGATTGTATGGTCTTTATAACCTAGAATTTTAACCGTTCTTTCAAAAGCATTAATGGCGCAGTGGCTATGGTGTCTGCCTGTGGAATCGCTGGATACTTTTTTGTCGCGGGTTCGAATCTCCATGTGGGACTTAAGTTTTTTCTGTAATTTTTTTTTTTTTTTTTTTATTAAAGACATAACAATATTCAGTAGTAGCTTTAAAATGTTTCACATATATTTTTATGTCTTTCAAGAATATAAAACCTATGAAGAAATAATCATAAAACATGCTTTTCTTACAATTAGACAGGCAACGTTTTGCAATTATAAGTATTCTCAAACATTTTATATTGTTTATAGATATCGGTTTATTGCAATGTATGAAAATATATTTTAAGTATAAAAGAAATATAAAATTCAATGTAAAGAAAGTAAAAAAGTACTTATAATTGTAAATCGTGACATGACTGGAAAGAGTCGATGAAGAAAAAAGTATATTGTATAATTATTTTTAGAAGTATCTGTGAAACATTTTAAAGCAACTACTGAATATTGTTGTCTTAATTATAAAAAAAAAAAAAAAAATTACAGAAAAAACTTAAGTCCCACATGGAGATTCGAACCCGCGACAAAAAAGTGTCTAGCAATTCCATAGGCAGACACCATAGCCACTGCGCCATTGATGCTTTTGAAAGAACGGTTAAAATTCTAGGTTATAAAGACCATACAATCAGCAATTTATTTAATTATCCCGATATTGTTCTTTAACGTCTACATATTTCTATGCAGAAACATTGAAGGTCATAATATGAACATACTGTATTAAAATCATGCAAGAATGGCAGATAATGGGCGAGTTTCAGCCTAAAATGTGTCCCAGAAATCGGTTTTTGATTTTTCCGACCGTGATGCACCGTACTCAAAAAATCTGAAAAAATTAGGGTATAACAATGATAACATTATGCAACTACTGTAAAAAGGAAAAAGTTGTGCTCGGAAGATTTCAATACAAAATCGATGTTTAAACATTTTTTTTTTGGTTTTTCATTTTTCGTGAGTGGAACTTGCAAAGGAAAAATCTGAAAAAAATCCCTAACGTGTACATTCATGTTTAGAATGTGTTAGAATTTTTTTGGAATTTTTGCACCACATTAATTGGGGAAAATGAGGCAAAAACTGATTTTTCGATTTTACCCTATAACTACCCTCCCGGTGAAGGTATCGGATTAAAAATTTGTGTGTAATGGTTTTTCATCATTACCTATCGAATGACCCATCGTCGAATAAAATCGGCTCAAGGGCACTTTTGACCCCCTTATTCGGCTAGACCCTTTAACCCGTTGCCGCACACTTTTAATTTGACGAAAGTGCTCAGAAACACACACGAAAATATTTCGAACTTTTAAAGCATGAAAAATCGCACAAAAAGAACAATTCATATGTTATCTGGAATGTTACATCTTTTTTTCGGTGTATTACTGAGTAATTAACAAATAAATACATTAGTATAAAAATGTGCAGGACGGCTATAGCCGTCATTTGCGGCAACGTGTTAATTAAAATCGATACATAGTGAGCAGGACTTTACCTTTATAATGTCAATATTTAAATTTTGAATGTATTAGAAAATTCATCAATGTTGCAATTTAAAAGTTATATGGCTTTTCATTGAATTCAGCAGTGCTGGTTAACGATAACTCCCACGTCACCCAACGTCGTTATTCTTTGCACTCGAATTTATATTTGAGAAGGCTACTAATCAACTTACAGGGGAACAAGTCGAACTCGAACACACCGATTTTTATGAAATTTATGTCATATGTAGCTGTCGAAAGAATACTAGAGATGTATTTTTTTATCAGCAACTATACACTCTGAAGGGGTGAAAATACCCCTCAAAGTTGAGGGTAGAAATCACATTTTTGAAAACATCTCGGTAACCAGGTGTCATAAAAATTTCGTTTTTTTACAAATTGTATATTTCTTAACTAAGAATTTAACTGTGTAAGAAAAGTTGCCTAAAAGTTATTTCTTTAAAAAATGTGTTAAAAAATTAATTTTTTTTGTTATTATCTCTCAGAAAACATTCTCAACCAATGATAGATTCAATATCAATGAAGATAACGGTCATTATTTCGCGTTTAACTTTTCTCGCTCCGTGCGAGACTGGTCGGCCGAAATGGAATTTCTTCATAACAAAGTTGATTTTATTGGACAGACTTGTTTTCCGTGTAGGTTTATGTCGAAAAAAACCGGAAATATATAAATGGAATCATAACAATTATTCCATATAGTCCCAGTTACTGAAACACTTATTTCGATATACGTGGTTCAGTGGTTCCTATATAGATGAACGATCTGAAGATTCGAACATCCTGTGAACTTTTCTTTCATGCAGTTAGAAAATAAGAAATGATTGCAATGCAACTGTGTGACCGCACTTAAATGTTCTTGGTGCAAAGAACATTTATGTTTAACACACTTCTTCGTACGATACCATTACTGTGAACGTTATACAGAATAAATTTTTTTTATACCTTCCCGATTTATTGCTTTTGTCATATACGTTGAATGTTAGTCCTTACAATTAAACCGGCTTTGTTTTGAAAGAAGTACATTTTTGTTTGATTGCTCCGTGCGGAATTTTCCAGCCGAAGTGGACATCTTTCAAGACATAGCTGATCTTATGGCAAAGACCAGAATTTTAATAATCTATGCAAAAGAATGTTAAACATCAAATAATAACAATTAGCGTCAAAAACCAAAAAATTCAAAAATTACGTACCAACTGACTTGGATCATAGTTGACGTATGTATTATTCGATAGCGGAATAAGACTTGTCAGCAAAAATTAACAAAAAAATTCAATTTTTTAATATACGATTTGTTTAAATAATATATTTAAATTTGAATTTTTTCGTTAATTTTTCCTGATAAGTGTTATGTTCCTATTGAATAATATGTACGAAAACTATGATCTAAGTCAGTGGATACGTGATTTTTGAATTTTTTGGTTTTTGACGCTAATTGTTATTATTTGATGTTTAACATTCTTTCGCATAGATTATTACAATTCTGGTCTTTGCCATAAGATCAGCTGTGTCTTGAAAGATGTCGCACGGAGCAATCAAACGAAAATGTACGACGTAAACCTACACGGAAAACAAGTCTTTGCAATAAAATTAACTTTGTTATGAAGAAATTCCATTTCGGCCGACCAGTCTCGCACGGAGGGAGAAAAGTTAAACGCAGAATAATGACCGTTATCGTCAAAAATCGAAAAAATCCAAAAACACGTATCCGCTAATTTGGACCACAGTTTGTGTACATAAATTTATTTAATTGATTGAGAATGTTTTCTGGGAGATAATAACAAAAAAAATAATTTTGTAATATATTTTTTAAATAAATAACTTTTAGGCAACTTTTCTTACACAGTTAAATTCTTAGTAAAAAAATATACAATTTGTAAAAAAACGAAATTTTTAAGGCCCACTAGTTACCGAGACATTTCCAAAAATGTGTATTCTACCCTCAACGTTGGAGGGTATTTTCACCCCTTCACAGTGTATGGTTGCCGATAAAAAAAAATACGTGTCTAATATTCTTTCGAGAATTACCTGTGACATAAATTTCATCAAAATCGGTGTGTTCGAGTTCGATATGCCAGAATTTTTTTTCATATTCGATCAAAACGAAAACATTTTTATTGGAACATATTACAATTTAATTTTGCCGGTTAAGTAAAAAAAATGAGAAAAATACAAATTTAATCTCCATATCATCCTCTCTTGAACAGTAAAAATCTATGTAATATGTATGTATATATAAATTATGATTTTTCTACATTTTTCAAACATTACCTGACATGTTTATGCGACACCTTCTTTCTTTCCTTTCTTCTTTGCCGATAGTTTTTCAAAAAGTTCTATCATCCTGTAAGAGGGATGATGGTCGTTCATTCTCCAGCGCTGAAGAAACTGGTTTTTTGTTACCTAGATGTGTAATAAACTTCTTTGCGTATCATTGACAACTCATTGACGACAATCTGAATCATAACATGAATTACAAAGATGTATGAATTAATGGTTTCCGGCATACGGAGACTCATACATTTTTATGGGAAATTTTCGTATACGTACATTGAGAAACTGAAATTGACCTGAACATGTCCTTTGCTGCGTTACCTATATGAAAACTATATCACATAATGTACTCCGTGATATGTGATAATTATCAGATTAATAGACAAACGTTTTCGTTTAGACTTGTAAAATAAAGAAAAATAGATATTAAACCACCAATTATAACAGCGAATATAAAATTAATATATAGATGTTCTACAAATGCAAATAAATAATAATTGATATGTTAGAAATTTACTGATTTCTACTACGGCCGATATACTGAATTATATTTTTTTTAGTTAGACTTGCTCGGAGGTTCTGGGGTAAGTGCCGTGCGGTTCCTTACAGTCCGCTTACCAAGAGTCATTTCTAACTGTCCCACTCCGTGGCCAGATCCCGTAAAACAACCCCAACTTTTAAACAGACTATGTGGCACCATGACCTCAAGTCACACGCCACTTTTCCATAGTTCAGCCACGGGTCTAATTTATAGCCCCGGGCCCATCAATACTCTAAATAATCTGTTCCTTGGAATGCGACCGGGTGACGAGACATTTGCCAAACACCCGTCGCCTTCCAAGAACTCCACTCGAAACCGAAACAAACCCCAAGTACACTGGCGACGGTGCCACTACGGACCGAATCCATGCGCACTGCGGGGTATATTACCCTCATAAAACGCGCTAGCGCTAACAGATATAAAAAATGTGTGTGCTCTTTTTGTTAGTTCTCTCTTGATGGAGGTTGTACTACTAATTCTAAGGTCAATTTTAGAGGTAGGTAACTGCAGTTTAAAGTTAGGCCTTACAAAAACGATCAATTTTCGATTCGTGGTTGTTTTTAAACCCTTTTTATCTTCGTAACAAGCAGAATACGATAAGGTAATGAAGACTTTGATTCAAGGTCGAAAAAAATTGTGCGGCGATTCTTTTTGTAAATATAAACCGGTTCCGAGGTATAGAATCATGTTTGGTGTATTATGACATTTACTTTTTTACACCCTGTACATGGTACATTAATAACTGGCTTTCAAAGATTGTTCTTCTGCTTATACTGATACATTATTTGCTCCTTTCTGAGAATACCATTACCAAGTATATAACTCAGTTAACAGCATACATTCTTGCAACTTTATTTCAAAATTTGTTTCCTTCAGTACTTCAATAACTCAAATAACAATTGTTGTAAAATTGTCTTTCGGAAAAATTACATAAACGTTTTATTTATACTTTTAATTTGTAATAAAAGGAAACCAATTCACAATTATGATACTAGCTTACTAACAAAGGAGATTTCCCAAGTGTTACTTACCGTTTGTAATGAAATTTACAGGGTATGTACAATTCGATAAAATATTTGACACGTATTTTTTTTATCGGCCATCGTTCATATCTAGAGGGTGAAAACAGCCCCAAAGTTGGGGATCAAAAAACTATTTTTTTAAAGATCGGAAACTATTTGGTGTGGATCAAAAATTAAAAGTTCAAATTGTTCGTTTTTCAATGGTGGATTTATTTATTGAAAAAATATATTAAAAATTCACATATTTTTGTACTTTTTTTTAGTAAAACATTGAGTTATTTTTGTTGCATATTGCAAGAAAACACTATAGACCCAGCCCAAGAATGCGGATAAATCAAAATTTTTAGTTTCACCGTCATAATGGATATTTTTGTTTCGTAAGTTACAGTCAAGAACTTGCCTTCTGTCATATGATTGGTTCTATGTGCAATTGCATGATGCTTCAGTAATTATATTATATTACGTATAATAATTGTCCCTTGAAACTTGTATAAAAAATAAAAATGTTTTCGCGATAATCTCTGCTGTTCCATGGGCATTGCAGGTATAATGCGACAACATCAAGAAGTCTCCTCGGAGGTAGGCCTGTTTCGGCAGGATCTGATTCGCCAGGCGTGAAGATATTTTAATAAAGATATTTCAATGTTACGACTTTGTCAAGTGCCTCCTTCAGGAGGCTGAGCAGGGTGGATTAAATAAAAAAAACGGTGCGAATAGGCGGTCTTTAGCGAGAAGCTCCGCCGTTCAGGAGACTTCTTGAGGTTGTCGAAGAATACATATATGGCTCGGTCCGTTACGGGCATGCAAGGCGCGACTGTTGCGCGACTTGTAACAAAAGTCTTGTCGAACAGGAAACAGTTGTTTCCACAAACTTTTCCTACTGTTATAAAAACATGGTAGCCATTAAAATAATTAGTGTAGATTAGGTCTGGGTTACATGAATCCTGTTAAAAATTTTATCAGCTTACATAAACATTAATACAACTGCAAAGAAGTCAAATTTTATATCACAAATTATTATCATATTGCCGGGTCATTATAAGATAGAACAATACATAGAAACAGGCTTGTCAAGGTCTTGCTCGCCAGAGCCGTTTTCCGAGCTGCTCCGCCTGCTACTCCTTCCTATACACTCGAGAGCTCGCTGATTGACTTTGCCTCCCCTTAATAGTAGCGGACCTATTGGCATGAGCGCCCGTGCATTCGGGGCGACATTCGTAGTTAATCAGTCGCGCTGAAAAGACGTGCCTTGCGCGTCGTTTGCAGAAATCAGAACGTCGTGCGTGGCACGTCGATTAAGGTTATCTGTCGAAATACAATTTCACACCGCACTATATCGCATGTAGGGTAACACAAAAGTATTGTTAGTGAAAAAGTATGCTCGAATATGTGTTAAATAAAGTACAATTAATATATTTTAATATTTTTGGGCTTCTGGCGACGGTTTTACCGAAATTAACCACTACGTTATGCATTACGACTAAATATACAATAGTATTGTGCTCCAGCACCAATAGTTGTAAATCAATTATTAGCGCAAATTGTTAAAAGTAACTAGGGTAATTCTGGGGGTGATAGCCTTAGTAACTTTAAGACTCTATTGTGAAGGAATTATGATGAATAAAACATTGAATTAATATAGAACATAAACTTTATTTATTACTCTTATCAAACATTAATGATAAATCACTTTAAAGAACGCAAGCAATGTAATTATTGTAAGATGAAGGTTATTTTGTTCGGTCGGTGACGTCAAATGTGACAAGTCGTGTATTTGTCGACAAATAGCCGTCCTTCATTACGAAGAGAAAAATTAAACAATGTAATTTTAAACTTTAAAAAAAAACTAGGACTGGCCATCTCTCCCAGAGTGTCCGGGGGTGATGGCCATAGTGAGATGGCCAGTACTCTTTTTGCCTTTCCCTTTGCCCTTGAGATCTTTTAACTCCTTTTTTTTCTTATTACCGCAGTAAGAACACATATCCTCAAAACTCGGTGCAGTTTTCATGCACCCAGAACATGCAAATATTGCATTGTATCCAATCTTCAACTAATTGTGTCCTGTAATAATTATCACCACAACCTCTGCAGTTTTCTTTCTCTCTATCTTCAGATTCACTTTCAGAGGTATCATAGAAAACGATGGGAATTTCTTCGCAACTGCTATAAGACAACCTACGAATTGCCTTACGTTTCTTAACAGTATTTTTTTTCTTAGGTCTATCAGTCTTAGTTTCCGTTTTTCTTTTTAGTTTTTTTGACTTTTATTCCTTTTTTTTCTTTTTTATTTTCTTTCAATTATCGTTTTTTAATATGCTTTTCAGATGTCAAAAGTCATCGGTGACTAACACTGAACTTTCCGTTCAGGCCGCGTCCAAATTTTATGGCTACCTCTCCCGTAAATACTATGGCAGTGAGTCTAGCTACTTGATCATTTCTGGGTCCTTCGAGCAACTCCGTCTGCTTCTCCCAACCGTTCTGTTTCGCCCAACCAAGCTTGCCTTTTGCCTTTCACCTCGCAGGTTCGGATCTATTGGCACGAGCGTGGTAGCATACTGGGGCGACATTCGCAACTAACCGCTCGCGCTGGAAAGACGTGTCGCGCTCGCCGGCGACAGTAAACAAATCGATGCGCGTGACGCAAAGATTTCGTTCGTCTACCTGCTCTTCTTTGTTGTACCAGCCTGAAATCTTAAAATCTATCAGCAAGACAATCGCGACGGCAACAATGTATTGTTTGACGCGAAGGCTAACGTTCTTACAACGCTGAATTTTCCATTTATTTGCGCTGGAAATTAAATTATATCGCCTGAGACTTAGCTTTTAAGACATATTTGAGCATACTTTTTTACGAATAACACTGTTATTTTATCCTACACGTGACATAGTGCGATCTGAAACTGTTTCTCGACGTATAATCTCAATCGATGCGTCACGCGCATCTATTTGTTTACTGTCGTCGCCGAGCGCGACACGTCTTTCCAGCGCGAGCGGTTAGTTGCAAATATTGCCCCAGTATGCTACCACGCTCGTGCCAATAGATCCGAACCTGCGAGGTGAAAGGCAAGGCAAGCTTGGTTGAGAGAAGCAGGCGGAGTTGCTCGAAGGACCCAGAAATGATCAAGTAGTTAGACTCACTGCTGTAATCGAAGAATAAGGAAATAATAACTGAATCATGGCGTTTCACATCGAAATGCGTCCCGCAAATCGGTTTTTGATTTTTTTCACAATGACGCAGGCGGTTTAAAAATCTGAAAAAAATTGGAGATAACAATCATGAGTGTTGGATTGTTACTGTAATTTGTAAAAAGTTGTCACTCGAAGATCTCGATACGAAATCTACTTTTTCCCGTTTTTTTTGCTTTTGCTCATTTTTTACATTTAGGTTCTTCAATGGAAAAATCTGAAAAAATCTCAAACATGTATGGTACCGTGTAGAATGTCAGAATTTTTTCGAATTTTTTGCGTCTCAATAACTAGGCAAAATGGGGCAAAAACCCGTTTTTTGAATTTTTCCCATAACTACCCTTCCGGTCAAGATACAGGGTTAAAAATTGGTACGCAATGATCGCCGAGCATTATCTATCGAATGAGACCACCCCCATTGAAATCGGTTCAAGGGCACTTTTGACCACCTTATCCTGCTATACCCTTTGAAACAATCTTACTTTTTCCATTAAATCCGCCATTGAAAAACGAACAATTTGAATTTTTAATTTTTGATCTACACCAAATAGTTTCCGAGATATTTAAAAATATAGCTTTTTGATCCTCAACTTTGGGGGCTGTTTTCACCCTCTAGATATGAACGATGGCCGATAAAAAAAATACGTGTCAAATATTTTATCGAATTGTACACACCCTGCAAATTTCATTACAATCGGAAATTAACACTTGGGAAACCTCCCTTGTAAAATTTGATATATCTGTACATATTGTTCCAAGATCAATATACTTTTTAAGTTAGAAGTTATAAGTATAATAATTTGGAAACATTGGAACTTTTTTGCAGTAACAGTTAAATGTAGCAGTATATGTTACTTTGATGTTATAAACGTTTAAACATGTTTAAATAATATTCGAATTGTATATACAGAATAGATGTCTGTCCAATCAACAGACCAATTTACTCAATTTGAGTGAATAGACATCTATTCTGTATATACAATTCGAACATTGTTTAAACATGTTTAAATGTTTATAATATCAAAATAACATATACTGCTACATTTATGCATATTCTGCAAGTTGGACAAATATTTGGATAAGAGGGAAATATTATTTGGTATAAGTGTATATAAGTGTCCTTGAACTAATACCTCTATGTGTATTTCTAAACATATTGCATTGTACTGTCCTGTTTAATTCTGTGTCATGAAGAATTAAACATTTTTGAAAGTATTACATTATTTTAAAACGAATAAAATTAGAGACATTATAAAAACAAGGTTCCTACATAATACTAATTGAGCAGGGCTAATAACACTGTTTGACACGATTTTTTTTCTTGAATATCCAATGGGTGATCCTCGTAGAGCTACTCATCCTAAACACGAATCCGTCGGCATAATTGCTCTATCACCCTCAGTTTTTTAGTAAAATGAGTTTTTGTAAAAACACCAAATTTTGGCAGAAAATGAGGTATTACGCGAAAAGTATAAATGCTACGAAGTTGAAATTGGTCTTAAAAGATAGAGGAAAACATGCCGAATATTTTAGTGCATATAGTTATTAAAATTGGTTGTTGTAAATAGTAACAAATGACCGTCAAAGTTTAAAAAAGAGCGGATGCGCGAACTTGCTATGCTATACTTTTACATTTTTATGAAAAGGCTATAGGAGGATAAGTATGATCCAGCGGCCTTAGCTCCGATCATGCTCCCTTTTTTTTGTTAAATTAGTACCTATGTGAGTACTTATCACAGCAATTTTCAACCCTTAAAAATTCATCCCCAGGGAGTAATCGTTAAATAAAAAAATTTTTTCAAAAATTCATAACTTGAGAACGACTACTTTGATTTTATTGAAATTTATTCAGGACGTAAATATAACTAAGGTCTCTGATTTAAAAAAAATCCAGACTTGATGAATTGACACAACCTTAGAAAAAAATTTTTAACATTTTTCAATGACTACTATTGGTAGGTTATGTTTGAGGCTCAACTACCAAACTTTTTTTATAGCTTTGTAACACCATTTTGCACCATATATAATTTTGGTATAATTTATTTCTTGGTATGTCATATCCAAAAAAAATAAAAAGTCTAATTTTAATCATATTTAATTTTTTAAAATATGTTATAATTATGGCACACCCATCCTAATTTTTTTCTAGTTTTCTAACGTCATTTTGCACCATATATATAATTTTGGTATAATTTATTTCTTGGTGCGTCATATGCAAAAAAATAAAAAGTATAATTTTAATCATCCTCAATTTTTTTCATTATGTTATCATTATAGCACAATCATCTTAATTTTTTTTTACCTTCCTAACATTATTTTGCACCATGTATAATTTCGGTAGAATTTATTTTTCGGTGCGTCATATGCAAAATAAATGAAAAGTCTAATTTTAATCATCCTCAATTTTTTTCAATATGTTACCGTTATAGCACAATCATGTTACTTTTTTTGGTTTCCTCACATCGTTTTACTTTATCTATAATAATTTCTGAATTCATAATTCATAATAATAATAATAACAATAATAATAACAACAAAAACAGAAACAGTGATTATAACAGTTATAAAAGTAATAAAGACAATGGCAAGATTAGCTCCATACGTCTGTAGCTCTTGCCCGAATTTCAAAAATTAGTTCAAAATTATTATAGATAGAGTAAAACGATGTTAGAAAACCAAAAAAAAAACATAATTGTGCTATAATGGTAACATATTGAAAAAAATTGAAGATGATTAAAATTAGACTTTTCATTTATGTTGCATATGACGCATCGAAAAATAAATTCTACCGAAATTATACATGGTGCAAAATAATGTTAGGAAGGTAAAAAAAAATTAAGATGATTGTGCTATAATGATAACATAATGAAAAAAATTGAGGATGATTAAAATTATACTTTATATTTTTTTTTGCATATGACGCACCAAGAAATAAATTATATCAAAATTATATATGGTGCAAAATGACGTTAGAAAACTAGAAAAAAATTAGGATGGGTGTGCCATAATTACAACATATTTTAAAAAATTAAATATGATTAAAATTAGACTTTTTATTTTTTTTGGATATGACGCACCAAGAAATAAATTATACCAAAATTATATATGGTGCAAAATGGTGTTAGAAAGCTATAAAAAAAGTTTGGTAGTTGTGCCTCAAACATAACCTACCAATAGTAGTCATTGAAAAATGTTTTAATTTTTTTTCTAAGGTTATGTCAATTCATCAAGTCTGGAATTTTTTTTAATCAGAGACCTTAGTTATATGTACGCCCTGAATAAATTTCAATAAAATCAAAGTAGTCGTTCTCAAGTTATGAATTTTTGAAAAAATTTGTTTATGTAACGATTACTCCCTGGGGATGAATTTTTAAGGGTTGAAAATTGCTGTGATAAGTACTCACATAGGAACCTTTTTAACAAAAAAAAGCGAGCATGATCGCAGCTAAGGCCGCTGGATCATACTTATCCTCCTATAGCCTTTATTTATCTACCACGAATTTGCTATACTGGATTGCATTCCTTAAACATTTCTGCAGCGAAAACTGCCCCCAAAAGTTTTGGGAACAGTTTTCAATCCCGACGGGCGAAAAAATATCCCTCGCGAACGTGTAATCGGCGTTTCGTCGCCATGCTGCTATTCTACGCGGGCCTGCTGTGTGACAGTGCCGTAACTATGCGTTATCGACGCCGATCTGACAGTACCATCCGAAGGGCGCTCAACTCTGATAAATATAAATGATCACTTGTTTTTCATTAATTTTTGTTTAAAAATATTATTCATAATTTGGTCACCGAATTATAAAAAAACGTTTTAATTAATTATAATTGATCTACAAATGCTCCCTGCTGAAATGATGAAATGAAATGCTGCATTTTGTCATTTCGTTACAAGAAAATATTATTGGAACTATAATATTCATGTTCTTTTTAAAAAAATATCGTTTGTAACAATAATACAGTGTGATCAATTCGATGTCTAGGGCACGCCGGGTCACACATTTCCTTCTCGGGCATTTTTTCTATGAATTATTGTTATGAAAATTCCAGAGAACATTTCTGTTAACATCCCGACAAATGCCCATTACATATACTGTATTATCGCTTGTCGGAAGATTGTATTGTATTATTGTTATAAACTACGATATTTTTTAAAAAAGAACAAGGATATTGTAGTTCCAATAATATTTTCTTGTAGCAAAATGCCAAAATGCAGCATTTCATTTCATCATTTCAGCAGGCAGCATTTGTAGATCAATTATAATTAATTAAAACGTTTTTTATAATTCGCTGAACAAATTATAAATAATATTTTTAAACAAAAATTAATGAAAAACAAGTGGTCATTTATATTTATCAGAGTTGAGCGCCCTTCGGATGGTACTGTTAGATCGGCGTCGATAATGCATAGTTACGGCACTGTCACACGGCAGGCCCGCGTAAAATAGCAGCATGGCGACGAAACGCCGATTACACGTTCGCGAGGGATATTTTTTCGACCCGTCGGGATTGAAAACTGTTCCCAAAACTTTTGGGGGCAGTTTTCGCTGCAGAAATGTTTAAGGAATGCAGTCCAGTATAGCAAATTCGTGCTAGATAAATAAATTTTCATAAAAATGTAAAAGTATAGCATAGCAAGTTCGCGCATCCGCTCTTTTTTAAACTTTGACGGTCATTTGTTACTATTTACAACAACCAATTTTAATAACTATATGCACTAAAATATTCGGCATGTTTTCCTCTATCTTTTAAGACCAATTTCAACTTCGTTGCGTTTATACTTTTCGTGTAATACCTCATTTTCTGCCAAAATTTGGAGTTTTTACAAAAACTCATTTTACTAAAAAACTGAAGGTGATGGGGCAATTCTGCGGACGGATTCGTGTTTAGGATGAGTAACTCTACAAGGATCACCCATTGGATATTCGAGAAAAAAAATCGTGTTGAACAGTGTTATTTGTAATAAAAGAAAAAAGTACTTGTAACAAAACATATACGTCACTCTTACAGAATTTTTAGATTCTCATAAAGATTCGAACTTCTAAACATTTTAAAAAACTCTTACTATTACTATTAAAATTATTAATTCAAAAAGAGGTGAAATATTTTTATATACTTCTTAACTTTTGACAAGTCATAATGAATATTTATATTATAAAAACATACTTAGAATATACTTCTGCGTGATAAACAGCTAGTTAAGTTAATAATATTTTCATTACTTTCAGATTTATTAATTGTTGGTAGCTGATAAAATGGCGGAAGCACATTCAGCAGTAGCGTTTAGTTTTTCTATTACTCATGAAGGATGGGATGTAAACTTTGATAGAGAAGTGTTACATTTAGTGTGGTTATCAGGTGTACGTTCATGGAAAAAGAGATTCTTCAGATTCCAGGTAAAGAATCATTTTGTAAAACATTTATTTTATACAATCCTTACAGATAAATATAATGAAGTTCTTTAACCTTAGAATAATTTGAAAAGTGGAGTATATCCTGCATCTTTAACAAGTTTATGGCTTACCATCGCAACAGTGACTGCTATACACTTTGCAGGTTACAAGGTTCCCTATGATCTTGTTGGGAAAGTTGCACCATACATTTCTGGGTAATACAGCTACGCTGCTCATCTCTTTTCTGTATTGATATCAAAGAAAACTAATTTGAATCTATAGTTCATATAGTTTATACAATTATGAATGAATTTCTTCATTGTTATGTTCTCAGATCCTCCATATTAGCTCATTTAGCAGGATCATTTATGGTTGGACTTTTTCTTTGGCTGACAGTAATATATACAATTCGGTATACCTTGAAATTACTACTTATGTACAAAGGATGGATGTATGAATCAAGAGGAAGGGGATCCAACGTTTCAAAGATTACGAGATTGTGGCTTTCAGTAGTGAAGTTATTTTTTGGCTGGCACAAGCCAATGTTATACAGTTTTCAAGGATCTTTACCACGGTTACCACTACCTTCAGTAGAAGATACTATGAAACGGGTTAGATTACAAAATACTACATTTTTTATTGTTTTACCGGTATTCATACAGATGACGATCTGTTCCACCGATTTCGATAATTTTTGGATATGTCGCCGGAATCATGATTCTAAGCAACTTTTTCCTATACATGTAACCCACGCTCGGCCTTTAATTTCGAGATATTGGCAAGAAACTTTTGCTACCTCACATTCAATTTTGCTTATACATGCACGTCCGTGGCAATGTAAAAGTCAGAACTATATGGTAGTCTATCTACTAATTGTGAACGTGTAAACTTGCCAAACGGTATCTTATAAGGATTTGCGAAAAATATAATTTCAATATTTTGTTGGGACGCTTAACATCGATCCCCTTAAAACTATGCCCAACCAACACTAATTTATCTTTCTATTAAAAGTACCTAAAAAATTAAACTGAACTCTTCTAGAGCAAATACCATGACGTATATATGCACAATTCATCTTGGGTCCTTTTCCCGAAGGGGTTGGTTTAAGTTCAGTGTGTGAGTGTTTAAGTAAGAAAAGTGTTTTGCCAATATCTTGGAAATTAAAGCCAAGCGGTGATTATATATACATATATAATTATCTACACAATTACTGTTATTTTAACGTTGTTTCTCCCGTATCTTGCTCAACTATTATTATGATTAAGACTGATTCAATATCATTGCTTCCAAATAGTATCTTCGGAGTGTTCGTCCTTTACTCGACGATGAGAATTATGCTCGCATGGAAAACTTGGCTATTGAATTTCAACAAGGCATTGGTGTTAAACTACAACGTTATCTTATTTTAAAATCATGGTGGTCAACTAATTACGTATCAGATTGGTGGGAAGAGTATGTCTATCTACGTGGACGATCACCCATTATGGTAAACTCGAATTTCTATGGAATTGATGCGATCTTGATGTACCCTACCCATGTGCAAACTGCTCGAGCTGCAAGTGCTATACACTCATGCTTGAAATATAGGCGATATATCGAACGACAAGAGTTAGAACCGGTTAGTATGAAATATTTTTTATTGTAATATATTTATGTTATTTGAAGACTTAGTTAAAAGAAACTTTGAGTATATTCGTGAAAATTAAATTCATCGCAACGGTAAACTATGGGTTATTCTGACTAATGTGATTAACAAAGATACAAAGAGAGATTTGACGTTTGACGAAGAGAAATATGAAAGAAAAGCATATGAAACTTTTAGAGATATACGGAGGAAGTATAACGACATTTGTTTGATTATTTATGATATTTTTTCATAATTTGAAAAATGTGGATAAAATACAAAGTAAAGAAAGACGAAAGTACAGGGTAATATTGGTAAAAAAATATGGCAAAGCGGTAGTTCAAGAGACATATTTTACATATCTCAGAGGAATTTAAAATAACTAGAATTGTTAATAAAACACCTATCGCAAATATTAATAAAATGGTTATGTTATGTTAATGGGATGAGAGAAAAGCTAATTGAAAAAAGAAGGTAAGTGGGAACGTAAATGGTGGAGCAGAAAGAAAAACTAGATCGAAAAGAATTCGAAGAAAAAGAAAGATTAATAACAACTATTGAGCAAAATTGAGAAAAAAGTAGAAAAATTAGATTCATAAATGAAGAAATACGATAAAAGGGGAGACAATAAGAAGCAAGCATTGATCAAAGAAGTAACAAAGGAAAGAAGTCTTTAACAAATATTGGCATGTGAATAGAAAAATAAAATAAGAGAATAAATAAATGATGGGGACACGGATACAAGAATTAGAAATAAAGTTCATGTCCATAACAGTGTAAAAGTGAAATATTGAATCGAAAGAAAACCAGGAAACCTTGATAAACTATACAAATAGACTTAAAAAGAAACTTGTATACAAAAAATATAGAAAAATAAAGGTGTACATATAGAAACAAAATAAGCAAAGGTAATAATTATGTCAAGATGAAAAAAATATGATATCGAAGTTTTTTCGAAAGTAAATGTTTTTTAAGTTCCAAGTTATATCTCTTACAAGAATAATTGAATAATCCATGATAAAACTTCTTTGAGTTAATTGTGAGGTTCAAAATTAGACAATATATCTATAGAGGTAAAAAAAATGAGCAAAGAAAATTTACGAATTAACCCATTGGCCTATAACCATGAGTGAGACTCGTGGTAAGTTTGTGCCATAAGCGAAAACCACGAGTCTAAACAAATGAATGGCACGGCGCTCGATCGACCTTTTTGTTTACTATGACTCGCGCGATCTGCAGATTCCGTGTAGGCCAAGGGGTTAAGAGACATAATTAAGCAAAAGAATTAGGAAAGGAACAAATGAAGTGTAACCTTTATAAAAAATAATAAGAAAAGAAAAATACATGCAATAAAAATTAATTAAATCAGCTAGGATTAAAAAAAAATTAAAAGAGCACATAACACACACATGCGATAACGCATTATTGAATAAGCATAGTAAAAGTCCCCAGAAATTAATTTGACTTTGATGCATACCGTTCGACAGGTCTTCCAAAGAAAACCATTTCTACAAAGTATTAAGTCGCTATTGGTTACTCTATTTTCTTCATTCTGTATCCTAAAGAATTATGAAAAACATTGAAGATGTTTTACTTTCCAATATACATATCTCTGAATTTTTTTCGTAGTTCTTAGTTACAAAGTAAGGTGTAAGGAACGTACAATGTAAAATTGTGGAATGTGTATTATCAAGTAACCACGTTACGCCAGGTTTATTATTAACCGTTTGAGTCTCAAGCAGCGCAATCGCGCTATTCAGATTTTATGTCGGGAAAACCCAGCACATTTCAAGCGTTGTGGACAACTGACGGTGCATCACAGACGGTCGAAGTCGCGCGCTCACATTTACTGATGCAAGTACATCACACAGCTCCTTCTTTTAATGTAAATAGGATAATACTATAATAGTACAATAACACATTACAAAATAAAATTTTTTGTATCTCATTGTTATCTTCTCAATAATTTTTATCGAACAAAACTTGAAATATTTATAAACTCACATTTATGTGACAGAGCGAACACATCTTATATGTGCAGAACATAAAACAGAAGAAGTGCTATCGCGACGATTGGTATTTTTCGTCATAAAATAAAAGGAGCGCTATCACGTTACTAGAGTGTTCTCGTACTCATTTAGAGAAAGCGCGGTTGCGCTGTTTGGGATTCTTCGACAGTGTTTTTTCAATACCCCCTGGGATTCAAACGGTTAAATGACATACCAGTGAAGCAATACTAATTCCAGGAATCGCTATTTTCATTTCTGATTTTTTATTAACTTTTGCTAACGTTTTTGTTAGACTTGCCCGATTAAAATGATATTAAACGCGACATTGTTTGAATTATATTTATTTACTACTTATATATATTTACTTACTATTTAACATAATTTAGAAATATCGTGTTTCATATTATTTTAATCAGAAGAATCTCAAAATACATTGTGAATAGTTTCGTTCAAAAAAATTGGTAAATAGAAAAGTTTCCTTGTTTGCTGATGATTCATTGAAGCTTTGTTTGACCACACGCGCTGCTTAGAAGTGTGCTGGCTTTGTGGTATAACAATGCCAAGCGCGCTTCTAAGGTTGAAACGTACTCGACGCAGGTGAGTAAACATATTACGGTCCTTTTTTCTTAACTTATTGGCAGATAATTATGTTCAAAACGAAATGCTTATGAACATTCATTCAGCACGTAAAGCGCCAAGTCTGTTTTGTCTTGCTTATCGTTTGGCCCGCTAATTGCAACCGTTTTTTTATTTACAGTGTTTCAATAAAAACCGTTAAAATTTTTTTGGCAATAAGTATTTAAGTATATTGATGAAACGATTAATAAATTATTTAAGACTTATTAAAACAATGCAATTTTTTCAGTTTTATATCTCATTTTAAACTGTCAACCGCCAATGACTGACATTGATCTTTCCGTGGCCAGAAATTATGAAAGAAATAAATGAAATAGAGAAAACAATTAGAAAGCTTATGAAGATGGTCAGCTTTTGTCGATATATTTTCTTGCAGATATAACAACTATTAACTTGAAAATTAATTTATACAAATATATAACTCTAGAAATCTGTGAAAAGTAATTTAGATTTAGTTTCTTTTAGTATTAGTAGTTTTTTGAAATAGGCAAGATTCTTCAGTATATCTTTATGTGTATGATTCGCGAATGTTGTTCTGCTAACGTACATTTCACACTACAAGTGCTTCAGTAAGATAACGGTAATAGGATACCTTATTTTACTGAAAGGAATTTCTTTGGGAGCCCTGTTTAATGATGTACAATAAAAAATAAAAATAAAAGTTGCAAGTACTTTCAGATATGCACCAAAACCAATTTGGTTTGGAGGTACTTTTATAATAATAGGTCAAGGAAAAAGTTCGTGGTGTTTTTCCCAACACGTGGTGTTAGCATTGCACAACTATGGTAACACAAACATATTCATACCATAGCGCGTTTTTAAGGTGATAGTACACCGATTATTTAAAACAAAAAACCGACCAACCATCGAAAAAGTCGGTGAAATTTTCGAAAAAATTGAGGAAGAACGGCACGCTTCAACCTATGACATCGCTTCGAAACTAAACATCGACCAAAAAACAGTTTTGAATCATTTGAATCAGGCTGGGTACGAAAAAAGCTCGATGTAAGGGTACCTCATAACTTAACAGTATAAAATTTAGTAGACCGAGTTTCCATCTGCGAATCGCACCTGAAACGAAACGAAATCGAGCCATTTTCGGAGAGACTGATAACAGGTGATGAAAAGTCAATCACGTACGACAATAATTTGCGAAAAAGGTCGTGGTCCAAAATTGGTGAAGCTGCACAGTGACAAAGGCCGGATTATCGCGTCGTAAGATAATGCTTTCCGTTTGGTGGGACTGGAAGGAAATCGTGTATCACGGAGTACTCAAACCCGGTCAGACGTTTGATTCAATTCTCTACTGTCAACAATTAATGCGATTAAAACGCGCAATTGAGATAAAACAGACAGAATTGATCAATAGAAAAGGCGTTGTCTTCCATCACAACAATGCTGGACCACACACCTCTTTAATGATTAGGGAAAAATTGAGAGAGCTCGGCTTGGAAAGTTTGATGCATCCACCGTATAGTCCGGATCTTGCCCCATCCGACTATCACCTATTTCGATCTCTCCAAAACTCTCTTAATGGGGTAAAGCTGGCTTCAAAGGTCTGTCAAAATCACGTGGATCAATTTTTCGCCCAGATAATCCCACAAGTTCTAAAGTAATGGCATAACGGTTTTACCAGAAAACTGGCAAAAGATTATCGATCAAAACGGCACATATTTGGTTTAATAAAGTTCATTTGATATATGAAAAAAAATTTGTTCGAATTTTGGTGAAAGAACGCTACGAACTTTTGCCTTGACCTTATATTAATTTCGTTACGCTCTTCTTACGTAAAATAATTGGGAAATACATGAAGTGGTGGAAACCATCAACGTTTGCAATTCTGAATTAGAAAATGAAATAAAAATGCTTTATGAAACTAGAAACATATACTTAAAAACATTTATTTGAGAATTATTGAAGATGGAAAAAATGCAGCAATGGAAAAAAGAAGATAGTTTGGGAGAAGAGGTAGAAAGTGTTGAAAGGCTGGGCACAAGACCTTCTGTACGGAATTTTGAAAATTAAGAAGAGTGAAAAATGAACATCAATTCAAAATATGAAAAAAGAGAGTAGAATTAAAATTGAAATCCAAATATGAACAACTTGATTAAAGAGCAAAATATAATGTTTCTATATAAGTGGGATGACAAAATAAGAGGTTGCTTAGTTAAACACAATATCATTTTGAACTGGGTCAATTCCAGGACTGTGATGCTGAAATTACAATGTGACAGCAAGTCACATAAAAGAGCCAGTTATAAAAGTTCGCAGTCATAGAAGTACAAAGATATGTACACTTTTTTATGAAGAGAGCACGTTCTTACAAGACGTGTCTCTTCTTACTATGAAGTTACTCGAGAACAAGAGCCCTGAGTACTATCAACTGGAGTTACTACGAAATCTTGAAGGATTCTAAGCTTCGCTATTTAGGTATGCTTCCTAAGGGTGTCGCGAGGAGGATTTACGCTTTCGATGAGAGTTTTGGTGTTGCAGAGACTCGTTTTGATCTCTCGATGGTGCAACCTTGCGATCACACTTGTTTAGAGTACAATCTTCTACGTGAAAAACGATGTAAAAACTTCAACAATTCTTTAAATTACATTATTCATTATTTTTTAAGAAGTTCTTACGTTTGCCGTGAGATACAAAGCAAACAAGTTACCATTGATAGAGCAGAAAGAAACTATTTATTAGCTTGGGAAATACGTGGAAATACAGCAACAATATAAACAAAATTTTATTCACATATTTTGTTCTTAATTTTGTGTAAGGAATCATCGTGTACTCGTTTATACAATTCGATACTTGTAAGATGGTTAGAGAGTGGCGCAATCTCTCCTTTTCAAACACCTATTCCTGCCATTTCATTTTTCGCATTTCCAAATCTAGTTTCCGTAAGTAAACACTCCCCACAGTCGTTTACTTTAGAACAATGGTCTGGGAATTTCAAAAACGATTTGGCTGCAATAGGCAGTTGAAAACGAGAGGCTCCGTTTTCTCGTCATCTTTCAGTTGTCGGACAGTAAATACATGTTGTTGGATTGTGTATAAATAGTATATAGTAAAAAACGAAGTATCAAATATATCCTGTACTTGTAAGACCATATTCGTGATTTGAGTATTTGTAAAATGAGTGCATACTGCCGAAAAAGCATAACCATATTGAAAGAAATAAAAACTCGGGATTTTTAGCTACCTTTGGCAAATAAGTTAAAATTTCTATTGGGTTTGCCTAATTTCTCCTACTATTCTTTTCTGCTACTTCCTTCACAGTGGCTTATTTACTTTGTATTTCGCTATAAATTCATCTGATGAAAAACAATTTATAAATAAAATTATTTAAAAAATTATTGGAATATTGTCGTTTCAAGAAAATGGTTGGGTTCTGATCTATATTTCTGTTGAGGCTTCTTACCCTTGCGAGTAGAATAACAGTTATTAACAAAAATTATAGATTAGTTGTAAGACCAAAATTGATGTACCAACAAAGTTGTATGAAATTTTCCCTGATTTATAGTTGTGAACATACATGATGTACAAAAATATATATGTACTGTTACCCTTCTCGCACCGGTAATAATTAATAATTGGTATTTAACAATCTTGAATAAATGTTTCATCATAACTAAACACATAGATATATCTTTAGTGGTTTTTAATATTTTTTTCTAGATACTCATACAGGGTTTAATACCTTTATGTTCATGGCAATACGAAAGGCTGTTTAATACTACAAGAGTTCCTGGACGTGAAACTGACAAAATTATCCATTACCAGGATAGCAAACATATTGTCGTTTACCACAAAGGAAGATATTTCAAAGTTCCCATTTATCATAAAAATAGGATTCTTCAACCTTGTGAAATAGAAATGTAAGTTTAATGTTGTTCCTTTTTTCTTTTTTAGACGATTCTAAACCTGTCTTTATCATTTTAACATTATAGAAAGTATATTTTTTTATTTACGTATTTAAAGTTTGATACAAATTATATTTACAGAACACAAGCCTTTAGAATATAATAAAATATAAATATGTATCATTGAAGTTCCACGAAATTAAACAAATTTGTTCAGCTTAAAAACATTTGGTAATTATGTGGATGATACCTACCACCGTTTTTAACGATTTTTGAATAGGTTGTCAACATCTTTTTCCTATACATGTAACCCCCACTCGGTTTTAGTTTTTCAGATATTGGCAAACCACTTTTCTTACTTAAACATTCAATTTTGTCTATAAATGCACGACCGTGGTAATGTGTGTGTCAACATGATACAGTTTTTTTTATCTACTGTTTCTAGAGCGACCAGCAAAGAGTCTTTATAGTGGGTGAACTTCCTAAAAAGATATGTTACAAGAATGTGCGAAAAATACAATTTCAATGTTTAGTTGAGCTGCCTCGCAGCGGTTTCCATTTAAAACTATGTCCAACCAACACTAATTTACATTTTTGGTACTAACACTTAACTTAAACCAGACTGTTCGGGACGAAGACCTGAGATGCATTATGGTGTATATGTAACAAAGTACTTGTTCCCGAAGAGTTTGGTTAAATTTTTTAGATACTTTTAAAGAAATGATCAATTAGTGTTGGTTGGTCATAATTTTAAACGAGGGGCGCCGTTGGGCAGCTCGACTAAACATTGGAATACATTTTCCAGTGCACTCGTCGTAAAGACTCTTTGCCAGTGGATGTAGAATCATCATCATCCTGGCACACACATTACCACGGATGTGCATGTGTAGGCAAAACTGAATGTAGTGGTAGAAAAATTTTTTGTCAATATCTCGGAAACTAAAACCAAGGAGAGTTACATGTACCGGAAAAACTTATGTAGAATGATGATTCTGACATCATATCCAAAATTCATTGAAATCGGTGGGGCGAACCATCATTTCTATAAATACCAAAACTTTTACCTACATTTTAATACATTCTAGGTATATGTATAATCCTTACACTTCAATTGTTGCTATAATATATCACATAGAAAAATTTTATATCACTTTAATGGTTTCAAATATTCATAACAGTACAGTGAATAGTTTTGATTATACATAAACTTTCAGCTTGTCTATGTGGATGCACGTTTTTATAAATTTTTCATTTGATATGTCAATATCAATTTCGGACAAAGTTGATTAAAAGTCAACCTGAATAAGAGGACTATTTTGTGTATACAATCTAACAAAGTGCAAAGTAAAGAGAACATACAAAATGTGTATGAATTGTATTACAGCCAAATGCAACAAATTTTGGACATGAAGTCACCACCGTCGGATGGTGAAGAGAAACTGGCAGTTTTGACGGCCGGCCCGAGAACGGAATGGGCACATGCTAGAGAAGAATTTTTTTCAAAAGGAGTGAATAAAGCTTCTCTAGATCTAATTGAGAAGGCGGCGTTTATTGTTGTTTTGGATGACAAACCATATGAATATGATCCGGTAAGGAATAGAATTAAGTATGAAATAAAATTAATAATTGTAGTTTAGTTTATTTACAACATTTTTATTATTAGGCTCATCCAGAAAAATTAGATGAATTTGGTCGAATTTTATTGCATGGGAATGGATATAATAGATGGTTTGATAAATCTTTCACTCTGTGCGCTGGTACTAATGGTAGAGTAAGTATATTACTTTTTATGAGTATGAGTATTGCACAAATACATAATTTAATATTTAATCATGTAATTGCGTTTCAGCTTGGTTTTAACGCAGAACATTCTTGGTAAGTTCCATTGATTGAAAATCCTTTTAAAAATGTGTTATTAACCTTTTCGCTACGGAGAACTTATCTGATTCCATAGGACAAGGAAATCTCATTGTAAACACAGCGTGACTATTAATAGCATAATGTAATATTTTAACTCTTTATTTACGTTGGAATTCGTATTGTACATAAAAAATGTTAGTTTAATTTATTTAAGAAAAATAAACAATTAAAAAATATAACTTTGTGTCAAATTTTAACGATTGATTGTATTCAACAGTACTGTTTAGCTAGCATCAAACATAGAATAAACATAGTCACTTTTAGTAGCGAAAAGGTTAAAAACTAGAAAGTTAGGACATAAACATTGGTTATTCAGAATTCGCCGTAAACTCTAAGCTCTTGCAAAATTACCGCAAACGTTAAAATCCAAGTGCAGAACAGTAAAAGGTAAAACGAAAAAGAGTATGGAAACAGCTAAAGATTTTTTGCTACGTATCTCAACATATATATTATATAAGGAACTATGCCCTTTATAGAGTACCCTAATACTATACAAAGAGGAAAGCAAAATTTATTTTATTTGAGAACAATAAGATTCATAGAGATTTATGAGTTCCCCGGGAAAAAAATTATATAAAGTTATATATAAGTATATAAAATTATATAAAATTGTATCTTATTTTATATAATTTTGTATGATTATATCTAGATTCTTATATTAAATTTTATTAATTTTTATATAATTTTATAAAACTATATAAATTTTATAAAATTTTATATAATTATATATTATTATGTATCAATCAGAAAATCCTAAACTGTAGACTTATATATTATGACAGCGCTGGGCGATTATTGCACGATCGAGCCGTCCTTCGAGAAACACCGCCTCATTTACCCATACATACAGCCGAGATATCACTGATTCACAACCACTCTGTAGGCGTCACGCTCGTGCCTATAGGCACTGACGTTGTGCCGTATTTGGGGCGACATTCGTAGTTAATCGCTCGCGCTGGAAAGATGTGCCTCGCGCGTCAGTCGCGGAGATAAGAACGACGTGCGTGGCACATCGACTCACAATATTTGTTGAGGAACAGTTTCAGATGGCACTACGTCGCATGGATCGCAGCGGCCGCGACGGCAACAATGTATTCTTTAATACGAGGAAGCCTAGCGTTCTAGTATCGGATAGTTATTTTTAACAATTTACGCTAGCAATTAATTTACAAATGTGCGTACTGGAACGCAATACTATATTTATGCCGTAAGACTTAATAAAGTGGTCGATTTCGGCAAAACCATCGCCAGAAGTTCAAAAACATTAAAATATATTAATTGCATTTGATTTAAAACATATCTGAGGATACTTTTTCACTAACAATACTTTTGTCTTATCCTACATGCGACGTAGTGGCATCTGAAACTGTTCCTCAACAAATATTGTGAGTCGATGTGCCACGCACGTCGTTCTTATCTCCGCGACTGACGCGCGAGGCACATCTTTCCAGCGCGAGCGATTAACTACGAATGTCGCCCCAAATACGGCACAACGTCAGTGCCTATAGGCACGAGCGTGATGCCTACAGAGTGGTTGTGAATCAGTGATATCTCGGCTGTATGTATGGGTAAATGAGGCGGTGTTTCTCGAAGGACGGCTCGATCGTGCATTAATCGCCCGGCGATGTATTATGATATATAAATATATATAAAGATATAAAAATTTATATATTTTGTATTTTTTTATAAAAATATATAAAACTTTATTGGATTTCTTAGATTAAAATATATAAAATTTTATAAATTTTTATATTATTGTATATAAATATATATAAAAATAATATAAATATATATAAAATAATATAATTTTATATAATTATATATGGTCAACTATACATAATTTTATATAATTATATAAAAAAAATTTTTCCCGGGTTTATGATACATTATCGGTAACAACAGAGACATATAAGATAGTTTGTTATACAGTTCACTCTTTACATAGGGTATTACAAAAACGGTTCAAAACTTATAACGAAATGACACAGTCTGCGGGATGAGAATTGTTAGGTACTTTTAGAAAGTTCTGTTTCGTAAAATGGACGCCAAAAAAGGAAACTCTCTAAACTATAATGATGGATCAAAAGACCGATTAAATGTCAGGTAAGTGTAATCGGTCGTGTTGAAAAACATATCTGCCTTTCGTGACTTTCACATTCTGCAGCTTCCTAAATTTGAACTCTGATTAAGGGAACCCATTTTTCTTTATTTCCTTTATTTATTGCTTTACTTCTTGAAAGTATCATATAACTGATATTTTATAAGTATTTTTTAATCTCAATTAAAAATTATGAAAGAAGTTGTATAAAGGATTAAAGTTATGGTTGCATTTATTTATAATTATATTTATTTCACGTATTCATAGCTTTAATCTGATTTAGTAAATGGAGTAAGTTACAGAAATAAAGCATGTATAGGATATAGTATGTAACTGATATAGCTTCAATAGCGACGTGAGTAGTAGCATTATGATTAATAATGATCATAATAATGATAATAATAATAATAATAACATTTTAAGTGAAAATCGGTACATATGAATGCTGTACGACAGATTTTGGCCTTGGTAATCTGATCCCCCTTCTTCTGCTCCTGTAAGATCAGCATGAATCACATTCTTAACCCTTTCGGCCCGAGCGGTGACTATAGTCACCCGTCGGCTCGCTCAGACGTTCGGAATATTTTCACGGAATGTGGTTTAATATTATATTTTCTAATTGCATTATGTGATAATTTTTTAAACATTTTTTTTCTACGAGCGACTGCACTCGCTCTGCGTAAGATACCGCGGTAGTGTGCATCTGACGGGCGCTTGTAGTTATTCCGCAAGTACGGACATTTGACGCGGCTGCTCGGTCAGCGGGAGCAGCGCGACGCAGAATGCGTCCGTACCGAAAGGGTTAATCAATCGATTTCCGTATCACAAATGGATAACTCATTATTACATGTGTGCAGGACTGGATAGTACAGAGGTTAGCGAATTAGCGTTATTCTATTCCAACACTATTTATTGAAACATATTGGGGTATACGATACAATGCAAAACGGATTAAATTGTCACTCGGTTTTTCCTGGCGAACGTTCCAACAACTCTTAATACATTGAGCGTCAACCCAGCGATTTTGTGGATTCATTCTTTTTTTTTGTATTGGTATACTACTACATCCCGCACTCTAAAAACTGATATTATGAAAATGTATACGGCTTTAAACATTTTCTTTAGTTATTCATTATTCAGAGACAAGAAAATAAGGCTGGCGTCTAGGTTTTAAGTGGCTGATATCTAGGCGGTGCACAAAGTGTTAACTCTTTCTTTTTTCGCCCTTTCCTCGACACATGGTTATTTTGTTTCATCCATCCCCCACCTTGTCCTTCGATGGTTATTTATAATTGGCAATACTCATAATATTGAAGAAAACATTTTTGTTACATACTTATCTGCAAAAATGACAAAAGTTAATGCGAGTAAGTTACGTGAAACACCGCATGTATTTAATATTAACAAAGTTAATCAAGAAATCATATCATTGGTTGGAAATTAACATAAAAATATGAAACTTTAAGAAGTTATAAGTTATTATCTATATCATACTTCCAAAAAATTGGATAAACAAAAAACAGGAAAAGATTCCCAGAATCAGGATTTGATCGTGGTGACTTGTGGAATGTAAAATTTACGAGTTAGGCACTTAGCTGCACATTCAAATATTTGCTTTAGTTCCATCGAATCTTTTAAACTATTTATATCCTATAGAAAAATCGAACTTTTCGAAAAAAATCTTTGCTTTTCAAAAGTGTGAACGATTTATTAAAATTTTCAAATGCGATACAAACATATCCCGATTTACTTCAACCTGCTAAAAGTTAAAGTATTGAGTCGAATAAAAGAAGAAACTTAATAGTAGATTTCGGTATATCCAAAATTTGGCATAAAGAAAAAGAATTTTTGCAATTCACATAATGCTTGTACAAATTTTTCTTCTACTATGTTCTATCATCCTTTTTCTTTAAAAAATATTATATACATGATATCTGCATAAAATGATTTTATAACGTTCTGACAACGGCTTTGGATATTATATGACATACTGATGTCAAGTTATTAAAATCCATTTTTCCGAAGTTACATATCACACTAATAGTTTGGTATTTTATAGCACATAACAAAAAATATATATTATTTGAAATGTTTTTCAAAATTTGTTATATTATATTAATTACAGTTATTGAATGTTTTTTATTATTTTCTCTTTGAAAAGTTATTACTTAGAAATTACATTGGTCACTGCTATTTTTGTCAGAAGGGCCATTTACGCTGATTCTTATGTATTTTTATATGATACATATGATTATGTAATTTACTTGCCCTCTTTTTGAGAAAATCAATTAGAAGAGAGAGTGTTAATTTTCAATTGTTAACATTTTATGCATTTCAAGCGTAAAAGTTACTCAGAAAATCAGTTTATACATTTCCTAAAATACTCTCATTTATTTCTTTTTATACTTAGCATCCCAGATACTCTTAAAGCTGTGAATGCAATTAAACAATATTGTTTATTTGTATGACCGAATTTTACAAATATAATACTTTGTTTAACACTATTCCTACCAAAGGGTGTCAGAGGTACCTTTGCACTTGCATTGAAATATCTTGGAAGTAAATGTCAAGATCTAATTTCTGTGTAATTTTTTCCTTTTATCGGTTAATTAACTCAACACTGTAATATTATTAACCAAAGAACGGTATTATAAAGGAAATGTATGTATATGCATACAGCGTGATCGCTCTAATGCGACACACTATTTTTCCCAATTTGCAGCTATCTAATGAAACGAAGCAAGACTTATGGAGTATGAAGTATACAATAGATATCAATAAAGAACTGTACAGATATAGTTTTTTTTTCTGGATGGAATTGATATAAGAAAGAGAATATGTGTTCCTATTTATAAAACCTCAACTTCTCCATAAAAACAGTTTTTGAATTGTTTTACTAGTATTTATAATACAGTTCATACCCCACAACTCTTGTTCCAAACTTTGTTTTCAGATTTATCAGACCTGTGAGTAGGTGAAAAATTCGCGTTATAGCGACACGCTTAACATTTATATACACATTTCATTATAACACTATTTTTAGTTAATAATGTTATAATGTTGAATTGATTAACTGGGAAAAGAAAAGAAATTAGAAAAAAATTAGTTTTTAACAATTACTTCCAACATATTTCCGTTGTAGCACAATGTGCCTGTAAATCAAGCTATACTAGTAGCATGGATGAAACAACTGGGTTGAGATCATTGGCATTACTTTGTGTCTTGTGGAACTACTTTAATGTTTCTGCAAAAAATAAAGTTTTTATTGCAATTTTAAATTATGTTTTCCCCAAGAGAAAAGCTCTATGGTTTCCTGACATTAGATTTTCTCCCGGACAGTTAAGGAAAGTGGGAAAATTTCCATAAAATGGAAGCATCTTGCGTGTTTTTTTCGCTTTGAACATTGTTTAACACGTTCACGCCGACGCTGTAATTTGTGTTTTCCTCCTACGGACGGCTACTCTAAGACCGCCATCTGAAACACAGTGAAGCATAAGCCGCCGGGAGTACACACCGTCCGAAGAGATACCCAAGTGTGGGCTACCGGTGGTACGCGTCGGCGTGAATGTGTTAAACAGGCTTTGAGTGTTCTTAACAATAAAATAATATACATCGTTATATTCGAAGGTTGGTAGAATCATTTTTGTGCAAAAAAACATTTAAAAGGTGAAAATTGACATCCTTTTCCTAACTGATTATTTCTAAAATGGAGCTAGATGAAGAAAAACGGATTTCACATTCGTGTTCCGCGTCACAAAATCCATAAAAATCAGTCAAATATTTCTTTCTGCGAAAAGTCGTGTTCACCACATAATCATATAATATCAGATTGTGGTCAAAATTATGTACTATGTAATCGAACAGCATTTAGGTTGCACATTTGAACACGTATGCAAATTCTTCTATTTCTCTGTTTCAATTTTTCCATTATCTTATTAATGTGTATTTAATTAGCTTCTAAAACTTGCTTGATATTTCCTTTGCAAGTGCGAGTTTTTGAAATTTTATTATCTATGTTCTGATTAGGGCTGATGCTCCAGTGATGGGGACACTCTGGGAATATGTTATGGCTACCGATGCAGAGATAGGGTAATTTTTTTTTCTTTACAATAAACATTATTAACAGTTCTTAACACGAATTCCTTTTTTTTCATATATTACAATAATTCAGTTTATATCACTTTACGTCTATATAAAACAAGGCATTTAAATAGAAATATGTAAGGCATGTTATAGAAACAATTGAATCAAGTACACAGACATCTAATAGAATGAAATATGGAATATACAATACTTCTTTCACACTTTACTTTTATCTTGTTCAAAAAAGAATATTAATGTCGGTATTACGGTGATATTTTTGAACTGGCACTTTAAGTTAAAATATGAAAGCAAAGTATGAAGTATACAAACGTCTGTGGCTTTTTTCCAAAAATAACAAAATCAAAAAATTCACATTTTAATGTTTTGACTAACTAACTTCTTTTGCAATATTTGGAATAGTATTGCCTAAATACTGTACATACAGTTTTCAACACGATAATATTATAATAGTAAATATATCAATATCACAAAGTTTTTTTCTTTGCTTGTAGTTATAATTTTCTGTTATGGTGGGAAAGTGTACTTTAAGAATATCGCCATAATTGTTTCGTTATAATATTTTGTTAACTCTTTTCCTACAAACCCACTATGTTTCATAAAGAGATGCACAAATATGTTTGAAATCATCATTGTACATGTAATGTATTGTAAATAATTTTATAAAAATGTATTGCAGGTATAAAGACGATGGCCATACCATAGGTAAACCAGAGTTTACACCGCCAGTACCTGTTCGACTTCAGTGGGATATAAGTCCAAATTGCATATCAGTCATTGAACAGTCTAATGAAGTATTATTTTTTGCATATTTATTTGATTCGCAAATAAATTGTAAGAGTTTATTTTGAATAATTCTTTTTATACTCAGATTGCCCAGAAATTGTTGAATGATGTTGAACTACGCATTTACGTACATGAAGCATATGGTAAAGGTTTTATGAAAGCCTGTTCGATGTCACCAGATGCCTACATACAAATGGTACTTCAGTTGGCATATTATCGTGACGCTGGAAAATTTAATTTAACATATGAAGCATCTATGACTAGACTGTTTCGTGAAGGTAGAACTGAAACAGTTCGACCATGTACGATTGAATCTGTAGAATGGGTGAAATCAATGGAAGATAAAACTGCAACAGTAATAAACATTAAAATTTCTAATATTTTTTGGGCTATAATAAAATCACAATACATATCCAAATTTCGCATCTTTCTTCTTTCAGGTAGATACTAGGCACAAGTTATTGGCAGCAGCAGCGAAGCAACATCAAAAAGGTTATCAAGATGCCATGTGTGGCAAAGGCATAGATAGACATCTGTTTTGTTTATATGTAGTGTCTAAATATTTAGAAGTCGATTCTCCTTTTTTAAAGGTATTTAAATACTACCGTTCTATAATTTATCTATCTCATATATCTTAAAAATGTGCTAGTTTTAAACGTTATTTCCTTTTAGGAAGTTTTAAGTGAACCATGGAGATTATCAACCTCACAAACTCCGCATGGGCAAACGGCCTTATTAGATTTAAAGAAACATCCCAACTGTATTTCCGCAGGTGGTGGATTTGGACCTGTTGCAGATGATGGTTATGGTGTTTCCTATATAATTGCTGGAGAAGATATTATGTTTTTCCATATCTCCTGTAAACGCAGTTCTCCAAAAACAGTGAGAATTATTTTTATTCCATTATATTACTAAACTAAATTAGTGTCTTATTGTTAGTAACAATAATTTGGGAGCATTGCATGAGTGCTGAAGATCTTCATATCTTAAAGATATTTTAGTACGTACATATTAAAAACAAGTTTTTGCTTTTACTTTTCATCATTTTTTTGATTGCGACATCTTATATCATCCTCTTTTTATTTGCTCCTTGTACTTCGTTGCTTTTTTCTCATAATTTCTTCATTCTTTTATTTTTTTTTACATATTCTCGTACTGTGTACTCTTAATTTTTGTATACTTCTCGTTAATTCTTCTCTCTTATGCATTACCAATTTCACGAATTTGTTATAGGGCAATATTTTTCTAAGCATCTACAATATTTTTTCTCCGATCTTCTACATTTATCTCAGTGTCAGTAAAATTTCTATTTTCTTGAATTTCTTCCCACTATTCCGCTTCAATGTGAACTCTAAGGTCTTCGATATTTCCACTTTCTTTATGCACTATCCTTTCTATTGTTGCTCAAAGTTTCTTAAGATATTACGAACCGCGAAGAAGTCTGTAAGATACACAGTTGGGACAGAAGTTCGACGAAGGAGCAATGTAAGATGGTGTCACCCGAACGTATCGGTGAGGCAGTACTAATCGGAGGATTAGTATTTCATTTTTCTTTTAAATCTTTGCTATTGTATGTGTAACATTTTGCTGATTAAAATGATACCAAACACGATATAGTTTGATTTATATTTACTTAATATTTAATATGTTTATTTATTATTTAAGTACATAATTCAAGTATATCGTGTTTGGTATAATTTTATTCATAAAAATATTAAAAATACATTGGTAAAAAGTACATTCAGAAAAATTAAGGAATAAACAAGCTTATTATTGGTATTGCATTAACACTTTCGAGCAGCTCACTTTCTTTACTTCTTCTCTGTCTCTTCCACGATCTGCCCTTTTCTAAGGTCGCTTTCGGTTGGTTAACGTAAATGCAGAATCGGTACCGCTACTTCATAAGAGCACCGTATGCGTCCAGAACTCTGTGTATTTATCCAGATTTTATTATACGCTTTTATAATGTTCCTGACCTGTGAAAATTGAAAATGATATATATGTATCTTCCAATAGGTAATGGTTTAAAAATCTCCTCATTTCTAAACTTGTAAAAAAAGTATTTCCATCACGTATTTACTTTTATCTTGTTAAAACATATTCTTGATAACTTTACTCCTAAAAGATTTAACCGCACCTATTTAAAGAATATATTTTGTATGTGTATGAAATGTATAAATCTAATAGCTATTTCATTGTAAAGTTAACTTCCACAATTATGTACCTTTGCAAAATTCAAAGTGAGACTACAAAATATTGTTATTATTATTGGATCGAATTAAATAATTTATACAATGATAGTGTAATTTACAATAATTTTCATTGTTATTATAATGTAATGTATTTTTATATTTCAACCTTGCTTTAAATTATAAATCAAATTGTTCCCACTATTTCGGTTGACAGCTTATTTTGTTTTATTTTATTTACTCTACATGTTTCAACATCTTACGATGCCCTCTTCAGGAGTTTCTGTGTTACGTGTTGCTTGTTTTTCCGCGAAACTGATGTGCTTCCATAGTTTTTCGGGGTATTTATTGAATCTTGATGTTAATTTCGAAATTGTCTCCTACATTCTCGGACGTGATGCCGAGTTGCTTTGGAGAAGACGATCCTCTTTCCGTTATGATTTGTATTTTGTATTTTGTATTGTTATTATAATGTTAAACTTAAAATGTATAAGTGTCAAAATTATAAATACTTTTATATTCTTTAATCAATGTATTATTTTCCTTTTAGAATGCTGCCAGATTTGCAAACCAAATCGAAAAAGCGCTTACGGACACGAAGAACTTGTTTATGGAGAAACAGAAATTACAAGCTCAAAAGAACGGATCCATGTAATTTCACCATGATAGGATCAGATGTATTCACTATACATTAATGAAAAGTCATGGTATTCATTAATGTCGTGAAAATTTGTAACGAGTTTAAATAGACATGAATAACAAATTGCGATAACAATTCCTTGGATACGTCTGCATACACAGATATTACGAAAAAATTAGTTTATGCGTGATTTACAATTCACTTTGACATATTCACTTGACAATACCAGAAATGTCAAAACATTATTATTACGTTATTATATATGACATTTTATTCGTTTTATACATATTTCAAAGTTAACTTACTACATGCAAACGCAGGTAGAATGAAAATGAAGGTAAACTTACAAAATATCTTATAAGAATATTAAAAATTACATTAATAATACATAAATTACTTCACTTCGCAAGCTCAAAGTTTGTTTAACGAATACAGTTCTTATTTATCAATTAATGTCACAAAAAAATCTCGTGTAAAATTTTCTAAGAAGACAGCATTGCTAATACAGACGTATCAATTTACACTTGATAAACGCATAAGACTTTTAAAGTTTATGATTTTGAATTCACGTATGTTTTGAAGCCTCCAGTTTCGCGATTAAATTTCATATTGTTTATTATTGCGATGAGCTCTATTGTGAAAAGACGAAAACTGACGTAGTTGAATACTATCTGTCCTATTCAATGTTTATGGTAATATTTATTTCATATTTGCTAAATCCGATTTACATATAATTTGTACTATTTTTATTATTCAAAGAGAAAAAGATTATTTTAAATAATGTTAGAAATTTTATTGATGAAGTCTGGTCCGATGATCTTCATTTGAATGCGATCACGTTAGTTATTACGGTTATTACTATAAAGCGATATCAAATAACATGCCATAAACTTATATGCAACCTATCAATGCAAGTTTTAACAATATACATAGTTTTATACTTATAATCTATATAACATTTTTTACGTATTTGTTGAAAGTATATTCATGGTATTGGTGCTTTTACAATTTACTAACAATTTTTGCATTGTTAAATCTGTATTGACTATCCTTACAAAAATGCCCAAAAGAGCGTGACAATGAATTATAAAGATCTATACTCGTAACATGTACATTCTACGTAAGTTATAAATATTATTAATAACCTTTTTGTGGCGGGACAATTTTGTGAAGAAAAAAATGTTTGTGTTACAATATCAATACATATCACTATGTGTCTATTATTGTAACAGTAATCAATCTCGTAATGACATGACATTAATAAAATCATATATTATAAAAAGCTGTAATTAGACTAAAACTAGTAAACGTTGACTTCAAATCAATGGGTACACAGAAATCTATTGTTATAAAAGAAAAATAAGAATATAAGCATTTTGAAAAATTTATAAGACGTAACGCATATTTAAAAATCAATATAATATTTTTGTATTAAATGCGAATTATACTGAATTGTACTATCTTATACATCTTTTATTCATATACTTACACGAAAGGTGTTCTTGTTAACTCTGAAACAATTTTAATAAAAATATATTACAATAAATTACACAAATATATTAAATCCTTAACTATTATTTATAGTAGCTTAGTTTTTAGTTTAGTTTAAATCAGACATTATTATGATCATTTTAAACATGATTTTACTTTACTGCCACTATCGGTGCATAGTGTCACCCAACATCTAACGCACGCTATGTACAGACGGTGACTATAGTCACGCGTCAAAAATTCACACGACGTTACATCAATATTACCATGTTAAGTGCCACACCTGGCCACACCGGTCATTAGGTACCGACCTTAGACTTTCTGTTCGGGCCCCGCCACTCTTTAAGGACCGTCCACAAGGATTTCGCTTACGGGACGTCGATTTTTGTTGAGTCAATGTCAACAAAATTTTAAGAAAAAGAATATAATATATTATATATATATATATATAAACAACGCGCACAAAGGTGTGGATTTTTTTTACATTCGTCACAAATTAGTTTAACTTTTGTGCTACTATGTCTTATTTTTGGGAAACTTTTGAGAATTACTTATATAACATTTAGTGCAGTATCATTTAGTTTTATGCGTCGGCATTGGCCCACCCGGCTATCGAGTCTGGGCCTGAACCAGACTGAACGGAACGGACTGGGTGCTTAACGAGATAATTATTAGATCATATTTTGTAATTGGATACTTTTTAAATACGATGAGTTATTACTTTTTACATATTATATACATTGTAATTTCAATAAGGAATTAATTATTTATATTGCGTCACTAGTCGTTAACAGAGACATTCTACTCCAGCGTCAAAGTCCGATCGCACCGGAATTGTTCCGTACCATGTTAGCAGATTTGCGGAATAGCACTCCGCTGAAAAAAGGTGATGTTAACATGAAACGTTGTTAACGTTAAACGATGTTAACATGGGCCGGCTTATTGTTAGACTTGGACAGCATCGGCGAAGAACGAAGTAATCGGGATTACTTATAATATATATATAATTTATATTTGTGTATATACAGGGTGTCCCGTAATTGGTGGTACAACCGAGCGTGGGGTGATTCTACGTGAAAAACTGAATCAAAAATATAGAATAAAATTTTTTCATATGACGCTTCGTTTTTGAGAAAAATAAGTTTGAAAATTTATCGAGTACACGGGCACTGGATCCACGTTTCAGCTCGACGGATTTCGCTATCTTACTTTTACGAGTAGAAGAGCATTTCTGTATTTCGTGCAGTGTTTACAAACATTGTCAGGATGATGATACCTCTTGTATCAGTTCTACGATCTCCTTATACTGATCGAACAAGGACCTTTAGTTTCCGAAATACTGTGAGTATATATAATACTCGATAAGTTTTCAAACTTATTTTTCTCAAAAACGAAGCGTCATATGAAAAAATTTTATTCTATATTTTTGATTCAGTTTTTCACGTAGAATCACCCCATGCTCGGTTGTACCACCAGTTACGGGACACCCTGTATACACAAAAATGAGATAAACAATGGTGTGCAATAGTATGTATAAGGCGATATCCAGGATCAATATCTGTGGATGATGGACCAAGTATGGGAACAAGTATTGCATGTATTATGTGTGTATATTGTGTTACGTCTTGCAAATGAGATTTATGGATTTATACAGCTAGATTAGTATGATAGGGATGACTTGCCTGTAAAGACCTTTATCTATACAGTAACACCTGTTTTTGTGCGGTCCTATTTTATGCGATTTGTTTTGTGCAGTATATGAATTCCATTGGTGTTGGTATTATACACTGTTGCAAAGTTTTCTATCAGTGTGCACATGTACACTACAAAACGCTGTTCGGCTCCAGACGCTATAGTCCAGGACCCCTGTATCCAATTTTAACATTTATTACTATCAAGCTAATTTTTTGTAAGTAGCTTCATTTTGATGAGCCGCCCAAATTTGTCTCTTACATCAAATATCCATCGTGGTAGCTAACAGAGATAGCAGGGATTGAATAAGTCGATTTGACAATTCTCAAAAATGTATTACTAACAGTGGGTTTTTTATTAAATCTTAAGAAAATAACTTACATTATTGAAAAAAAATATTTGTCCTACAAAATGTATGGTTTCATCAAAGAGTCCCCTCCTTCCAACATGTATCGATAACGAGGTCATCGAAAATGTTTACTAACTAGCTGTTTTTTTTACTGTTGCTTAGTTAAAATTTATATAATTTAACAGCCACATTGTCCTACAAATTGCGTGGTATGTTATCCCCGTCCTACGCTCAAAAGTTGTTAATACCACAAGACTATTTTTCTTATTACTAACTGTAGGACAAAATGTGACATAATTAGGTTAGTGCATTCTCTGTACAAATGAAACAATGTCCTACAAGAAAACAGTCGTGTATCACTAGTCCGACAAGAATTGTCATTTTTATTTTTCTATTTGTAACATAAAGTGAAATCTTTTTTGATATTTAAATAGCTTTATTTATAGTAAACTATGTACAAAAAATAGTGTTTTTCGATATAATAAAAAATTAAGCTGAATCGATTCATCTGATAAATCTTCTTCTTTGCTACTACCATCTTCATCTCCTTCATTTTCATCTTTTGTGATATCTGACTCTGTAATAACATGAGAAAATTAAATAAATTGGCAAATAATCAGTCAATAAATAAGAATAGTATTAGTATTAATAGGGTACCTTCCAAGTCAGGAGATAATTCTTCGAAAGATGGACTATGGGGACCATCAAACCAATAATATTCATATTTGCCATCAATTATTGTCCATCCATAATTTTCTGGCAATTTTTCTGTGGTGCACCGCATGTGTGCATTACACCATACATTAGAGATGAATACTGTTCTTTTGATTTGTTGCAACAATTCTTGTTTTGTTGGTGGCAAACTGCGAGGATCATATCCTACGATTTTTTTTTCTAAAATTTCTTCATTTTCATTTTTTGATTTATACCCTTTTTCAAATAATTCATATCGTCCTTTGTTGATATCATTTTTTGTTTTTAATGAGTACACTTTACATCAGGCTGTTGAATTAGTTACACGTGGTTACACGCCGCGAGCCTTTTCTGACAATGAGTCGCTCCGCCTGCTTCTCCCTCCCAACTATTTTACCCAACCAGGAATGACTTGCCAGACTCGGCGTATTACACGAGTATAGTGGCGCTTTAGGGCGCCATTCGCCTCTGTTCGCTCGCGCTGGAAAGACGCCGCGCACGCCGATTACGGGAAAAAAAATCGATGCGCGTATCCCGTCGACTGACGTTATCTGTCAACGAACAGTTTCAGATCGCGTCACATGGCGTTTAGGTTAAAACAAAAGTATTACTAGTAAAAAAGTATGCTCAGATATGTCTTGAATTAAATGCGATTAAGAGATTTTAATGTTTTTGGACTTCCGGCGGTGGTTTGGCAAATTCGGCAGAGAATAGTGACAGGAATAACATTGAAAAACTTATATTGTATCTCAAAATACCAATGGAAACATTGAGGGTATCTAATTTAAACAACGTAAACATATATTTCTATTTGTGAATATATGTTTTCATTCAATGTAGATATATATTTCTGTACAAACAATGAAGTTTTCCTTCAAGTAAAGTTGAAGAAATAAATAAATAAAAAAATTAGTATTGCATCGATATTATCTCCACAATATTATGAAACTTTTATATATACATATAACTTTTTCTTCTAAAATAAATGGTTCTACTGTGCATACATTTATACACACAACCATACATACAACAATCATAACGATAGTTTATTAAAATTATATCCAGTAATCTTGAATTTGTTACCTCTTGTTTCTTTAATTCATATGTATACTAAAGAAACAGTTGTGTTATGATCTAGCACGCGCACGTATAAATTAATTTCCAACGCAAATAATTTAAAAATACGGCGACAGCAAAACGTTAGCTCTTGCGTCAAAGAATACATTGTTGCCGCCACGGTCGACTTAGCAAGAGATTTTAACCGGTTGAGTGTCAAGCAGCGAAAACGCGCTTCTTACATTTTGTATCGAAGAATGCAACAAAGTAAAATTTCAATGTTTTTCTGCTAACAATCTGTTAATCACATTTAATTCAAGACATATCTGAGTATACTTTTTTACTAGTAATATTTTTGTCTTAACCTAAACGCCATGTGATGCGATCTGAAACTGTTCGTTGACAGATAACGTCAGTCGACGGGATACGCGCATCGATTTTTTTTCCCGTAATCGGCGTGCGCGGCGTCTTTCCAGCGCGACCGAACAGAGGCGAATGGCGCCCTAAAGCGCCACTATACTCGTGTATACGCCGAGTCTGGCAAGTCATTTCTGGTTGGGTAAAATAGTTGGGAGGGAGAAGCAGGCGGAGCAACTCAGAAAAGGCTCGCGGCGTGTAACTAATTCAACAGCCTGCTTTACATACATACTCTTCAATAATTTGAACTACATTCTTTGATGTTGTTAATGTTGTATGTTCACTTTGTAGGAATTGAATAAAAGCCTCTTGAAAATTTTTATTTTTCTTTAAAATACTGAAAGGTCTCTTTTTTCCTTTACGAAAAAAAGCAGGATTGTAATCATTATCTGTAAAAATATGGCATATGGCGAGTGAACAAGATAATTGATCTCCAAGCTTGGAATAAATTTCATTTATGTTTAAGTACATTTCTTTTTTACTTGTGCTCAAGTTAATTATAATCTCAATTTCACTTTTTAAATACTTGAAATTTGCTAACATTATTACTGGTATATCAGAATCTGTACAATGTACCTGCACACGATAATTAGTATTAAATTGACAAATGTGGTATGTACACGATTTTCGTGTCAGCCTCTTCATGATAACAAGAGAGGTTATAATCAATGACTCTTTTTATTTTATTTTCACTAGACACCTCATAAGTGTAACATTTATGATAATTAAGTTTAATAGTCTTTCCTGTGATCAATAGAACAAATTCGTCTCTTGTCCAATCTTCAATTAAAAATTCTACGAATTTTTCTTTAACAGGTTGAATGCCACGGGGGTCACCGCGGCACGCAACTTGGCTGTGGGGCCACCGGTGACCGGCGTGCCCAGATTGGAAAAAAAATAAAAAATTTAGATAAATGACAATACTTATAATTTTTTATTGTTAGCATCGTTGATGTAGTGGTGTGAAGAAATGAATGCAATATAAAACATCTGAAGATAGTTTTATTTGTTCATGTATGTTAGAAATTTACTGATTTCTATTACGGCCGATATACTGAATTATTTTTTAGTTAAGCTTGCTCGGAGGTTCTGGGTAAGTGGGTAAGTGCCGTGCGGTTCCTCACAGTCCGCTTACCAAGAGTCATTTCTGTCAAGGAAGTTGTGAAATAAAACTGCACTTATTTAGTAAAATAAACTTGATGAAATTTATTAAGTAAAGATAACAGCTCCGGCAGCTCCTACACGACCGAGCACAACAGATCGACTGACTGATCGCACGCGTCGCGTCGCTCGAAAAAATAAAAAGAACAACGTCTCTCTGTAACCTCTATTCGTCCGCGGCTCACATCACAAACGAATATGTCCAGCCAGGACTTATACGATGGAGAGGTTTTCTTATCTCCAACACTCTCCCTAAAACTCTACATTCTATGAATATATACAGCTCTTACTAACTAAACCGAGTTTAGACCTTAATTCTAAATATCTAGCTTTTGCCAAAGGCTTAGTAAAAATATCTGCCGTCTGCTGATCTGTACTAATGTACATAATGTCAACTTCACCCCTACTATATAGGTCACGCAGAAAATGATACTTAACATCTATATGTTTAGTCCTGTTATGAAATTCTGGGTTTTTCACCAGTTTCATCGCACTTACATTATCAATATACAATGTATAGATTTCGTCAGTACAATCACACTCAGTGAGCAGTCTTTTCAGCCATACAATGTCTTTAGCTGCTGAAGCTGCACTTACATATTCGGCCTCTGTTGTTGATAATGAAATACATTGTTGTCGCTTACTTTGCCAAGTTATCGCAGCGCTTGCATGCATACACACACTTCCAGATGTCGACTTTCGTGTCAACTTATCTCCAGCAAAGTCCGCATCACAGTATGCCTCAAAAACACCCGTTTTACAATATAGCAATCCCATATCTAGAGTACCCTTAACATTCACAGCTTCACTTGGTTTTTCCAATGCTCTAGCAGCAATATTTACAGCGAAACTAATATCGGGTCTACTGACCACCTGTAAAACCTGAAGATTCCCTGTATGCTTCTCTGTATGGTGCAGTACAATTTTTCTCAAAATTTGTCGCATCCCATCCTGGATCTATTGGAGTACACACGCAGTTAGCGCTACTTAAATTAAACCGTTCCACAATTTTCCTGGCATACTTCATTTGATTAATGAACACAGAACCATTTTTCAATACAGAGATTTCCATACCAAGAAAACTAGCAACACTTCTTGCATTAGTCGTTTGAAATTGTTTATTTAACTCTAAGAAGAAGTTGTCCAAAAGATATTCACTTGTAGCAGCCAATAGTCCGTCATCTACATAAATCGCTAGAAGCAGCCGCTCATTACCCTCTTTATATATGTAAAAACAAGGATCAGCTGTACTCTGTTTAAACCCAAAATGCTTCACGAAGGTAGCGAAGTGCTCGGTCCAACACCTCGGTGCTTGCTTCAACCCGTACAAACTTTTCAATAATTTACATACTTTATTTGAACCATCATTGAATCCTTCAGGCTGTTCCATAAAAATAGTTTCACTTAAAGATCCATATAAAAAGGCTGTTTTGATGTCGAACTGCCCAACGTGCAGTCCATCGCGAGCTATAACACTCAATAATACTCTTATGGTATCAAACCGAACTACCGGACTAAAAGTTTCATTGTAGTCGATTCCCTCTTTCTGCGAATAACCCTTAATGACCAACCGAGCTTTATATCGTTTTGTGCCGTCTGAATTTAACTTTGTAGTATAAACCCAACGATTACCTATGACCTTTTTCCCTTCTTGCTTATCGACAAGGACCCACGTTTCGTTTTTATGCAAAGATTCTATCTCATCCTGCATAGCTTCCTTCCAATTCAAATTATCTACTGAAGTAATGGCCTCTTTATAATTCGAAGGTAAGGACTCTGCAAGAAATGTTACTGGACACCCATAAAATTCCGTTTGCTTAATCGTTTGTCTATTACGCAACTCTCTTGTGTTAGCAAAACTCTCCGTTGAAACGTCCAACGGTTTTTTCTCTTTATCATATTCCTTGCTATCTGACGCACTCTCAAGTAAGCTTTCAGGACTACTTACTGGTGCATTACTATTACTACTTTCGTTTTCCTGCATCCCTACACTTACCTCACTGGGAGCTAATTTTTCTGCCTTAAACACCACATCCCGACTTAGAACTACATCTCCTGCACTTGGCACATAAACCCGGTACCCTTTACAATTTTCAATATATCCAACTAGGTAACCTTTCACTGCTTTCTTATCCAGTTTCTTCCTTTTTTCATTTGGTACATGAACAAAGCATTCTGTCCCGAATATTTTCAGATTATCTATATTCGCTGTTTTACCATACCACAACTCATACGGAGTTGTACCTGTCTTTCTCGTCGGACCTGTCCTATTAATGACATACACTGCGGTATTCATAGCTTCTGCCCACAAAGATAACGGTAAATTTGGTTTTGAGTAAAGCATAGACCGCGCGGCTTCAACGATAGTACGATTATCACGTTCCGCAACCCCGTTCTGCTGTGGTGTATACGGAACATTTACTGTATGATTTATGCCTCTATTAGTTAAAAAATTGTCAACCATCCTGTTCACGTACTCTTTACCTCCGTCACTGTGAAGTTCCTTTATATTCCTACCAAATTGGTTTTCGATTTCCGTACAGAATATTTTCAACTTTTCAACTACTTCCGATTTTTCACGTATAAAATAAATCTGTCTAAACCCTGAAAATTCGTCCTTAAAAATCACATAATACCGTTTTCTACCCAGTGACTCTTGCTGCATCGGTCCGCAAACATCAGTGCTTATTACATCACGCACGCTTGTGGCACGCTCAACCCTGCTGTGAAAACTCATTCTGTGATGCTTACCATACATACACCCATCACAAACATCTTCAAAATCCAAAACATCTATACCCAAATTTTTCAAGAAAACTTTAACATGTTTCTTATTTTGATGACAGAGTCTCTCATGCCATAGTTGCAAACTATCTATCTTATTAACTATATTACATTCTTTCGGTATTACAACACGCATATTCATTTTATACAAGCTACCAAAGTCGGACCCCGTTGCTAAAATGATACCATCACGCATAAATACGCATCGTCTACCATTATCACTGATTTTGAAATCTACACCTTTTTTAGCAACGAACTTCACCGAAAACAAACTCTGTTCCAAAGACGTTATATATAAAACGTTATACATAGTACCTGCAATCCAGTTGCCGTCTACAAAAGTTTCAATGTCTATATTTCCTCTACCATGTGCGGAAATTACATCACCGTTTCCAATTTTGACCAGCAGTGGTTTTTCAAGCATTTCAAGGCTGCAAAACCAATCCTTCCGATAAGTCATATGCTCAGATGCACCCGAGTCAATCAGCCAGCAATCTGTATGAATCGCCTCGCTAGTTCCAACAAATGCCTGTTTAGTCACTGTGTTCTGCTGCATCGAACTTGCATCGTCTCGCTTCTGTGACCCTCCGTTCCACTTCGGACAATTTCTTCTAAGGTGACCTCTTGAGCCGCAGTTGTAACACCCTGGACAATCCTTCTTCCTGTGACCTTCCTTTCCACAATTGTAACAGCCAAAATTTCCTCTTTTTGTAATTCCACTTTGACCTGTTTTAACGGAACTCATATCCTTTGAGAAAGAACCTCTAGATTTTGATCTTGTATACAATGCAACTGTCGTTTCCTCTGAGGTATTTTGGCTTTGTATCCTCATCTCCTCGGACATCAATCTCGAAATAAGATTTTCCAAGGTCTTCTTTGAGTCGGCTGCAGAATCCCACGCACTATGAAAGTGGTTAAACTTGGGAGGCAACGTACAGAGCACACGGGTTAACAACATCGAGTCAGGAATTTCACCACCTAAACTCTTCATTTTCGTCGCGAGCTGTTCAAGCTTCGATACGTTAGACGCGACACTCTCATTAGATTCCCATGCAAACTCGAAGAATTGTTTTTGTATCAACGACAAGTTTTCATCAGACTTTAGGTCATAAACAGTGTTCAATTTTGTCCACATTTCCCTCGCAGTCGTGCAGTTCAACAGAAGATCTAATGGTTTCCTTTCAACTGTCGTAACAATCAACTTCCGAGCGGCTTTATCCGCTTTCCGGAATCTACGCAGGGCAGCTTCATGGCCCTCACCACCAGCTTTCGGTTCAATCAATCTGCCTTCACAAACATCCAGCAGATCTTCATCATCTTCCAACAAAGTGCGTACAATAAAACGCCACTGGTACCAATTGTCCTTGTCACGCAGCTTTTCGATCTTCAAACTTGTAGCTTCCATCTTTCCGAACGTTTTTCCTTTTCACTAATCACACAGTTTACTTTACTAACAGTTACAGAACTGGGCCCATAACCTGTCAAGGAAGTTGTGAAATAAAACTGCACTTATTTAGTAAAATAAACTTGATGAAATTTATTAAGTAAAGATAACAGCTCCGGCAGCTCCTACACGACCGAGCACAACAGATCGACTGACTGATCGCACGCGTCGCGTCGCTCGAAAAAATAAAAAGAACAACGTCTCTCTGTAACCTCTATTCGTCCGCGGCTCACATTACAAACGAATATGTCCAGCCAGGACTTATACGATGGAGAGGTTTTCTTATCTCCAACAATTTCTAACTCTCCCACTCCGTGGCCAGATCCCGTAAAACCACCCCAACTTTTAAACAGACTATGTGGCACCATGACCTCGAGTCACACGCCACTTTTCCATAGTTCAGCCACGGGTCTAATTTATAGCCCCGGGCCCATCAATACTCTAAATAATCTGTTCCTTGGAATGCGACCGGGTGACGAGACATTTGCCAAACACCCGTCACCTTCCAAGAACTCCACTCGAAACCGAGACAAACCCCAAGTACACTGGCGACGGTCCCACTACGGACCGAATCCATGCGCACTGCGGGGTATATTACCCTCATAAAACGCGCTAGCGCTAACATGTAATATAATTTTATTATGCGCGCGCGCTACGATGTGTCGTGTTGAAACATTTTAAACAAAGAAAGGGTGAACCAGCACAGTCTTTACAATATGTCACAACTTTTTTGCTACAGTTTTTTGCAATTATTCTTCCTAGCTTCTTTGAATTTTTTTGGTAACAGATTTTGCAAAATCTTCGCACCGTTCGCGCTTTTCCCGGCGTTGCTTTTAATTCATGTCGTGCTTTTATCAGTAAGCTTTCACGTGGAGAAATAGAAACTTCAGCTTCATGATCACGACATTTTATCAAATACATTGCAACTTTCATTCTGAAGTCGGAAATTTGAATATTTTTTCGTGTTAAGTGGTGGTTTCTATTTTGTGTTTACGTTCTGGCTCCAGCCGAGCGTGAACTTAGAAAAGAACAGACAGTAGAAGAGACAGAGCGATCTAAGCTATAGCTGAGAATATAGATATATAGAGATATAATATAGATGAGCCAATACTAATCGAAGGACTGAACTTTTCCGTTTTTGATTATTTTTCGTTAAAAACTTCGCTATCGTGTTTGTGACAATTTTGTGATTAAAATGATACCAAACACGACATAATTTGAGCAACATTTACTTAATATTTAAATCGCTTATTTGCTATATAGATAATTCAAACATGTCGTGTTTGGTATCATTTTAATCAGAAAAAACTCACAAATACGTTAACGAAGTTTCCAAAACAAAAAAATTGAAAATGGAAAAGTTCAATCCTCCAATTAGTATTAACTCAGCGATAGGTTCGGGCCGGTCCCCCTGTACGTTGGGCCTCTCTGTCTCTTCTACTATCTATCTTTTTCTAAGCTCGGCACTCGGCTCGAGCCGTGACATAAACACAGTGTTGACATTCAGCTACGACCAGTGCATATAAGTTTTGCACAGGGACTCTATAGCAGTGCATATATAGAGTTTGGTATCTATTCAATGTTTACGAATTTAGAAAGGGGTAAGCAATGGGACGCCTATTCGCTCCGAGTGTGACTGCAGCGCCAAACCAAATGTGAACTACGGGAGGCTGTCAGAGTATGTTTTTATATGTTTGTCAATAGTGATAGGAAAAATTTATAAAAAAAATGTTATAAATAATATTAAATAAGTCGAAAAAAAAAATATGTGAGAATTAAATAGTTATTACAATTTTATAATTGATTTTTTATTATTTTTAGTTATACCAAAGCATGGATATTATTATAAGAATAGGGTTTCAGTCCATAACCCATGAAATAGAATTTCAGCCTGAAACAATGAGAAAGGGTACAAATCTTGTTCTTGCTGGCCATGTTAGAGAAGTCGAGGAACATCGACGAAACTTTAAGAGTTTTTTAATTCAATGTCGCGTTATTCGACAAACCTCAGTCCACGCTAAACCATATGTTACTTCATTAGACGTAATTCACAATTAGATCATTTATTTCGTTAATGTAAATAATTTAAAAGTATTATAATTAATAGGTTTTTCTCTTTCAATTTCAGATAAACTCTGAACGCTATGTGACGAATGTACACTGTAATTGTGTGTATAATAAGAGCAAAAAGTGTAAACACGTCGCGGCGTTGATTTTTTTTATAAATAATGAGGAAAGTGCTACAAAAACAAGTCATGAGCAGCAGTGGGGCAAGCCGAGTGCACGTCAATTTGCTAAATATAAATATTCTAACGGAGAATACTTTAAAAATATGATGCCACATAAATACACTCAGTTACATGAACCTCAGAACATTTCAGTGACTGAATTAAAAGTCGATTCACCATTAAAACGAATCATGGAAGCACAGTTGACAAAAAACCATAAACATACAGTAAGAAATGTAATTAACTCTCTGTTGACCCAAGTAGAATTGAATTTAGAGAAAGAAGAATGTGCTACATGTATTGAAAATCTTTTAATTTTTTGCGAAGAATATTGTATTTATAAAAGTGAGTATCAACTGGATATGAATCTCCGAGAGTTTTATTTGAAAAACGTGCAATTATCGGAAGATGAAATAGTTAATTTGTCTTGTGAAACTGTTAAGCAGTCTTCTTCTAACAGTTGGTTTCAAGCTAGACACTTAAGAATTTCTGCAAGTTCAAACGTACATAATATTAAAGTTCTATGCAGGAAACCAGTTGAAACTTTGGTTTCAGACATGCTACATCGTAGTAAAATTGACAGCACTTCAACTAGATATGGTTTAAAAATGGAAACTTATGCCAAAGAAAAATACCAAAAAATTAACAACTGTATTGTTAAACGGGTTGGTGTGTTAGTCTGTAAATATCAGCCTTGGCTTTGTGCAAGTCTTGATGGAGTGACTTTCCTTATCAGCAAACGTTTTTTGATCAGTTCCACATTTTTTATTAACAAATTTTGTATTACTAGTATAAATTTTTTTAGACTTACTATCTTCAACAATTTCTGTCTGAGTTTCAGCATGACACAAATCATTCGTGACATAACGATTGCAAATAAACGTTTGAGAATTGACATCAGAGTGTGAATAAAAATCAACTTGAAACTCTTGGTCAACTTTTAGAGACACAATTGGAGGATTATAATATGAATTTGTCACTTCAATCGGTTCTAATAAAGTGAGCTCAGAACTTGATTTTGAAGATGACTTCATTTTCATCCGCCGATTCATTAAACGCTTGTATCTGAAAATATGAAATTATTATTATTATGTTATTAACATTGATCTAATTTTACCATATAATTTTTACCTGTTTATGGCCAACGATTCATTTACTTTTGAAGACTTGTAAATTGAAGGAAATATTGTTGGAATGTAGCTAGGACTCAACTCCTCTTCTGATTTTTTACCCCCAATAAAATGATCACTACAAATACAATCATATGGCTTGGGAACCCACGGTGATCCATCAACACTATAAAATTCTATTTTTAATAAATTTTAGCACAGTATTAATAAAACTGTTTGCAAATTATTTACATTTACTGAACTTAACAATTTTACAAAGATTTACAATACTCCGAATTATGATTTTTAATAACAATAAGGTTATGGTACTACTTACTTCAGCCTTTTAACTGCATGACTGCAGCTATCCACTGATTCCGTTGATTTATTTTCCATGTAGCGGTCGGAAATTTATAAAATTTGCACTTACTTTTTCTGCTAGTATTTTTACAATTCACTACACAACAACTCTGGTGACTCATTTTTATTTTATTTATTAAAATTAGAACAAAAAAAAATATTTTAACGTGTTTTTGTATACAATTTCGGTTATAATAGCCTTCCGTAATGCTCAAAGTGACCACTGCGAACGCTTCAGTCGATTTAACTTCCCCTACCATGCCTTCCCTCACAGCGAATACGAGATTGCTCAGCGGATACAGTGACGAACACATTTTTCAATACGTGGATCTCAAGATACGGAGCTCCTGCCACCATAAGCACCGACAGGGGAGCGCAGTTTGAATCCGCTCTTTTCGACGCTCTAGTAAAACTGATTGGCGGCACGAGAATCCGAACAACAGCTTACCACCCTCACAATCAGTCGAACGGGATGATAGAAAGATGGCATCGATCGCTCAAATCAGCAATCAAATGTCATCAGACACAAGAGTGGACAGAGGTACTACCAATGGTACTGCTAGGTCTACGTGCTGGTTACAAAGAAGACATCAAAACCTCCGCAGCAGAACTAGTCTTCGGTACTACGCTCACGTTACCAGGAGAGTATTTTACGCACGAAGATCCAATCGGAGTACCACAGATGTTCGCAGAAGTCTTGCGCGAACGCATGAGGAAAGTCCGAGGTTCACCTACAGCACACCATACAAGGGTGAAAACATTTACCAACAAGAACTTAGACGAAGCAACACACGTTTTTGTCCGTGTGGATCGCCTTAGAGGATCTCTAGAACCGCCATATGAGGGACCATTTCAAATATTAGAGAGAATCTCTAATTTCCAGTACAAAGTTAATTACAAAGGTCGACCAGAAACAATCGACATAGAAAGACTGAAGCCCGCCTTCATGGAGGAGATAGACGACGCATCACTCTCCAGAGATTTGGACGATCTTCGAACAGGAGAGCTACTCGAATCGACATCTCGTCGGCGGAGCCCAAAAGGAAGTCGAAAAGTTCATTTCGAAATTCGTAACGAGTTACTGGAGGGGGAGTGATGTGGCGGAACTGGTCCAGAAGGAGCAACGAAAGAGAAGAATGGCTAGGGAAATAAAATCCCCAGATTCCTGTATTACCATTCAGTTCCTATACGCCAAAGAGCAAAGACGCGTCGTGTATTTAACAAGATATACTTTTGTTAGTTTTGTATTATTATTATTATTACTGTTATTAAAATATATGTTCAGTACCGTTAATTAGATTCAGTTATTACCTCTATAGCAAGTAAGAATAAACTTGTTCAAAGGATCTAGTAAATAGACAAGGATCTCAAAAAGCACGTGGCGGTAACGACGCCATACCTCATACACAGATACATACACAGTAAACGATGCTCTGCGCATGCGTATATGTAGGGAGAATAGGACTCTTACCAAACAAACCTTTACACGGATATTGTCGACACTAACGCAGGCTGTTGAATTAGTTACACGCCGCGAGCCTTTTCTGAGTCGCTCCGCCTGCTTCTCCCTCCCAACTATTTTACCCAACCAGGAATGATTTGCCAGACTCGGCGTATTACACGAGTATAGTGGCGCTTTAGGGCGCCATTCGCAGGGGGGATCAACTCTTATGGCAGATCATGGAACCGTTATAGTTCCTCTTGCCGCTTCTCGTTCTAGATGGCGTTACATGTAAGAACTAATACACCTATGGTGTTCGAATCGGTGAGAAACTTACACATTTACCTGCCAAGGAAATCCGTGAGGCGCGCTATCCCCACTATACAATTCAAACATTTGACGGCATCGGTTATGCATGGCTATGCACTTGAAACACTTAAAAACATGTGTTTGCAAGATGTTCCTACAAAGAGAAAGTTTTGGAAGGATGGCAGAATTTTAGAAAATCAGGAAAACTTCAGTACTGTAAGTACACTCGAAGAGAACATCGAGAATCTAGCGGCGAAGCAAAATTCATATTCAAATCTTTATTTCATAGATTTTAATATATCGAATCAGTCTATAATAGTGTTATCAGTTTTCATTTTTGAGAATCTGTTAACACTATTTATAGAATTTTTTGGATATATTTGTATTTATTTATAACTTAACTTGTTTTCGAGTATTTTATTTTTTAGAAAAATGAGAAAGCTGTGAGTAGTGCCTGGCTGCAGTTCCGGAGGAGAAGCACCTGGACATAAATTTCCCAAGTCGGTGGAAAATATCTGAATTGTGGGCAAGCACAATTCAGAATTATTCCCTTCTATAGATTTTAACGTTGGAGAAGCAAACTTACAAAGTGTGTTACAAACACTTCCCCGAGAGTGCCTATATGATAGGAAAATGCAGAAGATTATTTCCTACCGTAATTCCTTCTTTCAATCTCCCTAAGGCTCAAGAAAGAGGTATGGAGGAATCACCCATACCAGGCAGCTCTCAAATGGGAAGCATTGAATTTGAAAGAAGAGAAGAGACAGAACGTAAAAAGTAAAAGCCTATTTAAAAGTAATATTATAATATAATAGAATTATAGATACATATTATAGAGATAATGTTCATTTTTACAAGAAAAACATCATGATGGAGATATATTATATATGAGAAGAAATGCACCTGAACATTTTCCAGACATTTCAAGTAATTATTAGTCAAATTAATACAAATGCAATGAAACATTTAATGAACATTAAATACATATATGTTATAAATTTAATTTAAAATTTTTTCTTTCAGGTAGCCCTCTTGGTTTTTGCACCATGTGCACATCAAACAAAAAAATACAAAGAGAAGGGAAAAGGACCACAAGAAACAGTGACTTGACACCCAGAGGTCTCCGCCTGTTTAAGAAGATAAAAAAGATTGCCAAGAAACAAAGATATGCTGAAAAACAAAATAAACCATTGCGACAAAAACTGAAGCTTCTGAAGAAAGTATCAAAGCCTCAATTCCTTCAGCAATATACATAGTTATCTGCAAGTCAGAAACTGTTAATTGACATGCAGTTACGGACTTCAGAGAATGCTCCACAGGTAAAGAAAGAACTAAATAAGTAATAGTAGTAAAATAAATGATACCTGTGTGAGAATACTTTGATTTAATAATGCATTTGATTTTAGGGAAGACGATACACAATGGATGAACAAATTGTGTCTCTAACAATTTATAAGCAGTCGCCACGGACATAAATTATTGTCACAGCTTTACAATAAGCCAAGTATTGCAACAGTAAAAAAATTTTTGCACAATATTAAGTTGAGGCCAGGTATCTGTGACCTCATGATAAAACACCTATCTGAGGAAGCAGGGAAGTTGCCAGAGAAGGAGAAATACTGTATCTTGATGTGGGATGAAATGGGACTTCAACCACACATAAGTTTTCACCAAGAGAACAGAATTATTGGTGTCGAAGACCCAAGCCTGTTTGAAAAAGGAGGAGGGTTAGTATAATAATTAATATTACACTTCTAGTATAAGTACTTTCACGAAAATATGTAAAAAAAGAACATGCATTTTTATTTTAATAAACGTAAAAAAATAAATTGTATATTTGTATTTTCTCTTGCGATACAAATATACTGAACTTGGTTTTATCATTGCGACATTGTGAAATTAATCGTGTAATGATAGGAAAATTAAAATTTTCGAGAAGTTCACAATTTCGCAATAGTGAAACCAAGTTCAGTATACCGTTGCCCCACTATTTTAAATCAAATAAGCGGTAGTGCTATATATACGATATATATAGCATAGTATGCTATATATATAACAGTTAGTTCGGTTTTGCAGCGCTGTTGTTTCTAGATGGCAGCACATCTGTGGTCAAAAATTAAAGCACGGGAGTTAGCACCCCCTGCCATTCGCCTCTGTTCGCTTGCGCTGGAAAGACGCCGCGCACGCCGATTACGGGAAAAAAAATCGATGCGCGTATCCCGTCGACTGACGTTATCTGTCAACGAACAGTTTCAGATCGCGTCACATGGCGTTTAGGTTAAAACAAAAGTATTACTAGTAAAAAAGTATGCTCAGATATGTCTTGAATTAAATGCGATTAAGAGACTTTAATGTTTTTGGACTTCCGGCGGTGGTTTGGAAAATTCGGCAGAGAATAGTGACAGGAATAAAATTGAAAAACTTATATTGTATTTCAAAATACCAATGGAAACATTGAGGGTATCTAATTTAAACAACGTAAACATATATTTCTATTTGTGAATATATGTTTTCATTCAATGTAGATATATATTAATGTACAAACAATGAAGTTTTCCTTCAATTAAAGTTGAAGAAATAAATACATAAAAAAATTAGTATTGCATCGATATTATCTCCACAATATTATGAAACTTTTATATATACATATAACATTTTCTTATAAAATAAATGGTTCTACTGTGCATACATTTATACACACAACCATACATACAACAATCATAACGATAGTTTATTAAAATTATATCCAATAATCTTGAATTTGTTACCTCTTGTTTCTTTAATTCATATGTATACTAAAGAAACAGTTGTGTTACGATCTAGCACGCGCACGTATAAATTAATTTCCAACGCAAATAATGTAAAAATACGGCGACAGCAAAACGTTAGCTGTCGCGTCAAAGAATACATTGTTGCCGCGACGGTCGACTTAGCAAGAGATTTTAACCGGTTGAGTGTCAAGCAGGGAAAACGCGCTTCTTACATTTTGTATCGAAGAATGCAACAAAGTAAAATTTCAATGTTTTTCTGCTAACAATCTGTTCACATTTAATTCAAGACATATCTGAGCATACTTTCTTACTAGTAATACTTTTGTTTTAACCTAAACGGCATGTGACGCGATCTGAAACTGTTCGTTGACAGATAACGTCAGTCGACGGGATACGCGCATCGATTTTTCTCCCCGTAATCGGCGTGCGCGGCGTCTTTCCAGCGCGAGCGAACAGAGGCGAATGGCGCCCTAAAGCGCAACTATACTCATGTAATACGCCGATTCTGGCAAGTCATTCCTGGTTGGGTAAAATAGTTGGGAGGGAGAAGCAGGCGGAGAGACTCAGAAAAGGCTCGCGGCGTGTAACTAATTCAACAGCCTGCACTAACGTGATATACCTAAGCATAGTAAGCAATCCTCTGCGTATGTGTACAGGGTGTAAAAAAATTAATGGTCATGGCTTTAAGGGGTTGTTCTACACCTCTGGATCGATGGAGATTTGCGAAAAAAACCGGCCGCAAAATTCGGGAAAGGGTAGCAAATTTTTTTTATTGGCTCATCGTATTCGTCTTGTTACGTAGGCAAAATGTCTGAGAGGAACCATGGGTCAGAAACGAACCGTTCTCTCACAAATTAACTTTTAATTCGGCCTTCCGATCAAAATTTCGCCCATATGGCAGCCTTCGAGTCACCGACCTTTCGAAAGGAAACACATGAAATACCCTTGCTAGCTCCAATAGTTGAAGCAGAGGCAACATAAACGAAGATAGAAAATGACTAGAAAAATGTCATTGACCTGCGTTCGGTGTTGGGTTCGCTCAAGGGCCCACCCGGGGAGAAGAGCATAAACACATGCACTTCTCTACTGGTACGGTGACACAGTGCCCCATTTTCTAACTTCGTTTACGTCGCCTCTGCTTTAACTAATGGCGAAATTTTTATCAGAAGGCCCAATTAAAAGTTAATTTGTGAGAGAACGGTACGTTTCTGACCCATGGTTCCTCTCAGACATTTTGCCTACGTAACAAGACGAATACGATGAGCCAATAAAAAAAATTTGCTACCCTTTCCTGAATTTTGCGGCAGGTTTTTTTCGCAAATCTCCATCGATCCAGAGGTGTAGAACAACCCCTTAAAGCCATGACCATTAATTTTTTTACACCCTGTACATGATGGAAGGGGGACTCGTCGATGAAACCATACATTTTGTAGGACACATATTTTTTTCAATAATGTAAATTATTTTCCTAAGATTTGATAAAAAATCCACAGTTATTAATACATTTTTAAGAATCGTCAAATCGACTTATTCAATCCCTGCTATCTCTGTTAGCTACCACGATGGATATTTGATGTAAGAGACAAAGTTGGGCGTCTCATCAAAACGAAGCTACTTACAAAAAATTAGCTTGATAGTAATAAATGTTAAAATTGGATACGGGGATCCTGGACTACTATGTTCATTTGTTATCAGCAGAATACGCGTCACAAGAAGATGCGCGTTTTGGACTACGACGAGCAGCAGTAAATTATGTATATTTTGAAAATTTCTCCATGTGTAAAATGAGAAATTAATTTTTTTTTAAACGTTTCCATGTATAACTTAATTATTACTTTTGTTTGAAAGCACTTTCTCAGTGTTTCATAAATCTTTGACATACTTTTCAAGCGCGACTTTTTTTATGCGGTCCCTATCCACCGCATAAAAACAATTTTTTCTAATATGTTGTAAAAAATTATTTGTTATAAGTGTTTATGAAATTTCTGAATATTTCTTTTTTTGTGCGGTTTGGGCATACGGTCCCTATCTACCGCACAAAAACAGGTTTTACTGTATATTCTATATCTCGGTAACCAGGGGTCATAAAAATTTCGTATTTTAAAAATTGTATATTTTTTAACTAAGAATTGAACTGTGTAAGAAAAGTTGCCTAAAAGTTATTTGTTTAAAAAAATATTTTGTTTTGTTATTATCTCCCAGAAAACATTCTCGATCAATTAAATCAGTGAGGCACAGTAGTTGATCATTTCGGCGTCCTTCGAGCAATCCCGCCTGCTTCTCCCAACCGTTCTGTTTCGGCCAACCAAGCTTGTCTTGCCTTTCACCTCGCAGGCTCGAATCTATTGGTGCGAGCGTGGCCAGTGATGCCAGGACGTGGGATTTTCTCCCACGTGGGAGCGATCGTGCGCATGCGCATGCTGACGTCACAGCTCGACGGCGGTTGTTTCCATGGACGTATCTAGTAAAATGTCCTCTTCCTGTAATTTCTACCGTATTTCAATTGTTACAGGGGTCTAACGATACCCCATATTTGAGTCAAGTATATACGTTACTGAGGATTAGGTAGTGCGCATGGGTGGGAAAAATCCCACGTCCTGGCATCACTGAGCGTGGCAGCATACTGGGACGTCATTCGCAACTAAACGCTCGCGCTGGAAAGATGTGCCGCGCTCGCCGACGACTGTAAACAGATCGATGCGCGTGACGCATCGATTCAGATTATACGTCGAGAAACAGTTTCAGATTGCACTACGTCGCGTGTAGGATAAAATAACAGTGTTATTCGTAAAAAAGTATGCTCAGATATGTCTTAAAGATCTAAGTCTCAGGCGATATAATTTAATTTCCAGCGCAAATAAATGGAAAATTCAGCGTTGTAAAAACGTTTGCCCTCGCATCAAACAATACATTGTTGCCGTCGTGATTGTCTTGCTGATAGATTTTAAGATTTCAGGCAGGTACAACAAAGAAGAGCAGGTAGACGAACGATTAGTACGAAATTACTGAATACATATGAGAAATTCCAATCCGGTACCTTTCGGTACTTCTTAGTTATTCAGTTTTAAATGAATGTCGTCGGCGAGCGCGGCACATCTTTCCAGGGCGAGCGTTTAGTTGCGAATGACGTCCCAGTATGCTGCCACGCTCACGCCAATAGATCCGAGCCTGCGAGGTGAAAGGCAAGACAAGCTTGGTTGGCCGAAACAGAACGGTTGGGAGAAGCAGGCGGGATTGCTCGAAGGACGCCGAAATGATCAACTACTGTGCCTCACTGAATTAAATAATGAAGTCCACTTCGGCTGGGCAGTTCCGCACGGAGCAATCAAACGAAAATTTACTCCTTTCAAAACACTGCCGGTTTAATTGCAATGACTAACATTCTACGTATATGACAAAAGGTATAAAACAAAAAGAATAAAAAAATTTATTCTGTATAACGTTCACAGTAATGGTATTGTACGGAGAAGTGTGTTAAACATAAATGTTCTTTGCACCAAGAACATTTAAGTGCGGTCACACAGTTGCACTGGAAACATTTCTTATTTTTTAATTTGTTAAGTTTAAGAGGATGGATCGTGAAAAATAATTATATACTTCACCACTCTTGTTTTTTACTTTACATAAAATAATATTTAATAATATAATATAACAAAGGATTGAGTATATATAACTGGATTTTCTCTCACTTGTTCTTTTTCCGACATTCTCACTCGTGGGCTTTTTCATCGGGACTATCGATGCGCACGCATTCCCCACTCATCTCTCATACTCTCACTACACACATGTGTATGTGTGTACTGCGTAATAATTACTCGTATCTTAATACACCTCCTTAATTTTACGCTGTACATATTTCCTATATCTAGTTATTTTTCTGAATACAAAAATTTATTTAAATTACATCTTACTTAATAATAAACTTAAATGATATTTATAATAAAATATGAATTCTCAATTTTCCAAATTTAACAATAATCGTATCTTTTGAAACTTAAATCTACCTAACGCTTTTGTAAACATGTCCGCTAAATTGTTTTCAGTATCGACTTTTATTATATCGATTTCTTTTTTCTCATAATACTCATTGACAAAGTGGTAGTGAATTTCAATATATTTTGACCTTTTCGTTAAGTTTCCATACTTTGCTATTAATACTGTACTTGCATTATCTTCATGGATTTTAATTGGTAACTCAATTTTGGTTTTAAGGTCACTCAGTAAACTTTTTATAAATTTAACTTCACTCACAGCCTCTGACAACGCCACATATTCTGCACATGTTGATGATTTTGACACACTACTTTGTTTTCTCGTTTTCCAATAGATTACATTTCCATATGCTCGAATTACAAACCCTGTAGTGGATCGCCTATCCACAGAGTCTCCTGCCCAGTCAGCATCAACAAAGCAATCCAAAATATCAGCCTTCAAATTTCTTCTATAAGTTAATTTTAAATCTTTGGTCAAATACAGATATTTCAAAATTCTCAATGCGTACTTGTAATGTGACTCATTATAGCAATTTTGAAATCTACTTAAGTAATTTATGCTATAACTAATATCAAATCTTGTACTTATGCTAATATACAGTAAAGCTCCAATAATATTGCGAAATTTTATGTCGTTAGATGCTGATTGTGTAACTTCTAAATTCAAATTTTGTTCCATAGGGGTGTTGTATAATTTACTATCAGTAATTCTATAATGTTTTGCTAAGGTTTCAATGTATTCACTTTGATCTAGAGTCATTACTTCATTTTCGTAATTATAATTAATATTTATGCCAAGATATGTTTTTACCTTTCCCAAATCTTTCATTGAAAATCTTTGTCGCAATTTTATTTTTATTTCTTCTAATTTTTTACCTTTTCCGCAAACTAATAGATCATCTACAAATAGAATTATGTAAATTTTTTCACCAGTTATGTCTTCAAATATATATAAGCAATAATCACTTTTACTCTTCTGAAAACCTAATTTTACAATGAATTTATCGAAGCATTCGTACCACGCTCTCGGACTCTCGCGCAAACCATACAAAGCTTTTTCTAATTTATACACTCTGGCAGTTCCATCATCGTAGCCGTCTGGTTGCCTTACATAAACTTCCGACTTAATTTCTCCATTCAGGAACGCTGTCTCCACATCCATTTGTTCAATTAAATATTTGTTTTGTACACAGAATGCTAATAACAATTTCAAAGTTTGTAACCTTGCAACAGGTGAATAGATATCTTCAAGAACTTCATTTTGTTGAAAGCCCCTTACTACTAACCTAGCTTTTTTCAAATTGTTTGCTTTATTTGTAAACACCCATTTCACATCTATTATTTTCTTATCTTTTGGTCTGGGTACTAATTTCCATGTTTGGTTTTTATTTATGCACCTCATCTCTTTTTCCATCGCATCTTTCCATAATTCAGATTCATTACTACTCAACGCTTCATCATAAGTTTTCGGACTATTCGCACTTATATAATTTACATAAATATAATATGTTTCTACCTGACCATATCTCTCGGGTTTGCTTTTCTCTCTAGTAGACCTTCTAGGTATTAATACTTTTTCGTCGCAATCAACATAATTATCTTTATCCCTACTTGATTTTCCTACATTTTCAAGTTTTGGACCTTCCATTCCCGTCGAGTCTTCTATTTTGTTGTCATTTACTTGATCTTTTTCAGTATTACCATCGCTTTTATTGTCATTATCACCATTAAATCCAATCAAAGTTTCATTTTCCTCAATAACGTCTACATGTCTCGCAACTATGACCTTATTATCTAACAATACTCTATATCCTACATTTTCATAACCAACTAGGATTCCACAATCTGATTTTCGATCCCATTTGTTCTTTCTTTGACTTTCTGGTACCCTACAAAATACTTTACTTCCATACAACTTTAGACCTTCAATACTGGGTCTCTTACCAAAAAATATTTCAAAAGGACTTTTATTTTCGATTGTATTTGCAATAGTTCTATTCTTTAAGTAACAAGCTGTTAAAATTGCTTCTGGCCAGTATTGAATATGCAAACCTGCATCAGACATTAAACATCTTGCTGAATCCATAATTGTTCGGTTAAATCGCTCTGCAGTACCATTTAGCTCGTGTACGTATGGTGGACATCTATCTAAAGTAATACCCTTTTCTCTTATCAAATTAAATATATCTCGGTTGACGTACTCTTTGCCATTATCGCACCTCAGTTTCTTAATCTTTTTACCTGTATAATTCTCCACTTTATTTATATAATCAAGGAAGCACGTATAAACTTCACTCTTTGACTTAATTGTATAAACAATTGAGCATTTACTATAATCGTCTAAGAATGTTACAAAATATTTTGAATCATCATACCCAATATTATGATGTGGGCCATTTACGTCTGTGTGTACTATTTCTAAGATTTCTTTGGCTCTGGTCCTATCATTTTTAAATGGTAAGTTGTGCATTTTATTCTGGATACAGGTACCACATCTTAGATAAATATTTTCTAAATTTCTCGGAATGCCATCAATAAAATTCTCTTTACACATTTTGTTTAAATAATTAAAGTTTATGTGTCCTAACAGTCTGTGGAATCTCTCCTTTTCCGTCATAGTATATATGTTATTCGCACAGTGATTATTATTCAAAACATAACCTTCTATTTTATAAAGCCCATTATCTTTGTATGCTATTCCTATTACTTTTCCAAATCTATTGTAAATTAATGATTTATCCTTAATAGAAACAATTTTATAATTATCAGTGATTCTCGCATAACTAAGTAAATTTCTATCCATTTCTTTGACGTAAAATACATTTGATACTGTTATTTCATACTCTATACCATCTATGATAAGACACATACATACTTTACCCATTTTTGTAACTCTCAATGGTCTACCGTCTCCTACTTTTACGACTACAGGTTTTCTTAATTCTGAACATTCTGCAAAATACGAATCGTCATTAATTATGTGGTCAGAGCATCCACTATCTAGTATCCAATTTATTTTATTTGAATCATTTATAAAAACACGACTATCTTTCTCACAATTTTTACTCTCCTTCACTCTATCATTTCTTCTTTCACTTTCCACTTCAACGAGAAATGTTTCATTCGACTTCGTTTTTCCTCCCTCATTATACATGTACTTAGCGTTTTGTTGATTCTCGCCGATACTTTCCTGATACCAGCCTCTTCCTTGACCTCTGAATCCATAACCTCTTCCTCTTGTTTGTCCTAAGCTTCCTCTTCCCATGGTGTTGGCAAAACCTCTAGTTTGATATGCTGCACTATATTGTCGTCGCTGGAAAGGTTGGTGTTGTTTATGATATTGACCACCTCCTGGCCATCTTCCTCTTTGACTAGCACCTCCTCTCAGTTGACTGTGACATTCTCTTGCATAATGCCCTCTCTTATGACATCTATGACACTCCACGTCGCGAACTTCCGACTTGAACACACTTGATTTTATGTTGTTGTTTGTATTTTTGTTCTTAGTTTCAATAATCACAATTTTATTTTTTATATATTCACAGTTTCTGTCACTTTCTTGTACTGTATCTATCAAATCTCCAAGATGACTAAGCGAGTCTGGTAATGTTTTTAATAAGTAATCTAGTTTTTCTGATTCTTTAATCGTAGCCCCAGCACTTTTAAGTTCATTAATTAATCTTTCAAATTCAAGAAAGAAAGCACTCGAATTTTCAAAGTCTTTTAGTCTTAAACGATCAAGTCTGTTCCGAACACATATTTGTAACGCTGTTGAAGTTTTTAAATAAAGTTTATCAAATTTTTGCATAATTTTATACGCGGAATCTTCCTCACCGATAAATTCTAACTGTTTATTTGAAACACTTGAATAGATATAATTCATTGCTATAATGTTTGATTCATTCCACTCAGGCTCCTTATCGTTTGTGGTTCTTTCACGTGTTGCATTTGCTTTGCATTTTTTCATCTCTAAAAATAACAATATTCTCTTCTTCCATAATGCATAGTCCTCACCGTCGAATATCGGTACTTTAACGTCGTCAGTTTTCGACATTTTTACTTCGATTTCGTTGCACGTGTGTTTGTTCAATTTAACCTTCCAATTCTCAATCTGCGCGTATCTCTTTAGATTTTCACTTAAATTCATAAAATTTTCTTCAACAACTCTTAAATTTCCATCTTATTCCTTTTAGACAACGGTTCACTTCTTTATTTTATAATTTATTGCGACTTCTTCAACTTTTCTTGACTACACGTGGTGACTTAACCTTACTTTTTCTCTGGAACCACGTTCTGCTTCCATGTTAAGTTTAAGAGGATGGATCGTGAAAAATAATTATATACTTCACCACTCTTGTTTTTTACTTTACATAAAATAATATTTAATAATATAATATAACAAAGGATTGAGTATATATAACTGGATTTTCTCTCACTTGTTCTTTTTCCGGCATTCTCACTCGTGGGCTTTTTCATCGGGACTATCGATGCGCACGCATTCCCCACTCATCTCTCATACTCTCACTACACACATGTGTATGTGTGTACTGCGTAATAATTACTCGTATCTTAATATAATTGCATGAAAGGAAAGTCCACAGGATGTTCGAATACTTTAGATCGTTCATCTATATAGGAACAACTGAACTACGCATATCGAAATAAGTGTTTCAGTAACTGGGACTATACGAACTAATTGTTATGATTTCATTTATATATTTCCGGCTTTTTACGATGTAAACCTACACGGAAAACAAGTCTTTGCAATAAAATCAGCTTTGTTATGAAAAATTCCATTTTGGCCGTCCAGTCCCGCATGGAGCGAGAAAAGTTAAACGCGAAATATTGACCGTTATCATCAAAAATAAGTATCCGTTACTTTAGACCAGCCTTGTCAAGGTCTTGCTCGACAGAGCCGTTTCTCGAGCTGCTCCGCCTGCTACTCCTTCCTATATACTCGAGAGCTCGCTAATTGACTTTGCCTCCCCTTAATAGTAGCGGACCTATTGGCATGAGCACGGGCGCATTCGGGGCGACACTCGTAGTTAATCAGTCGCGCTGAAAAGACGTGCCTTGCGCGTTAGTCGCGGAGATCAGAACGTCGTGCGTGGCACGTCGATTAAGGTTATTTGTCGAAATACAATTTCACACCGCACTATATCGCATGTAGGGTAACACAAAAGTATTGTTAGTGAAAAAGTATGCTCTAATATGTGTTAAATAAAGTACAATTAATATATTTTAATATTTTTGGGCTTCTGGCGATGGTTTTACCGAAATTAACCACTACGTTATGCATTACGACTAAATATAGTATTGTGTTCCAGCACCAATAGTTGTAAATCAATTATTAGCGCAAATTGTTAAAAGTAACTATACCATAATAGAACACTAGGTTTCCTAGCGTAAAAGAACACATTGGCTTGGCTATATGTTTTGCAATACTGCCTATTCTCTCGTAAACTAAGTGATAAGTAATAGGTTTCCACATTACCCGTGAGGTACTATTTTCAATGCGTTTTTTTTAAGTGGTATACAATTCATTGTGCCAGTCTTGAAAATGTTTTCAGTAACTTTATTCGTCTCAAAATGCTCGACGCAAAGTTCTAATATACCAATTAAAACATAATTAATTATAAGAAGCTCTTAGTAACAAAGAGTGCATTTGCATATTTCCATGGGTAATGTGGAAACCTATTACCTCTTTACTGGCAAGAGACTACACAACATTGTACAATGTATCGCCCCAATAACTTCTTACATTATTCTACATTCTTTGAGGCGAACAAGTTTGGCATTTTGCTGTCGCAAAATTTTTAAAATATAAATGTCGCCCCAATATGCTGCCACATGCTACCACGCTTGTACCAGTAGGTACGACCGTAATGCCGCCGGTGTGCCTGTGAATCAGTGACACCTCGGCTGTATGTGTAGGTGAAGGAGGCGGTGCAGCTCGAGAAACGGCTCTGTCGAGCAAGACCTTGACAAGGCTGCTTTAGACCTTAATAGATATTAGGTATAAGAGAAAGTTCTGTCGTTTTTGAACACGTGCACTTTTATGCGTTGTCGATCCTCAGCAAGAATTCTGATCGGACTGAAATCAGTTTAAACACTTAGATTAGTATATGATTGATGATTTAGACACATTTTTTTAAAGATAAACCCAGATCAGGAACGCCATTGCAGTATGGTCAGGACAAATCCCACGTCAACTTCCACAAAAATGGGCTTCAAACTTGAAATTCATCAGACTACTGCTTTGGATCACATTAAAAGACTTAGTTTCCTGTTCAAAATCTCTGTTTGGATGCCAAACGAATTAAATACGACAGAACTTTCCCTTACACCTAATATTAGGTTCTCCTGATAATACTGCGACGGCTTCCTAATCTGGGTTCATCTTTCAAAGAAAAATCACCCGAATGAAATTTCGCAAACCATCTTTGACATTTTCGAACTGTTACTGCATCCTCTCGAAACACGTCACACAAGTTTTTTTTCTGTCTCCATCGCGTTATTCCCTTTTTGCAACTCGTACAACATGCAATGTCTTAAGTGCACTTTTTCTTCACTCACGTGAAGAGTTTTACAAGTTTAAAAAACTGATTAACCCTTTCGCTACGGGCGGGTTCTCCGCCGCGGTACTTCTGCTGAACGGAGCGCCGCGACATCACTGCACGCTACGCGACGCCGATCGTCAGCGAGAGTACCGCGGCGGAGAACCCAAGCTGCTTGAATGTTTTTGGACGAAAAAATTTTTCTCCAAAGGGTATTTATAAATAAAGAGTATTCCAGGGTATTTATAACGTCTTAGTATGCGCTCTTTAATTTATAATATGAGAGGAAGTAACATTATGCAATATAATATAATATAATAAGACAATATAACATATTATAACACAATTCTACAAATAATACAAATAATACAACATAATATAATACAATTCTAATAATGTAACTGCGTATGATATTTTTTAAAGCATGGTGTTACACACAGGCCAACATTGCAAATTTCGCATTGATATCGCGATCTCTTTCTCTTGTCATTTCTTGAACAAACTACACACTTTCGCAGCTAATTTTTCCGGATTGGATTTTCATTTGTGTATTTTTGTGTTATTTCGGTTCTCAGCAACAAATGATGCAAAAAAAAACACTATCAGTGCATGCCCAGAGTCAGAAACTTATGCAAAACGGTTGGCCGCAATAGCTCAGTGGCATCTTGGGGAGAGCCACTATAGTGGCCCGTAGTACCTCAGTGGCATTTTGCGGAGAGCCACTATAGTGGCCCGTAGTAGCGAAAGGGTTAAAATACAAAAAAATGTGTATAAATCATCAATCATATACTAATCTAAGTGTTTGAACTGGTTTCAGTCGGATCAGAATTCTTGCTCAGGATCGACAACGCATAAAAGTGCACGTGTTAAAAAACGACAGAACTTTCCCTTATACCTAATAGATAGATAATCGTTTATTTTTAGCCTCCCGGCCACAAAAAGGATCTCGGTTTACAATAGCTATCTTAACTAATTTCATTATCACTATTTACACTCCAGCACACAGCATATTCATTCACTCGTCCACACCTGCTACTCTATTGCCCCTTTCTTTTGCTATCATAATGTCTTTGGTTTACTGACTAAATTTTCTATTGCACGTTGTATCTTAATATTCTATACTCGCTTCACCCTTCTCCTGCCTAATCCCCTAACCTCCGTCTATCCCTTCCTCACCCTATCTTTTTCTTTCTTCATCATCGCTACTTTCCTTATCCATTCCACCGCTCTATCATTCCCCTCCTCGCTCACCACCTCGCGTATGCTTATTTCTGTTTTCAGTTTTGCGCAGTCCCTTATTAGGTGTTCCAGATTCCCAAATTTGTCCCCGTATAGCTCGCATCGTCGCTCCTCTTCCTTTTCCCAATATCTGCTCCACCTCTCCATTGAGTCGCACCTTGCCTGCGCTATGAGTTTCTGGCTTCCCTCCTTACCTTCCCTATCTAGGTACCGTGGTAGTTGTGGCGTCCTTATATACTTAAACCTTTGGCAGTACTGTGATGTTTCTATTTTGTTGGTCTGTATTTGTATCTGGACCTCCCTGTCTCTGTTCGCCAATTCTTCTCCTACCTCTATCCCCCTCTGCCGTTTCTCCATCATTCCTATCTTGCTCATTCCATTCCTCCGCAGATAACTTTCCCTTTCATGCGTACTCTTCGTGCTCATAGTTTCTTTCTCCTCTACACATTCCCTCAGCAACCTTCTTCCTTCCCCCTTTCTCACTTTCTCTTCAAACCTCCATGCCCTTATCCCTGTCGCGATTCTGATTCTCTCCCTCTTCGTCTCGTCTAAAACTATGTACTCTGGCGTCTGTCTGCTCAGTCCTAGTACCCACTTGATGTATCTCCCCTGTATTTTCTCTACCTCTTTCCATTCTTTAAAGCCCGACAGCTCTACCCCGTATAACAATACTCCCATCACCAGTCTGTCGAACATCCACATTCTCAGTTTGAAATTGTCTCTGAATTTCCTCTCCCCAATGCCCCACACTTGGTTTAAAACCACATTTGCCTTTTTCATTCTCATTCCGACGTGTTTTGTTAGATTTCCGTCTCTTTGGAGGCATACTCCCAGGTACGTAAACTCCCTCACGCTTTCTACTTTCTCCCTCTTCCAGTACCATTTGCCTTGTTTTGCCCTCCCCTTGCTCTTACTGCAGACCATCACTTTCGACTTTTCTGCGTTCAATTCTAACTGCTTTTCCTCCAGATATGCTTCCAGGTTCTTCATCATCTCCTTTAACTCCACTGCCTCTTTTGCAACCAGCGCAACGTCTTCTGCGTAGGCCAGCGACCAGAACTTCTCTCTTCCCACTTTTATTCCTCCTGTCCTGTTCTTTCTGAAACATTCCTCCATGTCTGCGATAAACAGAGTGAACAGTGTTGGGCTGAGAGGGCCCTGTCTTACCCCCTCACTGGTCCAAAATTCCTCCGTCTCTCCCTCCTCCGTTTTCACTACGGTTCTCGTCTCCCAGTAAATCTCTTTGACCCTCTCTATTAGTCCTCTTCTTATCCCCAACTTGTCCATCTACTGTCACAGCTTGTCCCTGCTAACTGTGTCGAAGGCTGCTTTCCGATCTACAAAGAAGACATGTATTTTCCCTTTCTTTTTCTTCACCTCTCTCTCTATTACGTGTTGCAGGACGTATGCATTGTCTATTGCACCTCTGCCTTTTCGGAACCCTGCTTGCGTCTCCGGCAAAATCTTATTTTCCTCCATTTCCCTTTGCAGCCTGCCGTTTAGTATTGATGCGTATATTTTATACGCTGTGCATAAAAGGCTGATTCCTCTGTAATTCGCCGCCACTTCCTGATCCCCTTTCTTATACAGCGTTGTTATTACTGCTTTCCTCCACTCGTCTGGGAATCCTTTACCTGACCATATTGCCTTTATCAATTCTTTTAGCCTCTTTCGCGTATTTCCTTCGCAATACAACCATGCCTCGTTCTGTATCCTGTCTGTTCCTGTTGCCTTCTTCTTTTGCAGCTTCCTAATCTGCGCTTCGATTTCTTCATCTGTGACACCCGCTTCGTCATCCTTCTCCGCAGTCACTTCTCTTTTTTCACTCCTCCTTTCCTCGTCTGAGCCTCCTAACAGCTTCTTGAAGTGTTCTCTCCATTCCTCCTTTCCAATATTATTGTCCTTCCTTGTCTTTCTCTTTCTTTCCTTGTTTATGTTCGCCCAAATTTGATTTTCCCCCTTTGCATTTTTGATTTCCAGTTTTTCCTTTTGCTTCATCATCTCTCTCTTCCTCTCGCATATCCTTTTGAACTCCCCCCCCCCCCCCCCAGATACGCCTGTCTCTGCACCTTGCCTGTTTTCCATTTCTTGTACATTCTTTTCACCTTCCTCTTCTCCCTGCTGCACTCCTTATCCCACCAGCTCACCTGCCGTATTCTCCATTTCCTCGACCTACACTCCGTCTTTACTATACTTTCGTCTACCCCCTTCTTCAGCTCCTCCCAGATCTTCTCTATGTCCTCCTCTTCTCGGTACCTCTTCTCTCTTGTCTCTTCCTTATACCTCTTTGTCGACTCCTCGCTCCATCTGTTTATTCTTCTTATTGTCTCTTTTACCTTTTCCCTTACTCTTCCTCCTCTCACGCTGACTCTCAGACACAGTGGCTGGTGATCCGACTGTACTCTTTCTTCCACCCGCATTCTTTCTACCTTTTCCCATGCTTCCTCATTTACTACAACATAGTCGATTATCGACGCCCCCCTTTTTCCTATTTGCGTATACTCTCCCTCTTCATCTCCTTTCACGTTCTCGTTAAGCAGGAATAGACCCTCTTCCTCCATCCATTTGATAATTTTTTCCCCCTCCTTATTCCTTACTTTGTCTTTCGATTTTCGGTCCCCTTGCCCCTCCTGCTTCTCTTCTCCTCTGTATATGCTCGCCTCGCATCCAGTTCTGGCATTGAAATCTCCCCCAATTATCAGTACCTCGTCTCCTGCCTGTTCCCTTTCCTCCGTCAGTATCGGAATGAGCCTGCTTACCTCTTGGTTACTGTAGATCGACCATATGTTCCACTGTTCTTCCTCCACCCTTACTTTTACTCCGATCAGTCCTTCTACACTACTTCTTTCCTCCTGTATTTCCCATCCCTCTCTGACTCCTATTAAAATTCCTCCGCATGCTCTTCCTCTCTCCCTTTCCCTCCTTGCTGCCTGGTGCTTCTAAACATATCCCTGTGGTAGTCTCCCTCTCAGCTTCTCCCAACTTTTCTGTTCTACCCAAGTCTCTGTCAACCCTATGTAATCGTGGTGTTCCACATATTCCCAGAAGTCTCTATCCTTCCTGGCTAGCCCTGCCACATTCCAGAATAATAGCTTTCCACTTCTTCTGACTTCCTCCCTTTCCCTCTTTTGTTTCCCCCCTGACCCTTCATTACAACTCCTTCCCTCTCCTACCTTTTCTTCTTTCTCCTTTTCACCCAGCGAGGCTAATGCCGGAAAAACTTCCTTTCCCTTATTCCTCCCTCTTCGTCACACCACTCAAACCATTTACCCCCTATCACTATTTTTCTATATCTTACCTTAACCTCCCTGCGTTCAGCTATTTCTCCTCTAGCTATTGCCCTCAGTTGCCTTTGCACTGCCTGTTCTTCTTCAGTTAGGTCATGGTCTATAAAAAAGTCCCTCAGCCCCTTTTTGCCTTTCTTTCTCATTATTTCCTGCTTATTCTCCCAACTGTCTAATCTCACTATCGCCACCTGTTTTCCTTCCTCTCTCCCCTCAACTCTTACCGCCATCACCCCTTCCTTTATATTGAATTTTTCCTTTAACAGTCTCCTCGCTTCCTCTCTCACCTTTGCGCCTCTTACTTTTAGTCCCTTAATTGCAATGTTATTCCTCCTCTCCAGTCTCTCCTGCCTTTCCAGTTTCTTCTTGATCATAGCGATTTCTGTATCAGCTCTTATACTTGCTCCTGCCCTGCCTTTTTCCTGATTCTCCACCAGGTCCCTCCTCACTTTTCCCATTACCTCTTCTACCATTTCTCTCTTCTCCTCTTGCTTCCTCTCTTGTTCCTTCTCCTCTCGTGCTTCTCCCCTTCTTAGCATTCCCTCTACCCTCTTGAGCAGGTCCTCCTCCTTCCTTTTCCATTCTGCTTCCATCTTCTCTATCCTTCTTGATACTTCTTTCAGTTCTGACTCCACTTTTCTCTCCAGCTCCTATTACTACTGCTTTCCCTTCTCCTGCTCTCTTCCCCACTAGGTCTTAATCTTCCTATCATAGGTCTTAATCCCACTAGGTCTTAATCATCCTACCAATCTAACCTCACTTTTTACGTCTACTCCTTTTCTTTTTGGGTCTCGTAATTTAACTACTAGCTTTTCTTTTCCCCGCCTTCCTCTTTACTTCCTACCCCCTTTTTCTTTCTTCTTTTCAAATTTTCTGTCCTATTTTCCTATTTTTTCAACTAATTCCTCTACCACACTCACACTTCTCTCCATTCTCATCCGCCTACTTTAGACCATAGTTTGTATACATAATTTTATTTAATTGATTGAGAATGTTTTCTGGGATATAATAACAAAAAAATTAATTTTTTAATACATTTTTTAAACAAATGACTTTTAGGCAACTTTTCTGACACAGTTAAATTCTTAGTTAAAAAGTATACAATTTGTAAAAAACGAAATTTTTATGACCCCTGGTTACCGAAATATTTCCAAAAATGTGTTTTCTACCCTCAACTTTGAGGGGTATTTCCACCACTTCAGAGTGGATGGTTGCCGGTAAAAAAATGCGTGTCTAATATTATTTCGAGGACTATCTGTGACATAAATTTCATCAAAATCGGTGCGTTCGAATGTTCCCTTGTTAGTTTAAATAAGTGTGTAGTGCATTCACTATGAAAATAGTGTATCCCCTTTTATTACTTTTGTAAATATCACAGATTATCATCACACATTGACTTTAAATTTTTTAAATTTTTGTTGTTTTTGATATTACACAATGATTTATAATTCTATCTAAATCAAGAATAAGGTTTTAATTAACAATGTAGCCATAGGTGTAGGATTTGGAAATTACAGGATAGAATGTGGGAAAAAATTTCATTTATTCATTAATTCCCTTTCGAGGAAGGTCGGTCATTTACAGGTAGGATCATGGTTTTGTCGGTAGAGCAAAGAAACATATAATAAATTAAGAATCAACCAGATGGGTTAAGTTAGCGCCGGACTAGAAGCAATCTTAATGAATTATATCTCAAAAAATTGCTCGCAATTTGCTCATCAAAAATATAAAATTGCTCACTCGGCGCCGATTATTAAAAAAAAGTTATTAAACAATTTCGTAACAAACACTAATTTGACGATTTCTAAGTTATCCGAGTACGAACGGGATCCTTTCTGGGCTCAAAAGATTGCGATTAATTTGCTCATCACTGCCCCACCTTTTTATTTGCGTTTTATTAACGTTTTTTGAGTTGAAAATAATAATTAAATTTTCGGTGTTTTAAGGCCTGGAAAAACGACAGTAGCGCCGCTAGTTTTGAAACATGGAACTAACACCCAGTAAAAGCAGTGTTACCAGGACGTGGGATTTTTCCCACGCAAGCGCACTACCTAATCCTTAGTAATGTAGGGTGCTTTCCAACAAGAGACACAGGCGACACTGTGTAACACAGTGTCTACATTGGTGCTTTCCAAATATGACACAGAGAGACACAGAGCCACACAGAGCGACACTGCAAGACACAGCTCAAACTTGAGTTTGGCCGTGTCGGACGTCAATAGTGCCAACACATCGAGCAAAGAAATAATTTTTTCAAGTGTGGTACCTTTAATATAGACTACATTTATAGGAATTCATAATACTGGTCTTTCAAAGCTGTAAAAATACTTCTAGTTTGATTAAGACTTAATAAGTTTTTTCGCACTGTTGCGTGGCCGTTCAGGGATTTTCGATAGACGATGTGGGTTGCATCCAGTGGAAGAGGTGTGACTCTCCACAGGAGATGAAGGAGTTTAAAATGAATAATTTACAATATATGTTTAAGAAACTTTAAATATATTAAACTAAATAGAACGATTACTTTAATTACTCTAAATATAATAACTGAACAAAACAACAACTTTGAACAATATTTAATAATTATGAACAGAAAATAATTATAATAGCTTCGTATAACGTTATACGTCCGAACGCTTCGAGATCTTGCGCAAGAGTGCCGATGCAACCGTTTAACAAAAGAAACTCGCATGCAATATTTCACGATCGCTTCGCTCCGCGAATCAGAAGGTACTTTACATTCAATCTTTAATTCAATTGGTTCCGTACGTATGCAAGACGAGGTTTTTACGCGGGAAGCAATGACTTGATATGGCAACGTTGATAAAACAAATGAAATCGAGTGATCAGACTTCCTGTGGCGTGATGTCGATTTGCCGCCTTTAGTTACACATGGTTACACACGTCTTGCATTTACAATGTCGATAGCCTATGTTCCTACCTTAACCGTACAATACTTCTTATCGAATTTCCACACCGCGAATAACCATAGTAACCGCGTTCGCATGAATCTATAGATGTGAGGTGGTGTGGCACACAACAGCACAATTTTTAAGTTAACTTCGAAATTTCAGAGCACTCAAACTGCTAATCGATAAAATTTTCACGATTTATCTTGTGACCGTCAGTCTACGAGAGATAAGATAAACCCATAATCATTATTAGTAAACAAGGGACTTATTCATCATCTCCAGTATAAAAGAGCAGCCAACGAAGGAACGACATGCATAAGTCAGAAGTCAAGCCTAAGGAACGGATCAACGTCGCAAGGCCTTCAGCCCATTCTCTGTACTGCTCCGAGTATTGTAATAAGTAGTGTTGTAAGATTGAGTAGTTTGTAAAAGTAGAGTTTAAGAAGACGCAATAAAAATCCTTTTTAAAAACTCGAATTCCTGGACCTCGCCGGTAACAATCTAAAATATATTTTTCTATTAAGAATTATACAGGAAAAATAACTTACCATATTCGAAAATAATATACTTTTGTTTGTTGCGAAATAATTATCAATCCGAATCTTCTTCTTTACGGGTTTGGATTTTCTACAGACAGATTTGAATCTACGTTTTTTACTACGTTATACTCATTATAGTCTTTTACGCACTCTAGTGACCGTATTTAGTAACTTATCTGTTCCAATTAGACTACAGAATTGTGTTGCACTGTGTCTCTTTGTGTTACACTGTGTCACACCCAGCATGCTTGTTGGAAAGCACACGTATATATTTCACTCAAATATGGGGTATCGTTAGATCCCTGTGACAATTGAAATACGGTAGATGTTGCGCTATCACGCAAATTGTCCATCGTGAAGTTGCGAAACACTGCTGCCATCACACAGTACCGTGTCACACGTGCAAAACATTAAAAACCAGATGTGAGGAAGTTTCTCTTCGATGACCGTTGGCGCGTCCGTTAAACTTTCCCTTTTCAGTTTATATCAAATATAGATTTCGCTCTTATGTAAGCGTAAAACGGCCGGTTATAGCGAGAACGGCCGATTGCGGCGATCCTGGATTCCGTAGCAACGGCGAACAATTGCCAGTCCAGTCCCGACCACGTTTTAATAAAGATCGATTTATATATTTTTTATGAAGAAGAGTTTACTTCCACCCACCCTCTTATGTTAATTTGAAGATCATGTCCGGTGGAAGCTTACAATTTATCAGAAGTGGGATCTGAATCGGAAAGTGATTTAATTGAAGTGTGGTCGAGGAAGTGGTCTCAGGCGGAACTGTGCGCGTTAGTGAGTGAGAAAGTTAACGAATTATGGACTTGACTGTCGCGGAACTAAAAGAGTGTCTTCGTCCTCACTCGCTGCCTACTAGTGGAAACAAAGCGGAATTAGTGAGAAGACTACAGGTCACAGATCCATTAGAATCGTGGAGGAACGCTGGAATCGAGGGAACCGCTAATATGTCGCAGAACGAGGCAAGTACGACACCGACGGTGGTAGAGCCTTCTGTATCGGCTCAGATGACTAGTGAAGTTGTGAGCAATTCGACGGTATCAGCTGAATTCGAATTGGAATGGTTACGCCGAGAACGGGCCTTGATGCAACGCAAAATAGAAATTCTTAAAAGAGAAAATGCAGTGTAGCAAAGAGAGTCGCCGTCATTAACCGTCACCGACAGCGTAAGATCTGCTTCCATCAAAACGGCGAGTACCTTATTAAACGAATTTGAAGGAAATACAGATGTTTTCCAATTATGGTATCAGCAACTTATGTTATTGCGGAGAAACCACAATTTAGAAGAAGACGCGGTACGAACACTGATAGTGCAAAAGCTGAAAGGAAAGGCACTTAAGTGGTTTTATTCCAAAACGAGATATTTCGAGTGTAGTGTCGACGAGTTGCTGATAAGGGTGTGCAAATACCCGGCTCGTCGAGCTCGGGTCGGGCCGAAGAAAGTCGGTCGGGCTCGGGCGGGTACCCGACACACTCGGGCCTAGGGGAACCCGACTAGTCTCGGGCCGCCCGACTGATCTCGGGTATTTCGTCTACTTCGGGCCAACATGGCAGACTAGAGGCTGTTCGGTGTAACTCTCACGCTCCATGATACCGGCGATTCAGTGCGAGACACGCTCATGCAGCGTAAGAGTTACACCGAACAGCCTCGAGTCCGCCATCTTGACCCGAAGCAGACGAAATACCCGAGATCAGTCGGGTTCCCCTAGGCCCGAGTGTGTCGGGTACCCGCCCGAGCCCGACCGACTTTCTTCGGCCCGACCCGAGGCGTCGGGTACCCGGCACATGGCACAGCCTGCACACCCTTAGTTGCTGACCGACATGAAGATTATGTACGATCGACGTGAAAATAAAAGACTGTTACGAAAAGCATTCGAAGAGCGTACGTGGTGTAGTGGGGAGACTTTCGACGACTATGTGCACGAAAAGATTATTATGGCGAATAAAATATGTTAGGTCTAATATTTTGTAGCACATGTAATGTATGAAAGTCCCTAGATGAGAGTTGGTAGAGAGATGGGAGCCGGGAAGAAGGAGAGTATAAGTGTGTGCCCAGAAGGGATTGCGTGGGTCTCCAGTCAGAAGAGAGATTGGAGATTCGTATTATAAGAAGGATTGAGCGTTGATCCTAAATTGTAACCCGAGAACAACCTTTGTGATACAGTTAAATAAAGAATATATATTAAAAACTATCCTAACAAATAGCAATAGACGAGGACGAACTTATCGATTGTGTCATTGATGGAATAACCGACATGCAATTACGAAATCAAACACGGTTACAAAATTTCAAGTCTATGACTCTGTTACGTGAATCTTTTGAGTGCATATCGCGACCGAGTGAATCAAAAGGGCCGATCGCAAATCGACCAATTAACAAAAAGCCGGTTTTGCCGCAAGAAGGACCGAAGAAATATCCGCCGAGAAGTATCAGGTGTTACAACTGCAGCGGAGAGGGCCACGTTGCGTCAGAGTGCAAACAGCCGAAGAGAGAAAAGGGATCGTGCTACAAATGTGGCAAATTTGGGCACTTTTCTAAGGATTGCAACCCGCAGAAGGAGCAGATTAACCATATCGCATCCGACCAGGAGGAAGAAGATTCCCGAAAACTCGTATCGTACCAGATAAGTTATGCAGATAAGACAGATTTATTAACTTTAGATACCGTATTCGACACTGGAAGTCCTATTAGTTTTATTAAAGAAAAGTTTGTTCCGAGGAAAGTCATTTTAGAGAACGTGGATGACGGTAAAACTAATCATTATGGTGTAAATCAGAGTCCTTTAGTTAAGTTAGGAAAAATAGTCGTTAGTATAGAAACCAAAGATGCTCAGTGCAAAGACGTAGAATTATTTGCGGTACCGAATAGTACAATGTTCACTCCTGTCGTCATAGGAAGAGATATTTTACGGAAATTAAATTACGTTTTAAAGAAAATAGAAGTCACAAATTTGGAACCTGAAAATTATGACATTTTGTCCATTAACGTACAGGAATTGCAATCTGAATCCGCAGATTTGTTAAATATCAATTCGGAAATACCAAACGAGACACAAAATATATTAAGGACGACATTTGAGACGGATTACGTACGAGCGGAACGACCTGTCGAACCAACGATCAAAGCGGAACTGCAGATAAAATTACGGGACCACCAGCTTTTTCATTTTACGCCGCGCCGATTATCTATTTTTGAAAAGAATCAGGTGCAAGAAATTATAGATGATTTGCTCGAAAGGAAAATTATTCGTCCCATCGAATCGGAATACGCTTCGCCTATAGTTTTAGTTAGAAAAAAGAAGGGGAGAGTACGCATGTGCGTTGACTATCGTTCACTTAACAAGTTTATTATTAGGGATAACTATCCTTTACCGGTGATAGAAGATCAGATCGACATTTTAGCTAATAAAAGATATTTTTCGTTATTGGATTTACAAGACGGTTTCCACCATGTCAAAATTGCAGACGAATCAATTAAGTACACGTCATTCGTAACACCTCTAGGGCAGTTTGAATATCTAAGAATGTCCTTCGGTTTAAAAACCGCGCCTCTAAAATTTCAAAAGCTCGTGAATGATGTTCTACGAGAATTCATTTCAGCCGGAGACGTGGCCGTTTATTTGGACGACTTTTTGGTTGCCACGGAAACATTTGATCATCATTTTGCCGTTTTGAAAAAGATCTTTAGAGCCTTAGTTGAGAACAAATTGACATTACGCGTGGATAAGTGTAAGTTTTTATATACTGAAATAGAATATTTAGGCTACATCGTTTCAGCGAATGGTATTATGCCAACGAAATCCGGAATAGATGCGGTTGAAAATTTCCCCGTACCTCGAAATGTGCACGACGTACGACGATTTTTAGGACTATGTGCTTCCTTCCGAAAATTTGTGGAATGTTTCTCGATTGCGGCTAAACCCCTTTACGATTTATTAAAGAAAGATGAAACGATCAACTTTGGTGAGGAACAGTTAAATGCATTTATGAAATTAAAATCAAATTTAACAGAAGCTCCTATTTTATCCATTTACGATTCCCGGCATGAAACTGAATTACATTGTGACGCGAGTAGTTTAGGTTTTGGTGCAGTACTGCTACAGCGGAAAGTAGATCAAAAACTACACCCTGTATTGTATTTCTCAAAGCGTGCATCAAGTACCGAAAGTAATTACCACAGTTATGAGCTCGAGACATTAGCCATCATTTACGCTCTTAGACGTTTTAGAATATATTTGTACGGTATTAAGTTCACGATTATTACGGACTGTAATTCGCTCAAGCTTACAATGGATAAAAAAGATATAAATCCGCGAATATCTCGATGGGTTCTTGAGTTGCAACAGTATGATTATGTCATGCAACATCGTTCCGGTACACGAATGGTTCACGTAGATGCACTGAGCCGAACAAACCAAATACTCATCGTCGAAGACAATCCGTTCGAAATTAGTTTAGCAATAAGTCAGAATCAGGATAGTACAATTAAAGCATTGAAAGAAAAATTACAGGAAACAGAAGATAAGTTATTTGAGATGAGGAATGGCGTTGTGTATAGAAAAAGCAATACTAATGATATTTTATTTTATGTACCCGAAGGAATGGAGCAAAATATGTATTTTGTTTAAGTACCACGACAAGATGGGCCACTTAGGAAAAGACAAAGTTTGCGATTTAATTCAAAGAACATATTGGTTTCCCAGGTTAAGAGAAAAAGTCAATTGCCATATACAAAATTGTTTGAAATGTATTGCGTTTTCCGGAAATACGGGCAAGCAACCAGGCCGCTTACATAATATTCCCAAGGGGAATGTGCCGTTTTCTGTTGTACATATTGATCATTTTGGCCCTGTTGATAGGGCACATACCGTGAAGTTGTATATCTTTTTAGTTATCGATGCATTTACGAAATTTATTAAATTGTATGCGACCAAAACTACTAAAACTAGGGAGGTTGTAAATCATTTACAACAATATTTTAAAGCATATAGCAAACCAGATACCATTATATCAGATAGAGGTAGTTGTTTTACATCAAAAGAATTTGCAGATTTTATGTCGGAGTCTGAAATAAAACATATTAAAATCGCGACAGCGTCACCTCAGGCTAACGGCCAAGTGGAAAGGTTTAATCGAACCATTATACCGATGTTAGCGAAGTTAACCGACAACGCGAAGGGTCGTCATTGGTACCAAGTTTTAGGCGAAATAGAATATGCACTAAATAATTCGGTTAACGCAGCGACAAAAGAAATACCTAGTGTATTACTTTTCGGAGTAATGCAGAAAGGCAAAGTTATTGATAAGCTTCGTGAGTTTTTAGAAGATAATGTATGCGTTAAGTCTAGGAATTTAGAAAACATTAGACGTAAGGCCGAAACTAAGATTAAAGCTGCGCAAGATTATAATAAGACATATTACGATAGGAAACATAAGGTCCCATGTAAATATAAGATCGGTGACTATGTCATGGTGAAAAATTTCGAAAGCACTCCCGGTGTTACTAAAAAACTTTTGCCCAAATCGAGAGGCCCGTATGAAATTGTTAAGGAATTACGTAATGATAGGTATGTCGTTGCAGATAGTGAAGGTCACCAGCTGTCCCAAAGACCGTATCAAGGTGTGTGGGAATCTGAAAACATGCGGTTTTGGAGAAAAGACTCTGATCTCGGTATCGATAATGAATGATTGTGTTCCTTCAATAGACTTTATGTTTGATATTGTAACGTTTATACGATATTCCATAACAGACATTTTAAGTTACCTAGCATTTACGAACAAATGTATGTATTTTTCCTTTCGTTTTCTTTTTTTTTCGTGTTTTATTGCTGTTCGTTTTAATTTAAATTATTATTTCCGCTTTTTAAATAGTGCGAACCCTAAGATCCCGTGTGATCCGATATGTTAAGCGTTTTCGTGTGCAGTTTAAAACTGATATGTGTGTGTGTGATATTGAGTTGTATGTCCAGGGACGGACATATGTCAGGATTGGCTGAAATTGTAAGCGTAAAACGGCCGGTTATAGCGAGAACGGCCGATGCGGCGATCCTGGATTCCGTAGCAACGGCGAACAATTTCCGACGCGAATAAAAGGAGAGAAAAACAAATGAGCGTCGCGGCGTGTCGCAACGTGACGACGTTGGTGAAGAAAACGAGCAGTCCAGTCCCGACCACGTTTTAATAGAGATCGATTTATATATTTTTTATGAAGAAGAGTTTACTTCCACCCACCCCCTTATGTTAATTTGAAGATTATGTCCGGTGGAAGCTTACACTTAGGAAATTAGAAGCACAGAACTTGTTGATCAAAACTACACTAATTTATATACTCTTACACGGAAGGAAATACCTGCCCTTTTTCCTCGCGTACATGGTCATTGTTTACGGGTTTGAGCGTGGTCTTGTGGAAATGACAATTTCGCCCTTCCCGTGTATTTAGCGAGTACTTTCTTGTTTGAGTGGACTGTATTTTATTATAAATATGAACAAACTTAACTTGTATAACAAACTGTGAGTAACAAAAACTGACAATGAGATGGATAAACTTAATTGAATGATGTGAACTTGACTTAGTGAGTGATATGAGATCCGGACGAGGCGCTATTCGTGTACGGATGTGTGAATGTTGCCGAACTAAGAGTGTTGAGTTACAGAATCCGGACGAGACGCTACTCGTGCCGGAGGTGTGGATGTGAGTGTTCGAGACGTTACTCGTAGACTGATGATTTTTCTAATGAGCCAATGTCGCGAGGCCTTCACCCGCGCTTCCCCTTCCGAGGGCACCTTGCTAAGAAGAATGTGATTTTTTCGCCCTCGGAAGTTGTACGGAAAAGGTCGTTTTTATAAAAATAACTAGCGCGTGGTGAATTTGGCGGGAGTGCTGGTTTTGGCGCGCGCCCCCCTTCTGGGAATGATGGAGGGGTAAAGGTCTGCGGGAGGAGAAGAAGGCCCGCTCGAGGGCTGCTCGACGGCCGAAGAACACGCTCCGGCGCACTGAGTTTATTGCACGGCAATAACCATTGAGTCTTTGCTGAAAATCTGGAAATAATCAAACTCGCAGGCGAGGATTTCTTGGAAAAGAGAGTCCGCAGAAGTTCCACATCTGGCACTTCTGCGTCCCGTTCCACTAACTGTTTTCTCAAAAATAGTTGCCTCTTCGTCCGTGTAATAAACCTTATGCATTAAGGCAGTGAGGCGCGGTAGTTGATCATTTCGGCGTCTTTCGAGCAATCCCGCCTGCTTCTCCCAACCGTTCTGTTTCGGCCAACCAGGCTTGTCTTGCCTTTCACCTCGCAGGGTCGAATCTATTGGAGCGAGCGTGGCAGCATACTGGGACGTCATTCGCAACTAAACGCTCGCGCTGGAAAGATGTGCCGCGCTCGCCGACGACTGTAAACAGATCGATGCGCGTGACGCATCGATTCAGATTATACGTCGAGAAACAGTTTCAGATTGCACTACGTCGCGTGTAGGATATAGGAATCAGGGTGGAAGGTAATCATGTTCCCATTAAACACGGTTCATTTAAAAACTGAATAACTGTTTTTTGGGTCGCTGATTACGAATCTGAACTCAAATTTTTTTAAAAACAAAAGGGCGGTTGATATATAGAGGGTAGCTATGTACATTAGCTTATTCAGCTTACATTGCTAACTTCAAAATGGGAAAAATAAAAACTACCACAAAGTAGCCTCTGAGACCATTGAAGATGTTTAGTTTAAACTATATAGAAATAGTTCCTGCTAAAATTGGCTTTATCTATCTGCACCTTTTGTTGATATTCCTTCCTAAAGTTTATGTAACCCAGACCAGTTGCATAGATCCAGTGGGACACGCGGTCAATAAATTACCGGGTTTCTTAAAGATACCGTGCAATAAAAACAAAATCTTATTGGCACTAACGAGGACGAAGACTTCTAAAGCATCACTTTTATTACTTAATTGCTTTATTGTTAGGATGAGAGCAAAGAGGAATGAGCTAGGTTATCCGATTGAAAGGAAATCCTAGTCTTCGCCGTGCAGGGTTCTCTTAAAAATTTAATAACTTAGAAGTATCGAAAGGTACTCGGCTAAAACTTTCCACATATATTCCTTAGACTATATAGAAGTTATTTCTGTAAATATTTCGTGCGTTTACCTGTCCCCTTCATTGGTATATCTGCCAAAAGTTTACGAGACAGTCTGGTGACAGCGCGTTTCCGAGGTGCGCGCGACTCTTTAAACAATAAAAACTCATTGAAGCCGGATTCGGCCGGATATGATTTTTGCAGGATCGTTTAGGGGAAGGATTATAGAAAACAACTGTGGAAATTAGAGCCTGGGACTCGTTGGGACTTGGAAGATCTTGACTGCAAAAGATAAAAAACTTTGACGATTTTCTTTCACTCATTTAACATTAATTTTTGAATAAACTAGAAACAATAATTTTATATTCCGCACGTGAATTTTTATCGTTGAAGAATGCTTCTCAAGTAGAAACAATCATTATTAAAAAATATTGTATACTTTCGCCAGAATGTCACGAAGAAAACAACGTGTTTTTTCGATAGAAAGTGGTCTTCAGAAAAAGTTTCAACTTTAAGCGTTTGTTGTAACTACAATTTTTATCCAATTTCAATAATTTTTTATATCTGAGGTCCATGGACATTTAAGAATCGATATCACAAGAAAAAAAGTCCAAATTCCAAAATCGACTTTATGCATTTTGCGCGGTTAAATGCACATTCTGGACCACTGTGCGCCGGACTGTCTCGTAAACTTTCGATAGGTATAACAATGAAAGGCGCAGGTAGACGCAAGAAATATTTGCAGAAATAACTTCTATATAGTCCAAGGAATATATGTGGAAAGTTTTAGCCGAATATCTTTCGATACTTATAAGTTATTTAATTTTTAAGTGAACCCGGCACGGCGAAGACTAGGATTTCCTTTCAATCGGATAACCTAGCTCATTCCTCTTTGCTCGCATCCTAACATTAAAGCAATTAAGTAATAAAAGTGATGCTTTAGAAGTCTTCGTCCTCGATAGCGACAATAAGATTTTGTTTTTATTGCACGGTATCTTTAAGAAACACGGGAATTTACTGATCGCGTGTCCCACTGGGTCTATGCAGCAGGTCTGGGTTACATAAACCTTAGGAAGGAATATCAAGAAAAGGTGCAGATAGATAAAGCAAATTTTAGCAGGAACTATTTCTATATAGTTTAAACTAAACATCTTCAATGGTCTCAGAGGCTACTTTGTGGTAGTTTTTATTTTTCCCATTTTGAAGTTAGCAATGTAAGCTGAATAAGCTAATGTACATAGCTACCCTCTATATATCAACCGCCCTTTTGTTTTTAAAATTGTTGAGTTCAGATTCGTAATCAGCGACCCAAAAAACATTAGAATACTAATTTTTGTGCAAAACAATTAATTTTTAAACAAACCTGTCCGCCATATTTAATCCGCCATTTTGTTTTTAAAATTTTTGAGTTCAGATTCGTAATCAGCAACCCAAAAAATAATAGAATACCAATTTTTAACTCAATCCGATGTGTGGTGAGCCCGTGGTGACGATTTGAAAAAGATTGAAAACTGCGCGAGGTGCGTGAACAGCTAAATTCACGCTCTGGACCAGTGTGCGGCGGCAGCGCCTTGCCGAGGTGCGCGCGACTCTTTAAACAATAAAAATTCGTCCGAGGCGGATCCGGGCGGATTAGCTTTTTGCAGGATCGTTTAGGGGAAGGTTTACAGAAAAGGGTGGTGTTAATTAGAGAGTGGGATTATGTGGGACTATGAAGATATTGACTGCAAAAGATAAAAAACTTCGACGATTTTCTTTCATGTTTTCAACATTAATTTTTGAATAAACTACGAACAGTAATTTTATGTTCGACACGTGAATTTTTATCGCGGAAGAATGCTCTTCAAATAGAAATAATAATTGTTAAAAAATATTGCACAGTTTCGCCAGAATGTTAGAAAGAAGACAACGTGGTTTTTCGATAGAAAAAGGCCTCCAGAAAAAGTTTCAACTTTAAGCGTTTGTTGTAACTACAATTTTTATCCGATTTCAAAAATCTTTTCGGTTCTGAGGTCGGTGGTTATTTAGGAATCGATATATGCAAAAAAAAATCGAAATTCCAAAATCGACTTTTTGACTTTTGCGCGGCTAAATGCACATTCTGGACCACTGTGCACTTGTGTCTTGAATACAAAGTTTCACCGAGAAATGCTATTTTTTTATTTACATAACAAACAAATAAAAAATAATAATAAATAAGTAGAAATAACATTAAAAATAACAAATAAAGAAACACTATTAATCACGCAAACACTATTAATAACTATTAATTACGTAATTACATACGTAAAAGACTTTTGCACAGCTAGAATCGCATTTTAAACCACTGTGGCACGTCGTTCTGATCTCCGCGACTGACGCGTAAGGCACGTCTTTCCAGCGCGAATGATTAACTAAGAGTGTCGCTCCCAATGCGCCACCACGCCATGGCGCGCCAGTGCCAATAGGCACGACCGTGACGCTTACAGAGTGGCTGTGAATCAGTGACATCTCGGCTGTATGTTTTGGTGAAGGAGGCGGTGTTTCTCGAAGGACGGCTCTGGCGTGCAAACAATTCTTGATGCTGATCTAGGGTACATAGAGTCTGATTTCGAAACCATTATAAAAGAAATTAAAAGGGCATATGTGCCTGAACAATCGCAACATAAATGGCAAACCGAATTAGTTTTCGCGAAACAAGAATACTGGGAAAGACCCGTTGATTTTGGTAGACGCGTTGAAACAATCCAGAATCGAGCGAAGGAAATAATACGCGAAAATAGTACTCCAGACATAGCTTTAGAAATGCTTAAAGTCTTAGAGAAAACCGCGCTTTACACTTTTATATCTGGAATAGGAATTTCGGAATTAGAGAATAAGATATACTATGCAAAACCGCAGACTTTAAGAGATGCAACAGAAACTGCTGATACAGCATGGGAATATTTAAAAAACAGACACGCGAGAATTACCGCGAATACGTATCCACATGTCAACAACAATTGTGAATATTGCGGGAAGTCAGGTCATATTTTTTACAACTGTCCTTATAAAAGAAACGTGGAGGCTCCTTACACATTAGACAAATATACAACACTTTCACAGACACAATCACGTACACAACAACAAAACGTACATGTAAATGCTTTTCAAACTAACCAAGTATCACAGTATAACACGAATTACCCTAACGCACAATACTTCCCACAAACGCAATGCAGTTATTGTAATCGTATCGGCCACGTAATTGAGGAATGTCGAAGTTTAATTAAAAATCAAAAATTTTGTAGTAAATGTCAAGTTCGAGGTCATTTATTAAGCGAGTGTCGTGTAGCAAAACCACAATATGAAAACAAACAAAACAACTGCAGCTATTGCAATCAAGCCGGTCATATAATCGAAGAATGTAGAATGCTAATTCGAAATCAAAAATTGTGTAGTCGGTGCAATATTAGAGGCCATACCTTAACCGAATGCCGTAGATTCCAAAACACGCAGGCCCCGGTAAGAACAATTGAATGTGGAGATGTCCAAACTTCCGCCGAATATTTAAACTAGACAATTGTCTTTTAGGTGAGCGAACTAAAAGACGCCATGAACGAAATGCCGCTCAACAGAAATTAGATATAAACTCCCCGGAAATCGACTCAATTTATTTGTCCGTGAAAAGCGAAAGCTATAACGCTCCAACAGTAAAAATACAATCACCGCAACTAAAAACTCCAGACACAGATTTTTTAATAGATACCGGAGCGAAAGCACCGGCACGCAAAAAAAATTAAGTAGAATGTGCATTTGACCGGACCTACCTACGGGTACGTATTTTGGTCCGCTGAATCCGAATTCGAGGTCAGTTTGACCCCTACACCCTCGAAATTTCGAGAAAACTTCGAAAAACCGTAAAAATGATGAAAATCGGCAGTTTTAATGATAAAAAAATTTTTTGGAACTAAACTAAGCGTGATTTTCATGTATTTCGATCCGCTGAATATGAATCGAAACTTTATTGAGACCACGAGCCGTTTTAAATGTAAAAAAATCACACAAAGCCTCCAAAATTCCGAAAAAAGAGGAATCCACTACGAAGATCATTTGAGGATAAAAGAGAGCGATACAAACGAAGGAAAGTTTAGGATTCGTAAAAATCATTTCTTTCTATCTTTTTATGTCTTGTGTTTTTCACAGATTTCAAGTTATTTGATATATCTACGTTATAGAGTATTTATTTTAAGCATTAAATCATGTTCAATAAATTTTTTTTCTGTTGCTCCATACGGCCCTGAGTCTAAGAAATATAGACTCTCCAACTCAGCAAGTGGGGATGTCCGGCCCATAGCGTCGTCGAGGGACTTCGGAGGAAAAATCCTCGAAGTCACTTGCCTTACGAACACCGAAACGCAAACGATATCGAGCTCGCTGACGACGAAAACCGTCCTAGTTTGCTGTTTTATTTTTGGAGTATTAACTATCTCGCGAACGAACAAGTTCTCCGTCGGTCGAGGACGATCGCGACGATAAAATCACTCATTCGCGAAGTATAATCGACGCGGACCGCGAGTGAGAATAGTGGTTGTTAAAGTCATCCACGTCAGACCTTGACGCCACGAAACAGCATTTCTGTTCTAATACCCCGCATTTCCTCAGTGCGTCAAAATAGAGAGTAGTGCAACTAGGTGCGTACGAACACATTACACGACTCCACGTAACACCTTTGTACCACACACATACAGTACACTTAAAACTGTAACCAGCCATTTATACGAAAATATAACTTGTTCGAGTTTTGATCACTTCGGGTTTAAATCCTTTACGACTACCTACTAGAAATCTCCAGCCTGCGATCCCACAGCAATACATCTTTACCGCTCGAGGTGTATTGCAACAATTATAAAGTTACGTCAGCCTTACTAACATTCCTGTGGCATCTTGTGTTAATCACACGAGAAAGTCCATAAGTGTTCCAACCTCCTGTGGCATCTTGTGTTAATCGCACGAGAAAGTCCATAAGTGTTCCAACCTCCCGTAGCACCTCGTGTTAATCGCACGAGATAGTCTACAAGTGTTCCAACCTCCCGTGGCATCTAGTGGTAACCATACACCGGAAAGTCCACAAGTGATTCAACTTCCTACGGCTATCTCGTGTCTCCTATACACGAGATTGTTCGGTACTAACAACTTCTAAAAACCAACATCCAAACGAACACTCTACCTTATTCTTTTACCTCGGCCACCCGCAACGCTCCTGGCCCTGGCTCGTAACACTGTTATGAATGGTAATTTTTACAATTTTTTCGAATTTTTCCAGCTTTAGAGGGTGAATAGACTAAAAAAATTAAGATGCGAATTGAAGACATCAAAAGATATAAAATTTTATCTGAATTGGACCAGAAGAAGTTTTTTTATCATGAAAACTATATTTTTTCGGAATTTTCGAGAGTTTTGTGTGATTTTTTCACATTTAAAATGGCTCGTGGTCTCAATAAAGTTTCGATTCATATTCAGCGGATCGAAATACATGAAAATCACGCTTAGTTTAGTTCCAAAAAATTTTTTTATCATTAAAACTGCCAATTTTCATCATTTTTACGGTTTTTTGAAGTTTTCTCGAAATTTCGAGGGTGTAGGGGTCAAACTGACCTCGAATTCGGATTCAGCGGACCAAAATACGTACCCGTAGGTAGGTCCGGTCAAATGCACATTCTACTTAATTTTTTTTGTGTGCCGGTGAAGTTAATTTAATAAAACTTAACGCCGTATTACCGTCCGCAGAAGTTAGACCACACAATAAAATTCAATTAAGAGACATAAGGCCTGAAAAAATAACAACTCTCGCAGAAATAACAATTAATATTCAAGGCAAAGAACATAATTTTCATATTGTTCCAAACACGTTTCCAATAAAGCAGCAGGGCATATTAGGATCCGAATTTTTAAATAACGAAAACGCAGTGTTATTGTACGCGCAGAACACACTTACACTTAATGTTAATGGCAGTACAGTAATACCTTTTACAAATAATAAAATAACAGTGCCAGTACGGGCTGCAAAGGTAATTCCGATAAAAATAAATAATTCAAGAGATACAGAGTACGGAATTTTGGGTAAACTTAATCTAGCAAGGGAACATATCGAACTGTCAATCATCGATTTTGATGAAAATTGAGTATGATGTAGTCCTCGTTAAAATATTGGGCACCTATTTTTTTTATCGGCAATCATCGCCCTTTAAGGGGTGGAAACCACCCCCAAAGTTAGGACCCTAAAGTATATTTCGTCGATTATCTCGGAAACTATGAGAGATAGAGCATTTGCGTAAATTGACGAAATTTGCGTCTATTAACAATCAACACAATGGTAAAAATTATTTTGCAAAATATCAATTTGTTTAAACAATATATGAAAAATTCGAATTTTTTTGTTAGTTTTTCTCCTTTAATGCCGATGAATTTTCTTGTGTATTTGTTTATAGAAACTATAGGTCCTTTACAAAAATACGGATAAATCGGAATTTTGATTTTTTCACCAGAAAAAAAGTTATTAAACTTGAAATTGTACCGTTCGACGCGCGAAATAGAGTGCCTACATGAGTCGTTCTTCGTCCTAAGCCTTTTACAACGTAACCGAATTTGTTAAGTGGACTGGTCGAAATTTAATTAGTAATCTTCAACGAAAGATACAAATCGAAAACTTTTCAAAAATTAATTTTACCCTTCATGACGGTTCTTATTGTTAGTCCGTGAACAGGTCGAGCTTATCCGTATTGTGCCGATTTGGAAATATCCCGCCATAAACCTCGTTACAAACCACCTCTCTCAAGGGAGCCGAAAATTGTCTCACTTTAACCCTTTGACTACTGTTGGTGCCTATTGGCGTTTGAAACATGTTGGCTTCCTAGTACTGTTGGCGTCAATAGGCGTGCGGATCAAAGGATATAGCCGGATAAGGACGGCAAAAGTGCCCCCAAAGATAATTAACCTTGAGGCATACCGTTCGATAGGGCTCTTTGGAAAAACCCCTCTTGCAAAGTTTTAACCCGGTACCCTCACCGTAGGGGTAGTTATGGGGTAAAACGTGTTTTTCGGTTTTTGCTCGATTTATCCCGTTTGGCTTGATAAAAAATTCTGAAAAAAATCACAGATGTTGTATCCAATGGTATGCATACATTGGAATTCTTTCAGATTTTTTGGCTGGAAAACCGATGTTTAAAAAATCAACAAAATTTATAAACATTAATTTTTGATTGAAAATATGAAGTGACCACTTTGATATTTTTACATATAGTTGCACAGTACCCCAATTAATAATTCTGTGTTACGTCCCGAACTAAATTTTTCGTTCATTTCTCGTATTATTTTTCATTATTATTTCCGCTTATATCTTGGCTAGCAGATGTAATTTCTCTAGTAAACGCATTCCCACAATGTTTTATCAGAAGCGTTACAGGACTGTTGCGCCCTAAGCGCATTCCATCACGTACCTATCGATAAGAATTTAGTAAGAACTGAACAGAGAAGAAGAATAAAGAGTTGCATTCCCAGAATTAAAACCTAAGCATAACGTGACCACGGAACGTGGCTACCACCTCCACCATGGGTCCACCCTTCGTGAGACCCGGGGCGAGATTAACTCGTCACTCTTGTCTGGAAAGTCGCGATGTGCGTAGGCATTGAGTCCGGGGTGTCGTTAAGCCAAGTTATCCGCGAATAACTTCAATAGTTTGATACGCGGTGACGGACTTTGATTTCCTCGTCAAACATTCTAATTGAATATCTTAGTTAACTTAGAAATCTCTTGGCTTTCAATCGTCAAGTCGCGAAGTGCGTGATTGTTAGCCCGCGAAACCGTAAGGAGAATCTTCGATTCTCAGTGAGCGAAAATTCGGTAACGATAAATAGTGCCGAAAGACTCAGTGTTTCGTGCGAGATATTCTATCTAAATTTGATCATCCTTTGAAATCCGATCACTATATATATATTATCGTAAATCGAATATCTGTATCAAATAATCATAAATTTTAATCCGTTAGTCATAAGTGAACATACCTTCATACCAAAGTGCAACTCTTAAATCATTTTCTCTGTACAGATATTCAAACAGTCTAAAAACCAGCGTACACCTAACATTGTATTCGGGAGCCGAAAAGTTATAAGCAGAACTTACACATACACACACACGTAGCGCTTTGTTATAAGTTATTATTGTAACAACTACAGGAAACCAGGGTGAGTTCCAATTTTTACCAAATTTATTATTGAATATTTTCTTTAATTAATTCATTGACTACGAGCCCTGAAACGAACCGTCAAAAGTAAAGATTAATTAATTATTTGTGAATGGGAAATTCATTCGAACTCCGTTTCGAATAAGTTTCACCACCCCTACATTGTCATTTTATATTTGATAATTCATAACTCCAAAGCTTCTCTCTCTCACTCTTTGAGTTGTATAATTTCTTAAACACAGTTTGAATATACTTTATTTTTCCAGTTCAATCTTTGTTCAAAAACAATATTATTTAAAATCCTTATTCTTTCAAATTTCGATTCCAATAAACCTGTACGGGTTTCAACAGATCGGCCCATCCATCCTGTCCTCTGCTAGCCTTAAGCTAAGTAGAGTATAATTTTAACTATATATTCTTTTACCTCTTTAACATCCCCAATCCAATAACCTTTCGGATTGGGCCCACCAGTGCCCTGCACCAATAACACCTGTAAGTGCTAAAACTGGGAGTAGACCCGTTTTTCATTTCATTTCATTCCCCTTCCAATTATCCCTGTCCTTACCCATTCACCTCCTCTCATCCTTCATTGTTTTTCTTTTTCTTTTCTTTTGTTTTGTTTTGTTTTGTTTTGTTTTTGTTTTTGTTTTGTTGTCTACGGAACCCCCACCGAGGGTTAATCGGTACCGCGGGGGCTGGGGCGTCCACGGAGTCAGTTGACTCCGGCCCAGCCATGGGTTAGGCCTCGCGGGGGCAGAGTTTCAGTAGCCAAAGCTGGCGAGATGATCGGCGAACCACCCTCTGCCATCCAGCAGGGGTGGCCGCGGTCGTCGCTGCGTGAGGCGCAGTACGCCTCGGGAGCCAGCCCGCTCAGCTGGTAAGGGGTGAAGAAGGGCCCCGCCCTCACCAGTGGGGACTCTGAGGCCTTTTGCCGCAGAGTCGAACTGGGAGTGTGCCTACGCACACGCGCTGCCAGGCGTATCCTGGCCCTATATGGGACCGTGTGGTAGAGTCGAGAGACGGGAACCGCACGCTAAACTAAGGAGATAGTTCCAATAACCTTTCAAATTCTTATAATTTCCCGCTGTAACGAGCGTCTCCTCACCGACCGTCGCGCGTCGGTTACCACTCGACGACGCACAGTGGTTCATTTGGCCGAAAACCTGGCCAAAAAGCCAAAAATTTTTTTCGCGATTTCCAAAATTTAGCAATTGCGTTTGATTTGTAACACATCAGAGCATCGTTTTCCATTAATAAAATTTTTTATTGAACAATACTCTTAGAGATATGCAGTGTCAAAGTTGGCACTTGAATAATGTAACGTTTTCACGTCGAAATTCAGAATACGTTTTCAATGTAAAATAATGGTACAATCAACTTTGCAAGTATTTGTTGCTATTCGTCATACTTTTAAATTATAAGTACCTTGGTTTCATTTTTTTATTTAATATTTTACAACTGCGATGGCACAGATTGCAAAACCCATACATTTTTTTCCTTTTGCAGAGGAAATAGTTGTGAAGTACGCAAAAGTACAAAGCGAATTTTTTTTAAAATTAAACTTTGAAGCTTCCCGAAGAAGTCCCCGTTGTAAAATTTTGCGACTTTTTGCGATTCTACGAGATATTCTTATTTGTTTGTCGCACGCGCCATGCTCGGGGAAATACGTTTATGACATACGGCCAGGCTATCGTGCCTTGGACAAACGAATAATGCTAATCCTTCACTAAGGTTACCCTTGTAATTAACGAAACGCTATATTTATTTCGTTCAGGTTAAAAATCAAAATAATTTTAAGCAAGCTGGTGGCCTTTTGTTCCAAAGCAACAATAGATAGCCGCGATCACCTCGACCGCTTACCGTCATAAACCGAAAGATGTTTGACGTTTCGGCTGAAAATCTGGCTAGTTGCAGGTATGAGGGCTATATTTTTTTCTCACAATGTTCTATCAATCTCTTTCAGTCGAGATTTTCATTAAACAATGGAAAATTCGAAGATGGAATAGCTGTGATATGCTGGTATTAAGATAACGTGACTGTTGCAATAAATATCATTATAACTTTTGAAGGAAAAGGAATATCAGAAAATATTTTTTTTAAAATTAAACTTTAAAGCTTCCCGAAGAAGTCCCCGTTGTAACATTTTGCGACTTTTTACAATTGTACGCGATATTCTTATTTGTTTGTTGCACGCGCCATGCTCGGGGAAATACGTTTATGACATACGGCCAGGCTATCGTGCCTTGGACAAACGAATAATGCTAATGCTTCACTAAGGTTACCCTCGTAATTAACGAAACGCTATATTTATTTCGTTCAGGTTAAAAATCAAAATAATACTGATTTTCGTGCCGATCCGACAATTTTTCAATACTCGCATCCGCCATATTGAAGCCGCCATTTTGTGTTTGGAAATTCTGAGTTCAGATTCTTAATCAGCGACCGGAAAAACATAAGACTACTGATTTTCGTGCCGATCCGACAATTTTTCGATACTCGCATCCGCCATATTGAAGCCGCCATTTTGTTTTTGGAAATTCTGAGTTCAGATTCTTAATCAGCGACCGGAAAAACATAAGACTACTGATTTTCGTGCCGATCCGACAATTTTTCGATATTCGCACTTGCCATATTAGAGCCGCCATTTTGTTTTTGGAAATTTTGAGTTCAGATTCTTAATCAGCGACCCAAATAATACTAATACACCAATTTTCAGCTAAATTGAAAAACTCCTTGAGTTTTGGCCAGGTTTTCGGCCAAATGAACCACTGTGCGACGGACGGCTCGCTATATATAATATAGCACCGCACGTAACATCTGTAATTTTTTCAGATTTTTTTGTCGGTGACAAATCAGTCAAAAAAATGAAAAACCAACGATTGTTTTTATTTTTTGCTAAATTATTGATGTGACCACGTTCATATTTTCACAGTTTTTCAAGTTTGCTATAAATAATTGACTGTAATTTTTTCAGATTTTTTGCAACAGTGTATCATACCAAAAAAAAATAAAAAAACGATGTTCACTCATGTCCAATAAACAAGGAAGTGTAGACTTGGATGATCGAAAATTATACGCAATACCCACTATTTCACATAAAATAAACTAATATACTTCATTATTACATAAATATTTTTACATTTGAAAAATTAATTGTACTGAATGAGTTTTACGTTTTCTAATTTTTGGACTCAGGACTGGGAGGCGCGGAAGTTCAGTCTCTACCGTTCTCACTGTATTATCGAATTTAAGCATTCACCAAGAATAATACATAAATTATCCTCGTTTAAATATAAAAAATATTGTGTGTTATGTATTAATTATTAGATCCTTTTACATTTGTAAAGATATTATACAGATATAAAATATTTATTTATTTAATGTTTATAATACGTCAATTGCTATTTAAATGCTAGAGAAACTCAAAACTCTTACTTAATGCATGAAAATTAAAAATTGGTAATAGTGTAGGGGAATTTGGAATAAAAATAAGGAAATAATCGTCCAATAAATTTATTTACACCATAAGCGTTCGGTCGACACGAAGAGACTGTTTTCTTCCCCTTTCTCGTTGTCCAGCAACGGCTTCTTTTTGTTTTTCCCCAGATTGCCGTACGTACAGGGTGTAAAAAAATTAATGGTCATGGCTTTAAGGGGTTGTTCTACACCTCTGGATCGATGGAGATTTGCGAAAAAAACCGGCCGCAAAATTCAGGAGTGGGTGGCAAATGTTTTTTTATTGGCTCATCGTATCGTCTTGTTACGTTGGTAAAATGACTGAGAGGAACCATGGGTCAGAAACGAACCGTTCTCGCAAAAATTAACTTTTAATTCGGCCTTCCTATTAAAATTTCGCCTATATGGCAACCTTCGAGTCACCGACCTTTCGAAAGGAATCACATGAAATACCCTTGCTAGCTCCAATAGTTGAAGCAGAGGCAACATAAACGAAGATAGAAAATGACTAGAAAATTGTCATTGACCTGCGTTCGGTGTTGGGTTCGCTCAAGGGCCCACCCGGGGAGAAGAGCATAAACACATGCACTTCTCTTATGGTACGGTGACACAGCGCCCCATTTTCTAACTTCGTTTACGTCGCCTCTGCTTTAACTAATGGCGAAATTTTAATCGGAGGGCCGAATTAAAAGTTAATTTGTGAAAGAACGGTTCGTTTCTGACCCATGGTTCCTCTCAGACATTTTGCCTACGTAACAAGACGAATATGATGAGCCAATATAAAAATTTTCCACCCTTTCCCGAATTTTGCGGCCGGTTTTTTCGCAAATCTCCATCGATCCAGAGGTGTAGAACAACCCCTTAAAGCCATGACCATTAATTTTTTTACACCCTGTACAGCCGCATTTATCGCACACATGTGCACGCACATAGCTACGCCTATACAAGTCGTACAGATTCGGTCAACCCTGACCTACGTTCGACCACGAACGACATTGTAATCAAAATCATATGGCATCGAGTTAATACATTATACATACACAATAAGAGCACACATGACACACACCCAAAATTACGCTTAAAATTAGTACGTAGTTTAGTCCGTTTCCGTAACTTCGTTCACATTATCATCTTTCCCAGGTAACCAAGGCCTCATATTTTTCGGATCCCATACTCCTTGGTATCGTCTCTGGGATTGATGGAAACCTTCAATATCTGATATTAAATATCGGTCGTTTCGTAGCTCTTTCGCGATAACATAAGGGCCTTTAAATTGCGGGATTAGTTTCCGCGGAGCACCCGGCGTGTTGTCGAAATTTCTTACTAATATGTAATCACCCTCTCTGTACTTATGAGGCGATTTATGCCTCCTATTAAAATATTGTTTGTTTTGCTTTTGCGCTCGTTCAATTTTATCTGCCGCCTGTGCTCGTAATGATACTAATTCTTTATTATCTTCGAGAACAGTATCGCGGAAGAAATCTTTGGCTTCATCGTCGAATTGTCCTCGCTGATTTAACCCAAATAACAGAGTGCTGGGTTTTTCACCCGGTGGTTTACTCACACTATTATTAAGAAAAGTAGCGGCGTTAGGGTAGGGCGTGGTGGGGCGACCGCCCAGGGCGCCGGACATAAAGGGGCGCCGCAGGTCGAATTTTTCAACTGTCTTTTGGACACCACATTAATTTCAGTCAATGAAAAATTCAAACAATTAAACGAGTACTCGGAATCTTGGTCTTTTTTATACAATATAAAACAGATTCCGGAAAAAACCGACCTTGTCAATCTCTGTGGTGATGTCCAATTGAAATTAACTATAGACTCTAAATCAGATATAGATGGTTGTATGCTGTGTGATGAACTCATAAGTCTGCAATCTTTTTTGTCTGATCAGAATGTGGTCACTCCTATTTTTGTTTTAAATTTTATCAAAGATCGCAACTTCCAAGAACTATACCCAAATGTATGGATAGCATTGCGATTATTATTGACAATACCCGTAACGGTTGCTAGTGAGGAGAGTAGTTTTTCTAAGCTTAAGCTGATAAAAACCTATCTGCGATCGACAATATTTCAATTTAGATTGACAAACTTGGCAACTTTTTCAATCGAAAATGAAATTGCTGAAAACATCGACTTTGATAACTTAACCTGTTAACCGGGCGTGACGTATAATTCCGTCATATCTGAAAGAAAACTCCAGTAAGCTTGTCGATTTTTTCTTCCTTAAAATTTTTAAACGTAATATGTTGAATGCATTACATTTTATGTCGTTCGTATCCGTTTAATCCTGACGTAGTACTTTAGATGTAATGATATTACTTCTCACTGTAAAAACAAATATTCCAATTTGAAACAAGTTGAACAAAAATTAATTCCCCGGTTAACAGGTTAATAAAAGAGTTCGCCGATAGAAAGGCTAGAAAAGTCAAATTTTATTAGTTTTTTTTTTTTAAATGGTTATTGTATTATATCCTTTGCCTTCTTTCGCATTCGTTTGAATAGCAGTTAGGGGGCGTTGCGGCGTAGAAATTTCGCCCAGGGCGCTGGTAGTGGTAAAACCGGCACTGATTAAGAACATATTCGACATCAGCTAGGACCTTGTACCAATAAGTATTCGATTCGCTCTCTACGAGTTTACCTAAAATTGGAGTGAGTACGCGGTTAACCCTTTCTACCTGACCGTTTGCTTGAGGGGAGGCCGTAGCTACCCATACATGTTTTACAGAAATTTTATTTACAAAATCCGTAAATTCCTGAGACGTAAAACAGGATCCGCGATCGGATACGATTACGCGAGGCTTACTGTAACTCCTGAAATAATCTTGTAAGCCAGGCTTGTCATGGTCTTGCTCGACAGAGCCGTTTTTCGAGCTGCTCCGTCTGCTACTCCTTCCTATACACTCGAGAGCTCGCTGATTGACTTTCCCTCCCCTTAATAGTAGCGGACCTGTTGGCATGAGCACGGGCGCATTCGGGGCGACATTCGTAGTTTATCAGTCGTGCTGAAAAGACGTGCCTTGCGCGTCAGTCGCGGAGATCAGAACGTCGTGCGTGGCACGTCGATTAAGGTTATTTGTCGAAATACAATTTCACACCGCACTATATCACATGTGGGGTAACACAAAAGTATTGTTAGTGAAAAAGTATGCTCGAATATGTGTTAAATAAAGTACAATTTATATTTTAATATTTTTGGGCTTCTGGCGACGGTTTTACCGAAATTAACCACTACGTTATGCATTACGACTAAATATAGTATTGTGTTCCAGCACCAATAGTTGTAAATCAATTATTAGCGCAAATTGTTAAAAGTAACTATACGATAATAGAACGCTAGGTTTCCCAGCGTAAAACAAAACATTGTTGCCGCGGTTGTCTTGGCTATATGTTTTGCAATACTGCCTATTCTCTCGTAAACTAACAATAAGTGATAAGTAATAGGTTTCCACATTACCCATGAGGTACTATTTTCAATGCGTTTTTTTAAAGTGGTACACAATTCATTGTGCCAGTTTTGAAAATGTTTTCAGTAACTTTATTCGTCTCAAAATGCTCGACGCAAAGTTCTAATATACCAATTAAAACACAATTAATTATAAGAAGCTCTTAGTAACAAAGAGTGGTTTTGCCTCGTTTAATTTCAATGTTGTTTTGTCATAACATGCCAAAGTATTGTCAATTTTACATATAGAGATGCATCTCAACGGTTTCTTTCATCTGTATGATTGTTAAAAAACATTTTCTTCATTTATATTTTAATGTGACTTCTCGACAACGATTCAGCGGAAAAGGACATTGATACAGTGGAATAGATTTTCAGAAGATAACTTTGTAACAAAGAGTGCATTTGCATATTTCCATGGGTAATGTGGAAACCTGTTACCTCTTTACTGGCAAGAGACAACACAACATTGTACAATGTATCGCCCCAATAACTTCTTACATTATTCTACATTCTTTGAGGCGAACAAGTTTGGCATTTTGCTGTCGCAAAATTTTTAAAATATAAATGTCGCCCCAATATGCCGCCACATGCTACCACGCTTGTACCAGTAGGTACGACCGTAACGCCGCCGGAGTGCCTATGAATCAGTGACATCTCGGCTGTATGTGTAGGTGAAGGAGGCGGTGCAGCTCGAAAAACGGCTCTGTCGAGCAAGACCTTGACAAGCCTGTTGTAAGCATTTAATCGCTTCATGCGGCGATGTAGTCTTCGTCGCATACAATCGTACATATTTCGTAAAGGCGTCAACTATGACAAACACGTATCTCTTAAGGAGACGTTTCGGATCAACCGGCCCGTAATGATCGATATGAATCATAGAAAAGGGAACGTTGCCTTTTGGAATCGAATGGAGTATTCCTTCCTGTTTACCGGATGGTGGTGAAAAAGCCAAACACTTAATGCAATGTTGGATATACTGACTCACTTTATCAGATAACTTTGGGAACCAATAATTTTGTAAAATTGTATCGATTGTTTTCCCTTTGCCTAAATGCCCCATCTGGTCGTGATAATTAAATATTATGTACGACTCCATCAACTCCGGTACATAGAATAATAAATTTCCGTTCCTCTTTCTATAAATAAGGCCATTCCGCATTTCGTAAAGCGGGTCTTCGGTTTTCTCCAACTTTTCCCGTAACTCTAAAATTTTTGGATCGTGTGTTTGACATACTGCTAAGTCGTTCTCCAAAGAATTTCCCTCGATAACCAATATATATGTGGACCGACTAAGAGCGTCGACGTGTCGCATACGTACATCTGCTCGATGTTCTACATTGTAATCATAATTCTGAAGTTCCAAAACCCACCGAGCAATACGCGGATTTATTTCTTTTTGTTTAAGGGGGGAAATAGGTGTAGAACGGCGTATTTAGAGTAATTTTCATGAATTTTTTTAACATATAACAAATAGATACATTTTATTAAGATTTTGAGGTTATTTTATAGATATATTGAAGAACATTTGCTGACAGTTTCAAACATTTTTCTTGAAAAATCCCGGAGATATCACCTGCTGCACATTATAAGTCGCCACCCGCATCGGCAGTTTGCGTACATCCTGGAGGTCACAATTTTTATCTGAGTACAATTTTTTTGGAAGATTTACTTTTTTCATAAGTGTCTCTTCTATTTGAACTAAAATTATCACAAAAAAATCGAAAATTTCTATTTCTTTTTAGACTGTGAAAATTAAGTACGAGTTTAGACCGCTTTTTTGTTCTGTTTTGTGCAATAAAAAGATAGTAAAAATGAAAATATTGTTTATGTTTTTAGTTCAAATAGAAGGTATATATATAAAGAAAATGTGTGCTAAATTTGAAAAGGATTGATCAAAAACTCTTCGCGCTAGAGTGTACGCAAATGTGAAAAAAGTGATATCGAGAAAAACGCGTTTGAAAACAAGAGTGGCAGTGAAGGTAAATTTAAGGCAGTAATGAATCAATTTAAACATCTTATGAATTAATCAGCTATTCCAGCACCATATTGCAGTCCTTCATCAGCTTCATATGTATCATTTTGAGCTCTGTGCTTTTCTTTTCGAGCTTCTCGAGCTTCTTTACTACTCATGGAGCTGCGTCGATTTTGTTGGTTTATGCGTCGATCATCTACTTCTTGGGCAAAATTGTAGCTTCGGTTACCCACGACAATGTTAAGCTCGTTCATAACAGATAAAATACTGGAACTTCCTTCATTAAATAAGCATGCAGCCAAATATGCGGCGACCTCAACTATTTTTAAACCAGAGTTTAAATGTTTGGGAGCCAATCGCCAAACGGTTGAATTAAAACTTTCATTAGCATTTTGTGTATGCCCGCCTAAACATCTCTCGAGTAAATCAACCCTGGAAAGCTCTTTTTAAATTGGTAGGACTGCTTTTTGAACATCATCATGCAGTGGTTTTGGATGCGCAGGAGGCTCTGTTCCAAGAGCTTCAGCCTCTTTCCATTTACACCAGCTGTCTGCGCCCACTGGACAATTGTCATGATTCGGATCGTCGTCAGTTGATGTCATGTGATCATACGTAGCCATTATTGCCTTTTTCATGTCTCGTAGTACGTACTTAATTTTTTCACTAAAGCTTCTGTCAACTTTCCCCTCCCTCCCAATTTTTTGTCTTTCTTTACACTTCGAAGACGCGTTCCCATTCATTTTTGTACGTAGCCTATGCATTCGTTCTTTGCGACTGTCAATTCATCGCCGTAAGGATTCAATTTAAGCACTGCCGTAAATGTTTTTGAGTCACCATCGAAATACATTTCGAATGCTCCTGACGGTCGACCGAAGAACGCTCGCTCAAATGCTTATAACTTAAACGGCTTCGAATTTTGCTTTGAAATTTTCTGGCAATGTTATTGAATAGTTGTAGAATCGAATTATAAAAAAAAAAAAAATTTTTTTGAGACATCTACACCTATTTCCCCCCTTAATGCCATTTTCAACGAGTCACAATCTGTAAAGATAGTAAAATTTATTCCCTGCAAATAAACCCGGAAACGGTGGAGAGCGTAAATAATAGACAAAGTCTCAAGTTCAAAGCTGTGATATCGTGCTTCCACATCAGACGTTCTCTTTGAAAAATAAAAAATTGGATGAAACTTTAGGTCTTTTTCCTTTTGCATAAGGGTAGCTCCGAAGCCAATCGTACTCGTATCACAATGCAACTGAGTTTCGTCCTTGGGACTGTATACCGCCAATATAGGTGCCGATATTAATGCCGCTTTTAGATCTTCGAAAGCTCTCAGTTCATTCTCTCCAAATTTAAATTGTACGTATTTACGCATCAAATCGTAAAGTGGCTTCGCAATTACCGCAAACCCCTGGATAAATTTTCTAAAATACGAACTGAGCCCGATAAAACTCTGTACATCGCGTACATTTTTAGGTAACGGAAAACGACGTACTGCTTCAAGGCCATTTTCGGACGGTTTGATTCCTTTTTCGGAGACCAGATAACCGAGATATTCTATTTTCGTGAATAAAAATTTACATTTATCGATTCTTAATTCTAATTTATTGCTAACCATAACTTTAAATACTTTACTTAATACTCTAAAGTGCGATTCCATAGTTTGCGTGGCTAGCAGAACGTCATCCATGTAAACGATCACATCGCCGGTTTTAATAAGATCGGAAAAAACGCAGTCAATAAACCTTTGAAATTTAGATGGTGCCGTCTTCACGCCAAAAGGCATTTTCAGATACTCGAACTGTCCTAACGGCGTTATGAAGGCCGTGTACTTTGTCGAGTCTTCTGCCACCTTAATGTGATGAAACCATTCCTTAAGATCTAAGGTCGTAAAATACTTTTTGTCACGCAATATTTCTAACTGGTCCTCAATCAAGGGAAGAGGATAATTGTCTCGCGCCAAGGTTTTATTAAGTGTCCTGTAATCGACGCATAATCTAAGATTTCCGTTTTTCTTTTTTACTAGTATTATCGGCGACGCGTACTCCGAATCATTCGCGCGAATAATGTTCTTTTTTAACAGATCGTTTAATATTTCCCTTAATTTTTCCTTTTCAACGTACGAAAGTCGACGCGGCGTATAATACAACGGTTTTATATCATGTAATGACAATTTTAGTTCGGCTTTCGTTTCTGGCGTATCCGGCCGCTCTGGTACTACGTAATTTGACGTAAAGAGCTGTCTGATTTCTTCTTGTTTATGGAAATCTAGTTCGTTATTTATTATCAGCTGATCGCTAACAGATATCGGTTTGTCGATTTCTATTTTTAAAATTTCAGATACGTCATCGTGCGTCTTGTGTTCCGCGTTATTAACTAATAATATATTAAACGCTTTCATAATATCACGACCGATTACTACGGGTATCGTCATCGTATCGTCTGGAACAACGTAAAGCCGTTGATTTTCTTGTATTACGCCGTCTATCGTTATCTCGGCCTGTACCTCGGCAATGACTGCCAATTTCGATTTATTAATGCCACAAAATCTATTGGTTACATTAACTTTACCTCTCAAACTCGATGGTATGAATCTCTCTTTGACGAAACTAATCGGGCTACCTGTATCTAATAATGTTTCCAAATACAGCTTATGTACTCGACCTGCCGCCTTTACACAATACCTTACTGATTTTATGAAGTTGTCGTCAGTTTGCTGTACCACACTGATAGTACTTCTATTTTTTGAGCAGTCTTTTACTACATGTCCGTGTTCGCCGCAGGAATAACAGGCCCCCCTCTCTCGTCTCGGCTGCTGACAATCCTTCAATGTATGTCCGGGCTTGTTGCAATTGTAACAGCGCAACGTAATTTTTGACAATGCACTTCCCTCGTTGACATCTTTCGATCTGCGCTGTCCTTTGTTTCTCGACGTCGCACAGTGTGTAATTTTAGGGTTCTAGCTGGACAAAACTATTTTTTGAAAGAAATTATGATTTTCGTTACTTTTACTGACTTTTCTACTAGTAAACAACATATTGTTATACTTAGCGTTAATAATAATACATATTTCAATAGTTATTTAACATTTATACATAAAAAGGGGGACTCTCAACTTTAAAAATGTGCTGCAATTTAATCTTAAGGCTTATTTAAATTTTTTTTTTATAAAATGACCCTGTGAACTCTACCAATTGCAACGATACATATCATTTAAATTTTGTGAAGATTTAAATATGTTTAAAGCGGAGCAACGTCCAAAATGCCGCAATATTTATGAATGGTTTCCGATTTACTCTAAAAATTAAAAATCCAGGAAAAAATCTAATAGCAGGAGGCGATAGGGCAGACATTTTTCTTGGGAAAAGCAAAAAAATTGCAATATAAATTTTATTTTTGGCTGAAAAATTTAAAAACTTCCGCGAGACATTTTTCTTGTGTCTTCTGAGCGAACGAAACTGGCCAGGATTTCGGCAAAATAGACCACTGTGAGACGTCGCTCCCGTCCGTTAGGGACGTAATAAAACAATAAAAAGGTAACAGATGTCATCATTTGCCTTCAATAACCCTTCGCATTTTCAATTGTTTATACCTTTAGCTTTGAACATGCAAAATTGCAAAAGTGTAATAAACGGTATACTTTGTCAAAACTTAAATAACTTTCCGAAGGGAAGCGAAATTCAGAGTTCGCGCGGAATAAAACAATAAAAAAGTAACAGATGTCATCATTTGTCTGAAATGGCTCTTTGCATTTTCAATTGTTTATACCTTTAGCTTTGAACATGCAAAATTGCAAAAGTGTAATAACCGGTACACTTTGTCAATACTTAAATAACTTTCCGAAGGGAAGCCGTAATCCCGCGACCGCGAGTAATAAAACACTAAAAAAGTAACAGATGTCATCATTTGTCTGAAGCGGCACTTTGCATGTTCAATTGTTATACTTTTAGCTTTGAGCACATAAAATTTCAAAAGTGTAATAAATAGTAATATATGTTAAAAGTCTACATACATTTCGGAACGGAACTTAAATTACATGTTAATTGTTAAAGCGGATTAAAATGGTAATGAAAGGTCGTTTAGAAAAATAAAAAATTGTAAACATATCCCAAATAAGTGGAGATAACAATACATATGCGCAAATTCCATTCTAATCTTTCGTTACAAAACAATTGACGAAAATGTCTAGGGTATGATGGGAGCGTGTAAAAGCAATCTACGGAAAGTATAACTTTGAGGCCTGTTAATTAACTATTGCAGATTATTTTTTCAAATAATTTTTACATTATCTCTTTCTATGGACATTCTACTATCGAATTCCAATAAAATTGTGTACATCTGGACCATTACGAAAATTGACTTTTGTCCAGCTAGAACCCTAAAATTACACACTGTGCGTCGTCTCTAGTTTTCCGGCAACTGCGTCATCATTTTTCAGCGACATCGTACGGAAAGTATCGAGGAGAGACGCGGTGTCTTTGCATTTTTGGAGTTTTGCTTCCCGTCGTAACTGTTTATCTGGTATCCCTTCGATAGTATAATCTACGATCTCATCATCGTCTACTGGTACCCTGGCTGCCAGTGTTAATTTGTCATGCAAATAGCCGGAAAATGTTTCCGTTGCCTTTCACCGACGCTGTTCATGTTAAAGTAGCAGGGCGTGGTTGTGCAAGAAGAGTAACAAAATTCGTGAGCGTAACCTTTATTACTATGTGATGCGTAGCATTGAAGAATCAGAAGCGAACTGCCGACGTCCTCCGGCACAGTGATGCCCGGACGTGGGATTTTTCCCACCCATGAGCACTACCTAATCCTCAGTACCGTATATACTTCACTCAAATACGAGGTATCATTAGACCCCTGTGACAATTAAAATACGGTAGAAATTACAGGAAGAGGACATTTTACTAGATACGTCCATGGAAACAACCGCCGCCGAGCTGTGACGTCAGCATGCGCGTGCGCACGACGGCTCCCACGTGGGAGAAAATCCCACGTCCTGGCATCACTGCTCCGGCAGCGTTGCGGTCATCCCCTCCATGATAGTCTCATGGAGGAGATGTTCGGTCTCTACATCAACACACTACCCGAGACCAGACAACAATACAAAACACATTACATCTATAACAGAACATGTTTCCGAACAAGTCTCAGCAATTCACACATTTTTATAAACTTAAATTTAGCAAGCGGCTTCGTTAGAATATCGGCACACTGTTTATCGCTCACAATATGCTGCATACTGATAACACCCTTATTATGTAGATCTCATATAAAATGATAACGTACGTCTATGTGCTTACTGCGCTGGTGAAATTCGGGATTTTTAATCAGTTTAATTGCGCTGATAATTGTCGACATACAAAGTATTTGTTTTATTTGCTGCTCTAATTTCATCTAACATTTGCGTTACCCATACCACTTCTTTTGCCGCAAGTGAAGCATTAACGTACTCTGCTTCAGTTGTACTCAACGCAACGCTATTTTGCTTTTTGCTTTGCCAGACGACAGCAGCACCGCTAAGCTTACAAAGTATGCCGCTCGTTGATTTTCGCGTGTCTTTATCGCCGGCAAAATCGGCATCGCTGAAACACTCGAATAAGGTTCTCCCATCACAATTACATTGGACCCATTCTCGTCCCATCCTGAGTCAATCGGTGTTGACACCGAATGTGCATCTGACATTCCAAAACGATTCAAAATCATTTTTATGTAGTTAGCTTGATTGATAAAAATCGATCCATCATTTAATTGTGAAATCTGTATGCCTAGAAACGTCTGGACATTGTTCACTATAGTTGCCCTAAAGTTGGTGTTACGCCGTAGAAGGTGCTTCTTGGCGTTCCGATCGCGGATGCTCGATCGGTAGTTAATTAAATAAGTCCACTGAGTTGAATGGGTTGTATTTACAAATCTTAACACTACTGTACAACTTGGTTTCAATGGTTGTGTGAATGTGATGTATAACGTGACGTTTCTGCTGAGCTTGCTTGTGTGAGAGAGAGGCCGAGCCGATGCGCTCGGTTCTTATATATACTTATTTTCCAAGGGGCGGTATGCTTATGCTTGGAGAAGTGGAACAACCTTTCTGCCAAACGCGGAAACATTTGGTCGCCACTTGACGAACGTTGCCGATTTTTCGTTCTGTCGGTCTGCGCCCAGGTACGGTTTTATGATCGTACCTAGGGACAGATCCTGCAGAAAGTTTCCGCGTTTGACAGTCAATGTAAAAAGTTATTTCGCGACGATGCGCCGCGACAGTTGGTTTGCAACCTCAACAGGAAACAGTCAATTTCTGCCTCAGAAGATCCGGCTATTAGTCCGTCATCTACCCAGAGAACAAGAAGTAGTTTGTTTGCACTCTGTACTCGGTAAAACAAGCATGGATCAACATTACTTTCGTTTAAATTACAATCCTTTAAAAAATCTGTGAATTTTTCCGACCATTTCCTCGGGGTCTGTTTCAAGCCGTACAAACTTCTCAGAAGTTTGCACACTCGTGTCGTTCCGTCCTCGAAACCTTCAGGCTGTCTCATATAGATTTCCTCTTGTATTGAGGCATACAGAAACGCTGTTTTTATGCCGAATTGACGAAGATGCAATTTCTCGCGCGCTGCAACACTCAACAGAATTCTAATAGTTTCAAATCGTACTACCGGACTGAAGGTTTCGACATAATCTATGCCTTCCTTTTGGGCACAACCTTTAACTACCAGTCGAGCTTTATATTTGTAATCATGTTGATTAATGTGCGCTTTCCGTCGAAACACCCATCGACACTGAATAACATTTTTATGTGCCGGTCTATCCACCAGAATGTACATGTTATTTTCGCGCAACGATTCTATCTCTTCTTTCATCGCGTTTTTCCAATGCATTGCGTCTTCGGAATTTATTGCTTCGTTATAATTTTCCGGTTCTGCATTAGCCAACATTGCTACAGGATTTCCAAAAAACTCTGTCTGTTTTAACTTTGACCGATCGCGTAATACTCTACCGGACTCATCTCCCTTATTGTGCCTTGCGTCACCGTTTTCGGTATAGCGCGGCTCATCACTTTGATGCACACCAGGATCATTAGTCGCATTAGATTGCTTGGCACTACACTGCTCAGTCTCAATTTCTACTGCGGACTTTGATTCGAGTTCGTCTCCAAACAAAACATCTCTGTTTACCACTACATCGTTCAGCTCAGGAACCCAAACTCGATAACCGCGAATCACCTCCGTATAGCCGACAAATATACCTTTGTACGCTTTTTTGTTTAATTTACGCCGCTTTTCTTTTGGTATATGCACAAAACACTTCGTACCGAAAACTCTAAAATATGGTCCTTTCTTCCACATAGAAAGCATATATCCTTTTTATTTTCCTCTAGCACAGGTGTTTTTTCCATTTTTAAACTATATGGCTTCTTGGAGGTGCTACCCTTCAGTTTATTTTTGAGAAGAGAGCCACTGTGGATTATTCCGTTTCATTTCCATTTTGCATTCGCATCTCTTCCGTCATCAGCCTCGCTGTGAGATTTTCCAGTGTTTTTCTCGATTCGTCCGTTGAGTCCCATGCGCTATGAAAATAATTAAACCTTAGTGGCAGCGTCAAAAGCTCTCTTGCTATAATCATTGATTTTGGTATTTCTCCACCAAGTGCCTTCATTTTACTAGCCATTTGTTCAAGTTTTGCTATATGCTGCGCCACGTTTCCCGCTGGATCCCATTGGAAATCAAAAAATTCTTTCTGGATTAACGATAGACTTTCATCTGATCTCAGATAAAAAACACTGTGAAGTTTATCCCACATTTCCTTGGCAGTCTGGCAATTCATTATCAGCTGCAAAGGTCTCGACTCTAAGGTTGTGACTATGAGTTTCTTTGCGAGTTTATCTGTGCTCGCCCATTTGACCAATTGCGCTGCATAATTCTCCGTTCCCTGCACAGGCTTTGGAAAAGTGCCGTCACATACCTGTATTATATCCTCACTGTTCATCAGCGTGCGTACGACAAATTGCCACTCTTGCCAGTTATCGGCATCTCTCAATTTCTCGATTCTTATCCCTCCTATTTCCATCTTTGCAACACAATAGTATTGGATTCTTTTAGCACTGATTGTGAGTACACGTTTATTACTCTGCTTTAACTTTCACGAACAATCGCCTTTGCACCTTTTGAACAAAGACCTATCTTTTCCTTTAACCCAAGTTACACATAACTCCTGGGCCCATAACCTGTTAATGTAGCAGGGCGTGGTTGTGCAAGAAGAATAACAAAATTCGTGAACGTAACCTTTATTACTATGTGATGCGTAGCATTGAAGAATCAGAAGTGATCAGAAGCGAACTGCCGATGCCCTCCGGCAGCGGTGCGGTCATCCCCTCCATAATAGTCTCATGGGGGAGATGAGTTTAGAAAATGTGACACGCTGTTCGGTCTCTACATCAACAGTTCAAAGGTCTTGTGTAATTCCAATTTTCCGACCTGATGATTGTACATCTTCGACATCTTTCCGAACAATTCTTCCACGCTCAGTCGTAAGTGCTCGGCTCTGTCGTGAAACCACGTTGCCGCTTTTCCTTTCAATTTCAGGCCCATAAAGATTTTTGTGTGAGCCTCATCCAAATTATACGTTTCGCGTAAAAGCGTGATTTGTTCCTCCCACCGCATAAAAGTTCCGTCTGAGCCGTCGAAATCCGCCAGCAACCCACTAATTACGTTAATATTAACGTTACCTGGCGAATTTCGGCTCAACCCGTTCGATTGAGGGAAAGGGTATAGCGGGATAAGGTGGTGAAAAAGTGCCCTTCAACCGATATCAATGGGGGTGGTCTCAATCGATAGATAATGCTCGGCGATCCTTGTGTATCAAATTTTAACCCTTTATCTTGATCGGAAGGGTAGTTATGGGGAAAATAAAAAAAAACAGGTTTTTGGCCCTTTTTCCCCATTTATTGAGGTGTAAAAAATCCGAAAAAATTCTGGCATATTTCACACGGTACCGGACATGTTGGAGAATTTTTTCAGATTTTTTCGTCGAAGTACCTAAGCGTGAAAAATGGGCAAAGTAAAAAAAAAAACGGAAAAAAGAAGATTTCGTATCGAAATCTTCGAGATACAACTGTTTGTTTTATACAGTAACAATCTAACACCTACGATTGTTATCCCCAATTTTGTTTCAGATTTTTAAACCACCTGCGTCATTACGAAAAAAATCGAAAACCGATTTTCGGGACGTATTTTGATCTAAAACGCAAGAAGTACTTGTTATTTTTCCATTATTTTGATAGAGTATGTTCATTTTGTGGTTTTTAATGTGTTACCGTTACAGATAATTTCATAACAATAAAAGAAATTGAGATAACTCATTTATCTGTAAACTGTGTGTTTCATTATGTACTATAATTTTGGACGTTCTTTCAACAGCAGCAGTGGCGACGCGTCTAGAGTGTCTGCTCTGGAACCGCTATGAACTTTTTTGTCGCGGGTTCGCGTCCCGGAAGGTATATTTTTTTTTCTTTTTTTATTAACACTAGAACGACTGACGTTAAATTCATTACATTTAAATATATTAAATAAGAACTTTGGAAGAAGAGGAATTAAGGGGTGGAAAATATGATCGGTTTGGTACTCTGTGTTTTATAAGATCAACTTAGAATTTCTAGTCTAGGACTCTCCTGCAAACTTAGGGAATTTTTTGAAAAAAATGTGAACAAGTCATTTTGACTTGCTTCGTCGTTCTAGTGTTAATCTGTAAATGCATAAAAATAATCAATAATCATTTTTAACAGCTATTGCGATAACCCTAAATGCATAAAAAATGTATATCGTATAGAAAATAGTTTTGGAGCATATCTGTTGTTTTGCCGGCTCTCTCTAGTAATATGTTGTCCCATGGTTACGGATATTTTTAAACATTTAAATTACGGAAATGTTAACTTATTATGGTATATAAAAATGTATATTCGGCACCAAAGGAACGGAGTTTATACCTTGACAAATTCCTGCAGAGGTCATGTCTAATGTTTATTTTACTTCGTAGTCTTACGTTGTAGTCCTGACATGCACCTTCTGTAATAGGTTTCAGAATTAGTATTTGTTTTTTTACCTGAGAGTAATTAGTTTGAGTGCAAAAATACTTATCTTTTTTTTAGTTGATGGATTAAAATAACTTTCATGTAGCTTTTATCCTCGGTGATACCAACACTACGAATACTCTGCGAAGTTCTCCGTTTTTTCATCTATTGTGCTGCTAATTACAAAATTGCTCAATTTTTTGTCAAGTGTAGAAAAAATGTTGGTATAAAAAAGCTTATCTTAATGATTTGATGAATGCAATCGAAGCATACTTCATATGGATTCAATCTTCGTCACTATTGTCATTAATGACAGGTATGACTCCATTTTTATTAAATATTTTTGTTAGAATTTCCGAGGGTCTAACAATTTTCGACAGATATCGTGCAAGTGATAGATAGTATATTACTGCTGCGACGTGCGAGCAACAACCTACGGTACGGCTACCATTTGCACATTCACAGCAATAACGTCTAATACCTGAGACACCATTAGAATTTGGTACATAATCAATAAAACAGCGGTAATATTTGCTGTTAATGTGGCGTGACCGAACGAGGAATTTCACGATACTATCTCGTTCTTTTAAACATTGAAGACTAATGTTATTTTCCTCGTCGATCAACTCTGCCAGATACGAAACTGCTTGACTCAACTGGTAGGACCCAGTAAATAGAAGTGTCAAGTCACTTTCCGTCAGTTTCGGAAAGTCGCGAAGATCGGTCGCTAATACCTTGTTGAAGAGAACTTTTCGCCTACACCAATGTTTTGCTTCTACTTCATTAGCAAGAGTGTTTTCTACTGTGTGCTGTGATTTTATTCGCTGTATTATTTCATTTGACATATCTACGTCAGAATTCAAACGTTTCCCGAATTTATTATTAAAAAAACATGCAATTTTACAAAATAAACCTACTTCTGGCAAGAGCTTATTATCCATTTGGTGATGAAGCAATTTATATTTTTGGCCTATTATCCCATGAACTGCTTCAACCACCCAACGAACTTTAGTTACTTGCCGAGAAGCATTTGCTTCTGTTACTGTTCACTAATTCCGTTTTCCCTTCAACGCAGGCATTAGGACTTGAAAACCAAATTCTTCTAAATACGTCTTAACATCTCGAAATCCGCGATCAACGAAACTAATGTCACCATGCTGCATAAAAGTTCTCAAGCCATTTGGATCTTCTAAAATGATTCTCATAATTTGAGCATCATTTTGCGTTGCGTAAAAGGGCCCAAAAATATTAACAACGTATCCATTCGTTGTACAAACCGTAAATGGTTTACACAACGGAAGTTTTTTTTGTCCTGAACATGATTTTCGTTGATACTCATTATTGGCACTTTTCTGATGCCGAATATAAGTACCATCGAAAATCAGCGCTAACTGATCCGTAATATTGTGAAGTTTTTTTGCAATATTGGAGGTTTCGTTTTCTACGAGATATTCGCGACTGAACGCACCGAACCCGAAATGAAATGGTAAAATATCCTTCTCAAATGACTTTAAAACTGATTTGCAATAATTAGAAACTTGTTGCTCGTGTTCTAACCCAAGAATTGCTGCTATCATCTTATTCGAATTACCAGTGCGCAATTTGAATAAGAAGACAACAATTGCTTGTGTCACGTTACGCTTTTCTGAACTACGCATAGAAATCATCATATCGCGCAGACAAATAAGATTTTCCCAGGTTAAACCTGTGAATACCTTAAGTCGTTCCTCCGATAATGCAAAATCGCCTATTCTATCTTTTATGCTATAATCTGTATTTTTTGAAATAATTTCCAAATAGGTTTTAAGTTCATCGGAAGTAATTAAGCTATTGCTCGAATGGATGCGTAGACCGAAAACAACATCATGAAAAAAATTATCATTTAATAAATGATTAGGTCAACACCGGTTACCTTCAGGAATGATTAATCGGCGCATAATAAAAACTTGTTTGCGTGCTTCACTCGGTACATTGATAACACTGTTCAACAAATTTTAACTTTTTTTATTTTCTCAAATATCCAATGGGTGATCCTCGTAGAGTTAGTTATCCTAAACACCAATCCGTAGGCAGAATTGCTCCATCACCCTCAGTTTTTTAGTAAAATGAGTTTTTGTAAAAACACCAAATTTTGGCAGAAAATGGGGTATTACGCGAAAAGTATAAACGGTACGAAGTTGAAATTGGTCTCAAAAGATAGAGGAAATCATGCCGAATATTTTAGTGTATATATTTATTAAAATTGGTTGTTGCAAATAGTAACAAATGACCGTCAAAGTTTAAAAAAGTGCGGATGCGCGATCTTACTATGCTATACTTTTACATTTTTATGAAAAGTTATTTATCTAGCTCGAATTTGCTATATTGGATCGCATTCCTTAGACATTTCTGAAGAGAAAACTGTCCCCAAAAGTTTCGGGAACAGTTTTCAATCCCGACGGGTCGAAAAAATATCCGTCGAGAACGTGTAATCGGCGTTCGATGCCATGCTGCTATTCTACGCGGGCCGCTAGCATAACAGTGCCGTAACTACGCGTTATCGACGCCGATCTGACAGTACCATCTGAAGGGCGCTCAACTCTGATAAATATAAATTATCAATTATTTTTCATTAATTTTTGTTTAAAATATTATTTATAATTTGGTCACCGCAAATGTTATTAACGGTGATATACTTCGTCGTTGCGATTTTGGTACCACCTCTCCACAAACATAACAGAACGAGTCTGGCTGATTTTTGCACTTGCGAAACATTGCACTAAACGACACACACTTAAGACTTGATACAAAACAATTACCACTTGACACTTAGAATGAACCACTTGCCACTTAAATCTGCCTATACATATACATAAAAAGTTTCTCCTATAAAGTTTAAATATAATTTGTTATTAATTTATTATTTTAGAATCAAGTGTATAAATAAAATAAGATGAATATCGATATATATATAGATATGTCGATACTTATTTTTTATATTATTTATATTATTATTATATTTATATTCAATTGCTTAGCATGAAAAACTTAAACAACTGTAAGAACAGATCAGAGTTCTAACTAAAACATAAAAAAAAAACAATTATTTATTTATATTTCTCAGAGTTGAGCGCCCTTCGGATGGTACTGTCAGATCGGCGTCGATAATGCGTAGTTACGGCACTGTCACACTGGCGGCCCGCGTAGAATAGCAGCATGGCGTCGAACTCCGATTACACGTTCTCGACGGATATTTTTTCGACCCGTCGGGATTGAAAACTGTTCCTGAAACTTTTGGGGGCAGTTTTCTCTTCAGATATGTCTAAGGAATGTGATACAGTATAGCAAATTCGTGCTAGATAAATAACTTTTCATAAAAATGTAAAAATATAGCATAGTAAGTTCGCGCATCCGCACTTTTTAAAACTTTGACGGTCATTTGTTACTATTTGCAACAACCAATTTTAATAAATATATACACTAAATTATTCGGCATGATTTCCTCTATCTTTTGAGACCAATTTCAACTTCGTAGCGTTTATACTTTTCGCGTAATACCTCATTTTCTGCCAAAATTTGGTGTTTTTACAAAAACTCATTTTACTAAAAAACTGAGGGTGATGGAGCAATTCTGACTAACTCTACGAGGATCAGCCATTGGATATTTGAGAAAAAAAATTGTGTTGAACAGTGTAATATTTGTTTTGGACCCGCATACGAAACAATATCCATGTGTCGCAATGACTCGAGCGAAAGGAAGTTCGACATATGGCGAATAGAATTGCGGGGGTTACCAAAATTAAAAAGAATTGGTGGGTCTTCCGTAATCGGCGGAGATTCGGATTAAGAAGATATCTCACCCGAAGATGATATATCAGATGCTGTCTCATGTAAACGCGTTTGAATTGTACGTAACGTAATCGAAGGTAATTCTTTCGATGTTCCCGGTAAGGATATCAGGGAGGAAGATTGTGTGGCTACTCGCGTTGCGGCTGAAGGTATTTGAATTTCAGAAGTGGAAGGTTCTGGTATTTCAAAACTGAATGATTCTGATGAACCTGAAGTGGGCTGAACTATAGGCAAAGATATGACTACAGATACTCTGTCTGAAGATTCGACAGACTGTGTAACGGAAATTCTTTGCTGCCTTTTGTAAAAGGAGATGCGACACTTATTACAAACTATATCGCCAATAGCCACTGATTTCCCTAACGCTCGTGAAAACTTTGCAACATCACTAGTTGATTTAATTTTTCTTTGGCGCCCAGGTACTGCACGAACTACAATATTGCAATTGATGCACCTATCACGCGCACTCTCTCTGTCGACAAATTGCGAACTTTCACGGAACATTTTGAGATCACAACACTTGCACTAACAGAGTATATGCACGTAATTATTACTTTACTTGCATGTTTCTGTCCCTTATATTCAAAGAAGAATCGTTGACATGGAGGGGATATGCTCGAAACTTGGAAAATATGAATTTCTATTGGTTTGTATTATATTGCCATTTTTAATTTGTTAATTCTGAAATGAGCGTAGGGAAGACAGTTTATGGTTGGGTCTCCGCTATTGTCTCGAATGTGCCAAACCGATTTAATGCTGGGTATGTTACCATTTATGAATATTTGTACTTTTTTAATTATGTACAGTTCCATGTGACTAAGTAGAGACAGAAACCATTTAACAGTGAATTGACCAATATAACATAAATACTAAGGGTGTGCAAATACCCGACTCGTCGGTCTCGGGTCGGGTCGGCGAAAGTCGGTCGGGTTCGGGCGGGTACCCGACACAGTCGGGTCTCGGGTAACCCGACCGATGTCGGGTAGTCCGACTGATCTCGGGTATTTCGTCTGCTTCGGGGCAACATGGCGGACTAGAGGCTGTTCGGTGTAACTCTCACGCTCCATAATACCGGCGATTCAGTGCGAGACACGCTCATGGAGCGTAAGAGTTACACCGAACAGCCTCTAGTCCGCCATGTTGGCCCGAAGCAGACGAAATACCCGAGATCAGTCGGACTACCCGACATCAGTCGGGTTACCCGAGACCAGTCGGTCTACCCGAGACCGGTCGGGTTTCCCTAGGCCCGACTGTGTCGGGTACTCGCCCGACTTTCGCCGACCCGTCCCGAGGCGTCGCGTACCCGACACACGGCACAGCTTGCACACCCTTAATAAATACCTATAGGGGATTAGCTTAGTACCTGCGCCAAACCTTCAATGCCAGCAGGTTATTGGTGAAGGCTTACGGACAGGAAGGGTTCGTGTGATATTGGAGCAGGCGCAATAAAATAATAAAGTCCTGCAAACTAAATTATATGCCTCTACTTCTTAAAGGTATTTTGAAAGAGATACAAATGCTCATCAGTAAGATATCTAAAAGCTTAAGAAGTAAATTCGCACATAACAATAAAGCAATTTTAACGAACGAATCTATTGTACAGTTATGGCCCTCAAACGTATTATTTATTCTATATGATTTCGTAACAAATAACAAACTAGTACTTATGGCGAAAAATAATAATCTACCAAAAGAAAAGAACTTTTGTTTTCATTCAACATGACCTCGGCAGGAATTTGTCAAGGTATAAACTCCGTTCCTTTGGTGCCGAATATACATTTTTATATACCATAATAAGTTAACATTTCCGTAATTTAAATGTTTAAAAATATCCGTAACCATGGGATAACATATTACTAGAGAGAGCCGGCAAAACAAACGATATGCTCCAAAACTATTTTCTATACGATATACATTTTTTATGCATTTAGGGTTATCGCAATAGCTGTTAAAAATGATTATTGATTATTTTTATGCATTTACAGATTAAGAAAAAAAGAAAAAAAAATATACCTTCCGGGCCGCGAACCCGCGACAAAAAAGTTCATAGCGGTTCCAGAGCAGACACTCTAGATGCGTCGCCACTGCTGCTGTTGAAAGATCGTCCAAAATTATGGTACATAATGAAACACACAGTTTACAGATAAATGAGTTATCTCAATTTCTTTTATTGTTATGAAATTATCTGTAACGGTAAAACATTAAAAACCACAAAATGAACATACTCTATCAAAATAATGGAAAAATAACAATTACTTCTTGCGTTTTAGATCAAAATACGTCCCGAAAATCGGTTTTCGATTTTTTTCATAATGACGCAGGTGGTTTAAAAATCTGAAAAAAATTGGGGATAACAATCGTAGGTGTTAGATTGTTACTGTATAAAACAAAAAGTTGTACCTCGAAGATTTCGATACGAAATCTTCTTTTTTCCGTTTTTTTTTACTTTGCCCATTTTTCACGCTTAGGTACTTCGACGGAAAAATCTGAAAAAATTCTCCAACATGTCCGGTACCGTGTGAAATATGCCAGAATTTTTTCGGATTTTTTACACCTCAATAAATGGGGAAAAAGGGCCAAAAACCTGTTTTTTTTTATTTTCCCCATAACTACCCTCCCGATCAAGATAAAGCGTTAAAATTTGGTACACAATGATCGCCGAGCATTATCTATCGAATGAGACCACCCCCATTGAAATCGGTTGAAGGGCACTTTTGACCACCTTATCCTGCTATACCCTTTGTGATATTCTCTTATAATACATCTACACATGAAGGAACAAAATACACGCAGCACGGGTTAATATTTGGCAAGAAAGCACGACAGCCCTCCTCATGCGAATACGACCCTTGCGAAATGACATACTACTCATTCCTTAATAATTTGACTAATTGTAAGCGACTAACAGAATGCCGTAACAAAGCCACGAAGAACCTTAACACATTCGCGACTGGCAATTTTTTCCCGTTTCTAATGCTAAGTACTGGCGAAAATAATGAAATTGTAAAGCTGATTACCGCAAACTTGTATCGCTAAAACAAAGATAAAAATTATAATTATTTGTTTCGAACTATCAATGTTGTAATTATATGTTCTTTAAAATAAAAAGATTTGATAATTTGTGTACTTACTTGATAGGTACATAACAGAGCATTTGTTAATACTATGCTTAGTTTATTTAGCATTGTAACACCACGTAAATTACGCTTACCACGGAGGAGCGGCAGGTACCTCGCCCGGAGCAGTGATGCCAGGACGTGGGATTTTCTCCCACGTGGGAGCCATCGTGCGCATGCGCATGCTGACGTCACAGCTCGACGGTGGTTGTTTCCATGGACGTATCTAGTAAAATGTCCTCTTCCTGTAATTTCTACCGTATTCCAATTGTCACAGGGGTTTAACGATACCCCATATTTGAGTGAAGTATATACGTTACTGAGAATTAGGTAGTGCGCATGGGTGGGAAAAATCCCACGTCCTGGCATCTGTTACGAACCTTAGGAGGGGCATCTGCATTTCTCAATGGATGCAGATGTTCCTTCTTATTTTCACAAATGAGGTCGAGATTTAAGTCACGTACGTTTCAAAAGGCACTAGCTTTGAGAATGGTATTTATTGCAAACAGATTTTGTCTTTTCTTACCAGGCTGGAGAGGCATTGGATTGTACCCTTCTTTGGGATATTTATTGCCTCTTCAGCCCTCACTAGTGCACGACGTGCTTTATGTCTCGGCAGGGTTTTCTAGACCACCCTGGTATCATTCATGCACAAAGGAGTTCCAAGAACTTTGGGACTTTCGCCAGGGTTGCGTCTGGAAAACCTCAAAGTCAGTGTCCTTCTTCTCATGCCTCTCAAGGATCCCTCTCCTTATCTTCGCAGGAGAGGGAAAGTTTATAACTTTTTAACCCCAAAGGAGGTAGGGAAGAGGGACAACCCACCACCTTGGAAGGGTCGCCTTAAACAAATTCAAGGCCCAATCAGGGCATTTTCCATCTCCTCGCATGACACTGGTGATTGGATTTTCAGTTCGTGCCGAGGAGATATAAGGCCAGACAACATGGCCATTTTCAGATTGATCTCTCGATTTACTCTCAGAGATTTACTCTCAAAGATTTTTATTCTCAAGATTTATTCTCAATTACTCTCAAAGAATTACTCTGAGATTCACTCAGGATTTACTCATTTCAACATTCAGTCAAACATCTTCACCAGAATCTAATTTCACAAGTTCAACGCAAATTAATATAAGTTCTTAGTTTTATCGTCACAGTGTAAATATAAGTGAAAGTATTAAAATTATACAATAAATTATTTTTCAATCATATTCAGAGGAATTCCTAACCAGCCTATCATAGACACTTAAAAATACAGTCCACTTTAAATCAATAAAGAATTCCTCAAGAGCATCAATGGCCCGGAGGTTCCGCGCCCCTCCACCCGACCTCTTACCCTCTTTCCACCGGGAGCGACCCTGATTGGTCAGGCCCGGAAGCGGAAAGAGGGATATAAGGAGGCCCTTTTCCGGAGAACGGCAGAGTGGGAGAGTCATAGAGTGAGTCATAGAGAGAGAGAGAGAGAGAGAGAGAGAGAGTGGAGAACAACGTATCACGGAGAACACAGGAGTGGTTCAAGTAGTTCGTGCACGCACTGATTCAACTACACAGAGGACGTAAAAACGGAAAGAACTCCATCCAAAGGATCAAGGATCACCTTCAACAGCCCCAGGACCTAACCTGGTCCCAGCCTGGCGAGCAGTCCGCAACCCTGCGGGCCATGGGCCATCCCCAAAAGAAGATCTCGTAGGGATGGAGACCCCTACGTGATAAACAAAAAACGCTCTGTATCCCTGTCGGACCACAACGCCAGCTGAAACCTCGTTGCCACACCAAAAGCAGAGATAAGTATGCTACCTGCAAATATTCCCCTCACTAATAGATTCGAAATCTTTTCCGAATGTTTACAAGAAAACCTCCCCCCAGCCGCAATCAAAACCATATCCCCAAATCCCCAACCCACGAACACTTCACTCTCAGACAACCACACCAAGACAACACACAAGCCCCCCCCCCCCCACACTCTATGTACATGGTGACATTGACTTCACCAGATGTATTGAAACCCTCAAAACCAAATATGGATCTGGCTTCACAGCCAAAAACTGCTTCTCCAAATTAAAAATACTATTCAACTCCATGTCCGATTTCGCAAATTTCAAAGAAGTCTGTAAAGCAGACAAGATAGAGTTCCATACTTATGCCCCGCCATCCGAGAAACACTTGGTTGTAGTAGCAAAGGGGCTACTAAACTTCTCCCCTGAATCAATAATGGCTGACCTCCAAGAACAGGGCCTTCACCCCACAGGCTGCACAAAACTTCCAGTAAAGACAGTAAACCCCATATTCAAGACCACCTTTAGACCCGGAACCATCCTTGCACACTTAAACAAGGTCAGATATATAAACAATCTAAAAGTCTATTGGGAAAAGTACGATTCCAAAAAACCAATCATACAATGTTATAGATGCCAGGCGCATGGACACACCTCGGCAAACTGTAATAAAAAGTTTAAGTGTGTAAAGTGTGCCGGACAACACGACACACGCATCTGCACCAAGACCCAAGAAACCCCGGCAACGTGCATTAACTGCTCAGGAGATCACCCTGCAAATTACAGCAGGTGCCCGGCACTACTAGCCTTCCTCGCCAAAAGGCAAAACCATACCACTATCAAACCCCTACTCAGCATACCAACTACTCCACCCCCACCTCATGCACCTGCAACCCTCAACACCCATATCTTCTCCACCCCTCCCCCTCCCCAGCACAAAACCTACGCCCAAGCAACTGGCCGAACGGCCCCTCAAAAATCAACCACACCAGATATATCTAATGATATCCTAGCAGCCAAATCAACAGACTTAGACCAATTTTTTAAAATACTTGAACTGATTAAAATCCACTACCTCCCATGCACCAACAATATCGAAAGAGTACAAGCTACCATCCTCATTATCAAACAACTCGATGGCTAACTGCGCATCATCTCTAAACATTCTCTTATGGAACGCCACTAGCTTAACCCCAAAAGCTCCCGAGCTCCACAACTTCCTAACCAGCCACGACATCCACATAGCTCTAATCACTGAAACTTGGCTTCAACCAAATAACAAACTCTCCTTTCCACAATACAACATAATCAGAAAAGACAGACCATCTTCCCTTGGAAACAAAGGCGGAGGGGTACTCATAGCAACACACCACTCACTCCCAGTTGAACACACTTATCAACCAAACACAGGAAACATTGAAACTACCTTCCTCAAAGTCAAAATCAATCCGAATACATCCCTCACTATAGGATCAACCTACTCCTCTCCTAAAAACAAGATCTCAACTGCAGAACTAGACTCCATTACCAAAGGTCACTCCTCCAAACTATTCCTAATAGGAGGCGATCTCATTGCAAAACGCAACTCCTGAAACAACACAAACCGAAACCAAAATGGCTCCACCATCTACAATCATGCACTAAACAACAACTACAACATCATTCATAGCTCCTCTTACACACATAAACAACCTAACAAAACTCCATCCAACATAGACATATTCCTTTCTAATATCCCAAATCAACACAAATGTACTACCATAAATGAACTCTCATCAAATCATCTTCCAGTAATACTAAAAATATTCCTCAACAAACCTCCCACCCTTCCCAACAAAATAACATCAATAGACTGGAACATATTCCGAAACAATTGTAACAAATTCCAAATCAACCCCAAACCAGAGCTTGGAGAAAATATGGAGCTAGAGATTCTCAGACTACAAAAATTTATAGCCAAAACCTACCTCGAATCAAGCAAAACCTCAATAAACACCTCAATCCAAATAAACAAAAATCCTATCCTAACCTCCCTAATAAACATCAGGAACTGGGCCAGGAGAAAGCACCAGCGCTCAGGACATCCCTATTATAAGCTTCTTCGTAACACGCTAACTACGAAAATCCAAAACACCATTAGGCAAATCAGGAACAAAACCTGGAAAAACAAATTAAGTAAAATCAAAACCCCAAACCACTCTCTCTGGCAAACATATAAGCTCATAAACACCAAGCCAAACTCCCTTACTGCTCTCTCCTCAGGACAGCAAACATTCTTTACTGATATAGAAAAAGCTGAAGCTCTTGCCGAGCACTTCCACAAAATACACGAAGAAGCCTTCATCCTCAAATCTCCCATAGAAAACGAAATCCTCGCAGCTCCTACTACCATCGAAAAACTCCCAAACCCTCCTCTCCCCTTTTCCCCCAAAATATAATAAACATTATCAAAAAACTCCCAACTAACAAAGCTCCTGGCATAGATAAGTTCACCTCCCCTATGCTAAAAAACCTTCCCCCCAAAATCACCATCCAGCTCTACTACATATATAGAGAATGCTACCTTCAATCATACTTCCCTGAAATATGGGAAACAGCCAAAATCATTCCAGTTCCCAAACCCAAAAATCAAATAGATAGCTATCGCCCCATCAGCCTACTCCCTATACTAAGCAAAATGTATGAAAATTGATAAATCAAGAACTCCAAAACTTCCTCCTCCTTAACAAATCCATACCTGACGAGCAGTTCGGATTCAGGAAAAATCATTCCACCATTGCACAAATACTCAGAATAACAGAATTCACTACCATCGAACTTAATAAAAATAGATTAGTCCAAATGGCAACACTAGACTTCCAATAAGCCTTTGATTCAGTCTGGCACCTAGGCCTGATACACAAGCTTAAAGCGCTCAATACTCCTCCTCACCTCACCAAAGTAATAGAAAGCTATCTAAAAAACAGGAAGATAATAGTAAAAGTTAAAAACACCTTTTCCCTCCCTAAATCCGCCAGGGCAGAAGTACCACAAGGATCCGTACTTGGACCCATACTATTCCTCATATATATCAACGACATACCAAAAAACCCACATATTCACCTAGCCATTTTTGCTGATGACACAGCCATATACATATCCTCCTGGTCTAGCGCCCAAGCAACAAAATACCTACAAAATCACCTAGACTCCCTAACCAAATTCTACACCACATGGAAACTACAACTAAATTCACATAAATCCAAAGCCATACAATTCTCCCGCAAGCATCAACACCCAACCGAGCAACTCCACATAAACACCCAACCCATAGTCTGGCACAAAGAGTTAAAATACCTGGGAGTCATACTCGACTCCAAACTCACCTGGGCCAAAGCTACATCTGCAAGAGGCAACCTAGCACACTCTCTCATCAAAACACTATACCCCCTCCTTGCACCAAACAATAACCTCAACACCAATATCAAACTGACCATTTATAAAACATGCGTAAGACCAGTACTACTCTACGGGCACCAAGTTTGGGCTGCGGCAGCAACATCAAACATAAATAAACTCCAGACTATCCAAAATAAGTTCCTAAGAATAATCCTGTGCCCTCCTAAAAGAACTACTATCTCCAGACTCCATGAAATAGCCAAAATAAACACAATACCAACCCACATCGCAAACTCCCTACATTCAACATATAACCCAAACCATACTGGGTGCTTTCCAACAAGAGACACAGGCGACACTGTGTAACACAGTGTCTACATTGGTGCTTTCCAACTATGACACAGAGAGACACAGAGCGACACTGCAAGACACAGCTCAAACTTGAGTTTGGCCGTGTCGGACGTCAATAGTGCCAACACATCGAGCAAAGAAATAATTTTTTCAAGTGTGGTACCTTTAATATAGACTACATTTATAGGAATTCATATTACTGATCTTTCAAAGCTGTAAAAATACTTCTAGTTTGATTAAGACTTAATAAGTTTTTTCGCACAATTTTTAAGTTAACTTCGAAATTTCAGAGCACTCAAACTGCTAATCGATAAAATTTTCACGATTTATCTAAAATATATTTTTCTATTAAGAATTATACAGGAAAAATAACTTACCATATTCGAAAATAATATACCTTTGTTTGTTGCGAAATAATTATCAATCCGAATATTCTTCTTTACGGGTTTGGATTTTCTACAGACAGATTTGAATCTACGTTTTTTACTACGTTATACTCATTATAGTCTTTTACGCACTCTAGTGACCGTATTTAGTAACTTATCTGTTCCAATTAGACTACAGAATTGTGTTTCACTGTGTCTCTCTGTGTTACACTGTGTCACACCCAAGCATGCTTGTTGGAAAGGACACACTGTTGCGTGGCCGTTCAGGGATGTTCCGATAAACGATGTGGGTTGCCTCCAGTGGAAGAGGTGTTACTCTCCACAGGAGATGAAGGATTTTTAAAATGAATAATTTACAATGTATGTTAAGAACTTTAAATATATATTAAACTAAACAGAATGATAACTTTAATAACTTTAAATGTAATAACTGAACAAACAATAAATTATAACAGTATTTAATAGTTATTGTTGAGTCGCACGTCTCTTTCGCTTGGTCGAGAAATTGACGTGATGGCGCGGGACTAATTAAAGTGCCGCAACCTGGTTTTTTTGTGTCTCCCGAATTAGCTGATACTCTTGATTGAGCTTATGTGTGATTTATTTACACTTAACAACTAGTTAAACACAACAATACAACAACACTTTACGAACAACAACTTAAAACGACGATAATGACAAGATATGAAAATACGATGATTTCGTGTAGATTGATAGTTACGATAGTTTGTTTGAGTGATCGTTAAAGTAGTTCTGAGCCTTTCGATAGTAAAAACAGTTCTTATTCGTTTGATGGTAATTGCAGTTCTAATTCTTTTGATTGCCAAAACAGTTCTGATTCCGTTCTATCCGCCAAAGTCCGAATCGCCCTCCAATCGGCCCCCTCCTCCTCACTGTTCGTAGTGAGAAGGGGTGATGTGCAAAATTAGAAATTTTCCAATTGGAGGGTTCGGTACTTCTCAGAATATGATTTTCTCATTGGCAGATAGAACGGAAGTGACGTCGGTCACTGAAATCGAATTTTGTGATTGGCTGGTCACTGTAGGCGGCAGGATTCCAAGAACCGGTGGTTCGGTTCCAAGAAAGTGTGCCGGTCGAATTTAATTAATATTTTCAGTCGCCTAGGTTTATGACTTGAGTCATAAACCAGACGACTGACTTTGGCACATCTGGCAACCAGATGGGCCTGCCGATTTCCGAACTTTCGTTTATCCTGCCGAACAATGACCAGCCAGGTCGCGCCTAACGGTACGCGATGCAGCCCCGGTGACCGCTTCGCGAAGCCACCGGTTTCTTAGGCGAATCGTTTATCTTTGTTGCGCTATCACGCGTCAACAGTTATGAATAGGAAAAGTAATTATAATAGCTTAGTATAACGTTATACGTCTGAACACTTCGATATCTTGCGCAAGAGTGCCGAGGCAACCGTTTAACAAAAGAAACTCGCATGCAATTTTTCACGATCGCTCCGCTCCGCGAATCAGAAGGTACTTTACATTCAATCTTTAATTCTATTGGTTCCCTACGTATGCAAGACGAGGTTTTTACGCGGGAAGCAATGACTTGATATGGCAACGTTGATAAATCAAATGAAGTCGAGTGATCAGACTTCCTGTGGCGTGATGTCGATTTGCCGCCTTTAGTTACACACGTCTTGCATTTACAATGTCGATAGCCTAGGTTCCTACCTTAACCGTACAATACTTCTTACCGAATTTCCACACCGCGAATAACCATCGTAACCGCGTTCGCATGAATCTATAGATGTGAATTGGTGTGGCACACAACAATACCAACCAGCTAGTGGCAAACCTAGGGAACTACAATGTAGCTGTGTTGCGTCTCGGTCTCGTCAGTAGGGAATTTTGCGAGAAAATGGAAGTTTTAGTGAAATATGGGAAATTTTACCAAGGGAATTCCCTAAGAACGTATGAGCGAGATTGACCGAGATAATGGTACCGAAATTCAGCCTTTACCTGCCTGGGCAGTTCGTTGGCTTGGGACCCGGTTTTTCAGTGACTTTGGAGATTAAGAGACTCGGGCAAAGAATTATAGGAAACAAGAACCGCTAGGAGTCGATTTACATTTAGAAATCTTCTGCTTCCGGAGTTGGCTCAGGTGATTCAGAAGTCTTCCTCTGCTTCCGAAGTTGATGTAGGTGTCGACAGAAAAAGATTCGCCAGTGAGGATCACTGGCACGGTCACTGGCTCCAACACTGGCGACGGTGGGTTGTAAGCATGTTACTGACAAGGGAACTACCCGAGGTGTCCGCCTCTGATTTTGATGAAATTTGGTACAGTTGTTCAGGACGCGAAAATAATCGATACGTATTTTTTTTATATCTGCTAAATCGCATGTTTAGGGGGTGAAACCACCCTTCAAAGTTCCCGATTTTTTTCTTTTTTCGCTTATAACTTTAAAACGGTTAATGATAGACATTTTTGATAAATGTACGAAATGTTTGTTTCGGCACCTACTAAAGGCTTATGGGATTGAAAATTTGATTTAACGATTTTTTGCTAATTTTTTTAAAAAAATGACATTTTTTTCGTCATATCTTTAAAGTTTACGATCCGATTTTAACCAAACTTGTTTTAAATGATAGAGAAATCAAAAATAAAAGTTACGTGTTTTTGAGTTTTTCCCTAATTTATTCTGGAGTCGTGAAATTAACCCTTTCCTTTTTTCGGTTTTGGCACTTTACATCACTATATCTGATAAACGAGTGATGATGGGATAAAATGTATTAGGGAACAAATACTTCCCTCCTCATCTAGAATATTATTGTTTTTGTAAAAAATCAAAATTAAAAAATTTTTCGTTTTGTTTTACAATACTCAAGCTGCGCGGATACGGCAAGACGCAGCAATCACAAACTGTCGTAGATGTCATAAAAAGTCATAAGGGAAAATATCGTTGTTTTTTACGTATGAAAAGAATATGTTTATAAATAATTTAGAACATAATTGCGTTGATAAGGAAGTAACACTTATTTGACTAATAGGAAATAAGTTCGTTAGGGTGTTTAAGTCTACTTTGTGTCATGTCGATTTTATGAGTGGTTCCCTCGCGTACAGTGCGGCTTGCCAGACCTGGCACCTAGGAGGTAAGCCTGTTTCGGCAGAGTCTGATTCGCCAAGCGTCAAGCGTCATGCCTCTTGTCACACGTACACGAAGGCACTTGACGTTCTCAGTACGCGACGCGAGCTCGTAGCGACAACATCTCAGTGCTCGTACACGACGTAAACAAAATTCCTAAGTGCCCATACAGAGAGTCATTCGTACTGTGCAAGTGTATCTTGTTATACTCCAAGTGATCGGCTAATTTCGTTACTATTATTGGGGCTTGCTTTCGCAAGTCCCAATACAGTTCTTCATTTTTTTTCATTCTGACCGTCCATTTTATGGAACAACATATTGCACGCATAGAAGCTAGTAACTCTTCCGCATCGGCGGCGGCCGATGCCAATAATTCGGACGAAAATTTTGCATCCCTTGAGACTACTAGCCAGGGATCACTATCTCTGTCTCTAAAAAGACATAAATCATCATCCAATCCGTCTTCATCCGAGGACATTCAAATGAAGAAGTCGCGCAAAATTTCCGCTTCACGCACAGCCGCACGGCAATCTGCCGACGCTAAAACGGCTCCAGTTAACACCATGGACAGTGACACAGGATTGAAATCGCTCGATCAACAATCCAGCGATGCGATGTCTACAGCATCATCCATACAAGGCGCTGAAGCATCTTGTAGCAAAGAAACTCTAGTGCGTGAAAATAAAAGACTATTAAACGAAATAAAATTGCTCAAAGAGCAAATCCAATCGCTCGCTGGACCCTCTACATCTGGTCGGACCATTGAATCGCCAACGTCGGAATGGATCACCATTGGATCCCGTAGACCCGCAGGACGACACGCGCCTTCTCCGACGCCGACGCTGGACAAACCTCCCACCGCCAACCGTTTTCAGGCCTTTGCCGAGCCGAACGCTCTACCCGAGGTGTCAAGGGACCAGCCTCCCACCTTCAGGCAGCCGACCCCACCACAGAAAACTATTAGACAAGATAAGTTTAACAAACCACCACCGTTGATAGTGCATGTGGCTTCACCACAATTAATAATAAATATAACTAAGAATGCCCTTCAAAAGGCATCCTTCACCATAAAAAGAAGTGGCTCGAAAAGCCACGTCATATACCCGAATTCTCTCGAAGCTTATTCAAAGATCAAAGACATTATGATGAAAAACCAGCTCAAGTTCTTCACTTATACGCCGAAGAACGAAAAACCAGTGACGATGCTTCTCAAGGGTATCGACCCAAACACCGACAAGAATGAGCTGTTGTCGGAAATCAATTCCATCACCGCACCTAAAGCTAAAGCCGCTCGTATTTCCAATTTTGTAACCGCGAAATCGAAACAATCCGGCTTGCCCCTGCCTATGTTCGTAGTGCAATTTGACGCCAATACAGATATCAAATTTGTTCAATCGATCAATGTTTTAAATTATCAACGCGTCAGATGGGAGAAATTGCATAGGCAGGATCTTTTACAATGTTTTAACTGTCAACGTATAGGCCATGCATCCGCTAACTGTCATCTAGATTTTAGATGTGTTAAATGTAATTTATCTCACGAGCGTGGGAAGTGCTCGGTCACAGAAGCAACCAAACACGACGCAATTTACTGCGTCAACTGTGAGAAGTTCGGCCACCCCGCGTCATATCGAGGCTGTCCGAAATTCAAGGAGAGAAGAGCCGTTGCCGCCCCTACGAGCAACAGAGCTCCCCAGCCAGCCGCATCCAGAAGACTTCCATCTCCCCTCGTCAATCCGATGACGCTATACAGTAGTGTTGCGAGTGGAGTGGGGGGCCTAGTAGGTAAGGCCGCGCATGCATATTCATCGAATACGTTGAACAGAGGATCAGTCCCTCTCGATGCTACGTCCAACGAGCAACAGGTCGATTTAAAAAACATATTTTCGGCCATCAAAAGTATAGCCGATCAATTACCAATTATTTTTCAACGCATCGGCGAAAATACCGAAAAAATTAATTTCCTCATTCAATCTTTTATAGATGATAATCATGCTCAATCTGTTGATTACCATGGACGTACCACGAGAGGCATTCGAAATGATTTCCCGCAATAATGGCCACTACCGATCAAAACAGTATCCCGTTGGTCAATCTCCGAATCATTACTGTCAACGTCAACTCTGTTATAAATCTTCACAAACGTGCATATTTGCAGCAATTTTTAAATTCTCATCGACCCGACGTATGTGGTCTCATTGAAACGAAGCTAAATCCGAGACATAATTTGGAGGTTCCACCACAATTTGTAATAATACGCAAAGACAGAGCAAACAACCGTTTCGGCGGCGGTGTCGCTATGGTTATTAATAGAAAATACAAATTCACTCGTATAGAACTCTCCACTTCTCACGAAAAATCTTTAGAAGCCATTGCGATCCGCTTGGATCTTTCGGCTGGTAGAAGCCTCGTGATCGCAGCGGTGTATAGCCCTTTCAATGATAAAATCGTATTCCTTCGTGACCTCGATGATCTATGTACTCAGTTGCGAGTTGCAAATGACTCGAATCACTTTGTGATCGCGGGCGATCTTAACGCCAAACACACATCATGGCGTAATACAGTCAACAACAGCAAGGGGTTAGCTCTTTTTGACTGGCTACAGTTACAGGGTGCTATCTTCCGCGCTTCCCTTCTATATTCGGAAATACCGACTTATCATCCGGCTAACTCAAACTTGGACATTGCTTTGGTGGACAGCAGGCTGATCGATCGTATTAACGATGGAACGCAAAGGCTGGGTCTGCTGCCCTATGATAGCGATCATTGGGCCATAACGATTAATCTCTCTCTCCTCGGTTGGAATACATACGTAGAACGAGCCCCCAGAGTACTGAGACTAAATTATCGTTTGACCAAATGGAAAGAATACAAACTCAAACTCCATAATTATATCAACAGCCTAAATCTCCCTTCGTTACTTAATGCGTCGATCGAAATGATTAATGCTTCAATAGAGGCCCTCGAGGAAAATATTTCCGTAATTCTGACGAGCTGTACACCTACCGTGGAGGCTCTGAACTGCCCGAGAGAATATGACGACCGACGCATTAATAAGCTCAAAAAATTTAAATCCAAACTTATCACCAGATTATTTCGTTTATTGAGCCTTCGCGACAATTTAACTCCAATACAGTCTAACATGATCAAATTTTATAAATCAATAATTCAGCGTACCAATTACAGACTCAAAAAACTCTACTCTGCAGTTGCAAATAAATTCTGGAACGACAGACTGTCCAAACTAGATACTCGTGATTCCATTAAGTTACACCCTTTTATAAACAGAATTATAAATCAAAAAAACATTGACTCAATTCCGCCACTAAGAGGCGCGATAAACGACGATTTTCTTTGGTCTGAATCCGGAATAGATACATCGACACTCCAGAAAATAGATAATAACTATGTAGTGTCAAGCACTGACGATCGTTTGACTTTACTTGGGGTGCACTTTGCAAGAGTACATACAAAAAATCTGACTCCTACAACCGAGGAAGAGAGGAATCACGAGCACGAGGTAAAGCAGACTTACGATCGAATACGGGATTCGCGTGAAAATATCAATTGGCAATTCGCTTCGCTACACGAACAGATCTGGCCTTCAATTCACACAAACTATCTAATAACTCCCACAATGATCTTACGAGCCATCAAATATCTTAAAAACAAAAGATCCACCTCGTTCGACGGCATACCAAACGTCGCCATCAAACGCCTGCCAGGCTCCGTTATTGAATATCTCACGCTAATTTTTAACGCATGTTTACGTCTGTCTTACTTTCCCATTCGTTGGAAAACGGCCAAGCTCATCCCATTGCACAAAAAAGGGAAAAACCTTTGCGACTTAAATAATTACCGGCCGATCAGTCTGCTGCCAAACCTGGGCAAATTGTTCGAGATCATGATTAACATACGTTTGAATCATTTTGTGCGGTCCAATAAATTAATTTCTGATTATCAATTTGGTTTCAAACACTCGCACTCTACGGTTCATGCTATTGCGAAATTGACTCGCGACATTGCCGACTCGCTCAACAGCTCAGCTGTGACTGGGGCTTGTTTAATTGACCTCGAGAAAGCATTTGATACTGTTTGGACTACGGGATTGATAGTTAAATTACACAAAATGAATTTCCCCCCCGAGTTGTTGCTTCTAACTGAGAACATGATCACTGGCCGCGCTTTTAAAACTTTTCACAATAATACTTTTTCCGTTCGTACTTTCAATATTTTAAATGGTCTGCAACAGGGCGCCGTAAATTCTCCTCTACTATTCAACTTATACTTCTCTGATATTTTAAACAATTTTAACAAAAGTAACGATACTTGCAAAGCTTTGGCCTTTGCTGATGATTTAATCATCTATAAATCCGGCGTTGATCCTCTCGACATTCAGTCGCACTTGCAGAGGGCTTTCGATTTTGTTGTCTCGGCGTGTAACATGAAGAAGGTGAGAGTAAATATGCTCAAATGCGAGACTATTCTATTCATTAGGCCCACGTCCCAAATTAGCAAAAAACAATACAGGCTCTCAAAAAATTTTTCGATTCACGCGACGGAAAGATATGACCTTTTAATCCCTCGGCTGAAAAAGGTCAAATATTTGGGTGTAATTCTCAACGAACACTTAAACTATAATGAACACGCCAACTACTGTCTCGGGAAAGCAAAAGGTATAGCATCTAAATTGGCTCGCCTCTTCTACTCAAAACACCTCGGTGAGAATGTCAAACTACTCCTTTACAAGCTTTATGTCAGGTCAGTACTATCTTATGCGATCCCAATCTGGTTCTCAATTTCGCCTTATGTGATGGAGCGCATTCGCACCTTCGAGAGGAAAATATTCCGGGCGATCACGGGTCTTCTCATGCCCAGACGTATGTCGGATGGTACCAAGCGACACTTCCACAATCAAACAATTTATAGCAGGGTTGACTGTTCGCGGTTTGATATTTTTGCACTTAAAATCACCAGAATGTTTATCCGTAAATCTTTGCACTCAAACTCTGACAATCCTCTCATCACCTCGCTACATACAATGTCGGACGAGGAGGCTAGGAAGGCTCGCGAAAATGGGTTTCTCTCTACTGCTGCCTTTCCCTATCTCGACAGAGAAGGATACATTCAGGATTTTCGCTCCAAAATTCCCATCATATACCATACGCATAGAAAAAGGGCCTCGCTTGCTCTTCGATACGATCCTTTGGTAGTTTCTGCCGATCCATCACAACTGCAACATTCTGTATCTCTTCCTACACGGGATACTGTCCAAAAGCATTACAATTATCTCGATAAATTACCATGGCTTAAATCTTGACCGATCGTCGTACTCTGAACCGAGCACTTCCATTATCTTAGTTTAAACTCTGTATATATACGCTTTAGTCCATAACATAGTTAGATTAGTATATTTACTTTAAGTTACTTTAAGAATATCGTTGATGTCAACAACATCCTTTACTATCCTCTTGATTCATATGGCACGTTATTCAGTATAATTTTATGCCACTTGACATCGCAAGCACGGTAATTTTCTTTATCATGGATTTCTTTACTTATTTAATTCTTCCATCGTCTAATTCTTGACCACTAATCCGTGCAATTTTTCTTATCTATTTTGGTCGAGATCTCATTATTGTTCATTTTCTTTTACTTAGTATATTGGCCGTGCCAATATCTCCCCCCCCCCCTTTTTATAATTGTTAATTGTTTTGTCAGTCCTGGTACCTCTCTGTAACGAAGATGCCTTTTTTGATGATCATATCAAATCTTTTGGGGCGTAATACTAATTGCTTAACTTTATCATAGAGCGCAATTTGATTCTTTTCTTGTATTGTATAATTTCCGTTTTCCTGCGAGAAGTCGCTCATGTGCGACCATACAGGAATTATATTGTTGTATGTTTATGCTATCCTAGCATCATGTATATATGTATGATTGAATAAAGGAACTGTTCCATGCACTTGACGTTCTACTCTGTTATAAATCTTCACAAACGTGCATATTTGCAGCAATTTTTAAATTCTCATCGACCCGACGTATGTGGTCTCATTGAAACGAAGCTAAATCCGAGACATAATTTAGAGGTTCCACCACAATTTGTAATAATACGCAAAGACAGAGCAAACAACCGTTTCGGCGGCGGTGTCGCTATGGTTATTAATAGAAGATACAAATTCACTCGTATAGAACTCTCCACTTCTCACGAAAAATCTTTAGAAGCCATTGCGATCCGCTTGGATCTTTCGGCTGGTAGAAGCCTCGTGATCGCGGCGGTGTATAGCCCTTTCAATGACAAAATCGTGTTCCTTCGTGACCTCGATGATCTATGTACTCAGTTGCGAGTTGCAAATGACTCGAATCACTTTGTGATCGCGGGCGATCTTAACGCCAAACACACATCATGGCGTAATACAGTCAACAACAGCAAGGGGTTAGCTCTTTTTGATTGGCTACAGTTACAGGGTGCTATCTTCCGCGCTTCCCTTCTATATTCGGAAATACCGACTTATCATCCGGCTAACTCGAACTTGGACATTGCTTTGGTGGACAGCAGGCTGATCGATCGTATTAACGATGGAACGCAAAGGCTGGGTCTGCTGCCCTATGATAGCGATCATTGGGCCATAACGATTAATCTCTCTCTCCTCGGTTGGAATACATACGTAGAACGAGCCCCCAGAGTACTGAGACTAAATTATCGTTTGACCAAATGGAAAGAATACAAACTCAAACTCCATAATTATATCAACAGCCTAAATCTCCCATCGCTACTTAATGCGTCGATCGAAACGATTAATTCTTCAATAGAGGCCCTTGAGGAAAATATTTCCGTAATTCTGACGAGCTGTACACCTACCGTGGAAACTCTGAACTGCCCGAGAGAATATGACGACCGACGCATTAATAAGCTCAAAAAATTTAAATCCAAACTTATCACCAGATTATTTCGTTTATTGCGCCTTCGCGACAACTTAACTCCAATACAGTCTAACATGATTAAATTTTATAAATCAATAATTCAGCGTACCAATTACAGACTCAAGAAACTCTACTCTACAGTTGCAAATAAATTCTGGAACGACAGACTGTCCAAACTAGATACTCGCGATCCCATTAAGCTACACCCTTTTATAAACAGAATTATAAATCCAAAAAACATTGACTCAATTCCGCCACTAAGAGGCGCGATAAACGACGATTTCCTTTGGTCTGAATCCGGAATAGATACATCGACACTCCAGAAAATAGATAATAACTTTGTAGTATCCAGCACTGACGATCGTTTGACCTTACTTGGGGTGCACTTTGCGAGAGTACATACAAAAAATCTGACTCCTTCAACCGAGGAAGAGAGGAATCACGAGCACGAGGTAAAGCAGACTTACGATCGAATACGGGATTCGCGTGAAAATATCAATTGGCAATTCGCTTCGCTACACGAACAGATCTGGCCTTCAATTCATACAAACTATCTAATAACTCCCACAATGATCTTGCGAGCCATCAAATATCTTAAAAACAAAAAATCCACCTCGTTCGACGGCATACCAAACGTCGCCATCAAACGCCTTCCAGGCTCCGTTATTGAATACCTCACGCTAATTTGTAACGCATGTTTACGTCTATCTTACTTTCCCATGCGTTGGAAAACGGCCAAGCTCGTCCCATTGCACAAAAAAGGGAAAAACCTTTACGACTTAAATAATTACCGGCCGATCAGTCTGCTGCCAAACCTGGGCAAATTGTTCGAGATCATGATTAACATACGTTTGAATCATTTTGTGCGGTCCAATAAATTAATTTCAGATTATCAATTTGGTTTCAAACACTCGCACTCTACGGTTCATGCTATTGCCAAATTGACTCGCGACATTGCCGACTCGCTCAACAGCTCAGCTGTGACTGGGGCTTGTTTAATTGACCTCGAGAAAGCATTTGATACTGTTTGGACTACGGGATTGATAGTTAAATTACACAAAATGAATTTCCCCCCCGAGTTGTTGCTTCTAACTGAGAACATGATCACTGGCCGCGCTTTTAAAACTTTTCACAATAATACTTTTTCCGTTCGTACTTTCAATATTTTAAATGGTCTGCAGCAGGGAGCCGTAAATTCTCCTTTGCTATTCAACTTATACTTCTCTGATATTTTAAACAATTTTAACAAAAGTAACGATACTTGCAAAGCTTTGGCCTTTGCGGATGATTTAATCATATATAAATCCGGCATTGATCCTCTCGACATTCAGTCACACTTGCAGAGGGCTTTCGATTTTGTTGTCTCGGCGTGTAACATGAAGAAGGTGAGAGTAAATATGCTCAAATGCGAGACTATTCTATTCATTAGGCCCACGTCCCAAATTAGCAAAAAACAATACAGGCTCTCAAAAAATTTTTCGCTTCACGCGACGGAAAGATTTGACCTTTTAATCCCTCGGCTGAAAAAGGTCAAATATTTGGGTGTAATTCTCAACGAACACTTAAACTATAATGAACACGCCAACTACTGTCTCGGGAAAGCAAAAGGTATAGCATCTAAATTGGCTCGCCTCTTCTACTCAAAACACCTCGGTGAGAATGTCAAACTACTCCTTTACAAGCTTTATGTCAGGTCAGTACTATCTTATGCGATCCCAATCTGGTTCTCAATTTCGCCTTATGTGATGGAGCGCATTCGCACCTTCGAGAGGAAAATATTCCGGGCGATCACGGGTCTTCTCATGCCCAGACGTATGTCGGATGGTACCAAGCGACACTTCCGCAATCAAACAATTTATAGCAGGGTTGACTGTTCGCGGTTTGATATTTTTGCACTTAAAATCACCAGAATGTTTATCCTTAAATCTTTGCACTCAAACTCTGACAATCCTCTCATCACCTCGTTACATACAATGTCGGACGAGGAGGCTAGGAAGGCTCGCGAAAATGGGTTTCTCTCTACTGCTGCCTTTCCCTATCTCGACAGAGAAGGATACATTCAGGATTTTCGCTCCAAAATTCCCATCATATACCATACGCATAGAAAAAGGGCCTCGCTTGCTCTTCGATACGATCCTTTGGTAGTTTCTGCCGATCTATCACAACTGCAACATTCTGTATCTCTTCCTGCACGGGATACTGTCCAAAAGCATTACAATTATCTCGATAAATTACCATGGCTTAAATCTTGACCGATCGTCGTACTCTGAACCGAGCACTTCCATTATCTTAGTTTAAACTCTGTATATATACTCTTTAGTCCATAACATAGTTAGATTAGTATATTTACTTTAAGTTACTTTAAGAATATCGTTGATGTCAACAACATCCTTTACTATCCTCTTGATTCATATGGCACGTTATTCAGTATAATTTCATGCCACTTGTCATCGCAAGCACGGTAATTTTCTTTATCATGGATTTCTTTACTTATTTAATTCTTCCATCGTCTAATTCTTGACCACTAATCCGTGCAATTTTTCTTATCTATTTTGGTCGAGATCTTATTATTGTTCATTTTCTTTTACTTACAATTAGTATATTGGCCGTGCCAATATCTCTCCCACCCCCCCCCCCCCCCTTTTTTATAATTGTTAATTGTTTTGTCAGTCCTGGTACCTCTCTGTAACGAAGATGCCTTTTTTGATGATCATATCAAATCTTTTGGGGCGTAATACTAATTGCTTAACTTTATCATACAGCGCAATTTGATTCTTTTCATGTATTGTATAATTTCCGTTTTCCTGCGAGAAGTCGCTAATGTGCGACCATACAGGAGTTATATTGTTGTATGTTTATGCTATCCTAGCATCATGTATATATGTATGATTGAATAAAGGAACTGTTCCATGCACTTGACGTTCTCAGTACGCGACGCGAGCTCGTAACGACAACATCTCAGTGCTCGAACGCGACGTAAACAAAATTCCTAAGTGCCCATACAGAGAGTCATTCGTACTGTGAAAGTGTATCTTGTTATACTCCAAGTGATCGGCTAATTTTCGTTACTATTATTGGGGCTTGCTTTCGCAAGTCCCAATACAGTTCTTCATTTTTTTTCATTCTGACCGTCCACTTTTATGGAACATCATATTGCACGCATAGAAGCTAGTAACTCTTCCGCATCGGCGACGGCTGATGCCAATAATTCGGACGAAAATTTTGCATCCCTTGAGACTACTAGCCAGGGATCGCTATCTCTGTCTCTGTAGCGGTACGATCTCTCGCTCGCCGCTAGGGATCTATCGGCCGCCATTACTCCTACGCCTCTAGTTTAAGGATCGGCCGCTAGACCGTGTCTCCTTCGATGGGATCTTCGCGCTGCTACACCATCGGCAATCGGTGTCTATATATACGAACCACCGACAGACACCGACGTCCCATCCGGGACACAGCGTCTAGGGCAGGGCCTGTTCGGTCAGCCCTACTGACGAGTCCACGAACAGGCCCAGGACGAAACGCTGCGCGCTAACTACCATTTCACCCTTTCCTAGGAACAGAAGGACCCTTCGCCGGACCGGCCGCAGCCGAGGCACCGAACTCAGCCGGTGCCCTCTCAACTGGGTGTGGATGGGCCCAGCCAGGAACTGCGGCCGGCCCGAGCCACGACGCCTCCTTCATTGGTGACCCCGACGTGATCGGAAAGTGTCGCATCGAAATCTAACGCGCGAATCGCAGTTTTTATTTTTTTATCGTAATTTTTGCGACATATTGTGAGTGTTTGTGGTTTTGTGTCACGATGGCTCAGAATACTCAGAGTCCTCCAACGGCCGTCTCCGCTGACGGATCTGCAGAACAGGACAACGGTCCTTCACCTGCGGTGGCTCGAGTCGCCGTGCGCATTCCGCCATTCTGGGAGAAGAACCCGACGACATGGTTCCGGCAATTGGAGTCCCAGTTCATTCTGGCTGGGATTACACAAGACTCCACAAAGTATCACTACGTCAGTGCGAATTTGGATAATAAATTCGCTGACGTAGTGATTGACATCATCAATAATCCGCCGACGGAGAACATGTACGAGACATTGAAGACGGAATTAATTCGTCGACTTTCCGACTCGGCGGAACATAAGATGCGGAGGCTCCTGGAAGGAGAAGAGATCGGCGATAGAAAACCCTCAGTTTTTCTTCGCCGATTGCAAGACCTCGCGGGCGACGCGGTTTCCGAGTCGTATCTCAAGACGATGTGGCTAAGGCGTTTGTCTCCCAGCGTGCAGACGGTCTTGACCACACGGAAGAAGGACAGTCTCCTCGAGCTGGCCGATCTCGCCGACGCTATAGCCGAGATCGAACCGAGACAGCAGGTTGCTGCTGCGTCTTCCGGCCCCGGCGACGGATGGAGAGAAGAGATCGCGGCACTCCGGCGAGAAATTGCCGCGTTGCGCGTCGATACTCGATACCGACGTGGACGATCGTCGTCGAGAACGAGACCAGGCTCGCGCCGTTTTTCGCGATCGCGATCTCGTTCCGCGCCACGAGACGACGGTGACACGGCTTCAGGCCTATGTTGGTATCACCGAGTATACGGAGCTTCGGCGAAAAAGTGTCGCGATCTGTGCACGTTCGCGTCGGGAAACGCTCAGGGCGATCGTTAATGGCGGCAAACGATGCCTCGCCCTTGTCGAGCCGCTTATACGTCACGGACGGGAAGACCAAAACGAAGTTTATGGTCGACACGGGTTCGGACCTGTGCGTTTTCCCGAAATCGCGTGTGAGTGGTGCGCGGAAACAGACCGATTATGAATTGTACGTACGATCTCTCGCTCGCCGCTAGGGATCTATCGGCCGCCATTACTCCTACACCTCTAGTTTAAGGATCGGCCGCTAGACCGTGTCTCCTTCGATGGGATCTTCGCGCTGCTACACCATCGGCAATCGGTGTCTATATATACGAACCACCGACAGACACCGACGTCCCATCCGGGACACAGCGTCTAGGGCAGGGCCTGTTCGGTCAGCCCTACTGTCGAGTCCACGAACAGGCCCAGGACGAAACGCTGCGCGCTAACTACCATTTCACCCTTTCCTAGGAACAGAAGGACCCTTCGCCGGACCGGCCGCAGCCGAGGCACCGAACTCAGCCGGTGCCCTCTCAACTGGGTGTGGATGGGCCCAGCCAGGAACTGCGGCCGGCCCGAGCCACGACGCCTCCTTCATCTCTAAAAAGACATAAATCATCATCCAATCCGTCTTCATCCGAGGACATTCAAATGAAGAAGTCGCGCAAAATTTCCGCTTCACGCACAGCCGCACGGCAATCTGCCGACGCTAAAACGGCTCCAGTTAACACCATGGACAGTGACACAGGATTGAAATCGCTCGATCAACAATCCAGCGATGCGATGTCTACAGCATCATCCAAACAAGGCGCTGAAGCATCTTGTAGCAAAGAAACTCTAGTGCGTGAAAATAAAAGACTATTAAACGAAATAAAATTGCTCAAAGAGCAAATCCAATCGCTCGCTGGACCCTCTACATCTGGTCGGACCATTGAATCGCCAACGTCGGAATGGATCACCATTGGATCCCGTAGACCCGCAGGACGACACGCGCCTTCTCCGATGCCGACGCTGGACAAACCTCCCACCGCCAACCGTTTTCAGGCCTTTGCCGAGCCCAACGCTCTACCGGAGGTGTCAAGGGACCAGCCTCCTACCTTCAGGCATCCGAGCCCACCACAGCAAACTATTAAACAAGATAAGTTAAACAAACCACCACCGTTGATCGTGCATGTGGCTTCACCACAATTAATAATAAACATAACTAAGAATGCCCTTCAAAAGGCATCCTTCACTATAAAAAGAAGTGGCTCGAAAAGCCACGTCATATACCCGAATTCTCTCGAAGCTTATTCGAAGATCAAAGATATCATGATGAAAAACCAGCTCAAGTTCTTCACTTATACGCCGAAGAACGAAAAACCACTGACGATGCTTCTCAAGGGTATCGATCCAAACACCGACAAGAATGAGCTGTTGTCGGAAATTAATTCCATCACCGCACCTAAAGCTAAAGCCACTCGTATTTCAAATTTTGTAACCGCGAAATCGAAACAATCCGGCTTGCCCCTGCCTATGTTCGTAGTGCAATTTGACGCTAATACAGATATCAAATTTGTTCAATCGATCAATGTTTTAAATTATCAACGCGTCAGATGGGAGAAATTGCATAGGCAGGATCTTTTACAATGTTTTAACTGTCAACGTATAGGCCATGCATCCGCTAACTGTCATCTAGATTTTAGATGTGTTAAATGTAATTTATCTCACGAGCGTGGGAAGTGCTCGGTCACAGAAGCAACCAAATACGACGCAATTTACTGCGTTAACTGTGAGAAATTCGGCCACCCCGCGTCATACCGTGGTTGCCCGAAATTCAAGGAGAGAAGAGCCGTTGCCGCCCCTACGAGCAACAGAGCTCCCCAGCCAGCCGCAACCAGAAGACTTCCATCTCCCCTCGTCAATCCGATGACGCTATACAGTAGTGTTGTGAGTGGAGTGGGGGGCCTAGTAGGTAAGGCCGCGCATGCATATTCATCGACTACGTTGAACAGAGGATCGGTCCCTCTCGATGCTACGTCCAACGAGCAACAGGTCGACTTAAAAAACATATTTTCGGCCATCAAAAGTATAGCCGATCAATTACCAATTATTTTTCAACGCATCGGCGAAAATACCGAAAAAATTAATTTCCTCCTTCAATCTTTTATAGATGATAATCATGCTCAATCTGTTGATTACCATGGACGTACCACGAGAGGCGTTCGAAATGATTTCCCGCAATAATGGCCACTACCGATCAAAACAGTATCCCGTTGGTCAATCTACGAATCATTACTGTCAACGTCAACTCTGTTATAAATCTTCACAAACGTGCATATTTGCAGCAATTTTTAAATTCTCATCGACCCGACGTATGTGGTCTCATTGAAACGAAGCTAAATCCGAGACATAATTTGGAGGTTCCACCACAATTTGTAATAATACGCAAAGACAGAGCAAACAACCGTTTCGGCGGCGCGCCGCCGCGGCGGTGTCGCTATGATTATTAATAGATGTTCGGTTTCATTTAGAATTTCATTTTTTCATTTACAGTCAACTTAATCCGCAAGGCGTCGAGCGCAGGAGTTTAATTATTTTGCGGAATCCTTCTTGTATTGTAAAAACAGACAATGCATGTCCAGGAAATCTTAGAATTCAAAGGCTGACAAAATCACCGGTTCCGTTAGCCTTCATTACCTTCACCCAATATTCATCTTAGTATTTTTCCGTACAATAGAATAAACTTTTCCCTGGCATGCAGCTGTCCGGTTCCGCGCAAATAATAGGCTTAAGGTACGAGCGACTTGGCTATTTTTGAGGAACACTAAATTAACTTTAACATGTGCTCACCAGACCTTTAACCATCAAGGGGAGTGAGGGTCTTAAGACTAAGTTCGCACTCTCACTCCTCTTTTCCTCAATAGCAATAGCCGTATCATAAACCTTCGCCTGCGCCGACGATTCACCCCGTGCCACCCTACACGGGCACGTAGGCTTTCCGCCGAGGGTCAACCTGAACCGTGCCACGCTGGGTCCGGACCGCTGTCCCCTCCACCAGTCCAAGGAAACGCAGAGCGATCCCGCCAAAGTGTTCGCGCGTTCTCGGAATTCCCTAGCAAAATTATTTTATTTTGCATAGGAACTTCACCACTTCCGAGGGCGCGTGGATCACATTCTTGGGGGCGTAACTGGTCGGTGGAAGGGGACATTCGGCTCGTGGAGGGCTCTTCCAATTTTTGTGAAGACATTACAGTTTCAACTCTCACAAGTCAACAATCTCTTGTCCGATCAACGCGTTTCATCTAATACATTTTAGTTGGGATTATAGTCAAGTACAAGTCTTGTTCATCGCCGTTGTTGTTGTTCATTGTTATTTTTGTCTATGTTCATTGTTATATTGTTTTCTAAGTTTCATCATTGTTGTTATAATTGATCCACTAATCTAAAACTTTATTTACAACGTTAATGTACATTCTTAGAGACTAATATTAAACTAAAGAAAGTCGCTTACCCCGTCTGCGGGTTTTCTACGTATCTACGCAGTGAGGCTTCTCTCGCGGTCCATCGCCGAATGGGCCGCGTATTCGCACGTACATACGCACGAATCTTATAACTACCTTATCGGCTTGTACGATTGATTTTACCGGCCGGTTCACTATATATATATAACACCTCCTCTCTGAATTACAAACTCACATTGAAATTATGATTATTGATAATCGCATGGAGAGAATCTATGCGGTCTTACGCTTACTCGATGACTCCTACGCATTGTCGGCTCCACTACGTTTTGACGGTTTTCGTCGTCTGCGACGATTTCATCCTTCACATTTTCATCTATACGTTCGTTACTACTATTACTATCATTTACGCTATCACTAATAATATCACTTAAACTATCGTCAACATCATCATGCCTCGCGTCACGTTTTCCAGTGTTCTTGGACTCGTTTTTAATCATTTGGTTGAAATGACGTTTAAATGTCTGTCCCGCTGATTCGATCAAGTACATACACGAGCCTATTCTTTTCTTTACTCTTCCCGATTGCCATTTTTCCGTTTTATTGTTATAAACGCGTATCTGCACTTCATCGCCGACATTAATCTCTGCGCTAGTCTTATTGTTACGTTGATACATTTTTTCATTATAACTATTCATTTTATCCATTACACTAGGAATCATTAAATCTAACCGTGAGCGAAGATTTCGCTTCAACATCAATTGCGACGGACTTTCATTAGTTGCACTATGCGGCGCTTTCCGATAATGCATTAAGAAATTTGCTAGTCTTTTATTTAACGTTCCCGGTTCTTTTGCCACCTTTCTAAGCCACATTTTAACTGTCTGGACACAACGCTCCGCCTGGCCGTTCGAACTCGGGTGATACAGTGCGCTCGTAATATGTTTAATGCCGTTACTTTTTAGAAAATTTTCGAATTCGGTCGAAACTAAACTTGGCCCATTATCGCTGATCAGTACCCTCGGAAGTCCAAATCGCGCGAAACAGTCGCGCAGACAATCGATCGTTATATTGCTCGTAATACTTTTGACTGGATAAACTTCCAGCCATTTACTGTATGCATCGACAATAATCAAAAAGTATGTGCCGTTAATCGGTCCTGCATAATCTATATGGATCCGGTGCCACGGTGCACTCGGGTATTCCCAGGGATGCATTACTTTCTTTTGTGGGTTATTCCTCTCACTCATGCACGTGCTACACTCTTTTGTGACGTCTTTAATATCCTCGTCCATTCCCTTCCAATAGCAATATGACCTTGCTATTGCTTGCATTTTAGTTGTACCTAAATGCCCTTCGTGCAATTCTGCAAGAATTTTTTCTTTTATTGATTGCGGTATTACTACTCGCGATCCTTTCAGTAGACAACCCTGTACTATAGAGAATTCTGCTGTATTATTCTCTACTCCCTCCCCGTTTAATATAGACCTAAACAATTTAGACAATACCGCGTCTGTTTGTGTTTCCTTCGCAATTTCCTTAACAGTGACGGGAAGAACTGATAACACTGTTCAACACGATTTTTTTTCTCCAATATCCAATGGGTGATCCTCGTAGAGTTAGTCATCCTAAACACAAATCCGTCGGCAGAATTGCTCCATCACGCTCAGTTTTTTAGTAAAATGAGTTTTTGTAAAAACACAAAATTTTGGCAGAAAATGGGGTATTACGCGTAAAGTATAAACGGTACGAAGTTGAAATTGATCTCAAAAGATAGAGGAAATCATGCCGAATATTTTAGTGTATATATTTATTAAAATTGGTTGTTGCAAATAGTAACAAATGACCGTCAAAGTTTAAAAAAGTGCGGATGCGCGATCTTACTATGCTATACTTTTACATTTTTATGAAAAGTTATTTATCTAGCACGAATTTGCTATACTGGATCGCATTCCTTAGACATTTCTGAAGAGAAAACTGCCCCCAAAAGTTTCGGGAACTGTTTTCAATCCCGACGGGTCGAAAAAATATCCGTCGGGAACGTGTAATCGGCGTTCGACGCCATGCTGCTATTCTACGCGGGCCGCCAGTGAGGCAGTGCCGTAACTACGCGTTATCGACGCCGATCTGACAGTACCATCTGAAGAGCTCTCAACTCTGATAAATATAAATAAATAATTGTTTTTTTTTGTGTTTTAGTTAGAACTCTGATCTGTTCTTACAGTTGTTTAAGTTTTTCATGCTAAGCAATTGAAAATCCTTTCCTTTGTTCGGAATAAAATGTATGCTCTACGGCAGCGTCAAGAATATTTTGCACGCCCGAGCCGTCCTTCGAGAAACACCGCCTCCTTCACCCAAACATACAGCCGAGATGTCACTGATTCACAACCACTCCGTAGGCGTCACGCTCGTGCCTATCGGCACTGGCGTGGTGCCGCATTTGGGGCGACATTCGTAGTTAATCGCTCGCGCTGGAAAGACGTGCCTCGCGCGTCAGTCGCGGAGATAAGAACGACGTGCGTGGCACGTCGACTCAGAATATTTGTTGAGGAACAATTTCAGATGGCACTACGTGGTATGTAGGATAAGACAAAAGTATTGTTAGTGAAAAAGTATCCTGAGATATGTTTTAAATCAAATACATTTAATATATTTTAATGTTTTTGAACTTCTGGCGATGGTTTTGCCGAAATCGACCACTTCATTAAATCTTACGACATAAATATAGTATTGCGTTCCAGTACGCACATTTGTAAATTAATTACTAGCGCAAATTGTTAAAAATAACTATCCGATACTAGAACGCTAGGCTTCCTCGTATTAAAGAATACATTGTTGCCGTCGCGGCCGCTGCAGCCCATGCGACGTAGTGCCATTTGAAACTGTTCCTCAACAAATATTATGAGTCGACGTGCCACGCACGTCGTTCTTATCTCCGCGACTGACGCGCGAGGCACGTCTTTCCAGCGCGAGCGATTAACTACGAATGTCGCCCCAAATGCGGCACCACGCCAGTGCCGATAGGCACGAGCGTGACGCCTACAGAGTGGTTGTGAATCAGTGACATCTCGGCTGTATGTTTGGGTGAAGGAGGCGGTGTTTCTCGAAGGACGGCTCGGGCGTGCAAAATATTCTTGACGCTGCTGTACGGGACACTATGTTCTACGCAAGCCGACTCTTTGCCGGACGTCTGCATGGCATATATCAAGTGTCGAGAACGACTTATTCTTAGAGCAGATATTTTCCAGAACCCACTTTCACTCAAATTTCGTTTCTCACGACTCTTTATACCGTAACCGTTTCTTTCCGTTTTTCCTTGCACCCATAAATTAACGTTCTTTCTTCGTCTCCTACGCTTCTAAATTCCCTCAACTTCTAAACCGCCCACTTTTACCATCTCCAACTTTTTTCTAACGAATAAAAATCAATGACCTCCCTCTTACAAATTCTTAAAATCACCAATAGCAATTAGTTCCAATTTTGAAGACTAAACTTTTTTTCTCCCGAGACATTGTGTTTCCTGCACTTCCTTGATTCAGTATAACTGGAAATAGAAAACAATCTTCGCATTTGAAAAAAGAAAACAGCCTTTTTTCAGGCGAACTTAATTTTAAGTGTTAAGATATACATATATACCTATATATATATTAAGCATATCAATAAAATAAGTATCGACATATCTATATATATATATATATATATCGATATTCATCTTATTTTATTTATACACTTGATTCTAAAATAATAAATTAATAATAAATTATATTTAAACTTTATAGGAGAAATTTTTTGTGTATATGTATAGGCAGATTTAAGTGGCAAGTGGTTCATACTAAGTGTCAAGTGGTAATTGTTTTGTATCAAGTCTTAAGTGTGTGTCGTTTACTGCAATGTTTCGCAAGTGCAAAAATCAGCCAGACTCTTTCTGTTATGTTTGTGGAGAGGTGGTACCAAAATCGCAACGACGAAGTATATCACCGTTAATAGCATTTGCGTATGAACATTATTTTGGCTGCAAACTCGTGGATCAAGATAAGTGTTGGGCTCCTCACATTTGTTGTTCGCGATGCTACATCGGTCTTTCAGCTTGGTTGAAGGGCAATCGGAAGAATATGCCATTTGCAATTCCAATGGTATGGCGAGAGCCTACGGATCACACCACAGATTGTTATTTTTGCTTAAGCAAAATCTATGGCTTCAACAAGAGAGGCAAGAAGAAAATTGAGTACCCAAGTGTACCTTCTGCTATCCGACCTGTACCACATTCCGAGGAAATACTACCACCAGTACCGCCAGAAGTTATTCCCAGCAAGTATGAGGCTGCTGACGAAGACGCGAAAACCGGAAGCGAAGAAAACGAGGATTATTCAATAGAATCCCCATCGTCATCAAAAGAGCCACATTTATTAAGTCAATCCGACCTCAACGATCTTGTGCGAGATTTACAACTCTCGAAGGATCAGGCAGAGCTCTTAGCATCCCGGCTACAAGGGTGGAATTTACTGGACAGTACCACCAAAATTACACATTTTAGAACTCGGCAACATAGATTAGAGGAACAGTTTTATATGTACGAGGACCTGTGCGTGTGTACTGAAGTAACTTCTCTAATGGGGTTTCGAACATGAACCAAAAGAGTGGAGATTATTCATAGATTCGTCGAAGTATAGTTTAAAGGCGGTATTTTTACATATTGGGAATGAACGCCCTTCCATCCATGTTGCATACTCGACGAAAATGATTCATTAAAAACAGTTTTGTGTATAATTCAGTACGAAAAGTACAAGTGGAAAGTGTGTGGTGACTTGAAAGTGATTGCTATATTACTTGGACTACAGGCGGGTTATACTAACAATAAGTATTGTTGTTTTTTGTGCGAGTGGGACAGTAGAGCAAAAGATCAACATTATATTAAAAAGGAGTGGGCACCACGATGCCAATTAATACCGGGTACGAAAAACGTAAAATTTAATAGTTTAATTGATCCCCAAAATGTGTATTTACCGCCACTACACATTAAATTGGGGATCATGAAAAATTTTGTAAAGGCGATGAATAAATCAGGCCCTGGGTTCGAATATTTAAAAACAAAGTTTCCGCAAATAACAGATGCGAAAATAAAAGAGGGTATATTTGTTGGTCCTCAGATTAGAAATTTAATGATGGATGAAGATTTTACAAAAGTATTGAATGACTTGGAAAAAGCCGTATGGATCTCATTTAAAAAAGTAACAGAGAACTTTTTAGGAAAACATAAATAAAAAAATTATGTTTCCATTGTAAACAAACTTTTAAAAAGCTGCAAAGATCTTGGCTGTAATATGTCCCTAAAATTACATTTTCTATATTCCCATCTGGATTTTTTTCCTGCTAATCTCGGTGATGTGAGCGACGAACATGGAGAACGATTCCACGAAGACATATCAAAAATTGAAAAGCGATACCAGGGAAAGAAAATGACTGCAATGCTTGCGGACTATTGCTGGACGCTCATCAGCGACACCGAAGATAAAATGTATAAACGGAGAACAAGACGAAAACACTTTTAAATTTTTTAGGTGCAGTGTTACAGTTTACATTGGTACAATTGTTCACTTTATATGGATTAGTTTACGCTACATGCGAAGTGAAGTGAAGTGAAGTGAAGAACGTGCTAGTTGCATTCTCTTTGTATTTGTAAAATTTCATGCGTGAAGTTAAATACATAATGTGGGCAATGAAAAAAGTGTGGGTGACCTTACTTGAGATCATATAGAAAGATCGCTCGTGGGATCGGTTAATATCAAAAGACATTCACGATATTCTCTGAAGGTGTTGACTACACAAAGAAAAGGACAAGGATAAGAATAATGAATACGGTTAGAAGTTTAGGTTCATTGACCATCGGACCGTCATCCGTACCTGCTGAGGTCAAAGTCGAAACGGCCGCATGGCAAGTGTCCCTCGACAGTAGGACAATACAGAGTAATTCAGGAGAACCGAACGCAGACGTCAAAACCGAACTATTGAGTGGCCATTTAGTATAGGAAAATTGAGAATTACATTATATAAATTAATGCAGTTCGAGGTTCGAAAGCTAAGTATTTCATTTAATAATATTATAATGCTAATATATTTATATATTGCATGACGAAGAAAGAACATAATCTTGTCATACCAGTGAACAAAGGGGATTCTGCCACCGTACGGTAAATGTTCTTTATCGTTACAGAACGAAGAAATAAGTTGTTAGTGTGATACTATTGCTGTTCGACAATGCAGTGGGGAAAATTAATTCAACAATGAGTACATTAATTGGAATGTGCTGCAGTTTATCGATAAAATCGACAACATGTAACACGGAAAAACCGGGGAGTATCGTAGTCAATAAAATTGCCCCTTTATAAGGGTTGGTTAAGACGATGTTATTTATAAGTACGTTTCCTCGATTTCTTTTTCAGAAAACTACGTAGTGTTTGAAAACAAACGCTAACGATTAAACTAGGTTGGCGATACGTAAGATTTCAAGCCAAACGCGGCATTCTTACGCTCGACTTTCGTCACGGTAGCTGTCTCCAGCAAGGGGAGAACAAAGGTCTCACCCAAGATGCGGGGAAGAAGACCCTTAAGGCGATCCGGTGGTCTAGCGACCTAAAATTTAATCTATTTTCAAACATTTTTTTCTATATGAGGGTAATGAGTAAAGCTTTCAAATTTTTTTGCACTTATTTTATTATTTATCAACTACACAAAAATGAAAAATAAGACAAAAAAAATTTTTTTTAAATTAGAAAAATGGTGCTGAAGTCTCCCTCTCTAGAAAAATGGGACGGGTGAGTGGTGATTCATCTCTTCCTCTGATCTGAAATAAAAAAAATTGGGCGAATTTTTAATTAGTATAAATATAGCGATCGCAGGAACTAGAATAAAAAAAAAATTACAAAATGGCGCGTAGTTAAAAGTACGAGTTTGAAAACGACCAGTTTTTTTTAATGTTTAGTTAATAAAAAAATATAAATATTTTACGGAAACTATTTGTTTTAGTTCCAGCGAGAGCTAGAACTGTACAGAATAACATATTAAAATTTCAGACCAATCGGTCGAGTAGTTTTTTTTTTCTGGCCCCCGCAAGACGAAAAAAAGTAGTTACGAGATAAACGCGTTTAAAGTTTCAAGTAAGTATATTCTCAAGAAATTGGATTGAAACATGTACTTACAATTAATCGGCGATCCCTGCTCCATAAAGAATTCCCTCCGTCTTCTCAAAATCTTCACTTTCATTACTCTTGGCTTTTTTACGAGCAGTTCTTGCCTCTTTGGAGTCACTTGTGCTTTGACGATCGGCCTTGTAGATTCGTCGCTCGTCACGATCCTGGGCTAGTTGAACGGCGTATGGGCCGATTTTAATACCCATTACGTCCATAATCTTTAAAATAGCTTTGAACCCTTCGTTAAAAGTACAAGCAGCACAATATACAGCGATGTCTACAATTTTTTTTCCAGAAAATTTATGCTTCGGTGCAAGTTGCCAGACGCAAGAGTTGAAACTCTCATTGTTATTTTGAGTGTTATTGCCGAGACATTTTTTTAACAAATTTTCATCCGTTAAACCCTCATAAACTGGCTTCAAAATGGCTTGAGCGTCATCATCCAGAGCAGGTGAATGCTCATAGGTGTCCAAAGTACCAGCAGCTCCACTTTGACGCCATTTACACCAAGACTTCGGACCTCTTGGACAGTAGGAGTGTTGCGGATTTTCATTTGTTGAAATCTTGTGATAATACCCCGCCCAAATTTCGTTCTTCATGTCTTCTATAGAATCAGGGTGTCGACGAATTGCTAAACCGTAAAATATAGAAAGTTCTTGTAATAATTTATTGGTTAATTTTTGTGTTTTGACAGTATCTTTTCCTACAGATTTTTTCCTAGTTTTCTTAGGTTTTTCATCTTTACCAGTGTTCTCATCTTTACCAGTTGCTTTCGATATTTCTAATTTCGCTTTTTTCAACTGTTGATATTTTTTTTTAGCTTCGAGTCCACGTTTATATAAACGTTTTTTAACATGTAAAACACACTCTTTTTTTTTAACAATACAATCATCACCGTAGGGATTTACTTCCAATAGAGATTTGAATGTTTTCGTGTCGCCGTCTCCAATATAATTAGCATACTTGACTCCATATAGTTGTTCGGACCTTTCAAATATTTCTATTATACCGTCGACTTCCATTTTTCCTGAACTTCCCTCATGATTAGCATCGCAATCATTTTTATGTTCTTCATACCACAGCGCATATTCATCAGTTTGTGTTTTTCCGACCCAGTTCGAACATCCTTGACAAATTTTGCTTTTAACAGTAACGTCCAGGATTTTGTTAGTATACTTTCCAATAATTGACACTAACCCGAGAAGAGAAGAAAAACCACGTTTCGCCCATGAACCATCGCCAGATATAGAAAGTTCATTAGCTGGATATCCTTGCTCTTCATTCATTTCCATTTCTTCGGAGACAGCTTTTTTGAAAACAATTTTAGTAACGGCCTCCGCAGCAATTTTTATGTTATTTACTATACTATAATAAGTGCTGTTACAGAGACCGTGTCCTAAATCCATCAACCCGCAAAAATTGTTAATCCCTTGAAAACCAACTCCAAGCATCCTCATAGCAAAAACAATTCTGCGGTTAATTTCAAATGCCTTGTCTATAAAAGGAGAAGACGGAATTAAGCTTTCTTTACAGTGACATTGGACAGAAAGCTTAAATCCTAAACCACGTTGTGAATTTTTACTGAAACTAACATCACCATTGCAGTCTTTACACTTCACTAACTGCTGTAATGTTAGAAAAACAGTGGTGAATTGAATTATACAATAATTCATACTTGGATCCATATTGTATTCTAATTCCTCACTGTTTTTGATTTTTTTAGCCGAAGTGCTTGTGTATCCAGTACCATTTTCACTCGTGTAACGATTACCTTGAAATGATCTTTTTTTGCACTTATGACTAGGTCTTTTATTACTTTTTCGGCTCTGCTTACGATCCATATTTTTCAATAAAATTATAACACTCGATGTTACTGTCACTGAGGAACACGTTAAACTAACCAATATAAATCTCAAAACTAAAATATTTCCCCTTAAATTTATATGTACATTAGTGTTAGTCAGGTATACGAACCCGAGCAACTGCAACAATGTAGCAAACAATAGAGCCCGATCCACTGATTCTTCTACCTACCTGACCTTTTAATGGGCTGTAGATCCTGAAATACTCGGAATTTCGTCATCAAATTTTAACAGTATATTTTTAAGATACTATACTTTCAAAAAAGAAAAAAAAAATTTTTCGAAAATTCTAGACCACCGGGTCCCCTTAAAGGATAACACTCATGAAGGAAGGCATCGTAGATCAATTCGACATCTAGGGCACGCCGGGTCACACATTGCCTTCTCGGGCATTTTTTCTATGAATTATTGTTACGAAAATTCCAGAGAACATTTCCGTTAACATCCCGACAAATGCCCATTATACTGTATTATCCGCTTGTCGGAAGATCATATTGTAATATTGTTATAAACAACGTTATTTTTTAAAAAAGAACAAGAATATCATAGTTCCAATAATATTTTCTTGTAACGAAATGCCAAAATTCAGCATTTCATTTCATCATTTCAGTAGGCAACATTTGTAGATCAATTAAAATTAATTAAAACGTTTTTTATAATTCGGTAACCAAATTATAAATACTATTTTTAAACAAAAATTAATGAAAAATAATTGATCATTTATATTTATCAGAGTAGAGAGCTCTTCAGATGGTACTGTCAGATCGGCGTCGATAACGCGTAGTTACGGCACTGCCTCACAGGCGGCCCGCGTAGAATAGCAGCATGGCGTCGAACGCCGATTACACGTTCCCGACGGATATTTTTTCGACCCGTCGGGATTGAAAACAGTTCCCGAAACTTTTGGGGGCAGTTTTCTCTTCAGAAATGTCTAAGGAATGCGATCCAGTATAGCAAATTCGTGCTAGATAAATAACTTTTCATAAAAATGTAAAAGTATAGCATAGTAAGATCGCGCATCCGCACTTTTTTAAACTTTGACGGTCATTTGTTACTATTTGCAACAACCAATTTTAATAAATATATACACTAAAATATTCGGCATGATTTCCTCTATCTTTTGAGACCAATTTCAACTTCGTAGCGTTTATACTTTTCGCGTAATACCTCATTTTCTGCCAAAATTTTGTGTTTTTACAAAAACTCATTTTACTAAAAAACTGAGCGTGATGGAGCAATTCTGCCGACGGATTCGTGTTTAGGATGACTAACTCTACGAGGATCACCCATTGGATATTGGAGAAAATAAAAAAAGTTAAAATTTGTTGAACAGTGCAATCCACACAAAAACTTCTTGACCAAAACAATCGGCGAAGACCAAGGACTAGAGGATTCTTGTATCACTCCTTGTTTAAGCATCTTGTCCAATAACTCTTCAACTTCTTCGCGTCTATGTAATGGCAAACGCCGAGGTGATTGCTTAATCGGCAAATTATCTCCAATATCTATTTTATGCTCTGTCAAATCGCATTGTCCTACTGAATATGAATCCGTAGCAAATACGTCTTGGAATTCCAAAAGAAGTTCCTTAAGTTGTTGCTTTTCTTCATCTTGAAGATATACCGAACTCCTCTTGACTAATTCCTCTAATGTATCAGAAAGTTTATTAGGCAATTGGAAAGACTTAATTTCTTCTGTAATGTTAGTTGAAGGTTCTTCAAAAAGTGTTGTTGGCTGTCGTCGTATGGCAATAGGGACTTGATTCTTCAAAACGAGGATGTTTTCATTTAAATTTATCGACTCGGTTATTTTACTAAGAAAATCCAATCCCAGGATACAGTTGTCAGTAATTTTTGCTAGAAGAACTTCATGAAGAACAGACATATTTCCAATTTTAAAAAGACATTTCTTCTTTCCAACGATCGAGCAAAGTAGCGGTGATCCTGTGACGGTGCGAAGATTGTAGCTAGTATCTGAAACAGGAACCACACTTCCTACACCCCCCGGGTCACCCCTAACCCCATCTGCTCGAACAAGAGTAACGACAGAACCAGTATCAATTAACATGTTAACTAATTTTTCGTCTATAGAACCGTCAATATAAAGACCTTTATCAAGAATTTCATTTTTAACAGATCTAACTACTATCTTTTCGGTATCCTTCAATTCTGATACACAAAATAAAGGTTTAATCAACTTTTTGCAAAAATTAAAACATGTAAACATTAAAAAGATAATCAACATGACAAAAGGTGTAAATAAATCAATTGTCGATAAATCAGAATTATTTTGAACTCGTCTAACTGAATCATAAACTTTAAACTTGTTAACATTTTTTTTATTCGAGGAGGCATTTTTAATTCGGGCTAAATTTTCCTCCTTTAATTTAACCCTTTTTCTTTTCCCGCCTGATTCTCTTTACAATGATATTGATCATGACCAAATTTTCCACATTTCCAACATTTTAATGATTTTAATGATTGATTAATTGGGAAGGTTCGGCCGGTCTTATTAAATTGATTACTATTATTCGATTTGTTAAATGTAACTCGATTAGAAACTACTTCATGATTCAGTTTTGGTTCAAACTTCTTATTGAAAGTTTGACACCTGTCATTAATAAAATGTTTATTATTAACTTCACGACATTGTCTACTAAGGTTATGAATAACTTGAATTTCTAATGCTTTTGAAACGGTTTCGTGCAAATTAGCTGTACCAGTCAAACGTAACTGTTTTTGTAATTCTATATCTTTTAATGCGTTAATAAATTGGGAAGATGCTAAGCGATTTTTAATTGTTGACGGACAATCAGGAAACGCTAGATTCGCTAATCTTTCAATTTCATTTGCTAAAGCGGTAAATCTTGATCATGTTTTTGATAATAATTCTGAAACTGTACATAATGTAAATTAACATCGCGTTTTTCTCCAAATTGTAACTCTAATGCTGCGTATAATTTTTCAAAATCTAGTCTATGTGATTCTTCCAAACTAGATAAAACGGACAGAGCTGAACCTTCCAAAGAATTAATTAGAGCTACTGCTTTTGCTCTCTCATCCCAATTATTAATTTTAGCCAAAACATTAAATTGTGCGACAAATTCACACCACTTTGTCCCATCAAATTTTCCTGGTTTTAATTTATATCCCAACAAAGAAACCGAGGAATTCTGAGAGGGCAAAGCAGCAACCACAGTTTGAGAATTTTCGACACTTATCGAACCCTGCTGTTCAGGTATTCTATTATCATTATTAACACTTCTATTCTGTGCAATTGAAATTTGTGATTCTAAATTGGAAAATCTAGCCTGATTTCGGCGTTCCATTTTCCGCATTTCATCGGATAAATCACGATTCCGTCGGTCGTTCTCCTCAAATTTTCTCATAAACTCTGTGTTAAAATCTTCCTGTTGTGTTCTCATTCTTTCCTCCATCCTAAGGAACATTCCCTCGATAGCCATGAAAGAATTAATATGTCCAGGATCTTCTCGCGCTGGTCGCCCTCGTCTTGCACAATTTCTTGACGCGGAAACATTCCCGTCGCGAACAGAAGTGGACATCCCACTTCTGACACCATTGTTACGAGTCGACCGCGCACGCCTTGTCCTTTCAGACATAATTAATTAAAACACAATTAAAAAGCGATAACGTTTATTTAAGAGAACACGTCCGTCTACGAGGACCACCGACCGTAGAATCTGCACTCTTTTTATTTAACAATTGACATGTCTCGTTACCCAGTAACATTGAATCTACTGGGTGCTTCGTAACAATATTAATACTTTGTAGGATCGTGAAAAATAAAGGAGAGGCGCGCGGCAACCCGTCCAAGGCAGGAACTCGGCCGGAGTAGCTGAACGTCGACGATCGCCTGGGTCGGCGCGAAACCACTGCGCCAGCGACCTCTCGCTGATGACAATTTTCCTTTCACGTCCTTTTCTCCTAAGTTCTTTATAGGAGGGCTCCTCCCGCCCCGATCCCACACTCGGCCATCCTGAATATGACATTTGCCCTCAAATGTCGGTAACGTCAATCGTCTTTATTGGCGGCGCATCATCGTTGTCACTTGTTTGGAACGTCCACACACCTAGGCCCGACTTCACAACAACGTATCAACACAACTTCGCTTGGTGCCTAGTGTGTGACCCGTTCATTTCCTCAACTTCGCTATTTGCGCACGCCGATTTTTTTTTCTCGTCTTCATACGTCTTCCAGCTTCGTGGGGATCGTTGCGGTAGCTCTGTTCCTCCTATCCCGGCTGAGCCCCCAATTTGTAGGATTGTGAAAAATAAAGGAGAGGCGCGCGGCAACCACCTATTCAAGGCAGGAACTCGGCCAGAGTAGCTGAAACGTCGACGATCGCCTGGGTCGGCGCGAAACCACTGCGCCAGCGACCTCTCGCTGATGACAATTTTCTTTTCACGTCCTTTTCTCCTAAGTTCTTTATAGGAGGGCTCCTCCCGCCCCGATCCCACAACTTTATATACACTTATTCGAAATATGCTAATAGTGGTGTGTGTGGGTAAGAATGGCGGTACTGTTGTTTGAGGTGTATGTTATCGCGGTTTGTGTTCAAGTGAGTTCTCGGGCAAGAGATCGGAAGGAGGACGAGTCGGAAGTTCGACACGGGAGGGAACTGACGAATCGGAGAATTTTGTATTAACTTGACTTCTAATAGGTAGAAAATTCGACCTATTAGAAGTCGAAGGTTGGAAGAAGGAAATTCAGAAGTTAAGGAAGAGAGGGAAACGGTCAAAAAGTGCACGTGTCAGGTTCGGATATTCGAAGAACGGTCGGAAGAGAAAGATTTACGATAGGAAAGTCAAGGAAGGTAATAAAAAGTTGAGGCACGTGACTAAAAAATATGGACAAGGATTAAGCAGAAGTAGTGAATTTTTGAGAAGGCCAAGTGACGAATCTGGAAGATGATTTACAGGGTGAAAGTAGGCAGATGGGAAGTCTGGAAAAGATTTAAGAAAGAAATATGACAGGAGAAGGACTGTGGGCAGAGTATAGGAATAGTGATTCGTAACAACCTGCAAGTGGTCTACGTGGGCGAAAAAAAAGTTGGGGGTCTATGAAATGAAAATGGGGGTCAATGGCAAGAAATTTCAAAAATTGCAAAAAACAGTATAATTGATATAACTTTGACATTAAACAAAATTACAAAAATATAATATTGTAGCTACCACCTACGTAGAGGGTTTTTCTACTCTCGTGCAAACGGTTGTCATGGCTTATGTCATTTGCTGCAACACAGCTATTTTTGAGAGAAAGTGCCTTTTGTGTTTAGTTTCGCTTATTTGTTATTAAAGCCTTTGTTCACGGGAACCAGTAGTTCAAATTATTCACCAACTATCCATCCCGACAATATTATTAATATAATTAATATCGTCGGTCTAAAACTACTTTCACTTGATCTCGGAGCATTTTATACGCGTCTCACTCACTCCACAGAGCTGTGAGTCTTCTAAAAGAGAAACAACGATCGGTGCTTTCACTAAGGCCGCGCGAAAATAGCCACGCATCGCATCGACTCATAAATTTTGTATATTTTTGTGTATTACATTGTAACCTCTGTAATCCGTATATCTTATTCTCAGGCCTCATTCAGATTGTTCGAGTTGTTTGGATTAACGAAGACACATAAATTATATGTTATATGATTGTATGTTAGGAAATACAGTAATCCCTGGATAAATGCACAAGAAATTTCCCTGGATAAATGCATCGCGGCCATCCCCTCCACATAGGGGGGTCCCCCTCGGTCGAACCTCGACGTTCGGCGACGAGGCAGTGTAATATGATATCATCGGAACGTGTCGTTGACGCAATACTAATTGGAGACTTGAAATTTACATTTTTGATTTTTTTGTTTTGAAACTTTCGCTAACATATTTGTGACAATTTTCTGATTAAAATGATACCAAACATGATATGTTTGAGTTATCTAAATAGCAAGTAAATGAATTAAATATTAAGTAAATATTGCACGAACTATGTCGTGTTTGGTATCATTTTAATCAGAAAATTGTCACAAATACGTTAGCGAAGTTTTCAAAACAAAAAAATCAAAAATGGAAAAGTTCAAGTCTCCAATTAGTATTGCGTCACCGACACGTTCGGGCCGGTCCCCCTGTAGCTTGGACCTCTCTGTCTCTTCTACTGTCTGTTCTTTTCTAAGTTCACGCTCGGCTGGAGCCCGAACGTAAACACAAAATAGAAACCACCACTTCGTAACTGCACTGTTTCAGTCCCGAATTCAGTGCATTTATCCAGGATTTACTGTATACTTCAATATAGTTAGATAGACCCACAGCAGGGGGTCTATCTAAAATTGAAAAACATGACAAGGGGTCTACGAGAGATAAAAGTTTGGGAACCTCTGGTCTACAAGGACGACAACGAGCCAGATGAAATTAAATTCCAATTGCACTGCGCGATTAACAAAATCTCGCAGTTTTGCGATCTCAAGAAGGTGAGAGTAAATCCGATGAAGTGCGAGGTGATTCTGTTTACCAAGCCCTCCAGTCAGCTCAGCAAAAGACAAATAAGGCGAGCCAAGCGTTCGAGTTGCATGTTCCTGATAGAGTGGACTTGCAACTGCCGAGGCACAAACATGTCAAATATTTAGGAGTAATCCTAAACGATAAGCTAAACTATAATCAACACGCCTTGTACCTTCTTGAGAAAGCGAAGGGAGCTGCGACGAAACTCGCGTGTCTTTTGCACTTGAGACATCTAAACAGAGGAGTTAAAACCCTCATCTATAAAGTGTATATTTGCTCTATTTTAAGCTATGCATTTCCGGTATGGTTTCCTATATCCTCATACATTATGGAACGTATCAGGACCTTTGAACGAAAGATCTTCCGAGCAATAACGAATCTCTTAATGTCGCGTACCCGTCATGACGGCTCCGTCATATATTTTTCCAACAGAACACTTTATAACAAACTAAATTGTACTCGGTTCGATATTTTCGCCCTAAAACTCACCAGATTGTTTCTCTACAAAGCAATTAACACTAAAACCGGCAACCAACTTATAAGTTCATTAACATCCACGACCGCTGATTATGCCGACAGAGCCCGGCTGAGCGGTCATTTGTCCGTCACCGCATTCCCATATTTAGACTCAAACGGTTACATACAAGATTTTGTAACCAAGATTCCATTAATATTTCAAACTCAGCGCAAAAAAGCTTCGCTAGCACTTCTGTATGATCCAATAGTAGTAAAATCTAATCCGGAAAATCTCGTCTTCTCCACCGCTCTACCGCCAGTAGACAAAAATTTTAAAAATTATAGATATCTACGGAAACTCCCGTGGCTATCTCAGGCGTCTACCGCCGGTGCCTCACCCGTTTAAAACTTGTTCGTCTGCCTTTATGTCCAAATTCAAAACGGACTCTCGTGTAATGTACCGACCCTCTGATCAGTTAGTATATAAGATAGATTTAGAGAATATTGTATCAACACAAATATTTTGCACGCGGTTCACTCATCACCATCATTAGTCATACTAAAATCACCACCTCAAGTCCAAAATCCTATTCCTTGTTTTGATCCTTACTCATCCACGAGTCATCATCCATATCCAAGGTCCAACTTGCTATTCCTACTCCTGGATTCCCAAATACCGTCATCCTACCCCCTCTCCTCTTCTAAAACCTTTAAAAACCTTTAAAAACCCTACGCCTCATTAGTTCAAGTCGCTACAATGAGTGCTAAATTCAAAGTCACCATAATACTTTTGAGGCTTTCGCGGCCAGATTCGTTATAATCAGACTTGGCTTCCGGGTTGGAGCCGCGTTGGGTTTTTGAGAGAAACCGACGTTTCGCCAGCATTGCAGTTGGCTTCATCAGGGTTGGCAGCAACTCTGATACTAAAGATTTGTATCATAGTGGGCCCTAACTTATACCTGTGCTCACCTTTGCGGAACGGTGAACAACCCAATAGTTTTTAATTGGGCAGCTGAACAAGATTAAAAAAACTGGGAGGAGGCCATTCCAGATAGGGTTGAGATTGAGGCCTTTGTCCCGATTGATGTTATTGGGGTGCTTCCGGATTTCTAAGGCTTCCGGATATTTGCGGGGAAAATAAGCCTTTTCTTTTGCCAAGACTTTGGCATCCTGGAAGAGGATCTGATGACCTGTCTCAATTCGGTGTTCGGCTATGGCTGATTGTGTGTAGCCTAATCTGGAGCATCTCTCGTATTCCTTTAGGCGAGTGCTGACACTCCTCCCAGTTTCACCTATGTATACCCTTCCGCAGGAGCAGGGTACTTTGTATACGCCTGGGCCGCTTAGGGCAGGGTTAGGGTCCTTAGCAGAGGTCAGTATTTGACTCACCTTTTGAGCCGGTTTGAAATAGGTCTTGATGTTGAACTTTCTAAGGATCCGCGAGATCCTGTCTGTAGTGCCCTGTAAGTAGGGGAGGGAAGCTATAGAAATTGGAGACGGTGGAGGTTCTTTAGGAGGTGGGGTATGAGAATTGTTAGAGAATTTGTGGATTGTGTGATCAATTTCGTGCGGATTGTAGCCGTTTTTTATGAGAGTGGACCTAACGTGTTGAAGTTCTTCAGTGAGTGCGGATGGTTGTGAGATGGCAATTGCTCTGGTGACTAGTGAAGAAATGACAGAGGATTTTTGGGAAGGGTGATGATGGGAGGCTGCCTGAAGATATCTGTCGGTGTGGGTTGGTTTGCGGTAAACTCTGTGGCCTAAGGTGCCATCAAGGTTTCTTGATACAAGGACATCTAGATCTGTTTGTGAGTTTCGGTTTCTACGGTAAATTTGATGTTAGGATGCTGTGAATTGAGATATAAGAGGAAGGAATCCAAGTTTTCTTTCCCATGACTCCATACTACAAATGTGTCATCTACGTAGCGATACCAGGTTGTTGGCTTAAGAGGAGCATCTTTGAGAATTTTGCTCTCCAGATGTTCCATAAATATGTCAGCCACTACTGGTGAGATGGGGGAGCCCATGGCTGCACCTGTCTCTTGCTTGTAGAATTGACCTTGGTAGGAGAAATAGGTGGAAGTGAGACAGTGTTCTATCAATGGTATGAGGTTAGATGGGATCTGGTTAAAATTTCGGATTAGGTCAATGGTCTCCGTAATGGGGATGCTGGTAAAAAGGGATTCAATGTCAAAGCTGACAAGAATATCCTGAGGTTGTAATTTAAGTTTGCGGATTTTATTGACAAAGTCTATTGAGTTTTTAATGTGGTGGTCCGAGTTGCCTGTCAGGGGTTGAAGGATACTGCAAAGATATTTGGCTAACTTGTGAGTCGGCGAATTGACTGCACTTACAATAGGGCGTAAAGGAATGTTAGTTTTATGTATTTTCGGGAGACCATATAGTCTACGGACTTCACTGGCTTCCTCAGCAGGAAGGCGGAAGATAGCATTCTCAACTTGGCTAATTATCTGTTCGGTTGGAATGTGGCGGGGTGTGAGTGCAAAATTATGTCCTCGAGAAAGAATGGATATGGTTTCGTTGGAGAGCTGTATGTCGGTGAGATTTTTGACAGTACCAGTCATAGAAGAAAGATCGGGTTTAGAGGGTAGGAGTTTGTGGAATTTTTCTTTTTGCTTGTTAGACCTGATTTCGCAGGTCTTGGCAGCTTGTTCGAAGGAAACACGGTCAATATTTGACCACAGATGGTGGGATAATGAAAAGGAGAGGAAAAGGTGAAGAGAGAGAAGTTATTTGGAACGTCATGATTTGTTTAACGTGGAGCACCTGCCCTTCGGCTTAATCCCCACGGCCCCCATGGGCGCGGGATCGAGATACGCTCGATCAACGCGTATGTGCCTAAGCAGCATACTACCAGTCTAAACACGAAGCTTATGTCTCACACTGGTCGGAGCGGAGACTTTCTTAACTCCTGCCGGCTCTGCAGGCCGGCGCCCGAGATGGAAGTTTTACTGCATCTCACACAGCGACATCCGTAGCGTAAGCCCGCCAATGTCTCGCCAGCATTTGGCTCTTGAAACTTTCGCCCCCACGATGGACCTACCCACGGCTGGGCCGGAGTGGGCTAAAACTCCGTGGGCAACCCAGCCCCCGTGGTACCAATACACCCTTGGTTTGGGAGCACTTGACTCAGGTCGGTGGGGTCGTTAAGCCCAGTGGGGTCTCCCAGGCCACAGAATGGGGACCCCACACCTTGCCGAAACTAGCTCGGGGACCCCCGGGCGCGCAAATGCCCGTACCTACCCAGCGTGCTGGGTAGGCCCCTGGGGGAACACTACTCGGGTCCGGTGGGGTCGTAAAGCCCAAAGCCGGGGAACCAAACCACTCACGAGGTCCCCACGGCCCCCTGCCGATGAAGTTATTTGGAGAGGGTGTCCAGATGTTTCTTGGTAGCTTGTATGCGCTCCCGAAGCAGGGCAAGGCCTGTTCGTCGGAGGATATTGCGGGATTTCGCGGAGTCAATAGGGCTCTTAATTTGAAGGAACTTGGGGACGACGTTGTTGTCCCGGCATCTTCTTAGGACAGTTAGGGTGCAAAGATGTTGTTGCAGGCTATTTCTGGTTTTGCAGAAAGAGTTAACTTTCTGACGAGTGGCCTCCCCGTAGAGTTGCCGAATAATACTTTTGAAGCTTTCGCGGCCAGATTCGTTATAATCAGACTTGGCTTCCGGGTTGGAGCCGCGTTGGGTTTTTGAGAGAAACCGACGTTTCGCCAGCATTGCAGTTGGCTTCATCAGGGTTGGCAGCAACTCTGATACTAAAGATTTGTATCAGAGAGTCAATGATTTGTTTAACGTGAAGCCCCTGCCTTGCGGCTTATCCTCACGGCCCCCATGGGCGCGGGATCGAGATACGCTCGATCAACGCGTACGAACGGCGTACTACCAGTCTTAGCACGAAGATTGTGCGTCACACTGGTGGGAGCGGAGACTTTCTTAACTCCTACCGGCTATGCAGGTCGGTACCCGAGGTGGAAGGTTTACTGCACCTCACACAGCGACATCCGTAGCATGAAAACCCGCCAATGTCTCGCCAGCATATGGCTCTTGAAACTTTCGCCCCCGCGATGGTCCTACCCACGGCTGGGCCGGAGTGGACTAAAATCTCCGTGGGCAACCCAGCCCCCGCGGTACCAATACACCCTTGGTTTGGGAGCACTTGACTCAGGTCGGTGGGGTCGTTAAGCCCAGTGGGGTCACCCAGGCCGCAGAATGGGGACCTTGCCGTAAGACAGCTCGGGGACCCCCGGGCGCGCAAATGCCCGTACCTCCCAGCAAGCTGGGCAGGCCCCTGGGGGTACACTACTCGGGTCCGGTGGGGTCGTAAAGCCCAAAGCCGGGGGACTCAACCACTCACGAAGCCCCCACGGCTCCTTGCCGATGATTTGTATCAGAGTGTGCCCTAACTTATACCTGTGCTCACCTTTGCGGAACGGTGAACAAGCCAATAGTTTTTAATTGGGCAGCTGAACAACAGCTGCCCAATTAACTCACACCCCGCCACATTCCAACCGAACAGATAATTAGCCAAGTTGAGAATGCTATCTTCCGCCTTCCTGCTGAGGAAGCCAGTGAAGTCCGTAGACTATATGGTCTCCCGAAAATACATAAAACTAACATTCCTTTACGCCCTATTGTAAGTGCAGTCAATTCGCCGACTCACAAGTTAGCCAAATATCTTTGCAGTATCCTTCAACCCCTGACAGGCAACTCGGACCACCACATTAAAAACTCAATAGACTTTGTCAATAAAATCCGCAAACTTAAATTACAACCTCAGGATATTCTTGTCAGCTTTGACATTGAATCCCTTTTTACCAGCATCCCCATTACGGAGACCATTGACCTAATCCGAAATTTTAACCAGATCCCATCTAACCTCATACCATTGATAGAACACTGTCTCACTTCCACCTATTTCTCCTACCAAGGTCAATTCTACAAGCAAGAGACAGGTGCAGCCGTGGGCTCCCCCATCTCACCAGTAGTGGCTGACATATTTATGGAACATCTGGAGAGCAAAATTCTCAAAGATGCTCCTCTTAAGCCAACAACCTGGTATCGCTACGTAGATGACACATTTGTAGTATGGAGTCATGGGAAAGAAAACTTGGATTCCTTCCTCTTATATCTCAATTCACAGCATCCTAACATCAAATTTACCGTAGAAACCGAAACTCACAAACAGATCTAGATGTCCTTGTATCAAGAAACCTTGATGGCACCTTAGGCCACAGAGTTTACCGCAAACCAACCCACACCGACAGATATCTTCAGGCAGCCTCCCATCATCACCCTTCCCAAAAATCCTCTGTCATTTCTTCACTAGTCACCAGAGCAATTGCCATCTCACAACCATCCGCACTCACTGAAGAACTTCAACACGTTAGGTCCACTCTCATAAAAAACGGCTACAATCCGCACCAAATTGATCACACAATCCACAAATTCTCTAACAATTCTCATACCCCACCTCCTAAAGAACCTCCACCGTCTCCAATTTCTATAGCTTCCCTCCCCTACTTACAGGGCACTACAGACAGGATCTCGCGGATCCTTAGAAAGTTCAACATCAAGACCTATTTCAAACCGGCTCAAAAGGTGAGTCAAATACTGACCTCTGCTAAGGACCCTAACCCTGCCCTAAGCGGCCCAGGCGTATACAAAGTACCCTGCTCCTGCGGAAGGGTATACATAGGTGAAACTGGGAGGAGTGTCAGCACTCGCCTAAAGGAATACGAGAGATGCTCCAGATTAGGCTACACACAATCAGCCATAGCCGAACACCGAATTGAGACAGGTCATCAGATCCTCTTCCAGGATGCCAAAGTCTTGGCAAAAGAAAAGGCTTATTTTCCCCGCAAATATCCGGAAGCCTTAGAAATCCGGAAGCACCCCAATAACATCAATCGGGACAAAGGCCTCAATCTCAACCCTATCTGGAATGGCCTCCTCCCAGTTTTTTTAATCTTGTTCAGCTGCCCAATTAAAAACTATTGGGTTGTTCACCGTTCCGCAAAGGTGAGCACAGGTATAAGTTAGGGCCCACTCTGATACAAATCAAAGTCACCAGTTTCTTTTACTCTTACGCTAGTTCAAGTTCATCATAGTTACTAACTCCAACGAATTGTGAGAGTCATTTTCTAAATCTAATTCCAAAAACTAAATCTAATACAAGACTCTCACAAGTCCTCATCTAATCATTCGACACACTGAATCTCTCTTGGAACGAATCAAGTTATTTTAATATACAGGGTGGTCCACACAACGTGTGCACCGTTAAAAACTACCAAAATATGCGTTGCACAAAAAAGTTTTTGTATAGAAGTTGCATGGTCTGAAGGGGCACATTATATAGTGTAGTTATTTTTTTTATAGGTGGAGGCGTTTCGGAGATTTGAAGGTCAACTTTGTTTTTTTAAATGGAATGCTATATTTTTTATATCAAAATATGGAAGAATGTCGAATTCTGAGTAAAAAAGTATTGACATTTATTTGCCCTAAACCTAATAACTAACGAGTAATTTCACTTTATTTCCTGAAAATTTTCTTCGCGTAATATCACGTTAGAAATTCGACCTTATCACAGATTTCCGCAGGACAGCGATGTTTACGTGACAGTGTTTATCAACACAACATCTATCATGATTCGCAATCGTCTTCATATTCGTAATCCAGTATTGAAGTTACCTTCGGTGTTGTATGTATTTACCAGACAGATAAAAGTAAAAATGAAATTTTGTAATAGCGAAAAAGTTGATATGCTTTTAGTTTATGGTGAGTGCCATAAAAATGCAATAAGAGCCAAAGCCAACTATGCCGAAAGGTATCCTGAACGAAATCAGCCATCTCGAGCCATATTTGAGAGAATGTGTCAATCGCTTCGACGAACCGGAAGTCTTAATGTTACTAAACGTAACTTAACGAAAACTGCTACTTCTGATGCAAATGCTATTGCGGTCCTAGCAGCGGTAACAGAAAACCCCCATATTAGTACACGACAGATTTCACGAGGATCTGGAATTAGCAAAACAAGTGTACTACGCATTCTTCATAATGAAAAACATCATCCCTATCACCTAGCACTTCATCAGGAGCTCCATGGAACGGATTATGAAAACCGCGTTCGGTTCTGCCAGTGGTTCCTGCATCAAATGAACAGTGATAATTATTTTTTACAAAAAGTTTTGTTCACTGATGAAGCAACGTTTACTAATCGCAGGCAGATTAATTTGAAAAATATGCATTATTGGGCACTAGAAAATCCTCACTGGATGAGAGAAGTCGACCACCAACGTCAATGGAGCGTTAATGTGTGGTGTGAAATACTGGGCAACCAATTGATTGGGCCATATTTTATTAATGATCGACTAACAGGACAAAAATATGCTAACTTTTTGAATGACACTTTACCATCTTTATTGGAAAATGTACCTTTAAATATCCTTACACAAATCTGGTATCAACATGATGGTTGTCCTGCACATTACGCGCGTAATGTAAGGCAAGTACTGGATAGAAAATTTCCTAATCGATGGATTGGTCGTGGCGGACGATTTATGTGGCCTCCACGCTCACCGGACCTTACTCCTTTAGACTATTTTCTGTGGGGTACATTAAAAGACACAGTGTATCGTGAACCACCAACAACATCTGAGAATATGAAACATCGTATTCGTGAAGCATGCATTACACTCAGAGCGGATATGATTCAGAATGCAGTTTCTTCATTAGTTAATAGATTGCATCACTGTATTAATGCCAATGGATATCACTTTGAACATTTATATTAGTTGCGTTAAGCCACTAGGTCACTCATATTAGTAAACACTGTCACGTAAACATCGCTGTCCTGCGGAAATCTGTGATAAGGTCGAATTTCTAACTTGATATTACGCGAAGAAAATTTTCAGGAAATAAAGTGAAATTACTCGTTAGTTATTAGGTTTAGGGCAAATAAATGTCAATACTTTTTTACTCAGAATTCGACATTTTTCCATATTTTGATATAAAAAATATAGCATTCCATTTAAAAAAACAAAGTTGACCTTCAAATCTCCGAAACGCCTCCACCTATAAAAAAAATAACTACACTATATAATGTGCCCCTTCAGACCATGCAACTTCTATATAAAAACTTTTTTGTGCAACGCATATTTTGGTAGTTTTTAACGGTGCACACGTTGTGTGGACCACCCTGTATATAAGTCCAAAAGTTTAAGTTCTCTTTTGTTTCGTGGATCCTGATCGTGAATAGCATCATTTGCCCATTACACTCGTGCTGCCTTCAGAGGACCGGGTGTTTCCGAGTCTCAAGGGAAAAATTATTTTCTCATCTCTCCCTTTGTTTTGACAATAATTTATTCACGATCACAATACAAAATTAATCAATAAAAACCAACACTTAAATGAAAAATGAAACTTAAATTAAATCAGGAATAATTGGCAAGCGAGAAAATTGCGAAGTGCACGAATTGATGCTTAGCAAGAAAAGATTCGCAAGTGACGAAGAGCGTGATTAAGCGGTTAGCGTGTTCGGATTAAAGTCAAAAGTCAAAAGAGAAAATGAGGGAGAGGACGACGAAGCGATGACTTTTGTTGTTTTGGGATAAAGGAAGTAGGTGGGGATTAGGGCAACAGTTTGGTATATTTAAATTAAGGTTGATGAACGATGACAAGGTAAAGAGTAGGAGAGACAGAGAACGAAGCATAAGGAATAAGGACAGAACGCAAGGAGCAATGTACTAGGAGTAAACAGAGGAGCGCGATAGATATAGGGAAAGACAAGGATAGGAGAACAACAACGTCGGTAGAGAAACAGCTTTTAGGAAAGAAAAGCGAGGTTTAGGAAAGACAAAGGAATTTAAATGGATTTTAAGAAGGAAACCGAACACCCTTCAAGGAAAACATCTTACCGCTAATTGGCCTGTCACCTCCCATGGCTCTTAAATTTTTTACTTATTTATTTATTTTTCTTTCTTGTTTTTTGTTTTGTATATTTTGTCCTCTGTATCATTTTATTTATTTCCTTCCAATTCAATTAAGTAACGACCACATAAGTAAGATGTAGTGTATTGGCAGTCGCCAGTATATTTCCTTTATCTCTGTTCATTTTTATATTATATTTTATGTCGTGTCTGCCCCACTGCGAAAATTGCCCTTTTTTCAAAATGTCCAACTTCATTTAATATTTTTGGGGCTTAATCATAATCACTCGAAAGTCAAATTATTCCAAGACTGCGAATGTACTGTATACTCATCATTAAAAAAAATGTCTGTATTTCGCGCTGAGAAGCCGACTTGATGCGGCCATAGTGCGAGTTCAAACCAGCGCACTTCGCGTTTGCGCATTCTCCATTTACCTACTGTAAAAATGGACTTAATAAAGGTTTTCAAACGAAAAGTTTGAATGCTACGACTTTGTCGGGTGTTTCCTTTAAGAGGCTGAGCGAGTGGATTCCAAGAAACAAAATGGTGCGAATAGGCGGTTGAAAGCGAGAAGCTCCGCCGCCGAGGTGCCAGGTCCGCCGAGCCGCACTGTACCTGTTTCGCGTGACTCTATTTCGATGAAGGAACGTCGTTACTGCAGAGGGTATCGCTGAGATTCTGGTCGCGCGTGTGTGGTCGTCTGGATGTCGAAACTATCCTCTTAGAAAACCCATCATTAACGATATATTCCAATGCTAAGAGGCCTTTTTCCGGTCCCAACCGAATTTCCCAGGACTGCTGTTCAACCACAGATCCATCCACGTCGTTCTTAACTTGGTCTTTCACATTCCTTCCCTATTGTTCTAATTTGCTTTCTCTGTCCGAAACCAGATGGACCTTTTTACCTGCACGACGCATATCAAATGGCGGGTCATTATCGGGGCCGTCCTAATGAATTTCTTTTTAACTTTTCCCCTTTAGTTCTTCCTCCCCTGGAACTATCCCAACTCCCACTGCGGAAACTGAACATAAAAAGGAGACTTTTTCTGCTACAACTCTGTCCGTTAACAACTTCAACAACGTATCGTTGAAAAACATTATTATTTTAAAACAAGATAATCAAAACTGAAATCGTCTTGTGCGGTTCGAGGATATGGATACGCTTCCACTTTCGAAATTAATGGTTACTAGTAATTCGGATGCGCTTTTTATCATCCGATGATACATGATTTATGGTTATGCTAGTCATTGATTGTGAGAATAAAATATACTATATATATATATATACTACTACTACTATATACAATGTTGGATTTATATTAACAATATAGTATTACATATATTGAATAAGTACAAAAACGACTCTCCGTTCTAGGAATTCGTAGACTAAACAGAAGACTCTCTGCAGTGCAGGGGAGAGTCACATAAACAGTTTATGTTACTAACAATAAGTGGGCCCGAGCTCTACTTTTTGATCGTGCCCAGTCAGTCGGTTCTAGACCCGAAACATATAAAGACAGATTTTATCTAGCCTTCGAATAAAGTAATTTTTAATTATAAAAGTATACAGTCTTGTTTTTAATACCCATTTCCAATATACATACAACTATACTACCATAACTATGCTCTATTCTAAACTATTAGCTTTTCGGCATACACAGGTCAGTACTTTTTTATAAAGAATATATAGCTGCATCGCTTGATGGATAAAAAAGTACCTCACTCCATTTAAAAAAACAAAGTTGACCATCATATGTCCTTGACGCATCCACCACTCGATACCATTTAAGTTTCCTGTGAAACATTTTTTACTTCATACCACAATACCGAAATATTCAAGATGTCAAAATTAGCTGGGACACCCTGTATATAGTAACCAAAATTTTAACGAGTCTAATTGGCTCAGTTCATAAATTTAGTGTTAATCCTGCCACTTCTAGTAACAGAGCAATGATCTCCCTTATTCACTCATGCTGCTCGGGGTGAATAAGATTATTTAATTGAGTTACGGGTTAACGTTAAGAATTAGAGGCCACAGGTTGCAACAGAATATCCATTCCTTATACCAGCTATCTGGGATACTGACGATATCCCCGTATTTATTAGTATGGGACTGATCCGCTATACTAGAGCAAAGGTACCGCGAGGCGCTTTCGTCATTAACCCTCATTAACGTGCATACGGCGACCCTATAGTTAGGTTATAGGTTAGTCTCATTAGTAGTTTCATCACTTACAAGGGAACATCCCGAGGTGTAAATCCCCGATTTTGATGAAATTTTAGTATTGTTACGAAGAAGCGAAGCTGTCTCCGGCAATACAATCGATTAGAGACTATATTCGACGATACATCGATAGTCGGGAGTTGAAGATCGTATCAAGGACAACGGTTTAAACAAGATAGTCGAAGATTGGAGTCCAGTAGTGACAGCGGCGCGAAGAAGTAGCTGGAATCCCCAGTTTAACGGTATATTGTAGAATATCGAATCTTTATAAATAAATTATGTCGTGTGGCGATTCTTCCCGGCGCAACATTGGTGTCAGAAGTGGGATTGATAGAAAGAAAAAGCGAGCTACTTCTGGGGAAGATAGGCACACGATGGAGGAATTATTCGCGAGTCTGCAAAGGAATTTGGTAGAACGATTACTAGAGGAGCGACGAGCCTTTGACAAGAGATGGGAGCAGGAGAGAATCCGCAGAGAGGAGCATGAGGCTGCCGAAATGATTCTCTCGTCCCAGAAGGAGGCTGCCCTCGATCGTCGGTTGAATGCTATAAAGGCACAATGTCAGGTGCTAGCTATAAGGAGGTCAAAAGTGCCCTTGAACCGATTTAAATGGGGGTGGTCTCATTCGATAGATAATGCTCGGCGATGATTGTGTACCAATTTTTAACCCTGTATCTTGACCGGAAGGGTAGTTAGGGGGAAAATTAAAAAAACGGGTTTTTGGCCCATTTTGCCCATTTATTGAGGAGCAAAAAATTCGAAAAAATTCAGACATATTCTACACAGTACCATACACGTTTGTGATTTTTTTCAGATTTTTCCATTGAAGAACCTAAGTGTAAGAAATGGGCAAACGCAAAAAAAACGGAAAAAAGTAGATTTCATATCGAGATCTTCGAGTGACAACTTTTTGAAAATTACAGTAACAATCCAACACTCATGATTGTTATCTCCAATTTTTTTCAGATTTTTAAACCGCCTGCGTCATTGTGAAAAAAATCGAAAACCGATCTGCGCGACGCATTTCGATGTGAAACGCCATGATCCAGTTATTATTTTCTCATTCTTCGATTACAGTATGTTCATTTTGTGACTTTCAGTGTTTCTATCACGAAGCAATTACATGTTAATATAGAGAATTGAATTAATTAAATCAATTATGAACTTTGATGGTTGCTCATCTGCAAGAATTTTAAAGGTTTTTTCAAGTGAACGGTTTGGCGCAGTTGGTATTTTGCGATTCTTCGAGTAATTGTTATTTGTTTGTCGCGCGCGCCATGCTCGGGGAAGTGCATTTATGACATAGGGCCGGGCTATCGTGCTTTACCTAATGAATACTGCTAATCCTTCTCTAAAATCAACCTGGCAGTTAACGAAATAATATGTTTATTTCATGGGGTTAAAAATCGGAATGAGTTTAAACAAGCTGGTGGCCTATTGTTTCGAGGCAACAATAGATAGCCGCGGCTACCTCGACCGCTTACCGTCATAAACCGAAAGATCTTTGACGATTCTAATGAAAATCTGGCTAGTTGCAGGTATGAGGGAAATATTTGTTCCTTACAATGTTTCATCTTTCTCCTTCGACCGAAATTTTTATTAAACAAAGGGAAATTCGGAGATGGAACAGCAATGACATGATTGTATTAGGATACAGCGACTGCTGCAATAAATATCATTAAAACTGCAGAAGTCCGTGGAATAACATAATATATTTTTTTTTTAAATTAAACTTTGAAGCTTCCCGAAGAAGATCTTGTTGAGTTTTCTTGCGACTTTTTGCGATTCTTCGAGTTATTGCTATTTGTTTGTCGCGCGCGCCATGCTCGGGGAAGTGCATTTATGACATACGGCCGGGCTATCATAAGACTACTGATTTTCGTGCCGATCCGACAATTTTTCGATACTCGCATCCGCCATATTAGAGCCGCCATTTTGTTTTTGGAAATTCTGAGTTCGGATTCTTAATCAGCGACCGAAATAATACTAATATACCAATTTTCAGCTAAATTGAAAAACTCCTTGGGGTTTTAGCCAGGATTTCGGCGAAATCAACCACTGTGGGGCGTCTGCCTGAGTCGTGCTAGGGCAGCCGTAGAGTGCACATCGAGGCGTCCTTAGGTCAGCTAACCTACAAAATTACATTTTTCCGCTACGCATAATAGTGAAATGGTGGAAAAGTTTTGTTGTAAAGTTGTTACATCCGGCCCTGGAATTTTCGAATTCCAGTTCAGGCGCCAGTCAGGCGCTTGGTAAAAAAGCCTAGGAAGCGAGAAAAAGCCTAGCTGTATAGGGTTACCTGCAATCCGCAAACAGCCAAATTCCATTAAGGCCCAATTTATGACTTCCGTTAACCTTGGCGAGAATTTTCACTCGCATCCTTGAAGCCCTTCGCTCCCACCAGACCGCTTCCACCTCCACTCAGTTTTCCACATTTTCCAGGACCCCACTCCCAAAAAACGCCCTATATAAGCTGGCTGTTTTTTGCTTCTTCGGGTTTATTCTTAAACGTAATCGTTGACGTAACGTTCGTCCTGCGAGATTCGATAGTTCCCCCGCGAACCGACGCGTTATAGTAATTTCGGCCATTTAATTGAAAGCTATTTCAATAGTTAAAGGTAACCACCGAATGGACTTAGTGTTCATTGTTAACCATTTTTGTACAGATAGTATTTAACTTATTTAGAAAATATACCTTTATATTCTTACAACGGAATATTTAGAGTCCCTTATTATTTACCTGCACCTTCGAGTAACCGAGCAACGATCCCTTCTTATTCACTCAAGCCGCTCGGGGTGAATAAGATTATTTGTTAAAGTTACGGGTCAAGTTTCCGATTTAAGAGTTCACCGTTTGCAACTAAATACCAACTCCCTTACCAGCTATTGGCGGTAGTTCCTGCAATTGGTGCAGGACCGTATCCGTTATATTAGCGCGAAAGCATCGCAAGGTGTCTTTCGTTATTAACGGGCAAACGACGCTCCTATAGAAAGCTATAGGCTAGTTCGGTCCCCGGATTCATACCAGCTATTGGCGGTAGTTCCTGCAATTGGTGCAGGACCGTATCCGTTATACTAGCGCGAATTACCGAAAGGTACATTCGTTATTAACGGGCAAACGACGCTCCTATAGAAAGCTATAGGCTAGTTCGGTCCCCGGATTACTTCCCAAAACCAGTTGCAATTGGTGGCTCCGCAAACCTAGCAAAGAATACCGGTCGCGTTCTGCCAACCGCCCGGCTCGTAACAAAGTGTTCATTTCTTTATTTATTAAGAATGAGTAAAAACTTTATAAAAGATAAAAGTATAACTTATAGCAAAATGGCTAATAATAGTGATAGCAAAAGTGCAGGGAAATCAAAAGGTCAGAATGGGGCAAAAAACAACGCCAAAATTAATGATATTCGCGGTATGAACCCGCTCTTAATCTAAAAAGACCTGATTAGACAAATAAAAAATCTAGGAGGCCACATTAAACCAATTGGGCCGCAAATAACTCCAAATCTTCAAGCCAGCAGAAAGCGATCAGCTTCGGAGGTCAACAATGGCGGCGGTAAGAAAGGTGTCCCGCCAAATATCCAAGATGGTCAAGCTACTGTTCAACAAAATGAAGATTGCGAATGGAAATTTCCTAGAAAAACATCCAGGAATAACAGCCCCCTATCGGCGGACAAACCTACTAGTAACGCCTCAACAGCAAACTCCTTTGAGATGCTAATTGACCAAGACGCTAATACCACCCAAGGCGAAACCAGTAATAATACAGTTTTAGAAGAAGATGAAGAAGTAAATAACTCATTCAAGATTAAAAACGCAAAACCACCACCTATTCACGTTCAAAATAACACCTTAAAAACGATAGTCCAAGTTCTAACCAATAATAACGTGAGGAATAATGCTTTTAATATCAGCATCAAAAATAAAGACAATTTGACCATCAATTGCAATAACCTAAGCAGTTTCGATAATGCTATGGAAGCTCTAAAAAAAGAGAACATTAAATTCTTTACGTATACCCCAAATGGCCTCAAACCCAAAAATTACATACTAAAAGGTGTCAAAGATGTCACTGCAGAGGAGATAGCCACCGAATTAAACAACCTGCAACAAGAGAAATTAAAGATTCTGAAAGTGGCAACAGTTAAACTTAGCAATAAGTCTGAGTCAAATAATGACTACTTTATAATACAACTATCACATGACAGTGATAGTACATACCTTACGCAAATTACATCAATTGCATATCAAAAAGCCTACTGGGAACTACTAAGGCATAACAAACTGACCCAATGCAGAAGATGCCAGAGGGTAAATCACATAAGTGAATACTGTAACCTCGATTATAGATGCGTCAAGTGCGCTAAAACCCATGAACCAGGCAATTGTGAATTGAGTACAAACTCTGACAGATCGCAATTAACGTGCGCGAACTGCCAAGAGAAAGGGCACCCAGCTTCTTACAGGGGTTGCCCTTATCTAACATACTTCCAAAACCTGCTCAAGACTTCGGGGGATAAAAAAGAAAAAGCAACAGCAACCAAGATACAAAAAACACCAATACAAAATAATTCAGCAGTATCTTCGAAACTCATGGCAAAAGTACCATCTACTTCATTTGAAAGACCCTTAAGAACATCAGCTACATATGCGGAAGCAGCGAAAGGACGATCCATCGATAATCCAAGGAATTCAATAAATCCACAACGATGCGAGAATAATTCCTCACCTCACAATCAAGAAATAAATATGGTCAAGTATATAGATGACACTCTAAACTCTAAAATCTATGATAAGTTAAACCTAATAGTCGAGTCAATCACGAATGCAGTTAGTTCTCAGATAACACAATCTCTCATACCCCAATTTGAAAATATTAGCTCACAACTTGCAGATCACGATAAAAAAATTAAATTCATCCTTGAAAGGATAAATTGTAATAGTGATGAAAACTAACAATGGCTAACTCACTAGAACACAATAATACTGCCAATCCTAACATTAGAGACGATAACTCTCCAACTACTGACAATAACTCTTATGCTAGCTATGCTAACTCTCCAATCAATGGAAGAAATAATTATAATACATTAACTAACTCATATAATGCACAAAGCTTAAAAATAGCCGCCGTTAATGTTAATTCTATTGGTGCAATTTACAGAAGAGACTGTGTTTACAAATTCTTAAAAGACACTAACTGTGATATCTTACTATTAAGCGAAACTAAACTAAGGGCAGCTCACAAGATCTCCTTCGCAGACTATAATATTATAAGGAATGATAGAACATCTAATGGTGGAGGAACGGCCATTATAATAAAAAATGCGATTGACTAAAGTGAACCTGATTCCATCGATAAAAATAAGTTCCATATTTTAGAATTTACAATTATTAAATTAGCAAACATTAAGATAAAAAATCTATATATAATTAGTGTATACGCTCCGCACAATAACAGTACTGAATTCACTAGTGAGCTCTCTGAGCTATTCCTCATGTTAAACTTTGACAACCAGAATAATTATTACCTGATCGGAGGGGACCTGAATGGTAGACGTTCTCATTGGGGAGATGCAATAGATAACGTTAGAGGAAGGATGTTATACAACTGGGAGAGGGATAAGGGTCTGGAATTCAAAGCAAGATTCATTCCACCTGAATCTCCAACATTCCCTTCTTCTGGCTCCTTCTTGGACTGTTTTATTATAGATAGTAGAGTTGCTATCATGGAGAATAAAAAGACGGCAATGGTCATTCCTTATGACAGTGATCACAATGCTATTTTAATCAACATCAAGCTCAACTCAAATCATTTCAAATTAAAGGCAGCAAGTAAAACTTTCAAATATAATTATAAAGCTGCAGACTGAAGTAAATTCGAATCATACCTGGAACACAACTACTCTGACGAAATCCCTGATGACAGGAACGATAAGGGAGATAGACCAACATTTAGAGGCTATACAAACGAAAATCCTTGAAGGAATAGATAAATCTATTCCGAAATACATAGGCAGTGACAACATACTCAAATACTACAACACCAAAATTCTTAAACTAAAAAAAACTAAAACCCTCCTCGTTAGAGAAATCTTTGATATTAGAAAATATGACCCTAAGCTTACAGGATCTTACTCCTCATTAATTAAAAATAAACTTAGTAGTACAAAAAAGGAACTTAGGGCAGAGTTCAATAAAGCAATTACCAGTTACTGGGAACTCCAAATCAAAAGTATAGACCATCGCGATCCCTTCAATTTCTTCTCAAAAATCAATAGATTCCTTCGACCCAAGAAAAATAATGAGATCAAAAATCTTAACTACAAACTACCACAAAATTCAGATGATATATACAAAGGAATCAATACCGACACTGCCATACATAACCCTAATGGAACAATAACTATAACAAACCCGCCTGATAAACTTAATTATATTGGTCAGGTTTTTGAAAAAATTAACTCTCCTAAACATTTCGAGGAAGCTAAAGATAATAAAATTAAAATCGATCCCTTGGTTTCATATTACAAAGAAACATTAAAAATTTATAAATCAACCAACACCTCATTAGTTAAATTTAGTAGTAATAATAAAGCATCCTGCCCTACAATTGATAATGAGCAAGAATTAAAACACTACTTTTGCAATAGTAATGAACTAATACAAATCTTTAAAAAATTGCCAAATAAATCATCTGCAGGAATCGATGGCATACCACCAATAGCATGCAATCATCTTTCATATAATACTATTATGGCCCTCATCAAGTTATTTAATAACCTTCTAAATTCCCATTACTTCCCCACAGTATGGAAAGTGGCCAAAGTAATACCGCTTCAAAAACCCGGAAAAGATCACTCCGACCCGGGGAATTACAGACCCATCAGTCTCACACCTAGCTTAAGCAAAATATTTGAAGTAATTATTAATAAACATCTTCTCAAGATCTGTAACGAAAAAAATATCATCCCCCAAAACCAATTTGGTTTCAGGAGAACTCACTCCACAATACATGCAATAAATAAACTAGTTGCAGATATTACAAAGTCAGTTATGGATGGCAAGGTCGTCCCCGCAATCCTAATCGACTTGGAAAAAGCTTTCGATTCGGTTTGGACGGACGCATTAATATATAAATTACACACTTATGGCTTTCCCAAGCATCTTATTCTTTTAGTCCTAGACATGATCACGAATAAATCATTTATCACATGGGATGGCATACACTTCTCATCACTAAATTTTCTAATATTGAACGGTCTTCAGCAAGGGACGGTTAACTCCCCTCTGCTATTCAATATTTATACAGCGGATTTAATGAAAGAACTCAAATTCAGCGAGGAATCAGGGGACGGTCCTCTGGCTATACCTTTTGCAGATGATATAATAATCTATTGGCCAGGAAAAAATCTAAAAGACAGGAAAATAGCCCTAAATAATGTGATCAATGACGTTAATAAATACTACGCTTCTTGGAAATTGAAAATTAATCCAGGTAAATGCGAGAGCATCGTCTTCCGCAGGACCACAAAAGACCTCTCGAAGCTCAATAGAAAAGAGATTAAGGAATTTAGAATTAATATAACAGAAACGGGCACCAACAAGATAGTAGAAGTCCCACATAGTAAAATAGTCAAATACTTAGGATTTTACGTAGACCAATTAATAAGATTGTACCCACATATAGAAATACAGCTGGAAAAAGCTAAAAAAGCATACAGAGCCAATGCAAAAATCTTTTTTAGTAAACACCTCAACCCCAGAATCAAGGTAATATGCTACTTACTTTTAATACGGCCAATCCTATCATACGCAGCGCCAATCATTTGGAATACAAGCGCATCCACAATGGAAAAAATCAGAGTATTCGAGAGAAGCTGCCTTAGAGCTTGTTACTTTACGAGGGGTGATCAAAAAGTTCCAGGACTTTTGAAATTGCGCGGCAATGGAGCGTTGCAGAGCAGTGAGGATGGCAGCATTGTTTAGCGTGACTCTTCCTGAGCACACCTGTTTTTTCAGATTTTTGATAACGTTCTTTATCGCAAAGTTACAGCTGTTTTCGTAAAACAAGTTTTTTGTGTTCGGCGATTTTGTGATTATTTGTGAAATGAATCAAAAGGAAGAGCAACGCGTTTGCGTAAAGTTTTGTGAGAAGTTGGGTAAAACTTTTACTGAAACTTTTCAAATGTTGCAAGTAGCTTTTGGTGATGAATGTCTGAGTCGATCAAGGTGTCATGAGTGGTACAAGAGGTTTAAAGAAGGCCGGACATCGTGTGAAGATGATCCTCGTTCAGGGCGCCCATCAACTTCGACTGATGACAGTCATGTTGCAAGGTTGAACATTCTCGTGCGTTCTAATCGCCGACTAACCATTCGTGAAATGATTGAAGAATTGAACATTTCATCTGGTTCGTGTCAACAAATTTTAACAGAAGAGTTGCAGATGAGAAGAGTGGCTGCAAAGTTTGTTCCGAGACTGTTGACAGAGGAGCAAAGACAACACAGAGTTCAGGTTTGTCAGGAATTTCTTGAAATGGCAAATGGCAATGAAAACTTCTTAAAACAAGTCATTACTGGAGATGAAACCTTACCTCCAAACCCTGAGAAATTTGCGCGAGGCAGTAAGGAGGGAGAGACCAGAGCTGTGGCGGAGCGGTGAGTGGGTGCTGCATCATGACAATGCTCCTGTTCATTCTGCACTGCTCATTCGCGACTACTGCACCAAAAATGGAATGACGGTCATCCCCCAGCCTCCATATTCACCAGACCTTGCCCCTGCGGACTTTTTCTTGTTTCCAAAACTCAAGAGACCCATGAAAGGAAAGACATTTGAGTCAGTAGATGAAATTCAAGAAAAATCGCTGGAGCAGCTAAATAGCATTTCACAAGATGAGTTTTTCTGGTCCTTCACGCAGTGGAAATATCGGTGGGAAAAATGTATAGCTTCCCAAGGGGAGTACTTTGAAGGGGACGACGTCCAATAGCCTGTACAAATTTTTTAATAAACTCATAAAAAATCAGTCCTGGAACTTTTTGATCACCCCTCGTATGTATAGGTCGTTCCATTCGAACTATCAAAGAGGAACAAGTAACAAAGTCCTCTACAATAAAGCCAATATTCCAAGAATTGATAACTTCATTTTGAAACTAACGAGAAAGTACTTTGTTGCAGCCAAGGCTAACACCAACCCACTGATAATAAAAATGAGCACATATGACCCTGCTACAGTTATTAGACAGTGCAAAATAGGTTACACTCAACCACAAACTCAACACTAATATTTCATTGGAGAAGAAATAAGGCGGATAAAAGAATAAATTTAATAGAATCTGAGGCAAACAACCCGAATAACTTAGTTTATTCTACCAGCATCCCACTAGTTGATTATAACGATGTGGATAGAACTATCATCAAAAACAATGCATATAAATATTGGTGGATTGATAACACACATCCAGACCTGATAGCTATTGCTCTCAGGAAAAAGAACAATTCTTCCAGGGGGAACTTAACTTAACGTTAATCTAAATTTATAAAGATTAGGTCATAATCTAACCAAAAATATCTAAATTACTTCAGGATCCCTTCTGATCAGGAAATATAGTACAAACTAATTGTTTAACGAAGATTTATAATTAAATACAAAAAGTTATATTGTATGGTCAATTAATTTTAAGATTGATTAAATATCCTAGATAACTATCAGTATTACAAAATACTATGTTACCATAGAGCTAATAATTATATACACACAGAAATTAGCTTACGCTCCTTGATCTAAAACAGTACAAGTTACCTTCGAGGGTTTTTTTTTCACTACATCAGTACGCAAAACATTTTTCCCTCATTAGTTTGCTATATAGTCAACATATAAGTTTAAGATGAGCAACCAGCATGAGGAACCATCAAAGTTTACAATTGATTTAACTAATTCGATTCTCTATATTAACATGTAATTGCTTCGTGATAGAAACACTGAAAGTCACAAAATGAACATACTGTAATCGAAGAATGAGAAAATAATAACTGGATCATTGCGTTTCACATCGAAATGCGTCGCGCAGATCGGTTTTCGATTTTTTTCACAATGACGCAGGCGGTTTAAAACTCTGAAAAAAATTGGAGGTAACGATCATGAGTGTTGGATTGTTACTGTAATTTTCAAAAAGTTGTCACTCGAAGATCTCGATACGAAATCTACTTTTTTCCGTTTTTTTTTGCGTTTGCCCATTTCTTACACTTAGGTTCTTCAATGGAAAAATCTGAAAAAAATCTCAAACGTGTATGGTACTGTGTAGAATATGTGTGAATTTTTTCGAATTTTTTGCTCCTCAATAAATAGGCAAAATGGGCCAAAAACCCGTTTTTTGAATTTTCCCCATAACTACCCTTCCGGTCAAGATACAGGGTTAAAAATTGGTACACAATGATCGCCGAGCATTATCTATCGAATGAGACCACCCCCATTTAAATCGGTTCAAGGGCACTTTTGACCACCTTATCCTGCTATACCCTTTATCAATTTCTTCCAAATTACCAAAAAAATTTTCTAATAACACTGTACGATCACCAGCCTTTGGAAATTTATGGAAAACCACGTATAAATTTTTATTAGCTTTACTGTTACAATCTCTAACTGCACAACATACTCTATTTTTTTATTTATTACGTTCTGTAAAAATTCCAACTTCCATTTTTACTTTTATTTATCTATTACTTTTTATAAAAAATGTATTGTTAATTCAAACAACACGCATTTACCATGTGTTTACTCGACCGTTGTAAGCTATTAATAGTTTGCTTTTTTGCCACCAGACTGCGTGCCTCAATTTGTCAGTTCCCAATAGCTTTCCAGAAAGCTAGAAAGAAAAGAGAATAACGGCAGTGTTGCGTTGAAAGCGTCAGTTGCCATGCCGATCCATGATTTTATTCCTACTGTGTTTTTCATTAAATATTATTTTTGAATACTTAGGCCTTTCTTTCTCCCTCTTCATAGATTTAGACCTTACACTATAGTTTCCACGTTTGAATTAAAAAAAGTATTATCGGGGCTATGGAGATGATTTGTCAAGCATTGGGTGAGAATGCCGTATCCATTAGGACCGTGAAGTGGTTTCAAACGTTCGGAAGCGAAAATTTTGATCTCGAGGATGGCGAGTGAGCAGCACGATAAGACAAAGAAAACGATGATTTGAAGCAGTTGCAGGACGAAAACATTTCCAAATGCACGTGGAGCTTGCTGCTACACTACGAGTTCCCCAACAAGACTCCAGCTTATCAATAATTCGGCAGAAAGCAATGCAATATATTACCTTAATATTATAGTTACCTTATTTTTGGTATATAGTTATAAATTTGCTATTTAAGTTCTATTTATACCTCTGTTTGTTTTTCACAAGGAATTACATAGCTCGTTCAATTCGCCCAACCACCGTCATGATAGAAGTAGACATGATAATTGATATTTCTGTTAATTTCCAAATTATTATTATAACATCAAATAGAACAAATTTACGTAAATGTGGAGTATAAATGTATATTTTTAGCAAAAGAAAAGAAATTAAAGTAGATATATGTCAATCATTTAATGGAACATAATTTACACTTATAGTATTGATCATAAAATACACTTTATACGATTTATCATCGTGTATCATTAGTTATTTTTTCAACTAATATTATGTACTTCCAGCGTCACAATTTTGATTATATGCGCGAATACTATTGTTTCAGATAATATAAGAGAAGCGAAATTGGAGTATTTATTAGAGTATTTACACGCATTCACACTAACTGTAAACTAAAAATGTTACAGCGCAGACACACAGTTACGAAAACTTATCACGATACACTATTTAATACTTTTATTCCGAGAATTACTTTTGTAGGGAAATCAATTTTACATATATGCATGTAAATAAAACACTTTTTTTGAAAGAGTAACGAAGATTGTAGAGTAAAAGTTCCGGTAACAACAACTAAACTCACCATTAATTTCGTATAATGGTTAAGAATATTACTTATTTCAGATCCATTTGTAATACTTTTCAAGTGTTTATGTAGAGTCGTTTTTACATTCGCTAAACGTTCATAAATTTGACAAATTGGCAATGCAATACTTGCTTCACTTTTTAATTCTGTAAATAGAACAAAACATTGTTCGTCATGTGTACATATTAAAACTGGTAACAATGATATATATCAGAACCGATCTGATAATTAATATCAACATTTGAGATAATCTACTGAAAACACGTTAAAAATGGTTGAAAAATTATCGTAATCCTGTGCAGTGGTATATTGCACTGTAAAATATTTTCAACATTATAACAATGTGCTGTTCGTTCAATGTTCATGACATACCTTAATCGAGGGATCAGGGAAATTAATAAAATATACATTTCAGTCGTGGAATGAGAATACTGATTCCAACTTTGGAATACAATTTCCCATATTCCTCTCGTATTTTAATATACGACGGAAGATAAATGACCGATTATGATCTTTTACCAAGAAAGATGTTTTTAGCGTTGTTTAATGTAAACAGGAGGATTGTATTACTTTTGTTGGGTATACGCTTCTATTTCTCTGATGATTCCATATGTCCTTTAAAGTTTATATAATCTGTCTTTTAACCTGAATGCATATACATATCGGTGCTAAAGTGAAGGTATTTACAAGTATTTTAAAGTGGTACTCTCGTTTTCATGGTAAAGATATGAACTTTTTACTGAAGCTTATAAATCAATTTTATAGGAATGTCTGAGTAAAAATTTAATGAAGAAATTAGAAAATTTCTAAAGATACAGAATTTAAATCGCGGTTACTTGGCGGGAAGCGATTTAGAAACATTTAAACGCGTTATTCTCGGAACATCACTGTCGCAACTGACACGATTAAGGAAAAATCGTTGGTCCGGTTAACTCGAAAGTTTTTTGCAAAAAAAATTTGTTTTTAAACTATATCGTAGGGGATAACATGTCAACTGTGAACGAAGATATTATGCGGAGCATCCTAGTGCAAGGTCTATTCAAACTGTATGTTTAAGTATGCCAAATTTAAAGAAAGTATGTAATACGAAAAAGGCATAATTAAAACATACACAAATTTTCAAATTAATTACTCTTATAGTTTTTTGTGTAAAAAATGCTAAAGTATCGAATTTTCTGACCAAAGAACGGGAATATCCCCTTGTGGAAACGTCAATGTTATTTTCAACTGTATAAATGATTTAAGAATATGTCTATTATTAACAATTCCAAGTAAATAAATCAAAATCTTACATTTTTTATGTTTTATGATATACGATAATTACTTGGGGTTTATTCTCTTTTTGTCGCAGGATTCCAAATGTTTAATTTGTTTCATAAACATTGCACTCTCCCTATGGCATAGTAATTTTACAAAATCAAAAGATCTTATCATCTGTATATGACAAAATACAATGACGATAAATAATACGTTACTATGGTCTTCTTATTTAGAAGAAACACCTTTTGATACTTTTTATACTAGATACACGAATATAATTTGGAACAATACGTAGTTACTACTACTTTTATATTGCACTTGCATCTAACGATAAGTGTACTCCTAAATTGTCAAAAATTTGAATCTCGTCATAAAAAATTGGAAGGTTACATAGCAAGTATTACCAATAGAAAAAATGGTAACAATTTTAGACATAATTTCTACTTTTTATGATGTTTCTGGACATTAAAGAATTTTTCAAAATACTTTAAATTTGTGATTGAAAGAAAATTTACTTACTGGTAATGTTAACGACTCATCGCTAAATGTGTGTTAACCTCGCATGGCCAATCATTAGGTTCATTTATAACCCATGTTGAAATTATTGTTATAAATACTTAATAAAATTTCAAAGTCATTGTCATTGTGCTCCATCTTATTTTTTCAATTTCTTGAAAGTTTGAACGTTTTAATTGTTGCTTGATAACCTTTCTTCAGTAATAATAATTACTTAATTCTAGACATTTAAAGGAATATATCTAATTATTGTCTAATTTTAAAGTTGTTATTTACTTAATTTAAGATTTACTATTGAAAACTAGGCCCAGTGCAATTAAATTTGTGACAGCGTTTATAGAAAAAAAACATACGTTTATAATAACTGAAAAAGTTTATATAAATTTATAAGAGCATATTTCAAATGGATTAAAAGAGACGTAGCATTGGTCGTACGAGGTTAAAGCATTCTTAACTTTAAAAACGTACGTTGTGCAGAACAACATATTATATTAGGTTGGAGCAAAAATAATTGCGGTTTCCATTATTAAAAGTTGGAAATATTGATTTGAAGTTAGTTTTCTTGTTACTAAATATCAACATATAGTGCCTCTGCAATCTCTCGAGACGATTTGCGTGGATCTTCTTCGGCAATGGCCTTTAATTCGTCATTGCCAATCACAGAAGGACGTCCGCGACCCTCTTCGTCTGCAAGCATTTTGTCGCCTTTACGAAATTTGTGAAACCAATGTTGAGCTGCACGCTCAGTCACAGTTCCCTGGCCAAATGCTTTATTAATACTACGAGCATTTTCCGCAGCTTTTGGTCCCAAATTGTACTCGTACAATAATATCACTCGAATTTGCTTCTTTTCCATCCTTACTCTTCTGACCTAATATAGCCACGTGTGAAGAATCAAAAGTAAATGATAAACATATAACGAAAGAGCCAACTTCACGCTTTCAAATGGTATGCTATGTATATGTTTAGTTACAAGAAAAATAACTTCAAATCAATATTTACAACTTTTAATAATGGAAACCGCAATTACTTTTGCACCAACCTAATAATATGTATTAAAATTTCATGAGGTACAATCCTATAATACATTTTTATTGAAATTTTGGGTTTGGTGACGTTGATATCAGTACAACGGTATGCTGTACCTATCTTTCAAGGTATTACTATAAATTTTATCGCAGAAGATATTACGCTTCGTCTCTTGCTAGTACTAAATTTATACCGATTCAGCTTGTTTCCTTGGACGTCCTTTTATACATATAATTTATTTTTTAATTTCGGTATACATTCGTATTTCTTACATGTAAATGTCTTTTTTACACATTCTGAATAGCGAAGAAACGCAGCGTAGCATCGTTTAACAGGATGCAGAGACGAACGGAGTGATTAAACTCATTGCCAGCAAGAGAGAGCCAACAAAGTAAATACAATAATGCCGACAGAAGAGTGTCTGTGAAAAATGTATTACCATACGGCATGATAATGAACAATTGTTCGAATAGGCACGCTGTCTTAGTAATCGTTATAATTTTATAATTAATTATCAATTTTCGCAATCGCATTGTTTATATACTTGGTTAGTTTTCTGCTTACGTATTCAACTATTCGCGGTGCCAGACGAACGTTTGAGACGACGAACGAAAAATGTCTACGTTGTGGAATGTTATGCTGATATCAATCTTGCATCGAGATGCTATTTGACTCTTTTTCTTTTAAATTTTCTTACTGATGGAATCTCTACTCCATGTTCTTCCAAATTACAAACATGGATCCATACGTGCGTAAATACATAAATACATATGAAGATATGCAAACACGTACATCCATATGGGCATACACATTTTATATCATTTTGACATTTTCTTCACGCAACACGACATCGGTCACGTAACGCACTCGGCTGCGTTATATGAGTCCTTTCAACGTCAACGCACTTTCTTCCGTTATTTGAAAACTGTCGCAAAAATCATTCACGATGATTTCGTTATACTGGAGCAACGAGGAAGAACAACGAGGAGAGTCGATCGAGCCCAACAAGTAATTGTATTCCTTCGGAATGTACAATAAGAACAGTAATTTGTCGATCTAATGAACAAGATTAAACAGCATTATTCAGAGATGCGTAATGATGATGTCGTCGTCAAGATCATCTTTCTCATCGTCAGTTTCCTCCGGCTGATTCGCTTCCGCTTGCGCCGCCTTTGGATCTTCAGCGATAGCCTTGAGTCTTTTTTGTTTCCGCCTGTGCAGCAGCTCAACGATGATATATCCTGTAGTGCCGATAATTAACACTGTGAGCATTACGTACAGTTTCATACGTGCGCACAGGTGAGTGCTGTACGCATACGCTATTACGAAACCAGCGCTTTCCCACAGCCGATAGTTCGAGAATGCTGCCTCTTTGTTGCGCCTAAATAGTGTACCATACAGACCTATTGAAGAGAAACACAGGTACGTTATCAAATAATACTTCTAACAGAATCAGTTAATTTGTTTGTGCTAATTAACTACTTGTCGTACGATAACAAGTGACACTCGTAATGCAGTAAGTTGGATAGGAAATTTTCAAATTTAGTAAAGCCTATGGAAATTGAAAGTATGAGTGAGATACGACGCGATAAAATTATTTCTATAATATTAGTATTATGTAAAATTGCATAATATAACAAAAGTTACCGAACAATTTTCATTTTACTTTAATTTTGAATTATTGCGAAGGTAGTCACAAAAGAAATCGTGCGGCAAATGGTTAAGTAGCTCTGTATTAAGGATGATTTGTTGGTATATTAAGAGCGATGAGAATCCTATGAAATAATTATATATTAATCTTATAAGTCTTCTGAAACGCCTAAAAAAATTAGAAATTTTTTCACAAGCTCGTTCAAAAGTTATAACATTTTTAAATTATAATAAATTTACACGTACTTAAATGGAAAACATGTTATCAGGACAAGTTAAAGTAAAAAAAATCATTGAAAATACGATTCGAAAAATCCACAAAATTGTAAACTAGTAGATTAAATATGTACAAAGCACATAAGCAATTAACATTTAGTGGTTTCAACATTATTTATAGAGAAAAATAATAAAAATAAGTGATATTTATGGTATAATTGAATGCAGACCGTAATTCACAGTGAAAATATGGCAACCTCGCAAACAGCTACGGGAAATAAAATTAAACTCGACTATAGCAAATTAAAAATATGCTATAGGCTATGTTACAGCGTGAATTTAAATGTTACTAAAATGCGTCGCAAAGTTGGAGCGATCAAAATCGAATCACTCACGACTACCAACTATCGAAATGTTGCGGTGTTGTCACGTTTCATCAAATAAAAATTTAACTTATTTTATTTAATTTACTTAAATAAAATCAAATTTATGATTTTCTGTGGTATATATCTGTCTTCTAATTTTTATTTAAATACATTGAGAAAATTTGTATTAATGTTTTTTGATGTAAAAAATTAACATATTTTTTTTTAATAGTTAAATTCAGGGTACAGCCACTATCAAAAGTTTTTTTATGATTGTGACAAATACAAAAAATTTCATTGAAAAATTAATTAAAATCAAATGAATTTCCATTTTAATACAAGTTTGATATTAAAAACAAGCTTGGGAACAAAAGCCATTTTGTTAAAATGCCATATTTTCAAAGATATTGAGAGATATTGGTTTAATCAAAATTTCGCATACTCATGCCTCCGATTGTACCTACAAATCATCCTTAATATAACTTAAGACAAATACATCGTTGCAATATGGACTGATTAAGGATGCATGCATTTATGTATGCATATATGTACATGTGACAAAATAAATTTTTGCCGAATGTTTATAATTTAATAATATTGTTTTCGTCCAAATTTTAAAAAATCTGAAATAATTGATGGAAGCCATGCAATAGCTTAAAAGTGCCGCCTCGAATAAAATTACATAATTTGTTCTAAGACACTGAGTACTCTATTGTTTGTGTTAAGTCAGTTATTTTTCTTTTAGCTTAAAAATATTACAGGAATGGACTTCCAGAAGTTTACTTTGCAACTTTTTAATTTTAAATGGAGCATTACAAATATATATGGGTTACGTGGCATCGCGGAGGAAAAGTAATTGCTTCGTATTTTCTTTTAAGTAACCAACTCAAACCATTGAGCACAAATTTAGGCGCCGAATATCGGTTAAAAATACGTAAATACTACACACTGCTCACAAAAACGATTTAAGTTTAACGACTCAAATCTGGATACCACAGTAATTGAAGTACTTTTATTTCGCATGTTAATTTCAGATAATACTAAAATGATAACATAGAAAATAATGAAACAGAGGCCAAAAAGGATTCATGAAAAATTAAAACTTTGAAGAATAAAAAATTGTTTAAAAATGTTCTATCTAATTTCATTAACGCTAAATCTATGGCAGACGCCAAATTGGAGAGTTTCTACTTTTAAAAATACTTCACTTTATAAAGAACCAGTACAGTAGATATTTCATGTGTATCTTATAATACCCAAATTACTTGATTGACCGCATTTTTTGACACATGATCCATCTTTTTTCAAATTTCTTATTTAATATGTTTTAATATACCAAAAGTAGATCTAGTGGTAAAATGTGGATTGAGGATACGTCAAAATTTTACATATGTAAATAATGTAAGGTATAAATAATGAGTACGTTCCATACTTACATACAGTATTAATTTTATTTTACTCGATAAAAGTTTTGCCAAAATATAGTGAGACAGAATGATATTGCGTCTGATAGTGATAGCGGAAAGTGATTATTATCTGAATTACAAGCTCGCGTATATTTGATAGAGCAAAATTTTAAACTATGAATATATGTATAATATTGTATACAAGATGTTAGATATACACAATGTTCGCTTAACGAAAACTGTTAGCAACATGAATAGGATATCTCACGTTTTTCCCATCTAACTGCGGAGACTTACAATTATGCTCGCGCAAGCCGACTACTTCAAAACCACTTTCTAGGCATTGAACAGTCGGCGCATGTGGTTGCATTATAGCCAGATGTAAATTTACATAGGAATGCATTATTGTAACTGATTGTGAGTTGAAACATCAAATGGTGGCGATTGGCGGTTGTGTGGATGTATACATGCATATGCAGTATACAGTATACTCGCCTTAAGTGTGTACACGCCATTATTTCTGCGATTACCAAAAATATGAATACATGTTTCAGACAACATATAGATGGTATTGGGGAGTTATTATCACGATGACAAGTGTTCGAACTTGAGCTGACATTATTGAGACACATGAAGACCACCATTGCATGTTTAAGTAGACCTCCATATTTTTTATAGGATTCTTTTGTACCCAACATTCAGGCGTTTGCGAAACAAACGCGTTATATTAGGGGCACAGGAAGAAGCACATTGTTTTTTTCGAATACACAACGACGTGAAAAAGGACTCCTTGAATATGTTGAATCAAACCCAGTGAACTTTATGAGCGAGGTATTAAAACTTTGCCAGATCAATGGAGAAAGATTATACTAAACCGTGGAAATTACATTTCAGATCAATATTTGTAAATTACATTCTTATAAGTATCTTTTATTAAAAAAAAAACGCACTCTTTTCCGGTACCCTTCATAGTAAGATCAATAGCTATTGAGATATAAAGCGGTAAAATTTTCGTGTATGACGAGATATAAATGTGAGCGTGTTTAAGTTACTGCAATGAAAGATGCTTATTTTATAATATGCCCTCTATCCCTGCCGTGCAGATACAATTTTTTCGCCTGTATTCAAATTGTTTTACGATTGTTTTCAGCACAACAGGGATTACATTTGCCGATGCATTTCCTTTTATCATATTTCTGTTACCTTTTCACCTAGGCTATAGTAAACTATCCGTTTTATGTAACGCCACAAAAAAAATTCGCACATGGTGCAGTCTGACGACCTTGGTGGACATAATACTGACCCGTAGCGGCCTGTACATCTAATTCTAAGATTGATATTCAACTACAGTGGAACCTCGAATCGATTGACACCTCGGGGGCACAGTTCTAAGAATTTGACAATTGAATCGAGGTATGCCACTAAACTTTTTTCCCCTTCTACTTCTTGGGCAGAACGAGACAGCCGTATGTGCTCATCTTTGTTAATACGGGTAGAAGGAGTAATTAAGATGGCGGTAAAACATAACCTAGCTGGCACGAAAAGCGAAAAGGTTTTGAAAAAGACTTCATAACTCATTTTTTTCTATAAATTAACCGAAACTTTTTGTTTATCGGAGGTATGATGTATTGTAAAACTTAAAGTTAGTTTAAAAAGGATTAAATAAATATTAACTTAACCTAACATAATGCTACGGTATCGTCATCCATCTTGAACATGCGCACTGTATGATGCCCTGAGTGTGCGCAACAAAGTATGCGTACTGAGACGCTTCGAGGAGAAATTGAGAGAAGTAGGAGTGTAGTACCACAAGAGGGGTAAATAGAAGAGAGGTGCAAGCGAATCGAGGTTCCGCTGCATTCTCTCAGCGGAAATGTGTAATGTGGAGACGCATCATCATGCCGGTATCACGTGTTTCTTTCTTCGTGTACTTAATATCAAATTGTCTAAAATATAGGTCACGTTTGTTTTTAAAAAGTGAAAGTATTTTTTTCCATTTACTACTTCGTTAAAAAATAACGAATAATAAAATAATATATAAGTAAGTGATAACGCCTCAAAGAAAATGAATTTAACTGTATTTCCGATGGTGTATGGTATTATGAAATTTATTAATTCCAGGGCAAGGTAACCTCATTACAATAAAGATGCTTTCTTTATTATTGTTGTTAGATCGCAATCCTACGTTGGTTACACTACACTATTAGTCCAGTCAAATTAATCATTAAAATAGAAGTAAGGTTACAAAAATTCCCATAGAGCTAAAAATTGGTATGAATGTTCAGAATACTATTATAAATGAATTGTGAAAAGTCCCCATCAATCCCCCTTGTGCAAAAAATTTTATTGATGGTGAAAGTTTGCAAAAATAGGTTTTTCGCGTTTTTCAGCTAAACGGTGAGTTTTACAGCAAAAATAGTTCAGACAAAAATTGTAGATCATCCGATTCTCTACAAAAAATGTATCCACACTTTTTTTCATAAGTATTGCCATTTCCGTGATACAGCGGTTCAAAGAACTGAAGAAATTATTTTATTCGTAATATGCACGTTAATGTACTTTTATATACATTTTTGAACCGTTATACGAGTACAAATATGAGTCCCTATGTCTTATACATACAAATTATAAAATTCTTAAAATATAAATGAACGTCATAAACTCCGCCCCTATTTTAATTTAGTCCCATGGCCTTGAGTAACATTTGTCTTCCACTCAATTGTCAGCGTGGCGATGTTCGTATACCTGCTCCGTTTCAAAGGTCTCATACTCAACAAAATACTGTTAGTCGTAAGCATTCCTTCGTAGTGACAACTCGTGGCTATCGCTTATATTTTGTAACAAAGTTTGTGCATTTTACTGTTTTTAAAAAAAAAATGTCGCAATTCTGCTTTATTTGTAGTCAACCTTTGACTGAAAGTGGAGTTGTTACTGTTGATCGCGGCATGAAAGCATTAATTGATGCAAGTATTGAAAGAGGTGATGAGTTTTCGGAGTACCTGAAAGACCAGACATCTGTAAAAATTCATGTGCAGTTATAATCACTAATGGAATTCACTTCCTTCTTTCTATGTACGGAGCTCCAAAAAAAGTTACCTGCTTGGATAAACTCCGATACTTATATTTTGCAAAAAAAAACTTATAATAAAAAACAAGTGCAATTAGCTTGTCTTCCCCCAACCTCTGCTGCTGCTCAACAACATCTATTCCGGGTATATTATCAAGTTCAAGTGTGGCTTGGAAATAAAATGGATCCAGAAGACTGGGGTTGGAAGTTAGTTGACAATGCATTGGAACCAATTCATACGTTACTCCCACCTGCACCAGAAAAACTCCTTAACACCATCTTTTGCAATTGCAAAAAAGGTTGCAATGCTAAATGCGGCTGTAAAAAGGTTGGACTGTTTTGTTCTTTAGCATGTACCAATTGTCAAGGACAGTCGTGCTCCAATGTTGAATCGATACTAGATGAGGATAATTACGATATCAGTGATGAGACATATGATGTATCACTTTTAGAACATATTTGTATCCAGCAGGAAGATGAAGAAAAAGAAGATGATGAAAACGAAGACAGTACACTAGAAGTTCCATTGGATTATTATGAATCCGACGAATAATTTTTCCAAATTATTTTTTCATTTATATATTACATAATTTACACAGCTTTCATCATTTTCAATACTCAATTTGAATTCAATAGGATCACAATAGATCGTGGAATAGGCCTACCGGGGAAACCACGTTAAAAAAAAGCGCCAAGCACACTACCTCATAGGTGGTGTGGAAACGTGTGCATATTACGAATAAAATAATTTTTTCAGTTCTTTGAACCGCTGTATCACGGAAATGGCAATACTTATGAAAAAAAGTGTGGATACATTTTTTGTAGAGAATCGGATGATCTACAATTTTGGTCTGAACTAGTTTTGCTGTAAAACTCACCGTTTAACTGAAAAACGCGAAAACCCTATTTTTGCAAACTTTCACCATCAATAAAATTTTTTGCACAAGGGGGATTGATGGGGACTTTTCATAATTCATTTATAATAGTATTCTGAACATCCATACCAATTTTTAGCTCTATGGGAATTTTTGTAACCTTCAAAGTCTTATTTGACTGGACTATATACTTAATCGCAATGCAATTGGCGTAAAACAAGCGAAAGTTGTCAGTTGTTTTCAATGTATGCTAGTGCCAACCACAATCGTGTCGCCACGGTTTGTCAACTTTGTTCGCTTATATCTCAATAGTAGTTCCTGCAAATTCAAAATGTTTGAAATATTTTGGAAAAATCTGAATCACTACAAGAAGAACATGCAATTAGAAGTATATGGCGACATTGTAAAGTTCAATAGCAATTTGTACAGGACTCACTAAGGTCAAGTCTATTTATTGTTCTAAATACTGCTACTGTTAAAAAATATATCATGCTAATAGTAGATCTACGGCCGCTAAATCTGGTAGGTTGAAGTACATTACATAAGTACCTTGCAGAAAAATGGATTAACAAGTATGAAATATGATGAGTTAAGTAATTTGTATATTATAAGATACACGTGAAATATTTACTACCTCACTATCAATTGGAGAAGAATTTAAAAAAAAAAAAACTGGGAACCCATGAATGTGAAGACTACCATAGATCTAGCGTTAATGATTTTCAGCAATGCGTACCAATAGGAAAGGCCCTATGCACATATTTGACGCGTTAACAAAATACAGTGGATATTATAAAAGATATTATGTAATTGTTAGACTATGCAATTGAGGTTGATATATACATATAAAATGTTATACATATATATGTAATAGGAGTACCAGAAAAGAATATCGTTTTTTTAAATTAAAGGTGTGAATACTTATCGGAATCTAATTTACAAATATTAATGTAAAATATGATTTCCACTAAATTTTGATTGAAAATTCACTAGGTTTTGATTCAAAATATTCAATGAACCCTTTTTAAACGACATCATGCGTTCGAAAAAATAACATTCTTTTCCGTTACCACTAATATATGTATTGTAATGCACTGACGACATTTACGACGTAAATAATTCTAATACTGTAGCATGTAATGATAGAAATTCGGAATGAATTGTGAGCCTGTTATTTATGCCATCACTCAAATGTACAATTACATTCATTATAACGAATCGATTTTTAAACATTACGTGACTTCAAATCGTATAAAGAAGTATCTCGAAAATTTGTGGTTTTGTAACCTATATATATTCATAATTAAAATAAACTGGGTGTTAATATTCTGTCGAATTGTGAGAAACAAACACAGCAAGAAAAAAAATAATTACCATTATATTTTACGTCTGCTGCAATTCTGCACAGCTTTGCCGAAACATTTTTTTCATATATGATTTACGAACAATTTCAGATAACAGGTGTGACTTACGATTAATATCTTACACCCGTCCCACAATTTGCACGGTTTTTAGATGAAAAGAAAAAACAAATTATTTTATTTTGATTGTTCTCTATTATGCCATTTCTAAATTAACCCTTTCGCTTCGGCAGTACAGTCCGTCGAAGTACTGTCACTGAACGAATACGCGCGCCAGAAATACGTGCAGTGCGCGTGGTTCCTGTATACAATACGTTTTCCTAAGCCTTAAGGATGTTTGGGAGGTATGTCAAAATGCTACTGTTCCTCATTCAATTCAATTCATTCAATTCTAAAGCTCCTGTTAAAATTACAAATCGATTCACTAAACCGTTAAAAAGTTATTACAATTTTAAAAAACTGAAATTTTACACGTAATCTTATGGAGATTGGTTAACCGAACAGATTAAATTTATTTTTATTAACAGAAAAAAAGCTACCAGAAATTTCAAACTTTTATAATAAGTAACTTGAACTCTGGAGAATCAATTAAGCATAAATTTATTCAAATTCACTAAACGGTTATCGAGTAAAAAATAAAAAATTAGCTGAAAATCTGCCTTTTACTCGATATCTTAATAAGTGTATGAGGAAGTGCGGCAACACTGTAGTCAGCTGAGAACTACATATAGTTTTATCTATTGTATCATCAGTGGTAAAACAGTTAGGTAACGGAGAAGCATAAGTCTGTCTAGGTTAGGTCATTTCATATATTAATGAATTTTTTTCTTCAATACTAAAAATGTTTTTCCAAAAACGTGTCTGTCTATATATTGTAGTGTGCGCGATTGCAAAGGATAACCTATAGTAATTGTAAGTGTAGGATTTTTCTCTCTTTATCATGTAAGAGTAAGACATACCAGCGCTGCCAACGTAAAAATGCTACAGTGTTGTCACGTTTACTTCGTTCTGTATAGAGTGAAATTATTCATTTTTTAATTTTTTTAAATTTATAATTGTATTAAATAAATACGAATTTAAAGTTTTAATTATTATTTAAACATATTAAAAAGTTATACGCTCATTATTAATAAAGATTGAAACTTAATATTTTTTTGTTTCTAAGTTGAAATCGAAGCATATTCACTGCCAAAAATTACTTACAAATTTTCCACATTATTTGTTATTTCTCATTTTTTTCAAAGTTTTTGATAAAATGTCAAATTTTCTCTCAAACCATATACTTTTTATTTAGTATAAATAGTGTTTATTTCCCTCATGATATGCTGTAAAGCCTAATTTATCGTGAATTTCTAATTTCATGTACTTTTGTCTCCGATTGTACCTCCCAAACATCCTTAAATAATAATTGTGCTGAATAAAACAATCTTTGCTCCAATATGATGAGTATAATTTACATTTTTAATATGGAAAGGCTTAAGAAATTACCGATGGCACTTGTAAATTCATCATTTGAATGCCGGACATATGGGGTAACGACGTCGCGTGATCGCCGCTTATAAGCGGCGCTCGTACCCACAGGTCATCTTCTGGATGCCGCCTATAAGCGGCGCTCGTACCCATAGGCCATCTTGTGGGCGCCGCTTAAAAGCGGCGCTCGAAGCGAAAGGGTTAAAAGAGTATCGTATTAACACATTAAAGGCGGGAGTCGTAATACTACGATTTATCTCGAGTGTAGCTTAAAGGCGGGAGTCGTAGTACTACGATTTATCTCGACTGTAGCTTAAAGGCGGGAGTCGTAGTAAATAAACTTTTTTAAGTCTAAATTTTTTTATGATTACACAAAATATCGCCCGCTCTAGGACGAAAAACAAGGCGGGGCGGTCGCCGCGTTACCTAGCATACTTTCGTCAAGATCTCCCGCCTTTAATGTGTTAATAAATGCACTCTTTTAAAAATTCGATTAAAAGTTACCTAAGTTAACCCTTCCAAAAATTGAATTCTAAACGTGAAAGTCATATGTCTTGTATTTTATTTCGAATGTATTTAAGGAAAAAAAGAAAACGTCTAACAATAAGTTAGGGGTGCAGAAATTTTGCACGCCAGGGCCGACCTTGGAGAAAAGCCGTCTACTTCACCCATATACATACACAGCTGACAATGAGATGTGTATTTCACATATCCTCATGTAACGTTAACATATCCTCAAATAACGTTGAACATATCCTCAACTTTTCTTTATTCTCTTTAGATCAACTTATACGATTTATAGATTAATTGAACATATCCTTCTATTTCCTATAATTTCTGTGTTTCGCTTTACACTGTTTCGTTTTGCACGATTTTTTTAGGAACATATCTACCTTGTGAAACGAGGGATGAATACATTTGAAAGTTTAGCATAAACATATTGGGTTGATGTTAGCAAAGCGATGAATTTAGCTAATTGTAAGTAAAACAATATGTATTTTTGTGGTGTGCTGAATTCTAATATCCTATCTTTGTTTACCCTATTTATAAACATGAGCATAAATTATCGCACTAAGTTTAATTCCTTGAATCTAATAATATTACGTTAGAACATACCATTAACTTGTGTCTGCCATACTGCATCACCAACACCCCATAATCCGGAAACGGTATAAAAAATATATGGATTATCAGGATGTGGTTTCCAATGAAGAAGTACAATGACAAGGCTACTGTGGACTATGGCTCCTAAAGCCATCAGCGGTTGCCTCCCAACGAATTTCATCAAAGAACCAAAAAGTAAGGAGCAGCCAGCATTTACTACGCCAAAGCAAATCATCACGTAACCCACTTTGTGAACGCCTAATGCACAGGAGATATATGCCTGAAAAAGATATGTAAATATCAAATATAAGACAAAATTCTGAATGTGATAGACATGTAATAGGTGTAAAACAGATAGTCACTTCAAAAAATTTAGCGAATGGAAGTAAAAACATAAAATATTTGCGGTGAAATCACTTTGCATATGGCGGCAAAGGTATTTAAAAACATCAAATATGCACGTAGTATTAGATATTTATTAACATAAACGAAATTGCAAATGTATTATATCGAATTCGTTTATCATAATATACACATTATAATATAGAACGTTTATTTATGTGAACGGTTTAAATTCTCCGTTTTCCGGAAATTCTGCACATAATAAATTAAATTTTTCAATTCAACCAACGAGTGAAACAAATCTCTCGAGGTCATTTATCAGGAGGAAGAAGAGAGCTACATACAACATAAAATGTTAGCTGCTATTACTACAACATTGGTAGATATGAAAGTAAGAATATGTTCTGCTTGTTCATCAATTATTCCATTAATGATATAAATAAATGTTTGAATCAGTGCCTCTCAGGGGATTGCCTCGGGGCATGTATGAGCACGGTGAACCCATGCGTAGTATGCCTTGGTCACCCCCCCCCCCCCCCCCCTCCATGCGTTGGATTAACCATCCCGAGAGTGCAAGTTGACCTCGATGGGAATAGAGTATCCACGAAGGTGTGATGCTGTATCGTAGATTAGAAGTACTCAGCGTTTCAATGAGCATATACATAGATGTAACGGGTAGATACGTGAAATAACTTCTCTATCAGTTCGGAGAATTACTGTAGCTTCGGAAAAACAAGGTGGACATCAGATTCTGTAATCTGATATTATTCGTTAAGAATGCAAAGTACACGTGTTGGAAACCAACTCATTTTGAACATTTTTTGGGAGATATATTTCAAAATGACTCAGGTCTCAAATAGTCGATCTGCTTATTTTCGGTTAATCATTGTTTTTTCTAAGTATTTCAAAGTAATGAAGGGATATTGTAACAATAGTATCTGCTGTTTGGGAATTCGAGTTACTAGAGCCAGAGTTCCCTAACCCCCACCACACTGAGTCCCCAAAAGGGCGATTTGAGGTTCGTAGAATAGACAGTATTTACTTTGCAATTCTGCTACAAAGTCATATACCTACATAGTTAGCTTGCATCTTGTGTCTAACATGTGGCAGAAAAGTCTTCGATTCCCCGAGTCGAAATTTTCAGATCTGCAGCAGGTTTGCAGAGGTCTGAAGACACAATTATTCACTGCACCACGTCTGCAATAGATATGCACTCGCCCGAGTCGAAATTTTCAGATCTGCAGCAGGTTTGCAGGGGTCTGTAGACACACTTATTCTCTGCACCACGTCTGCACTAGATATGGACTCAATAATTACATTTTTTAGGGCTTAACATACGCTTGCACCAGAACTATGATGTTTACGTTCGTTTGCACTGCATCTGCAGCATGTCCGTTACAGATTGTACGCGATTTGTATTTCGCGGTCGGACACAAGTGTTCACGATCGCGTCTGCGAGCGATCGTTCGAGTTCGGTGGTCTTCGCCTATCATCGCGTTGGCGGCGATCGCCCTTTTTTTTTTACGAGACTCATTTTTTCTTCCACGTTTTTACCAACAGAACGATTCTGACCGCTTTTCTGAGCACATCACATTTGTTACAATCAATCATAGATTGGCGCCGCGCAAGGCGAACATTATAATTTCCTGCTTCTTTTGAAAATAAATCGAGATAATATTAAGACAGTGAGACACCTTTTTTTTTCTCACGACCGTGCCCGTCTCTGGAATTCCGATCGACGCACGGAAAGCGAAAAATCGCTTACAATTTCGCACACAGATAAAAAAATTATATAGTGTAAGACTCAGCGTCAGCGAGGCGTCGAGCTAGGCGTTTACACGCCTGGCTATCGTCAAGAGGACAATTCCTCCAGCGAGGGAGGAAAATGACCCTCACCCCTACCGGGCCTTTTCGAGGAAAAGGAGGTCCTCGAAGGACCCAGCAATAACAACGAGGGATAGCAAGGCAGTCGTTACGGAGTCGACGCCTTGCACTCATCGAGGGAACACTCTTACAAGAGTGACGTCGCGATCAAGCATTATTAATAAATATAAATTTATATTTGTATTATTGGCGGGAAACGACTTTATTGTATATAATATTTATCGGCTTAAATATTTATAAACGCCCGTATTGTATTATATATATAAAAGGAGAAAACGGTGTCTTACAATAGTTTTCGTGAAATTGACAATCAGAACCAACATGAACAATCAGATTCGGATGAATCAAAAATTCTAACTCGAAAAAAAATGTGTTCGCCAATCTCCAAGAGCTGAAGGAGCAATATCACCTGGACTATTAATACAGGCAGCTTCATCATCAATACCTAGCCCAATAACACCTAATAACATATTAGCTGAAGAAGAAAATAGTTCATCAAGTCCATTAATACAGAAAAATACACCATCAAAAACGAAGGATAATACATTGGCTGGAGAAAAAAATCCTTCATCAGGACTATTAATAGAGAAAAACACACCATTTAAACCGAAAGACATTGAATTAGTTGGACAAGAAAATATTTCTCCAGGATCGTCAATACAGAGAAATTTACTACCAAAACCAAAAGACAACGTATCATCTCTACTAAATCTCTACCAATCGTCTACATATTTTCCAAACAATTATATATATGTTTGCGAAGGATTACCAAATTGTAGAAAGTATTGAGGTTGTTGATATGGGGATTAGTATTGGCTTTGATTATTATGATAGTGTTGATATTGTCCATATGGTGGATGATAATTAGGTTGATTGTATATATATATATAGGTATATCTATCTAGGGGTCATTTATAAGCTGTTTTTATTTTATTTTAATTGAGTATATATATAGGTGTATCTATCTAGGGGTCATTTATAAGCTGTTTTATTTTATTTTAATTATATATATATTGTAATAATTTTAATAAACAATTAATTACAAATAAGTTAAAGAATATGTATTGTAATTTCATATTTTTAATAACCCTATACAAACGTGCTATGGATTCATGCAGACACGCTGCAAATCCAGTGCAAACGTGCTATGCATGCATGCAGACACGCTGCAAATCAAGTGCAAACGTGCTATGCATGCATGCAGACACGCTGAAAATCCAGTGCAAACGTGCTATGCATGCATGCAGACATGCTGCAAATCAAGTGCAAACGTGCTATGCATGCATGCAGACACGCTGCAGATCAAGTGCAAACGTGCTATGGATGCATGCAGACACGCTGCAGATCCAGTACAAACGCGCAACAGAGCTATACGGATGATTTTTACATCTTGTGCGGTTGTGCTGCTGGCCTTTTTCTAATGTGCTGCAAACGCATTTGTTCACTCTGCAAATGTAGTGCAGACGTAGTACAAACTTTCGATGCAAACGCAGTACAAACGCAGTGCGGTCGTCTAAAATTGTCTCTAATATTTCGACTCGGGTCTTTTCCTGATAATAAAATTGCTGCACTCGTATCACGGAAACATCATTTTAAATTTGGTGTCAGAAGTGGGACCTCAATGCATCCTATATTGCTGTATATTACTGCATTGATGGGGTTAGCCCACTCTCTGGTCTAATGGAGGGTCATGTATTAACTCATTTATTGTTGATCCAGAGAAAGAAGTCACTTGGTAAGTCGATTGCTCCGATTCGCCCGACGGATAGAGACGTCCCTTGTTCTCACATATTTTCGATTTGAATGCATGACTAGCCGGAAAAATGTTTAACGACGAAATAATTGTTAAGTCTTCGATTGTCATTCGCCGAGCTCAGGTTTCAAGGGCTAATATTATGAGAATAGGCGGTGCGAGAGCAGTTTCTCCTTACCCCGCACCACAAGCCAAGTGACTTCTCAGTTTAAATGGGTTAAGAGTAGATCGCTCCATGCGGAGGCTTCATGTAGGACCTCAAATGTAATTGTTTGAAACAATATTCATGGATAATTGAACCCTCTATGGAGGTCTGTGACTTTGAGGTAGCGCAAGACACATCTAAGCTTCTATTCTTCAAAATCAAATGTTGTACTTTGCAAAATATTATAATTTAGCTCAAGAAAATCATCAAATCCTTTATAATGCAATATTTAAAATTCAGGTTTAATCCATGTTTAAAATAGTATTTCTATCATTTTCTAATTGTGCTATTGTGAAACTGATCTTCAGATAACACAAAATATTTGGACTATGTAGGGTTAATGAGTGAT